>CM030889.1:16924686-18124686 GCA_018136845.1 Heterotis niloticus | reverse complement strand
AGCAAGAGCTCCTCAGCCATCTCCTCTGAGACTGAACCAAGCCAGGACACAGATGGAAGACAGAGGAAACCAAGAAAGATGTACAAAATAGAAGATTCCGCTGAAATATTGAAAATCCTGCGCAGCCAGTTTGATGGTCTTGTGAAGGAGATGAAGAAGCAGCATGCAGGAAAGAGATTTAGCATGAGTAAACTTCTAAAGGAAGAATTTGGAAAGAATACCCAAAGTTTCTCTGAAATAAGCAGACTCAAGACTCTAATGAAAAGGAGTAATTCTGTTTGTTTGATTGACTCTGGGAAATTGAAAGGCTCTGGTTTCTTACTTTTTTGCAATTTCATACTGACAAATGCACACGTGGTCAAAGATTGTCAGGAAGAAAATATATCTGTGACATTTGGATTTGAGGATCACAAAGAACCAAAAATTTGCAGGGCAAAGAAGGTCTTTGGGCATTATGGTAAAGACCAGTGGGGTAGATATCAGGATTATGCATTCCTGGAGTTGGAGGAACATCCAGATCCACTATGTGAACCTCTCCTTAGTGTATACCAAAAATTCCCCAAGAGCAGAGGACTCTCCATCATCGGTCACCCAGATGGAGGTGTGAAAAAGATGGACCTTACTTCAATCATTGAAATTGAAAAAAGAAGTGAAGAGATGGGAAACAAAATTGGAATGAATCCAGGCTTCATTCTGCAGTATTCAGAATGTGAAGACTGGAAAACCTTTAAAGAAATGGAGAATGATGAAAACATTGTAACATATCACACCTGTTTCTTTTATGGCTCCTCGGGTTCACCTGTCTTCAATGAAGACTGTCAGCTGGTAGCCATGCACACCGGGGGTTACATTCAGGGTGAAAGAAAAAATCAGATGGTAATCGAGTATGCTATTCCCATGCATGTCACTTTAGAACATTTTGTGTTGCAGATGGTGGTGCAAAAGCAGTGTGATGTTCTGGCAAAGTTTACTTTTAAAGCCTTACAACATGATTCTCCAAAGTGCTTTGTGAATGACTTTTTAACTTATTTATGCAAATCCTTAAAACGGAAACCTGATGATGCCATGCATATGCTGGAGAATGCATGTGACTACTCAGATGTTAAAAAATTTTTCAGCAATCTTCTATTAGATGAACAAATTGAACCAATGGAATGTGAGCCATCTGCACCTTAAACTAATCCCATCATTCCATAAAAGATGCTGTCAGGAGCAGACATCATGTTTGTTGCTTGTAGTTTTTGTTACTATTGACATTCTGTACTTTGAATGGTGTTCGGATTGTTTTGACCCCTTTGCCTGCATATTGACCCTGAGATTTGCCTAGCCCTTAAGTAGGAGTGTTTAACATATGTTTGTTAGGATAGTCTTGACTGGGTGTAGGGAGTGGCTGCCATTTATTTAACTGTTTGTGTGTGTTTTGTGTTAGGGAGTTAGGGAAGTGGTTTTGAATCTTTCTGTTCTGTTTATTTTTGCGTAGGTAAGACAGTAGGGATTTGATTTCACTTTGTTTGTTTTGTTTATTATTTTGGCCTGGGTCATTTCTGAAGCTTCACCTGTGGTGTAGAAACACTTCTGGGATGTCACTTTTACATATACATGTTAGAGGGAAGAAGGGAATCTAAATTACTAGTTCAAATGTGTTAAATGTTCTTAATTATACAAATAAAAATTGTATGGAAGGGAATAAGCATAACTTGTGTGGTTGTCATTCAGTGCCATCATCTGCCATTTGGTCTACAAGAGACCTGTCAGAAGTTTGAGTGCACATGTGAAGTCCATCCCCTACTTATGAATTTACCTAGGATCAAAAGTCCATCAGCAACATGACAGCAAAGTGTGTGTGGGTATACAACACAGGACCTATTTTGATGGAGACAAAAGAGCAGATTATTTGGTGGAAACGTGATTTATTATACTGTACATGAGTGAATGTGACAGTGATGCTGTGTTCAGGATGTTGTCACAAGCAAAGACATATCAAACTATAGTCCAACCCAATAAAGAAGTTGTTCATTGTCTTCAGATGCCCTAACTAAACTATACAAACTGTCCAACCCAGAAGACAAGTGGTGCTCACCCCAACCTACTGTCTCAAAATTTGAAGTGTGAGGTGTTTGTCCTGTGATGATCTTACCCGTTCATGTTCCTCTTTTTGCCAAAGACACAGTGAACAATAGACACATATGAACACACAGGTAGACACAGGAGACTGATGTTTAAGACACACAAGCAAACAGGTAAAGTAAATGAAAGTGAGCAACAACTCCAACTGAACACGGAGCAAAAGAGTGGAACAAAGGCCGATTTGGCCAGGTAGCACATAGTAGCAGTGAAGTCCAGGGTGCCTGAACAAAATGTACGTAGAAGGGATGAACAAGGCAGGATGAGGAAACATCAAGACGTAGCACAGCTCAGCATTCTTGTCATGACCCTATGGCTTTGTATCGGACAGTTGGGTCCAACAAAGTGCACCAAGTTATGTGCACAGGACCCAGTTAAGCGCAGCAGTTGTAGTAGTCCAGCCCAGATATCAGGGTGACCCAGTAACTTTACAGCAATCATGACAGTCAGTAGAGTCCAACTAGCGTTCACCCTTCTTTTTGCTGACACCTCATCCACACATTCATTCACCCATTCACTCATTCACTACTGACATATGCTGAAGTGGTGACGAATGGTGTAAAAGTGTGAGCTGGTTGGAGAGGTTTTCTCGGTTCTGTGTGATGTTGCCAGTCTACTGCAGAGGTCAGAGCTGGGACAGGATTAGAAATGTAGTACACAGATGTGGATCTGGAAGGTTTCTTTTGTTTGCTGATCTGCTAGTCTGATCGTGGGTCTTGTTCACCGTTTTGCGCACATCAGGAGAGAAAAGAACAGCTGGAGCAGTGGGACTCTGCCCTCCAATGTCTGTCTGCTCCAGCAGTTGTCTTGAAAAGAGCATTGCAACTCAGCACACAAGGCAATGCCACCCTGGTGGGTCATTCAGCTGGAAAGGAGCTGACAGGAGATGTCCGTGCAATATTCAGCGTTAATGGCATGGAAAAGGAGCGGCTTTAAATGATCAACAACGGCACATGCAGCAACACACAAAAGCCAAAATTCTCCATGCGGGACTGAAAATGTTTCGGTTCATTTGGTAAAGACAAAATTTAGGCACATAGGTGATGTTTACGGTTTGTAGTTTCAAGGTTCCCTTGTGTCAAATATGAGCAGAAAGTATTTATTCATTTATTAAATTGATTCTGGTGCCTTCCATGTCTTCATTTGCATTCTGTTCTAAACTGATCAGGTCTGTCTGGCCTGTTTATTATAATGAATGCAGTGATTTGGATCTTCTGGCCCCTTGTTAAATGCCAGAGGAATGTCAGCCCTTTGTCAAGAATTAGGACCAACAGATCTTCACTTCTTAGCTTATTTCAGCACTATGCATCTATCAAAGTAGTGAAATACATTGGAAGACAGTCAAGTACTGAATACTAAAGCTGGAAATATTCCATCTATTACTTTCCACACAAATATTAGCTCCTGCAGCTGAATGGTTATATTAAAATATCCATCCATCTATCCACTGCTGCATTCTGGTCAGTGGTCTGGAGATATGAAGTGATACATTGGGTGGGATCCCAGTTGCAGCGTGGCCACACATGCACATCCTATGGGCAGTTTACAGTGGCCAGTCAACATGAGACACACAAATTTGGACTTTGTGAGGAAATTTGAGCACCCTGAAGAACCCAACTTGAGATGGAAGCTCTAGAGTGAGCTGGATTCATACTCATACCTGACCAACCAACTGTGCTACTCACTGAGCCACCAGGCTGGCCCACCCCTGACATTAAAATAATAAAGCTTAAAAATGCTAAATTTTTCATCAGCTACATTCAAACACGCTTATTCGCCCTCAGACATACTTTACATTTGTCCTAATGCTGGAGCTCAGTGTCAATCCAAGCCATAATCCCAAAATGTCCTCCATGTGAAATTCATTATGGATTAAGTCATTCACAGTGTCAAAGATCTAAAAAAGTCCCAATTGTATCTGGATAATTCTTTGTCAGTGACTGACATCATTAATGTTTTTTTCAGTTGAATTTTGATTTAGAAACATAAATGCTTGTAAATGTATGCATCCTACATGCTAAAGCACACACTGCCAATGCAAAGCAGTTTAACCTTCTTACCAGGTCATCATGTACAAATTGATCACCTTTGCTTAAGGACCACATTGAAATGCAGCTCACGCACAAGCAAACGCCATATGAAATGGAACTTTGGCCACTGGTGAAGGCTGGGTGACATCACTCTTGGGATGTTTATCTAAAACCTGGGCTACCAGACTGAGACACGTAGACATACAGTGTGGGGGGCATCCGTTCAGGTCCAATATGCTCAAATTTACACCATCTCGCTGCTACAAATTCAGGTACCTCACCATAAGAGTACACTGGGATGTAGCAGCTCAACTCGAAAAATTGCGTAAGTGCAGGTAACGGAGTAAAAATAAGTAATTATTACCCACCTCTGGGTTTAAACAAAATCAAACTTTTACCGAGTTAAGAACCAACAAATTCATTGGAAGTAGTAGTAGTCAGTGATATATGTACTTAAGATACCAGGGACCTGGGGAAGATCCAGATATCCACAGACCCCAAAACACGGAGCAAAATTATTAATAGTAATAATCATTTATACAACCAAGTCTAAGGAATGTTCAGTACAGGCACAAAAAGAAGTCAGCCACAACAAGCTAGAATGAAATATTGATGGAAATGTAATAAAAAATTTCCATGCTAAAAAAGATAAGTAGTATAAATAAACACCTAAACCCTGTTATTCAAGCTTCAGGTTGAGGGGTAAAGTGTTACGTATTGATAATCCCAGACTGGTATCTGAGTAGAGAGTCCAGGCAAAATGAGTTCTGAGTGGAGCTGAACCACAATAGAGAAACATGAGAAATGGGTGCAAGTGTGACACTAGGCAGCGTCAATGAGCCCAACACCTGTGGAGTCCTCAGCCTCATGTGGCCCAGATTCAGATGCAGTTTACACTTCATTTCGGTCACTTCTGTTCAGTGGGTTGGCCCCCCAGTAACTATTCATTACAGTAACAGCCATCACTGTAGCTACAGTTTATTGTTTGTTCCATGTTATACTGTTTTGTTTCTTCATTTATTATATACTATTTTACAGACTATTAAATGTCTGTTGCTATTACTTTTAGCAAAAAAACAATATATGATATACTACATAAAAAAACTACATTCGCTGCACCAGATCTGATCTGCCGTCCCTACATGACATCTATACCAGGAGATGCAGGACCAGAGCGACTAGGATCGTCGGTGACCTATCTCATCCCAGCAACCATCTATTCATCTTGCTCAAATCAGGCAAACGCTTCAGAAGCATTATGGCCAGAACGGAGAGGCTCAGGAGGAGCTTCTACCCACAGGCCATAAGACTTCTGAACCCGGACATGATATCACAATCCTCACAGACCAGGGTCCTCAATAATCTCTGACCACTCCACTCCACCCCACCCCCCCACTGTCACTGCCCTTCCAGGGCACCTTAACGGTTTCTTTACCATTTTGCCTATTTATTTATTTATTTATTTATTTACTTATTTACTTACTTATTTATCTATTTGCTGCTTGTTTCTGTTTCTATTCTTCTTAGTGTTTGGATGTGTGTTTGCTTTATTTTCCATTATAGATTTTTTGCACAGTCGTCCTGGATCAGATCGGAGCACATTTCAACACATGGTACACAACCATGTACTTGACAAATAAACTCTTTTGACTTTGACATAAAAACACAAAAATCCATATTAATTACCTCACTTACTGGCTTGTAAGTCAGTAATTGGTGTTTAAAGTTGTCTTTATTACACTGAAAGGTATTTTAGAAAGTTAAGGATATTTTTGGGAAAATAACTGGGGTTTCTTTGATGGAGCTGGACAAATCTTAATTCATTCATTCATAAGAAATCATGAAAGTAGCTTCCCGATATTTGAGTTTGCGGTATTACGGCCATTTCTAGGAATAGAGTACATTCATATTCCGAATGTACCGTACACATGCAATGGAGAAACAAACAGTTTAACCCCAGCGGGTGAGACTTGGGAGGTAAATCCCACCTTGTGAAGTGATAGTTCCTGGTCAATGTGTCCAGACCAAAAAGCCTTGATTTGAAAATAAGCATCAGATCAAATGATGACAGACACAAATTTTCTTGGCCGCCATAACAATGCAATCTGCTCCGTGCTGCTGCAATTTTACATTAACCCTGACCTGGATTGCAGATCTATAATCTCATTTTCCTGAAGGTCAATGTTTTCCACTGCTGTGGCTGAACGGGAAAAAAAAAAAAAGACTCAATTCAATTGGGGCCACAGAAAACAGCTATTACAGCAACATCTCACCTTAAACAAAACACAAACTGAAGCTGTTGTGCCGGCTGGCTCTGTGCCTTGTCATTCATTTGCACTATGGGATCCATTTTGAACTGTGCTATGCAGGGATTTGCCCTTGAAGGAGCTCGAGAGCTTGGCGATTGTCTGACAATGTGAATTCTCAGCACGGCAGCAGGGATGCTGGCCATGTTGATGTTTTACGAAGGAGCCTCTTTCGCCTAAAAGTGTGACAAAGGGAACAAATATCAAATTGGAGTGCTGCCGATTCCCTCACTGAAAACAATCAAGAAGCCAGTTTTTCCATTTTCCACAGTAGGTGGCCTTGGCCTGCTGTATGCAGTGCCTCCGTAGCAACGACTGTTTGTTTGAGAATTTGTCACCTAGTGATGACATCAGGCGATTCCATCTGTCTGGCCTACCTTACTTTAGTTATGACTATTACAAGTTCCACAGCAGTCCCAGTTCTGAGGATAGTATGTATACCGGAGTGGAACTGTGAAAGGCAAGATGAATTTTTATTGCCCACGCCACCTACCCCAGTGCTCTGCGCTGGCTTTCCGATGCCACTCTCAGGCCTCCTCCAGACCCAGAGGCTGTTGACTCAGCGTCTCAGTTCTTGCTGGTAGTCACAGCATAAAAAATATACTTCATTTGCTAAATTCCTGTTTATTTCACACAGTTTCCCCTCCAGGCAGTCATAGTTATGCATAGTAAGTGGGTTAAAAGCAACAACAACTTGATCACCAAGCTTTCCTCCCCTCCAACAACAACTCCCGTCCACAGAGTAGTGCTACAGGTAATGCTGTATGGGAGAAGGCTCCATCTTTCTAGGGCAGGTCCTTGAGCCTGAACCCCAGCTGACTTGCCCATGAGACATAAATCCCAGCTGTGGAGTGATGAGGAACCAGCAAGAGATGCCGCAAAGCTTGGCTCTGTACCTCAGGCGCTGCCAGAAAGAAGACACAGTCAGCCACTTGCTTAGTGACTAAGAGGTCCCTTAAGCATCCTTGCTGTACTGAGGGTGGGCAGGGTTAGGGCTGTTTGCTCAAACTTGACTTATAGCTACTCATGGCTTTTATGGAAAAGGGGAGTATGTGAGACCTGGCAGAATAAGTGAACAGAAAAATAATGCAGATCCACAGCAGGTTTGTTAACAGCCTTCAGCAAAGTGCCAGCGCTCTCTTTACAGCTGCAAGAGTCTCTGAATTGAGCAACTTTATTCAATAAATTTCACCCTAGTCCATTCTACTAAATTAACATTCATCATTCAGAACAGAATAAATACATGTGTAACAACATTTTCACAAACAATATTTCTCAGTTTATTTAACTGGATTCAAATAAAACAAATAGACACACATTTTTACTCTCCTTTTTCTAACAGATGCTTCCCAGTAGTATTTACAGGACTGCAAATCCCACAAGCCCTCTTTCTCCACCTTGACCTTTAGTTTCCATTTTACCCAAAATAAGGCCAGTGATGTGTAAAAGCACACATGGTCACAATTATAATATACAAATTCTGCAACATAACATCACATTTGCTATAACATTGTCTTTTGCATACCCATTATTTATAAACATTTTTATAGCCATGGCATTTCATTCATGTGCAAAACAACTGCTCCACCACAGTATGGAAGCTTTCCACCATTCCTTTCTTCAGAGAAAGTTTTTGGAATGTGGACACAGGAGCAACATGAGAATGCCACACCCCCTGTGCTGGATCAGAACACAGAGCTCTGGCAGCATGTAACACCAGCTGCGTCCACATCTACTGTACCTTTTCCTGCACTTCGCTTTTTAAAATCACAACATGAAGCTCAGTGTCTGTTTATCTATGTTTTGCACAGCTTTGTTCTTCAAGTAATGGAAATAAAACTGGCATACAGGTACTTCCCACCAGCTGAGGTTTTATGTAGTCAAACACACGCACAGACATGCACACATGAGAAAGGGGGGTGTGCTGGAGGAAAGACCCAAACTGGAAACAGGGAAATTATACATGACATACAGTGCTGCACGCATTAGTGATGTAAGAATAATAATTTTTTTTTTTTTTTTTTTTTTTACTTTTTCCACTTGACTGTGACCAACACACTCATCTCTCTTTATGGCATTCCTCTGTTTGCCAACACTAACAATACCCATGTATGAAATGCAACCACTTTAAAAGTAATAGAGTTTGGTGATCTATAATGTGATGTAGTGTGCTATTACAATTTATGCCTCCACTTTTTGACCTGGAAAATGCCAGGTAACTGATTTACTATTAACTGTTGCACATAAAATTCAAAAGATCACCACACATTCATGCCAAACTTTCCCTCTCTTATTTCTGCTGACTCGAAAACACACTGCAGGCCTGTACTCTGATATTTCTTAATGATAAATTTATGCTGTTTGTGAATGCCACATTATTACGTTAGAAGAATAAATAGTGGTAAGCACGCTTCTGCCCTTGGCTCTGGTTCATCTCCATGGGCGCCGGTCTGATGCTCACCGTGACAGTCCGTCTGGATGGCTCCGGCTTCCCGACAGCATGGTGAAAAGATGTTCTTGACCTTTACCCTTGCTCTCCACATGTCTCCCGGACCCCGGCTCACCCATCTGCCTCTTCAGCCAGGCGCAGCAGAAAGGGACTGGGTGGGGTGGTGGTTTCCCTGCCAACCCCTCACCAGGCTGAAGAGAGAACGTGTCTGCAGCCTTCTTCTCATCTCCTTGGAGAAGAAAAACATGCTGGCTTTAGATACGGGGCAGCACTGAAAGGAAGCTCAACAGCTGTGGCCAATTCTTAGCTTAATTTGTATAATTAGTTTGATGGCGGTTATATTTACTGCTCCCTGAAAAGCTCACAGCAGGACAGCTCCAAATTCTCTTTTTGCTGTAATACACAAGATTTAAGGTGCAGAGATGCAAAGCCCTCCAGTTTGCCTTTGTAAGATGCACACAGATTTAGGGCATTTTAACTGACTCATCCTTTTTAAAATGTTTTTTTGAATTTCTTTTCTTGTTATAGTTGTTGGATGCAAAAAAGCAATTCTTACACCTTTTCTTCTAGGCAACGGGCATCACAGTCGAGTTTATTCATTTTAGAGGGACAACAGTAGGTCTCCAAGGCCTAGCGGAACAACTTAGATACAAAGATGCATTTATGTTGTTGGAAGCCAGGAAAATTAAAAGCCCAAAAATACCTCAGTTTCCAGCATCCCTCCTTCACATCACACCTTCACCATATTTTTCCATTTACGACATCCTAATGGGGGCAGTGAATCAGCAACCTCATCCAAATGGCCAGGTGTAAATCCCTCCAGGTGACCTGAAGCCAAAGTTAAATATACCCTCACCCTTACCAAGCAGCCTCTCAGCATCTCAGCCGTACGAGCCCTGTCCAAAAATGCTGTACATCATGCTAACAGATAACCAAGCACTGATGATTATTTCATTAATAATTATAAAACAAAAGTTTGCATTTACATTTAGACCTGAAATGTTCTTATTCATACACACTGTACTGAAGCTGGAGGCTTGTGCTGAGCAGTGCTGTGCAAATGTGGAGACAAAGAAATATATAAAAACATAAATTATATGAAATTATAATAGATAATAATGTTACCACAACTGTAAAAAATTGATAAAATGTTTATAAAATATATTACGGAATATAAAATAAGAAAATGCTAGCTGTTTGTCATTCTGAGGGGTTGCAACCCAGTCTGAACTTTTTTCAAAAACAGGATCTGGAGTCAATAACTTTTAAACGGTACAAACACAGTAATACCTTGATTTGCGTGGCCTACTATAGCCCTTTGAGAATTTCATCCCTTTGAGCATTAATTACAATTCATCATATTTTCAATAATTAAAAACTTTCTTTGTTACACAGTTTTCAAGCTTCATTTCTGTGATTTACAGTATTGATGAGCTCCTTTAGCGCAGTGTGGTTAAGCTCTGTTTCTCAACAGCACATCGAAACCACGGTAATCCAAGTTTTACTCTGCTGTACTTTCTCCATCTTGTTACCGGGGGAGGAAGGGGTTTTCTGGATGAGACGTGAAATGGTGCTGCTCCTGATAAGGAAATGTCAGCAGAGATGCGGCAAAGCCCTTTCAGAGAAGACAAAATTGCCTGCCGAGCTGGTTTTCCTAAACAAAACTGATCCCAAAACTCAGTCTTCAACCTCATTAAACACCCGCACTTATCAGCACAGAGGATGGATGTGGAGTTTCTTCCGAACGGCTTCAGTTCCTTCACTTGACCTTTTAGTGCTTCTTTTAAAGATGCATTAAAAAGTGACATTTAATCTCATTCAAAACAGAATCCTACTTTTCTGCATGTGCTGCTGGATCAGGGTATGGGGGATGCCAACCAGACGACAGGGGGGTCTCAGCAGAGAGGGGGATCCAAGAATGAGACACAACTGTACAATGGGAAACGGCACATTTATACACGGGATTTGCTCTGTAGGTCAGGAGAGCCCTCATGCTGATTTCTTAATGGAGGAAACACTGCAAATGTAGCCCGCATTTCCCTTGTGGGGCTGCTCACCTACACACCAGGGGTCTTGAATCACAATCTCTCAGTCATACATATTTAGGCACCCTTAGTGCTAATTTTGGCGGAAAGCAGTTTGCTGGGTCTTTGTCCAGGGATGCTATTCTCCTACATGGGCACTAGGAATACACATTATGAAGCTATCATGGCGATAATGCACAGGTCCCCTCCCCTGGTGGTGATCACCGCAGAAAGAGTCATAAATATGCCATCTAGCAAGGAGAACCATCTCAAAGCCTTGCTAAAGACTCATTTCATTAGGCCTCTATGAGCAGGCACTTCATTAATTCATGAACTCATTTGGTGCAACGGCTTCAGCGCTCAAAGTGGCCTGGGCAGTTGAACCTCTCGTTCATCCTCAGCTGTTGCTGTGGTCCACTTGACCTCAGTGTACAACGACTGGGTTCAGTCAGAGGAGGACCAGCTTGTGGGTGACAAAAATGCTACATGGCAAGCAAATGGAGAGGTTCTGTAGGTGCACGCCAATGGGACGCCAGTGTAGTGCAGTTACCGTGTTAAACGCCCTGCAATTTTTTTACCCACTTACACAGCTGGGTGGTTTTTACAATAAGTACCATCCTCTAGGGATTCTAAGCTGCAACCTCAGAGTCCAAAGGCAGCAGCTCAAACTGCCACTCCATCACGGCTGCACATTAGGCCACGAAAATACTCTTATATGCATTTATATAACATTTAGACGCACATTTAATCTGGGGGTGCCATTTAAAAATACATTTGTGGTTTATGTATGCAATATAGCTGTGACCCTGACCAGGAAAAAGCAGTTAAGGATGATGGATGGATGACAGATGGATGGATGGATGGATGGATGCATTAAATGTTCCACAAATTTCCTTTGTGCTGATCATGGACTGTTAGTGTGTTGTTTCACCAGTCTGTGTTATAAGCCAATACGTATATGAATAAAAAATTTTACAAAATTAAAAGTCATAAATTGTTTATAAAGAGGTTGTATGCTTTGTCTCTGGGAGACAGTGTGTGTTACACAGTATAGGAAAAGGTAAGTGAACACCTGAACATCCCATAAGTGCTTGTTGAGCCTCCCACTCCAAACCCATGGGCATTGATATAGAGGTGTTCCCCGCTTTCCTGGTATAACAGCCCCCACTCTTCCTGGTGTAACAGCCCCCACTCTTTCCACCAGATTTTGGGAATTTGTGTCCATTCGGTCACAAGAGCATCGGTTAGGATGGGGAAGAAGGCCTGGCTCACAGTCGGTGTTCCAGTTCATCCCAAAGGTGTTCAGTGGGATTGAGGTCAGGGTGTGTAGCCTCTCAAGTTCTTCCAACCCAACCTAGTAAACCATGTGCTTATGGAGGAGTTCGCTTTGTGCACAGAGGGGGCACAGTCATGCTGGAGCAGGAAAGGAGCTTCTTCCCCAAACCGTGGCCACAAAACAGGAAGCACACAATTGTCTAGAATGTGTTTGTTTGTATGCTGTATTGGTGCGGCTGAAACGGCTCAGCTTATTCATTAGAGCCGGGGGGTCTACAAACTTTTGGCCATAACATTTACGTATCCAAAAGGACTGTGTGCTTGGACTCTAGAAGAATCTCGCATTATTGTGTCTCAGCTGAGCGACTTTGGAACATCATGACATTTTAAAGGTCAGATTTTCCTGTAGAGCGTCAAGCAGGTCTGACTGCGAACCGTCTTATCAGCTGTTGGCAGGAGCGGAGATGCCGGGGACTCTGGGGTCTGCGCGGAGGTGTGGGATGCAAAGGGAGGGGTGTGTCAGCCGATTCCTCGCTTTGACGGGGACGCACTCAAAGAAAAGCATCAGACTGTCATGATGGAGGGGAGTGAGATGAGTGAGAACCACATCTCACACCCTGAGAAGCTTTAATAGGTGTGGAATAAGTATCAGACATTTTGAAATGAACGATCATGATACACACACCACCAACACCCCACACATGGTGGCTCAGCAGTGACCTGTGAGTCACAGGCCAGAGCTGGGAGCTTCGTCCACCACCCACCTCCTAGTAAAACACAGGGCAACAATTGTTCCTTGGTGACACAGGGGCACCGTAATGACGCACGTCACTCCCATCACTTCAATACAAGGCGGCCAAAAATGTCCGCCTCAGGATGCCTTTGCTGACCACACAGATGCAAGCTATGCTAATCTGAACTACAGTCTGTTCTCATGTGGGGGTCTGGATACGGCCAAAGTCTGGAAAATTTTAAGTATAATTTAAACATTATATTTTTTACCATGGTACTGTACAGTATTGGACTGTGTACCACAGTAACACTGTAATACCTCAATGTAGTATGTAATGAAGATGTAATGTGGGTAGTAAAATGAAAGAAACAGACATACAGTACAGTGAATGATGTAAAAACAGTAAATAAGGTGCTGACTGGATGAGACGCCGCTACAGGGGGACCAGGGGGTGTTGTGCTGCTTTCATCACACTGACAGTGGAGACAATTCTTTACCAGATATAGCATGAAACATTATTTTTTGCATTAATAAAGTTGTTTTTTCCAAAAAGCTAAAAATTAGTTCAATGTTTATATTTTTCAATCATTATTTTAACATTTATGATTTTTTAAGCAACATTTTTGTGGTCCATAAATTCAAGGTAAGCTAAAATGAGGATAGGCTCGCTCTCTCTCTCTCTCTCTCTCTCTCTCGCTCTCTCTCTCACACACAACTTTATTGTGAAAATACTGACATGTAAACATTTTAAAATTTAATTTTTTTGCATCTGGATGTCCAAATATGAAGATATGTTGCGATGATCCAAAAAAAGTTACACATAAACATTATCTAAGAAGACAACAATTTGGATAAATTATATATCATGGAAACATAAATATATGATGTGGGTATATGCGAGTGTGTTTATGTGTTTGTCCCTTTGTAACCTTTCCTATTATAACAATGTAGAGTAAATAAAGAAAAATACATTTCATCTTCACAGGCAGCAGTAACACTTTTTGGGCTACACTTCAGAATCCATCCTAGGGGCAGCTGCTTGGTCTGTCCAGCACAAACAGAGGCCAAAACAAAGAAATGCTTGTTTAGAGGCAACAGACACCGCTGTCTTCCTACACTTCACTCTGTCAGGCACTGCTTCATCTCTCTTCCAATGCAAAAAGGAGAAACTATTTTATTCATTCATTCATCCATTTTGGATGTCAGATGACATTTTTATCCTAGAAAGCATCTTAAAAACTGGCCAGGCATATAAAACTCAGCTTACTGGGTGAGCTAATGTACATCTGAGGCCGCTTACAAACCAGTACATGCAGCAGGTCACTATTTTCACAGCTGAGAGGTTTTGTTATATCAAGAGCTGAAAAAAGAAGCCGTTTCCATCTTATCATTCCGTTCTGCTCAGTTAACCTTTATATGTGGTTAACGTATACGTAACTTCTACTTGAGGTCCTCACTGCAGTTTCATCTGTGGCACTGTTTGAAAATTGATCCACAGGCATCATCCCGCTAACCTGAACAGCAGGTTTGCCAAGGATGAATGGGAAAAAATACCTCCCAAATGGTGTGTAAAGGTGGTACATACTTAGTGGTAAATACGTAAGCAGCATATTTCAGTTTTTAAATTTCTTTCAAATATTTGTGGACAAATTATTTGGGCTCCGACAATTTAGTGTTAAGAATACATGAGTTCACAATAAAAACACCAACTGGGAAAATATGTGAAAGTACAATTTGTAATCCAGGAAATTGAATTTGAAAATTGAATAATTTTCAAGGGGGTTAAATACTTTTGCAAGGCACTGTGACATACTGGCCTGGGGACAGGGATTGGTGTTTGCTGAAGATGTGGCTTCTGTCTGGAGCAAACAGTACAGGCCAGAAAACACCACAAAGTGTGTACAAGTTTACAGTACACACCATCCTGTGAATGCTCCCTCCTGTTGACACCTTGGCAAGGTCAGGGTGAAGGACGCGTCTGCTCCTGGGTGTGTGTGTGTGTGTGTGTGTGAGATGGAGAGCTGGCAGCAGGAGCTGTTGGCTCCAGGTAAAAAGTGGGAGGGGGAACTCAGCTCACAGGTAGGCACAGAGGGGGGCCCCCGACCGCTGTTTTCACCAAGGCCGAACCCAAACAATAACCACAGTGATAACATAATTGTATCATAATTACAAAATACAAACACGGTATTAACCGTTTAAACTCGTATTATCGCCATGGTGAGAGCAATAAAAACCACATTTGCTGAAAACTGAAAATTACATTTCACAAAGCTGCAGATTTACGGTTACTCTTTCACACGTAAAACAAAAGCGGAAAATGAACACAACCCCTTGGAAGAAGGGAGTAAATGAGTGGGAATGTTGGAGGAGAGTGTAATGCGGTGGGGCTGCCGGGGTTGGGAGACAAGATTAATGTGGGAGAGGATGCGGAGCGACATGCCGATTGCTCAGATGGCATGCAGGAGAGCAGCTCCGGCCTGCCGTGGCGCAGCAGCTGAGTGTGCGGGGAAAAGGAACTGTTTCCTCCAAATAATCTCATCATCGCTGACTAAAATTAGACGGCCGGGCCTTTCTCCTCCGCCTGACAGCCTTCACTGGGACCAAAGTGCGGTGAACATCACGAATGCCCCGTTTGCAGGAGCTGTCTGCGAGCACACCCCCAAATGTGCTGCCGCAACTTGTCAAACATCCTTTGGTCTTTATTTCTGCCCCCAGGAAACTTGTCAGTGTAACAAATTAATGCTTGGGGCTTTATTTTTAATTTTAAACCCTGCAGTAAGACTGGCTGCGCCACAAAGGTTCAGGACACGGACATTTTGAACTGCTTCTAATGTCCATAAGAACTAACCTTTCCCAGTCGGTTCAGGGTCCTCTTGGGTTCTGATGAGGCTTGAGTAAATGTTTAAAAAACTGTTTGCTGAATTCACTCGGTGTCATCTGTCAGCGACAAACGCGCCTCCACACTTATCACAGCTCCCTTATCTACCTGTAGCAAAAACAAAGACCTTCCAGGTAGCAGAGGTATTTTCTTCCAGAAACTTCTATGGTGGACTGGCATCACGAGCCCACAGGCTCCAGCAGCACTGAAAATCCAAGGCATATAAGTTAGAGTTTATTTATAATAGGGTAATATACTGTAATAAAAAAGTTAACCAAAATCACTGGCAATAATCATAGAAAAACAGAAATAAAGAACTGAATATTTTTTTACATTTTTATGCTTGGCAATTTGCCGTCATACAAACATACGGTCAAAACCAATTTTTCACCCTTAATTTTTCCCCGATTGTTGTGGGTCAGCAATAAATTCACAAAAGTGCTCAGTTCTTGTTGAATAGACCCATACAATAAAAGTGAACAGAGGTTAAAATGGGGGTAAAAAGGTAGTTTCTGCCTGGAAATCTGAGTACTTGAGTACTCTGAGTACTTTCTGTTGCTGCTCTGCATCTGATCACAAATCCTTTAAATGAAACAAAGGAAGCAAAACTGGATGTTTATGCTATGCTGTATTTTTGGATTATTGGATTACTAAAAGTAAAAAAGAAAAGGAAAAAAGTAAGCACAGTCCAACAGCAGGGATCTGGTCCAGCACTTTTTTCCTTTTCTTTTTTACTTTTTGCAGGTTATGGGTCACAAACCTCCATCTTCTTCACTGGCTATAAAGATTTAATACCATAGTGCTACACTGCTTAATAGGAGCATAGTGGTGTGAAGAGAACAGCCTTGGTGTGTGTGTGTGTGTGTGTGTGTGTGTGTGTGTGTGTGTGTGTGTGTGTGTGTCCCTCGCAGGTAGCGAGGTCTCTATTAGGTGTGACTCACCAGTCTGTCACTGTGCAGGTCCCCTCCAGAAGGGGTTCTTTTAATAAACAACTGGTGTTCTCACTTTTGCTGTGTGACACGAGCATTGTAGGGGGGGTGCTGTGATTTGTGTCAAGGAAAGTTCCCGTCTCTCAGCCACTTCCCTCCCTATTCCTCTCGCTAAGCTGGGCTCTCTTTTGAGGATTCCTGAACTGCCGTGTTGTCATGGTTACACCCACTTGAACTTCCACTCCCCCAGCTTGTGCAGTTGTTGTGGGAACAACCTTCTGGGAGTGATGGCAGCACGATGGCCTCCCTCTGGCTTTATTGACCTGTCCAAGGCTTTTTGGGGACAAATCCCTATGGTGAAGGGACTGGACCAAATAGCTGAACTTCGGCCTGAACCCAATTGTCTGCTGGTGAAATGCGCTGTTGTTCACTCCGAGTTGTGCGCCACTTTGGAGAAAAGTCTGCTAAACAAGCGAAAGTAAATGTTTTACGATTGCAAATCTAACCGTAAGATGCATCTGCATTCTCCAGGCTCACAGAACAGGTGGCCACCCCACCCTCCTCCTCTCAGGGGACACAATGGAGAGAAGTCGGATGCTCATGGGTCACAGTGGGCTGCGACTATTACATTTATAATTGCGCCCTGGGGCAGCATAGCAGTATGACGAACAGCACTGCTCTTTCACCCTGCGTGGGCTATTTAGGGGTGGGTTTGAATCCTGCTCAGTCTGTGTGGGATTTGCATGTTCTCCTTGTGTCCCTGATTTGCTTCCAGCAGTCCAGTGATATGCATTTCAGGCCACTTCATAATTTCAAAATTGCGTGGTGTGTTTGTCCATGTGTTTTTGTGTTTGGCTACCCTGCAATATTCTGGCTTCCCACCCGGGGAGCAGTTTCATATCCAAGTGTTCACCGACACTGGGATAGGTTCCTGCCCAGCACGATGGGTGGATGGATTTGCGTTGTATGTTACATTTTATCAGCTGTTCACCCTCAGGCCAGTTGGTGCCTGAACTGTATTTTGTCTATAGTGCAAATCTGCCGTCATGTGCAGAAGCTGCCTCTCCAACCGTCTGATGAAGATGAGTCATCTGAAGCTGCCTTTGCTGCGAGGCTGATGCAGACGTAGCCATGGGTCACCCACATGCAGGAGGTTTCTGCTGTCCACCGCAACATGCTGGTCACTGAGGCTACCAGCTAGCAATCATATTTGTTAGCAAGAGTCTAGCGGGGTGCTGCTTTCCACTCGGTGTAAATAGTTTCCGTTATTTGACCGGTACTGCTGGACAACGCATCTCTGGGGTCAGGGGGTCACTTTCCCCTACAGCATTACTGCCATTATCCCTGTTTTGCATTGGTTTATTTCAGACCTTTGAGTAGTTTAACAATTTTTTTGTATGTTTTTAAATTGTCAATAAAATAAAGAATTTTTCTGTGTTTATTTGCTGCTATTAAAGGTGTAACTGATTTCTTAAAGCTGTCGATGTGTTTTGTGCTTTGAGCGTCTGTACAGCGGGTGCTTTGCTCAGCATTCTTTCGTAGTCTCACTGTACAAAGGTGCCACAACAAAGTGAGGCCGGCAGATCGGCTGCGTCTCGGCCAGAAGCAGACCTTTGAGCGACTCGCAGACTGAGAAACGGGGCTTTGTGCGGCTCCGTGGGATTACCATGGAAACAGTGATTCAGTCACCGTGGCGAGAGGATTTCCACAGCTTTCCGGCACATAATGGCCATGGCTGATTGCTCCTGATAGTCAGGCCACGCAGACAGTTCACTCTGTTTCGCTGCCCAGATCCATTGACAGGATTGACAGGTTGAACGGAAAAGGACAGAAACAAATACATTGTTTACCCTGCTTTGCTGTTCTAGCATTTATACCCTGAAAGCCACTGTTTATTCATGTTTATTTCTACCGCTACATTTATTTATAAAGCTATTTACAGCCATTAACCCATTTATACTGTGGGGTAATTTTTGTCAGAGGAGTTTACCTGTAACCTTGTGAATAGGTTCTGTGTCCATGTGTCCATGAAGCATATAAAATTGTAGTTGTTTGATGCTGGGTCCTTTGAGTACAAGGTGGAATTTCCCTCTTCTGTGCTCCTTACTGCCTTAATGAAGATCAATATCTCATTTGGAGGAACACCAGCAAGGGGTCATGGTCCAGACCATTTTTAGAAACGACAGCCATCTGTAACATCTGCCAGCCATTCAGCTCTTTGTAGAGACCATTATCCAGACTGTGTTGCCTATGCAGATAGTTTTGTTAGTTGATAGCAAAGGAGTAACAGTCGGCCTAAAATGGCGCCGGCAAAAGGCCGAAAAAGTGGCTGCTGCGTCGAAGCTGAAATGTGAGAACGACGAGGAGGGTGATGCTGACGTGCATTAAGCGCCAGCCCAGCTCCCACCAAAAATGGCTCAGCTGTTTACCAGCGACACTGAAGATGAAGACCTGGATGCTTTCAGTGATGCTAGTGAGGACTGGGACCAGATTGACTGCAATGTCTGGCAGCGCGTTTCTTACTCTACACTGATACTTAAATGTTTATTTTTATCTACAAATGATGTCAAGGCCTGTATGCTCCTGCTCTTCCAACCAATAATACACCAGTAATTTTTTTTTAATAAGTACGCTGCTAACCCAGACGGGCGACACGCAGCGCAACAGCAGAGTGAAATGAGCACAGCGAGCCCAAAACGAGAAGAATCATGGGAGTTTAGTATACACACCTGTCAAAAGTTTAAGGCAAGTAGTAGCAGAAGAAAAGAGCTGCAGTTTAAAAGTAACCAACAAAGGCACAGACAACAAACACCTGCGAGGCTCCACTCCAACTTACCTGTTCCTGCAAACAGTCAGTTTTAAGGAAAAGCAGCAGATGAATAACTTTTGCCCCAATTCACCCTACGGCAACAAACCAGGCTGGGAAATCGGTCGGTTAACCACACACAGCTCTAGTTAGGAGAGATAGTCCAGAAAGACCTGGAGCTCGCAGGACTAACTGGGATTCATCAGCCAAGTGACCGTCACCTTCCCTAACCAGCGAAATGGCAAGTGTGACAACGGGCCATGAGTGTTGCTCAGAATTACTCATCCGCAAAAGCCGATCCTTGGGACTGTTATTCCTTCGTGCTAAGCTGCTAATGTCGCATGTGAGACATAACCCATTATGATTTATTTGTTTTACGGGAAACGATTAACTAAAATATACAGGAACGACACTTGTTATGGAGTCTATATTTGTTGTCAGCTGCACTGGAGGTCTGCAACACACGTGTATTCGGGATGTCAAAATGGCTTCTTTGGCTGCCGATTTAATTCTAATGATTTACGACAGGTGGGTCCCAGTGTCACAATGAGGAGGACACACACGGCTGCTGTCTTCACGCTCTTTAGAAAGGCTCAGTTAAGAGCAAATGACAGGTGTTTCCTTGCTGAAGTCACACGTGCTTCTTGTTGGACCCTCCATGGTGCTCCATCAAGGAGAGGGACCCCCACCAACCGGGACAGCATGTCACAGCGGGGGGTCACATCACATGACATTCGGTCCAGGTGGGAACTGCTCTGTTGGAGTCCGAAGCTCATCAGGAAAAGGGAAATAAAAATGCAGAGCTGAGGTGTGAGGTTTTTTATAGGTTTGAGTGCCCTGCTTTCCTGTCTGATTAACAGAGTGAAGAAAATTATATGAACATTCGCTAAGGGAAAAATGTCCTCCTCAAGCACCGTCTGCACAGGCCAGCAGAGACTACTTTTTTATAAAAATCTCAAAGAGTAGAATTAACTATGTAAAATATTTTACCAAAGAGCGTGTGAGTCCATGTAAACTGATCTTTCGGGATTTTGCCCAGTTTCCTGGTTCATCTTTGGTTCATGTTCACTGGGTAGAATCCAACTTCGCCAGCATTAACTGAAAACGAATAATGTGGGAGATTATGGTGGGCACTTTTAGCAGAAGGTGGAAAAATTACTTCAGTTCCCCCGAAATGAATTCTTTTCCAAACCAGAGATACAATAAACTCCACAAGATAGTTATGGAACTGGGCATTTTGTTAGGAAGATGCAAAGAGTGGATCTTTTCGAAGTCCTGGATAGAGGTCCAGGAGGGAGGAGAAGAAAAGTGAGCCTTTGGCGTGGGCATACAAAAACCATTTTCTTTAACCACAGACATGGACAGCCATTTTCCAGTTTGAGATCATGTGACACACATTTTTACAGATGGGATTTGTGTCTTCAGATGCGTGAACGCTGCTCTCCCTGGCGCCCATTAAAATGATTATGCTTTCATCTTAAATCTCTGGTCACCGACACCCAGTCTGCAGTTCTTGTTACTCTGGAGATGATCTGATCGCCCCCATGGAGGAGAGCCGTGCTTGTCCACGGGGGGGAGATGCCAAACACGTTTCAGCACTGTTGACCTAGAAATGAGAAACAATCAAACAAAGGCCACGGCAAACAATGATGCCCTTATCCTCCCTGAACAACATTCGACGAAACGAGAAGCATCAGATTGTGCCTCTCAGCGAAGGACTGCAGGACACCATGAGCCTCCGGTCACTTGCAGCGCAGCTCATCTCCCAGTTCACGCATGACCCTGCGGATTAAGCCATGCTCGGGTGGCATGTGGACTTTCAGCTGGGGGAACATTTGCTTTTAGATCGTCATAGCTGCAAATACATTTCGTACCATTTTCAAATAAACACCATTTTTTATGCTCTGCTGGAGTCCGAAGCTCATCAGGAAAAGGGAAATAAAAAAAAGCCCCGTAATTGTAGGTAGCTGGTGCACAGAAACTGGCAGCTTCTGCGGTCATAGTTTGAATGAAAAATGCACATTCAAGTAGTTTTCAATGGATCACACGCTGAAGACCCTGCACAAGCCTGTGAGCCTGTTTGTGCTTCAGTCCATCTTGCATGATCAAGCCCAAGTGAATACAGAAAACCCATTTACTGTGAGTGGAAGAGTCCTACTGCGGTGAATGAGGTTCCGCCCCATCCCACACACAGAGACATCTTCTCCTGCAACTCCTCTCATACGGACAGACAGTCCCCATGGACAGCCCCCCCGAAGACCAGCCCTGTACTCCGGCAATGAAATATTCATATGACCTGTGCCATCACACAAAATACTTGCTCAGCCGATGCGTTGAATTATTTATTTCTCACATCGTGGAGATGGACACATTTCAGTGTTTTCGATTTGGTGGGATTCGCAGTCACTTATTAAAATACATGAGAGCTTTGGGAAGCGATGTGAGTTAGCTTGTTTTAAAGTGTTTTGGGTCTGGAAATTCCCATGTTGAACGTTTGCAAAAGTCATTGTGGCTTGATGAACCCAGGTAGTGTGTTTGACTCTTTTCACTTTTTAATCATAAGGGAGACAGTGAATTATGTTCACCCACAAACACTTGAATTGTCCATCTTTAGGTCCTCACTAAGGTTGTGGTTTGTGTTCCTCTCCACTTGTGTTTGAACATGTTCGACACTCCCAAAAGTTTCGACTACAACCTTTCCACAACTTTCTATTTCCATTCCTCAAAGAGCAAAAACACAGATTAACCGAACAGCAGTGATGCAATTGTGTAGCTTCAAATTCTCAGCCTCATCACACATGCTGGCGATGAGCTACATGCATAGATGCTGTCTCCTGAAAAAAGGATTTTGATTTATTTAGCCATAAAAACTAAAGTATACTGACTGCTTGCTCCAAATAAAATAAAATAAAATAAAAGGTTTCCATGGTTGTCTAAGACGTAATTCTTGCTAAGCTTGCAGAAATGGAGTGCGCAGCTCGGAGAGGCTGGCGCTAATCTGCTTACAGCTATCTGGTTATGCTCACTCTTAATAGGAGGCTACACCCATCTGAAAAACAGAGAGATTTGATTCATCTGGAGCACAGCACAGCTTTGGGTCCCTTTTGCAACCCTAACCCAGAAAAGAGTCCCTGCATCTGCCAGAGTTCAGCAGACTCTGGAAGTCATGCCATCGCCGAAAACATTCTCTCAGAGTAGATTCAACTGGAGATCTTAAATTTCAGGGCCCATTCACAGGATGTTTAACTACTGGCAGTAAATTTACACCTTTTGTTCCCCACTTACATTTGTGGTAGCAGTTTTCTCACCAAGGGTTTAGGAGCAGCTTTTAGAAACCTTCTTCCCTATTCCTTCAATCGAAATGAAGCTGGCACTTAATACCTCTGCAAGTCTCTGCCAGGTGAATGCACAGCTGTTTCATATTTCACTTGAAGTGACGATTTCTACCTTTTAGCACTGAGGAGTGGACAGTGGCTGTCCAGCATAGTAGTCTTTGCCTTTTTTCAGGAATGTCCTCCTTTCCTACAGTTAGCACATTAAAAATCATAATTTCTTCATGCTGGTAGTTTTATGCAAATTACATTTGTGACATTTTTAATGAAATGTATGGCGTATCTGCCGCCTTCATTAATAGAAGTGCTTCCTGTCGTATTTTTAAACTGATGCCAACTCAAGTGCAACTTATTTACAAGTGTGCAGTGCAAACAGAGACAACTGAAGAGCCTCCTTAGTGGATGTCTTCTAGATACCCTTGTATGAACCACCACATCCTTGAATGCTTCATTCATAAAAGTTTGGAACCCTGAGGGTGCAATGACCAAACCAAATAGCATAACCAAATACTAATAATGCCCTAAGGCAGAACTAAAAACTGATCAGGTTGTAAGCACTTCTAAGACGCAATGTTGCAAAAATTCTAGTCCCAAAACTGCTCGAGGGCAGATGGTATAAGAAGTGAGTGACAGGATAGCTAATGTTGGGGGTTCATGAGCTACCAAGTTTAACCTAAGATCACTTGATTATTTGGGGAATTAATCAAATAAAACAGGATGGTTCCAGTCCTATCTGTAGGGTGATGGGTTCAGACCAGTACTCTACATCACCACACCCAGTAGGTTCTCCATGTATGGAACAGATATGCACAAGGAACATGTGGCAACCCCCCCCAGCCATAGCCATGTGCAAAGAATTCCCTGCTTCACCACTGTGCACAAATGTCTTTATTTCCTGCACCTAAGCACCCCACAACCCTTCACATATGCAGCATGTTTGCTTCAGGTTATTAGATCTTGTCCATCTATGATTCCTTTCAGCAGCTTACTTACCGTCAAATTGTGTTGTTTCCCCAACATCTGACGCAACGTCCAAACCAGCCTGGCTGTTTTTCTTCTTGTTATGCTCGTATTTGGAGGTGGCTGTAGCATTAGGAATTGTGCCTAAGAATTCTTGTTCAACAGTGGTGGTTCTCTTGGGCCGGGCAATAGAGTCCCAGTTTTCCACATGCTAGGCAGCGGTATTGTTCAGTATGTGGTTCAACCATCTAACATGCAGCATGTGAAAGAGGGAAAAAGAGAAAGGAGAAGAATAAAATTTCTTAACTACATGCTGGGAGAGATGCTGTGGAAGAGACTACAGGTGGGATGTGCTCATCACTCTGATGGCAGAGAAACTCTTGTTGTTCTGAAGAAACTAACAAGAGAACCAAGGCATTCCTTCCCTTAATCCAGAAAAAGAACAATCCAAGAAGAAAATCATTTAAAAATTTCAGTCAACCTTGGGGAAAGTCTTAATTAATCTCTTTGGGTTTTTTGAGAGAATCCATAATGTTCTTTTCAATCCCTCAGCATGGCCTCAGTCAAGGGCTGATAGTACCCTCATCAATCACTGTATGCAGCATTGGACTCTTTATGTTTGGAAACAAAAGAAACCAAAGAACATCTGCAGCTGTTTTTATGCAGTTGTGCAGTATTCAGTGTCATAAAAGCATTACTGAAGTAGAAATAAAAATAAGTGGCAGCACTGACCTCATCGACATGCTTTTGTTTCTCTCAGTTGGTTTCCGCAAACTATTCGGTTTGAAGTTTTGATTTCTGCAGCGAATAAAAAATACCGGGAGATACTGCTGAATAAACAGAATGAAAGCAGCGTGAGCTACCTTGCAGGGTAACTTAGCGCACCCTGGGTAATGACATGTAGCTATGAGGCTGTTATATATGATGACCCCATGCTACAGAAGTGTTTTACTGGGAGAGGATGTGGTCAACAGGGGGCAGAACAGAACAGCAGGAGATTATGGGAAGTGCCGTTGCACAAGAAGAGTATGTACTCCAAAGAGCAAAATGTAGAAATACTGGAATTGAGTACCTGTGACTACCGGGCCACTTTAAGCATTGATTGTGCAGCAAAGAGAAAATGCTGCTATTATTTTTTTTTGTCACAAATGGAATCTGACATTTAGTGGAAATTGTAGCCCATCACGACAAGTAAGGAAGTGAATCGCCATAAAGTTGACCGGTTCTTTCCCCGTTATACTCAACATTGTGTTGCGTGGGTGTGGGCCTGCAAATAAATACATATTTTAGTCATTTGGTCCAGATGAAATGAAAACCTCTGGTTCTGGACGTGTGTTGAGCTTATGAAACATGGCGTCAAATGTCCATCTGTCAGTCAGGGGAGATGTTACCTCATTACATCATTACAACCTTTTGGTTACTCTGCACCAAAGCCACACCAGCATTCCAAACAAGTTATTTAAGAGAATTTTAGTTTTTTCTTTTAATAGAAGAATTTTGAGGTTTTTTTATCGCACATCATTTTATACCAATTACTATACGGTTTCACGTTTAACACGCAGCCAGGTGGGCTTAAAATCTTGCTTTCCGCCATTAAGTGTAAGTGTAGAACTGAGCAAACGAGAGATGCGAGAAACTGCGTGACGCCCATTGTCGTGCTCGGTATGAAAACAGATGGCAGAGTTCTGTGGTCTGTATTGCAGGTGACTACTGTTCTCAGTGAAGGAAAGAGACAAAAATAGCTTGAGTGCTCGAGGGAAAAAAAAACAGGACTTTGAAAATAGATCATCTCTGATCCCTCGTGGGAGGACTGTTTGTGGTAAACCAACAAAAAGCAGTTGCAGATGAATCTCTTCTTATCGCATCAGATGCAGACGTGCAAGTGCCAGGAGAGCTCAGATTGTTGGAATTGTTGACACACCACAGTGTGGTAGGGAAATAAAAAAGAATTTAAAACTCGATATCATTGTGACACAGGAGTGCGGTGGGTTACTTTCCTTATGACAGCCTTAGTGGCTCATGGGAAAACATAGGATGTCAAGGTCCAAGGTTCACTTTATTGCCATTCTGCTCCAATACAGATGTACAAGGGAGAAAGAAATATATGGTGGTGATAGAGGTGGTGGTGGTGGTAATGTTGGTGATGATATTTAGAGAGGTGGTGGTGATGATGCTGAGAGAGGTGGTGATGATGCTGTATGTTGTTCTGAATGCAGCAGTCTCACAGCCTGTGGGGTTAATGTAAAATAAGTTGTAAAATAAAAATAAGAAATAAAATAGAACAAATAAAAAAGAAACAACAGAAACTGAATTATAAACAAGACCTTGGTAGTAAAAGGGTATTCACTGAAACCCAAAGTTGCATCCAGCATTTGCGCATCATTAACAATTGCACTAACACCTGAGAAGCTGCCAGACCCTTAAATATGGTGAAGGTGTGGTTTCATGCAGGACCGCACAACCCGACGCACCTTTCAGCTTCTCATACACACTCGGTGGAAGTTCCAGGTGTGCCTGAGGGTGAAGCAGTTGAATCAAAGCAGCCATCGTTCCCCTGATGCACAGGAAAAATACATTTGGGAAAATGTGGCAGCTGTTCCAGATGCCAATGATGCACTTGTAAACACTCACCCACATCTATATATAAACACCTTTTTTAAGGTTAAAGCAGAGCTAGATTAAAGTTTTCTTTAATACAAGTGAACTAAAAATAAAAACTCAGCAGAAGAAGGCAATAAATCTGGGACCGCAGAATGCAGCCAGCATTTTAAGTCTGAAGATGCAGAAAAAGGTCTCATCTCAGCTCAGGCTGCCTGAGTCGAACAAAACAATCAAAATGGATCAAAAGTGTGCTTTGCGAGCCAGGCCCGAAGAGCCTGTTCATCAAGTCGGATTTCAAAGTGCGTTTTAATTTGGTGGAAACGGTGACCTGCTGATGCCTCCACCTAGAAACAAACATTGTTTGCACACGCTGGTAGCGCGAGGCCCACCTCCCCTTATGACTGATGTTGCCGCTGTGCAATTCTGACAGCTGCCGTACGTCTACGCAGACAACAGACGGCGGCCGCACATCACATGGAACGGATTACGCGTTTCATCTTGGGCATCCTGTATGCAGCTGTAAAAACTACATGCAAATTAACCACATACCGAAATGCAAAGAGCAACGCTGCGGCTCTATTCTCCTTTTATTTAAAGTGGAATTTTCCAGCTATACAAACAACCTTCGAGTTTATTACATACACCAAACAAAGTATGTGCTCCACGTTTCAGTTATAAAATGACCGGATACATTTTGTTGACACTTTAAAAAAAAAAAATTACATAGCCAAAAAGCTAAACACGCTCAAGACATTCACAGACAGCCTCATTATTATCAAAGAACACAAGTACAGTAAATCCAGTCATATTCAATATATTACTTTCAGTAGAATACAGATACATAAAGTGTTTGTGTAGGCAAAAAAAAAAAGAATTAAAATAATAAAAAAACTATAAAAAAGAATAAAGAGTACGTGTAAAAGTACAAAATGTCTAATTAAATTACAGTTTATTAATAATGCCTAAGTGCTCATTTACATTATAATATTAAATCCAGGATAAAGAATACATCTTGTCATAACTGTCAACCCATTATCCTCACGCTGGAAAAATCTGTAAATTATTGCCACAACTGGAATACTTTTTACAGTATATCTTCAAATACATGTAATGCGACATATATTTGACAACATCAATTTGTACATGAATCCGTTTTCAGGAGCCAGACAGCCACTCAGAGACCGAAATGGTAGATATTTACTCTACAACATTTGAAAAATAATGCAAAGCTAGGATAAATACCTGATGTCTGACCTTAGGGAACGAGGCCAAATATATCTGCCACGTTGCATACTCGTACCTCAACTTGGTGCCGCGTCACGGAGGAAAATGTGGTAAAAAGCGTTTCTCCTAAATGCCAACCGTGAGAACTTCAGCAAAACCAACTGCAAGGAAGTGATGGGAGTGTCACAGCAACAGGTTGGCCAGCACCCACTTTATAGTTTTGCAATAAAAATTGCAAAATAACAGAATTTATTATTGACACCATTTATTCACTGTGTTGTTTCTGTAAAAGTCTTGGATATAGCAATAATAAATTCTAATTTCATTCCTTCTCCCCCTTAGCCCACCAGTCTTTCTGTTTCTATTTTATTCAATTTTTCTGCCCTGAGTGGCAGTAATTGGAAATCCATCTATCCATCCAATAACTGGTATACCATTATCTGATAGTCAGGTAGTCATTGGTCAAGCCCATCTCAGAATCACTGTGTGCTGGGCTGTGAAACAACAACCAGACATGATGTCAGTACAATGTAGAGTGGCCTCACACACACACACACACACACACACACACACACACACACACACACACACACACACACACACACACACTATGGGCAACCTAGGGAAACCAACTTATCTGTAAACTTAGCACAGACTGAGCCGAATTTAAACTCCCCTGGCAACCACAAATGCGGCTCATTTTCGCTCTTCAACAACTGCTGTGGAAAATGGATTTAAAAATAAAAAATAATAAGCTTGGAACTCTTAGAAAATTGATAACTGGGATGTTGATGAGGTACAAATGTACTGTCTTTTTCCCCCTTAAACTGAGACCAAAAAAGGTGGTGCTTTGTGAATTTCTTACCCTTAAAATAAATTACAAAATACATATGAGCAGATGTGTTCCGACATTTCAGGTCACCATACAGGCTTCTGCCCTCAAGCTGACAGTGGATGCATACGGGCTGAGGTGCGCTGGACAGACAGGCCGTCTGTCCTCAGCAGCGCGTCCCCACAGCTGCGCATGCAGACATCTCTCGGCGGATGGTGCTAAATGGCGAAAGCTCCAGCTCGGTGGTGCACTCGTGCTCGTTGTCATCACTGGTGGCAGCCGAGGAGCGGGCGGGTCCGCACTCATCGCAACAGCAGCAGCAGCAGCAGCAACAGTCGAGGAAGGCGCGTCCGAACGGGCGGCACAGGCACAGTAGCAGCGCCGGCGCAGCTGCCGACTTACAGAAGAGCAGCAGCTGGGCGACCAGCCGCAGAATCTCCATGGTGCGCCGCGGCACTCCAGCCGCCATGTAGGCTGACACGATGTTGCACACGTTCTCGGGCACAACACACAGGCCATAGAGGATAGCCAGCGCCACCACTGTGCAGTTCATCTGGCTCTCCAACCGGATCTGCTTTTTGCTACCACGCACACAGGCCCGCTCTGCCTGGCGGATCTTGCGCGCCGTGGCCAGGGAGCTGCCAATGGTGAACAGGGTGGGCAGGCAGAAGTAACAGCCGAAGTACCACCAGAGTCGTGCACCCTCGTAGGTGAGCGCCAGCACGTACACGGTGTCAGGCAGCTCGGGGGAGACGCGCACCACACAGCGCTCGCAGGGCCGCACGGCGGCTGGTTCACCCTCTTCCCTCTCCAGGTGTCGGAGGAGTAGCTCAGGGAGGGCGAGTAGCAGTGCCCCCACCCAGATTACAGCCAGCTTGGCTGAGGTGGAGGCGCAGCTCTCCATCATCTCATAGTACATCTGCACGTTGGTGGCAGCACGGAAACGGTCGATGCAAAGGGCGCAGAGAGTGAAGGTGGTCACGCCCAGGGATGCCACCTGCAGGGACACAGAAACTGCAGCAGTGCTGGCACAGCAGGCAGGCAGGAAAAACCTTAAAGTGAACATTAACTACACACTTTTAGCCAACTTTTCCTTTGTTTATGAGATGCAGGAGTTGTGAAATACAAATGCTAGCACCAGCTCCTCAATTTCATAAAACTAGCTGAGATACCCAGTGCTCTATAACCTGTATAAAAGGTGGAAAGGTAAAATTACCACACTGTTTTACCATTAAAGTGGTTGTATTTAACACATGAGTATTTTTAGTGCTGTCAAATGGGTGGTCGCCAAAGAGAGTGACGTACATGCCAGTCATAGTGAAGTGGAAAGGAAGCAAACTAAATATATATCAAACCAAACTTCACTACACATTCATCACTAACGTGTGCAGCTCCGCGTGTGTGTATCGCGTATAATTTCTTATCAATTTTTACATTTTCATTTGCTTACATACAATACCTGCTGGCTCCTGTGATTGAACACATAGATAGTACTGCCAGCAACACAGCGTTGGCCAGTGACGTGCACACAGTAAAAATGCAATGCAGTATACATCCCCAAACTTCATTAGCTTTAAACTTGTCAGGTGTGCGTCTGAAGCCCATCTGCATCAGGTACATGCGCTCAGTGTGTGATGTCTTCAGTCCCAACTCTCCGAACCTTGTCAGACACTGAATTTTAAATTTTCAAATGCTAAGTGGCCTTTTTAGATTTTAAAAACCTTGACTACACAGAAACTTCACTAAGGGGGAGAAGTACCTGTGTGCCAAATTTCAAGCCTGTGGCTTGAAAAACAAAGTATAAAGAACAAATAAACAGGTAAAAAAAAAAAAAACAGATGGAGATACAGAGATGACCCAAGAAATAACAGTTCTGATGCTTGCAGAAGATTCCACCTCCACATGGACCCAGCAGAGTGGATGAAGGTCCTCAAACACTACAAAACAGCTTCTTTGAAACTGACCCAGATCCAAAACCAGCTGCTTTCTCACTGTCCCTGCTATCTCTGCTCCAGATCCGCTTCTGGTTCCCAGCAGACTGTGTGATGTCTCACCAGACAGCTTGAACGGTTTTCTTCTCCAGCACAGACTTGTTTTTCTTCCAGTCTACCAGCCATACCGTATATGCAGCACTGATGCTACAGTGCTGTTGCACAATAAGGACCAAGTTGTAACCGATTATGCTCACTTCAGTGGATTGAATCCTCACTTACAGGAGGACCTACATCTGGTAGGATGGAAATTGGTTTCCAAACCATTTTATGGAACGGAATCCTATTCTCAGTTTGCTCCATGAACACACAGGACACCAAGCTTCTCCTGGACAACACCCGTCCACAACACTGAGAGCCTACTAACCCATGGAGGTTGAAGGGGGACACTTCACCCCATCAGAAAGACAGCATTTTTTCAGGAGAGTCTGTGTCTGCACTGCAAGGAATCAAGTAATTTGAGAACCACCTGTCCATCCTGTGGAAAGTCCAAGTCCTACACCTACTCCTGTAAACCAGGGTTTCAGCTTCTCTTGCCTGCTGCAATAGCAATGGGGGGGGGCAGTTGGTTAAAATAAACATTTATGGATTTGGGTGTTGCTGGGAACTCTATGGAAGATGAGCCACCTACATCATGGGGGTGCCTGAGTCAAGCCTTATGGAGCGACATGTACGTTTAAGTTCTTCAGACAGACAGTTTATTGGTGCTCGAGTTGTGAATTCAGAATCTCATCCAACATTATGACTTGTGGGAGGCCATCATTCTGAGTCAATATGGCTCTTCCCAGTTCTTTCCTGGATTAATGGGGAGATACTTTTCTGAGGAGAACACTGTTACTCCAACTGTCTTAAACTTCTTTGTTGAGCCACAATCTGAAGCTTCACCACCAGTTGACTTTGATGGCTCTTTTGCTTATAAGGTCCATGAACTCCTTGATCTGAAGCACCTTCAGGGTCAACTGTATTACCTTCTGGATGGGAGGGTTAAAATGCTGAAGAATGATCTGGGCTCCCGGCTGAACATACCTGACCCTTCACTGATCTGCAATTCCCACAGGGAACATCTGAACTGTCCTGCAACATGAACCTGGGTCCAAGTCCCTGGTGGAGCCTGTTCATGAAGGGAGGGGGGGGGGGGTTCTGTCACAGTTGACAATGATAATCCTGGCTCCACTGAGAGTCCAACCTCAAGCAGTGGTCCTGTATCACCTAGTGCTGACCAGATCCACACCTTGAGGAAGCGACAACTATTTCAGTATCAATCCTGTGTTTTTCAGCTGTAATAAATCTGTTTTTCGTCCCCATCACTATCTGAGTTCTCATCCCCATTCAGCCACCTTCGATGCTGTGCTCCACATCAACTCAACAATTGAAGCATAATGGATGCGAGGGGCTGATATAGAATCCAAGGTGTGCGTGTGCTACCCAAGTTGGGTAGGTTTCCCACCTGAGTGTGTGTGTGTGCTATCTGAGTTGTGTATGCTTGCTCTCCAAAGGCAATCTGGCTCCATGTGCATTCTGTTAGAGAGGTGTAAACACACTGAATATTTTATCACCGGGGCGGAACCGCGTTAAACTCTGTCAGACGTGCAGGGGGCCGCTTTGATCTCAAGGTTTTACCCTATGTGCTGCAAACTGTATGATACCATGGTCCATTTTACTGTACTGTCTCTAGCCGCCCTGTCATTGCTTGACAGCATCTTATAAACCAGAAGCTGGCATGAAAAAGAGCTCAGTAGCATAAGAGGCATCACAGAGGGGGCAACAGAACCATCTTCTTCATTAGGGCCTGATTATGTGTGTCCCATTAACTGCTTCATAAAACATTGCTTAGCACTACAATGGCCGGCATTAATGCTGAAAGGGAAAAAAAAAAAACACTGGGCAGGAAGTGGAGGGATTCCTACTTCTTACTGAATGCGGGGATAAATATTTTTTTAATAAAGTGTGAATTCTGGACACATATAAGGCGAGTTTAGCAGAATTAAGAACCAGCTGTCCTCACTAATAACTTAAGCACTTAAGAACATTACAAGAGACAAAGACGTTCCGCCTATCTTGCCTGTTTAGGTGAATAATAAATAAATTTGGTAGAATTCGACTTAATTTATATATAAATCCACTAAGGGCCTGCCTCCTACTCTGCTGTCAGTAGGCTTGTGTCCTCCAGCTGGTGCCAACACCACCGTGGTCCTCAGATCCCACCTTAACACCACCACTCGGGCTTCTGTGCCCGTGGATCTCGGCACTAAAAGCTACTGTGAACCTTTCAGGCCGCGGTCATCTGCAGCTCTCCAATGTGGTAAAACCCTTTCTCAAGTTGGGCTGGACAAAGTGCTGCACAACAGGTCCTACAGCCCTGTGAAAATCCCAGCAAACACAAAAAACAATTGTCCCACACGAGCTCTCCGCACTTTGAAGCTGTACTTTTAATCTCATCAAAAGGGCTAATTTAAATACTTGGAATTTCTTTTAGCCGTTAAAGGGAATTTTCTGTAATTCGGCTGCATAGGAAAATTGTTACAACACAGCTTATCGCAATGTTCTTACAGTGCACCTGGTGTGTCTCATAACTGCTGAACAGTTCCCAAAATATCCACCATCAACCAAAAAGTAACTAAAATTAAATGAAATATTAAAATTAACCAACAAACCCAAGCGTGTTTTGTAAATTTAAAGCCAATTATTTGTCTCCCACTTGAAATCAGAATTGCCCCCTTGCACTGCTATCTGCAGTATACTTTTTTCTCTCTAGCGATTTCTGTGTGCTAATAAATTTTTTAATACACACACATTTGGAACACAGAAACACGCAAGCTGAGAAACTTCCAGCATTTAATAAACAGAAATGGTTTCATTTCATTTTCTGATCCTCATTTCAAACGTAGCTTATTTGCACTCGCCTCCTCCGCCGACGTGGCAGATTTTCGATAAATATATATTTTCACAACTGTCGCATCCCTGCGCTCCCTGCACATGGAACCGGAGGAGGATTAGGGCTCCATTCATTATTAATCAGCATTAATTCCGCACTAAATAATTCACAAATGCCCCAGTTATGCAGTTTGAACCCACAACAACACGGCTTGAGTAATGAGGCCAGAGATGCCCGGGCCCGAGCACAGTTTCTGCTGACAGACTGTCCTCCGTGCGGCCTGTGTGATTCAGCTGGAGGTGGGGGAAGACAGAAAGAGACAGACAGACAGATGTGCGAACAGAAAGCAAGACAGAGAGACAGGCAGATAGCAAGGGAGAGAGAAAAAGAAAGATCAGCAAAAGAGAGGCAGACAGGCAGACAGAGATAGAGACTGAGAAAGACAGAGATAGACAGAGAGAGATGGACAACAAAACAGATAGACTGACAGAAACACCAATCAGTGAGAGAGAGACATCAAGAGACAGACAGAAAGAGAGAGACTGAGAAACAGATAATTAGAGGAAGTAAGAGAGAGAGAGATGGGTGGATAAAGACAGATGGATATTTTGACAGATAGAGAGAGTGGGCCTCCCTTAAGAGAGAAGCAGTCTGACAAGCTGCCCGGAACAGCATCCCGGCTGCAGCTGGGTTCCATGCCCCAGCATGACTTATCTGTACCCCGAAAACCCGAGGCGTGTAAACACAGAATCAGCTGACTGCTGGGACAGGACTGTGGAACCCGCTGCTCAACTGGACCCGGATGGTTGTGCAGCTCATCAGGAAACGTCACCTTTCCCCAGAGACGGAGAGGTGGGTTGTGTTCCGCCTCACACCTGGCCCCAGGTACAAAGAGGGAATGCCCTCATGTAGAGGTGAGTGAGAGCAGCCGTGGGTTCTGCTTGGCCTAGCCCAGTCCCTCGCCACACTAGCTCAGTGCTGCAGGACCACTTTGGCCACCTGGCCACAACACACCTGGCATCACTGGGCTGGGTGGGACGCCAGTCTGTCACAGAACAGCTCCACACACAGTTGCACAGCATGAGCGCCTGAAATACTCGTCTTTGGACAGTAGGAGGAAACCAGAGCACCAGAGTAAACACACAGAGACCAGGCTGGGTTCAAACTCCAAATGGCCGAGGGACTGTGTGGCAGCAGTGCTACTGAATATTTCTTTTGTTAAGGAATAAAAATTAAGAAGAAGCACTTGGCCTGTAATATTTATATCGGTAACTTTGTTTCTCTGCAGACAGTTTAATTGTGTTATTAATAATATTTATTAATATTATGTTTTTTTTCCCTGCTGTTAAATTCATATTAACTCATTTTATGGTTTTACTACTATAGTTTTATTACATATTGCTGGGTTTTACTACCTGCACTTCTCACATTAGGGCTGACACTGACAGTTGCTTATTAAATGGGGAGGGCAGCTGCAAGTTCCTCTTACATGATTACCACAGTGTAACTATAGAAACAGTAAATCTGAAAACTATACAGCAGTGCAGCAAAAGCAATTGCTTGCAGTGTGCAAAAGGTACCCAAGTGGCATAGGGGTTAGTGCCATTGACTTGTGCTTGAAGGATCCAGGTTCAAATCATCTTTTACCGCTGTAAATCCCTTGGATAAGGTTGAAACCCTGAGCTGCTCCAGTAGAACGACCCAGTTGTATAAGTTGGTAAATTAGGGTAACTCAATATAGTAAAGCTAACAGCTTTGGAGGAAAATATGAGGTGGGTTCATGGGAAGGAGTAGAGACCCTCATGACGGGAGGTGGAGGTATGAGCCCCACCGACAACGTCGACCCTGTGTACCCCAGCAGTTAAACCCGTCCCCTGGAAAACCGGATCATACAAATGCAGCACGAGTTGCTCGTTGCTCCACGTTATTTCATGGTCACGTTCAGATCGCTTAACCTAAAACCATCAGGCCATGTTCACCCCCCACGTGGATATGCAGCAAGTCATTTACTCTGGTGTGACCTGTGGGGTTAAATCCCAAACACACAGACAGAGAGTGAGCTTATGGGCAGGGCTGTGCTGGAAAAGGCAGGACTAAACTTTGGGAAAAGCTTCTCATTGGCCACTCAGATGAGGACCAGCTGCTACTGTTAACAGAAGCAGACTAAAGTCTTTAAGGCAGTTTGTCTGAGGCTTGGGGTGGTGAGAAATCTGTTTTGTTGCTCTGTTTTGCGTTTTTTTTTGGTATTATTAAGGTCTTATTGGTGAGACCTGGTTTCTGCTTCCATTTTCCTTCATAATTCGTCAGTTTGTTCTTAACTGTTGTCCAAACGGCTGGCCTGCCTTCACCTGCTATGCTGGTTTCGTACAATCTGTCCAAAATGGAACCGGAATGATTACACAATAACGTCGCTCTGCTGTGAGAAATGATAAAACCCCAGGCTCTGTGTGGATGAATGCAACCACTGTGGTAAAAAGTACCATTAGGTAGGATGGTGTTGTGTCAGCTTTCTTACAAACCACAGCTGTAGTTAACGCCTGGTTGTTAATTACCTCCTGAGTTCCTCCTGTAGCTTCACACCTTCATAATGCGTCGCTCTGCGGCTCTTCCACTTTTAGCAGCAATGTTCTGCTGCAGACCCCAGGCCCCCAGGTTGACCCGCTCCACCTGCACACTCGACCCTTCAGCTTGAGCCCTGTATTTCAGCACTGAGGCTGACTGGCTGGTACTGCTGCACCTAAAGGTTGCTGGTTCGAGTTCCAGGAGAAGCTCTGCAGTTGCAGCGATGCAAATCCAAAACTTAACAACGGATTCATAGATGAAATCTGCATCCAACTATCAACAGACTTATAATACGGTGCTGAACACCCATTTCAGCCTTTAAACTTCACATTCAGATCATCACACGCCACCAGTTAGACCTTGCGTGTAACCGATAAGACTTCACACTTAACTGCAGCAACATCACTCATAACCAAGAGAGCTTCATGTTGACCCACAACAACTTGAACATGAAGTTCCACGATCAGGGTTTTTACCTCAATGTAGGGGATGATTTTGCAGGAGAGGTCTCCCAGCAGCCACTTCTTGGTGAGCTCATGGAACACGACCAGCGGCAGGCAGAAGAAGATGATCAGGAAGTCCCACAGGGCCAGGTTGGCCAGAAGGGAGTTGGAGATGCTCCTCATATAGTAGTTGTGGCAAACGATGCACATGATGGCGATATTGCCCAGGACGCCCACGGTGAAGATGACCACGGACACGCACATGGTCGCATAAGCTCCGTAGGAGTCGCCCGTCACCGGGTAGAAGGGGTTCCTCACGTCGCGAGACCTGTCGTGCGTGGTCAGGGGGACAGGTAGGGTGGTTTTCCCAAAAAAGTCCCCTGGCGCAGTGAACACGTCGTGCGACCAGACCATGTCCGGCGGCGCATTCGCGGACTGGTTCAGCGCCAAGGGTCTGGGCAGCGGCTCCCACGTAGCGTGGCCGTTTTCCCGCACACGGGCCGCACCTGCGTGGCGATGCGCGGCCCGGATTGTCTTCTTCCGTCCGTCCGCCGCGCCCCTCTTGTGCCTGTTGCTGAGCGCGCGCCACGCTCGCGCCCGCGCCCGAGATCGCGCGGACTTGGAGGAAGAGGAGGCGCAGCATCCGCCCGGCGTCTCCATGGCAGCGAGCATCTCTCTGTTCGGGGTGCTCAGGGCGATGCTTCCGCGGCTCGGCCCGTCCAGCCCGCTCTCGAAGGCACCCCAGGGCTGGGCACCTGTGGCGCGTCCCCACGCCCTGCTCGCCTGGCGCGCCCCCCCGAATCCATCCTCAGTTCTCGTGCTGTGCAGCCCCCTGCGCGCGGCCACATCCGCCCCCCACCACAGCGCCAGCGCGACACACAGCAGCGGCGGGCGCATGGCTTCAACCCAGGCGTGTCCGCACGGAGCGCGAATCAGAGCCGCCCGCGTCGCAGCGCACGGCCACCCGCTTCCGAACCCCACATCCACACGGGGGGCCGGAGGAGCGCTTCCGAGCAAGCACTTCCCCCACCCCCCTCGTCTCCACGTCCACGTGTGTCGGACGCGCAGCAGCAGGTCAGAGCCCTCCAGACGCCTCGGTGTGTCCGCCGAGGTGAGACCCCCCCCGCGCGGACAGCCGCTGGGGGGGCGGGGGGTGGAGAAAGAGGTGATCCGCGAGGAGGGGGGTGACAAAAATGCCCCGGGAGCTTCGATCAGAAAGGGGATCGCGCTCCAAAGTCCTCGACAAGAAAAGCTCAAGTTCGCCGCCTCTTCCTTACACTGAGTCCGGGCGGAGCCCCGTGTGCCGGGCTGTGCGTGTTTGTGTGTGCGTGCGCGAAGGTGCCGCCCTCTCCGCTCCGCCTCCCGTGTCCCCTCCTCTCACCTACGGTCTGAGCGAAGCGCGTCCCCCGGCGGGTAACCCGGATCTGTCAGAGCCAATCGGTCAGGAGGAGCCCCTCCGCGGCGAGGCCTCCACACACAGCTCGCGAGAATTTTCTGTCGAGCTTTTCAGCGTTATTATTATTTTTATTTTTATTATTATTATTATTTATACACTTGTGATTTCCCCGGGAGCGCGCATCGGTATTATTTTCGGACGGAATACTGTGCACTACAGCACGCGTGGGATTCGAGCCAAGAACCGTCACTCTGAAGTAACAACCGTAACCCCCCCGCTACCGGACGAGGAGTAAAAGTAAATACACGCAAATGTGTCCGTCGGCGGGGTCCCCAGAGTTCCCACTATAACTTGGTCTCCAAATCTCTTGCGAGGAAATCAAAATGTTCCTGCAAATGTGCTAAACTATTTCAGTAGTGCATAAAATAACAAAAGCAACCTTTTTACTCTAAGCTGTTGTAAATAAAAATTTTATTTTACTATTAGGGTTTCGGGGAAATATTGTTTGGGTGAGCAAATTAGCATAAGCCCCGCCCTCCAAGAGTAAGGCGGTGACTTGCTTAAAGGGACAGCGCATCCTGAAGATCACAGATTTTGTATTCATACATACAGTACGTGTGTCCATGTTTATCGACAACTCTGTCTGCTTCATTGGTTCTGTAAGGTAACCGAGGATAAATGTTTTCTTCAGCAAAAGGGTCAGCAGTCCTCACACTGTCCCAAAAACATTGGCTCGCAAGTGATGTTCCGGTAAAGGCTACAGAATACAATGGTGTGTCTGATGAGCGGGGCATTTGCCAAGTACAGTTGCCTCAACTCTTTATACCTCATTTCAACATAATAATTACTGCCCTGTGTAAAGTTTGAAGACCTTCATTTATCTTACACACCAAAAATGTAACTATTAATGAACATGCTTCAAACATGACACAGCTGAGCACAGTTCACAATAAACCATATTAATTAAAGCTCGTGGGCGCCCCCTGGCAGCTATTAAAAGAACACAAGAATTAATGCCACTGAATATAATCAGGGGCTTCAAACCAAACTTGTAAAGGGTGGTGGTGGTGGTGGTGCTGCTGCTGCATAACAATTATATATTGCTGCAATTATATCTAGAACTAAACTGTTTATACACCTGCTTGCTGGGAAAACTGGGAAAATGCAAAACCGCCTTGCAACAGATGCAGCTACTTAAATGCACGCAGTCGTGTGGAGGTCTGTTCTTCATTCCTGCCAAGAATTTATGGAAACATAGCGTGAAAAATACAGCTGTTTCCACAAAGCAAGGAGGCCCATTGTCTCCCGATGCCAGTTTGCGCTCAGCTGCTCAGATTTAAGCAACTTAGTTGTTGCAGAGGAGATCAAAGCTTTAAACCCCTTGATGCTGTGAGATGTAATAGCGATGCTTTTGTTTACAGGTTCTTAATGTGAACATGACAGCAAAGTGTATTCTAAAATTGCATGATTGGTAAATAACTTCTGTAATTTCTTCTGTCTTAATTTTTTTTAACCTTATCTCATTAATATGTTAACATGAAACCTAAGGTTATCTTGGACAAAGGGGTCAGCTAAATAATAATCAGGAATAAATGATCTAAAATTACAGTTTTCATCTAAATCTGTTTCTTTACATGCAGAACATATAAACAGTACCATTTTGGGAGGCGGCCTGTAGCAAAGCGGGTAAGAACATCAAGATGAAGCAGTTAACTACAATCCTGCAAGCACCCTGCTGTTGGACCATTGACATAGGATCACTTCACCCCAAACTGCTGCTGTGAACATCTCATTTGTGAAGTAAGACTGGAAGTGGTACAAGCAGCTTAAACGAACCAGGTTCATGAAGGTGTATGCCAAATTGGACTCACAATAGGAATTGAGTAAAATTAGCACTGATAACTGAAAAGATACAGAGGAAAAATTTGGAGAAGAAGGAAAAAAGACAACATTCCTCTTGGTTCGCTTCCAGAATTGTGTGGAACATAAATCAATCGTTTTTCTCCAGGCGGTATGGCCATAAAAAAAAAAAAAAAAAAAAAAAAACCCAAGCCATCCATGGAAACCTGTGAAAAGCCCCCTGGTGTTAAAAGCCTGAAAACACAAAGACGGCCCCTCTCCCAAAAACACACCCCTTTCCCACCCGGGCAGTGCTTTTGACAGTCACCCCGCAACACCGGCCTGCACTTAAGGACCAGCACACTGCCCTTGACAGAAGCACTCAGGCGGCAGGCGATGATGCCCACCGGGATGTCTGTAGAAGATAGGCGGCCTACATGCTGCCTCACCTGAGATTCCGCTTCTTTTTGGTCCAGTGAGCTTAGCCTCCACTTCTGCATCATCTTTTTTTTGGTATTTATTAGCGTCCTGTCTGAAACAATAACTTTGATAGAAGACACCTCATGAGTTCACCCATTTTCTGGTATTTTTAGTGCAAATGAGCTGCTCGGGTTCACTCCTTAATGGTTGTGCTCTGCAGCTCTGGCCCTGCACTGCTTTGAGAGGCGGCAGATCCAGCTCTGACAGGGACAACCCCTCAGGGGGACTCATTTTGCTGCACTTGCTTTCTGTGGAGCTGAAAGGATCTGTGGGAGTCGAAGGCCTCTGACAAGAAGCAGGCGTATTTCCACCTATCTAGGAACATTCTAGTAATGTCAGAGTGACGCAGAGAGAGTGCCACGTGTTTGATGGCAGCAAGTCCTGCTGGCGGAGGATGTGGAGGAGTAGTGGCATTGCAGGTGAAGCTCTCCAACTCACAAGGACCACCCACAGCTTGAGGCTCAAACCCTTAGAGTTCTTGAAATGGGATTTGAACCATCACCAACTCCGCTTCCATAGAGATCAACTCTTTATTCCATCAGTTATCACTTAAAATTATTATAACTGTCATATCTCACCAAAGTTACTATGGACAACGGTGAAGTGATAAAGGAGAAGTTATTTACCCACAATCAGTGCTGTGAAAAAGTATTTTTCCAAATTTTTTTAGAATTAAATTTGAGTAGATTTTTTGTTAGCTGTAATTTTATATATTGCCTGGCCAAAAAAAAAGTCACCTGAATTTAACTTGGTGTTATGATGTGGGGTTGCTTCAGTTGGTCAGGTCTAGGTTCAGCAACGTTATGTGCCCGAAAAATGACCTCAGCTGATTACCTGAATATACTGAATGAGCAGGTTTTTCCATCAATGGATTTTTTCTTCATATTCCAAAATGACAATGCCAGGATTCATGGGCCTCAAATTGTAAAAGAGTGCTTCAGGGAGCTTGAGAGAGACATCATTTTCACACGTGGATTGGCCACCACAGAGTCCAGACCTTAACCCCATTGAAAAAGAATCTTTGGGATGTGCTGGAGAAGACTTTACGCAGCGCTCCAACTGTCGCATCATCAATACGAGATCTTGGTGAAAAATGAATGCAACTCTGGACAGAAATAAATGTTGTGACATTGTCTCCACTTGTGGAGTTGATGCACTTTTGGCAGGTGCCCCACCATGCTGTTTGTGTTTGTTTTGTGTCTTACTTGTATTTTAACCTGCTTTTAACCACAGAAATGGTGTTACCTGTGTGTTTGTGTTACCATTTTTATTTGCAATAAAGGGATCAACTGGCTGTGGTCGTCACAAACCAGAGCAAGGGCTGAGTTCCGGTCCCAGGAAACGCTGAGGCTACCAAGCTTATTGAAACGATGCCACAGCAAATGCGTGCCTTAATCAAAGCTGAAGGTTGTCCAACCAAATATTAGAGTGTGACTTTTTTGGGCTGGGCAGTGTATAAATGCAGCCTGAGTGAAGGGAAAAAATACCAGCATTGTTTGTCATTTCTTTTGTGAAATACATTAAAATGTGCAATTACAAATGTGACCCCCCCAGTGTCATTAACAGCCACCTTTAGCAGCACTGACTGCAACTAAATGCTTCCTGTGGCTGTGGACCAGAGTCTCACATCGCTGGGGAGGAAAATTGGTCCGCTCCTAAATACAAAATCACTTTAACCCAACATTGTTTGCAGGTCTTTGAACATATGCAGCTTTTTTTTGCTCTGACCACAGAACCTCAGTCTGATTCAGGCCAGGAAATTCCATAGCTTTATTTTTTTATGTTGTTGACTTGTCTGTATACTTGGCATCCTTGCCAATTTGCATGGTGCACACTTGAAAGCAGCTACAATATGTTCTTGACAATTAAAAAAGACTAAAAATAATACTGACACCCAGCTGTGAATATGAAAGTAGTAAAAAGAGAGAAGAGACCTCCTACAAAGAGGCAGCAGAAATGAGGTTATGCAGCAAGTCAAACCTAATAATCCTTGCTGCCCCCAATACTGACTCTCCCTCCCTCACCCACAGAGATCTGCCAATCCTTGCCTGTGGTGGCTCTCCAGCTGTAGGTCTGAAGCAGCTCAGCACTATTCAGGGACTGCGAACAATGCAAAAAGACAGATGGTCTGAAGCAGCAAAAAGAACAGAGGGGTGATAAACTCATAAAGAAAGTGAAAACCATCTGGGGTCAGGTTGGGGAAATCACAGCTCCTGCCTGTTTTCTTTAGGTGTAAATATAAATTAAAGCTGTTACCTTGTGAGAACAACCTGAATCTGAATGTGTCTTCTAAGTTCTCATTATGTGGAGACCCTCACAAGCACCTCAAGGTGGTACTCGAGAGCTGGACTGGGACGACGTACTGCTGTCTTTCTCCAGGCCTCAACTGCCTGGCAGGAAGCCCTCTTCTGACACGGACCCTCGCCCATCACGCTTCATAAATCTGTACAATGCAGCCATAGCTGAACCGTATCAACTGCTTACTTCTCTTTCGTCATCAAACTAAGACTAATTTGCAGAACCTTTGTAGCAGATGTACAGTACGTCTTAATCTTGGGGTATTTTTAACTTAAAGACCATCACAAAAAATAGAAAGTAGTGTAAATGTTGAAAAATGTTTTAAGCCAAAGGGAAAATGAATTTAACATTTTAGCTTTTTAGGAAAAAAAATGCATAAATTAATATTTTAATGTTGATTCTGTCACTTGGTAAAGAACCATTCAACATATCTGCTTTTTATTTACTGCTTTTACATCATTAACCGTACTGTATGTCTGTTTATTCTTTTTATTATCCACATTACATACTACATTGGGTATAACCATGTTACTGTGTACACATTCCAGTACTGTACAACACTGCAGGAAAATAGAAAAATATGAGAAAAATAGAAAAAATTATGAAGGGAAAGAAAAAATTAAAGATTGGTCATACTTCTGACAGTGAACAACAGCTCACACCGATAAAGCAAACATAACTGCAGTTTCCTAATATATAGTCTGTCTGAAATAATATAAATCTTCCCTTATTTAAATTCCTGAACATTTTGCCAAAACAAATGCAATTTACCTTGAAATTGTAAAGTTTCCAGGTTGTCACTCGGATGTTCTGGCCATTCTCCTCCACAGTGGTCACCGAGACAACATTCCGGTGAACATCTGTACTAAAAGGACAAGAAATATGGACTTGGGTGTCATTTATGGGCTTTTATTGGAAAAAAATAGCAATAAGTTTACAACCCACCCCACCCCCACACAGCAGTGCCTGGAGACTTTATGAAGAGCAGCAGCTTTGCTGCTATTAGGTGAACACCACAGTGAGACGGATTTACCTTCATTTCATTTAATGGTCATCCTTGTTTATTCATTCCTTTATGGGTTTGGATGCAACCAGGGTTAAATCGGGCTCATTCGTCTGAATTGGAAAAACAAGGAGACATCGATTTGTGTTATCGATTCGATGTGTCCCGCATGTCAAAAGCTCATTAGAGAAGACGGCCTACATGTGGTTACTATGCATGACTTAGATATTGACCTGACGCGTTCCCTGCATCTTGTTAGCATCGCCGACATCGGCATCGAGACTCTCGATACGTCTGTCTTATTAGCTAATTTTTCAGACCTTGCAATGAAACACTTGCTGTGCCTACACTTCATCCCCTATGTTTTGTGTGAGTCAGTCAAGGAGAAATTCCACCTGCATCCTTCCCCCATGTGGAGAGCACATCCGTTTTCAGGTCTACCCTTGAATCTGCCTAGCAACAGCGCCTGGCTACGGCGGAAAAGCGGTCGACGAGACTGTAAAGGCCATTATTGGGCATAGCTGAGAAGTTCCACTCTCCTGACACTCTTTGTCCAGAACATTTGGTCACTGGGAGCGTTTTCTTCTACGCATCTTGTAAATCTCCATGACAAGTGAACAAGGTCTGCATGGACTTGCCAGGTCCATGTCTACATGCATGTACAGCGCGGGTCTCACCAGACAAGGCCCTTTGGAACCTGGCATACATCTGACAAGGAGAAGCCTTGCCGCACTGGGTATGGAGAGGAGTGACGTCAATGCCGAGCCTCTGGGGGAAAGGAGCCGTGTCAACACAGCACTTACAGGCAATGTGAGGAAGCAAGCATGACAGAGCTGACAAAGCAGATGGGTACAGCCCTGCAGAACCACATGCTGGGGTCCCATTCCACCTGAAAGCTAATTCTGTTCAAATATTTAAAAAAGATGCCCAGCCTGTGTTGAAGAGTGAAAAAGCACCTGCAGGTCCTGCCCCCTGACAACTTTTGGAGAATAAATTAATGGGGTCCACTACACAGCACTGGTGTCGCTGTCTAACGCCACCAACATGGACCCAAATTTTGAAAGGAGGGCCTAGAAATTCAACTTTTTTTTTGGCACAGAGATGTGGTAGTGTGACAGCGGTGCTCACATAACCCAAAACAGAAATAAATGTAAGCACCCCCCCATTATTAGAATCTGTTCTGTTCCTGAGAACGTGTCAGATGGCGAATTTTCGTATAAGCAGCAAGCTCTTTTTCGGTTACCTTAAATAGGGGGAGGACAACAAACAAACAGACAGACAGGTAGACAGATAGTTTTTTCTCAGGTCATCTCAATCCCCCCACCTCCAAATAATTTTCTCAATCACTAAATAAATAAATAAATAAATAAACAAACAAACAAACAAATAAATAAATAAATAAATAAATAAAAACACCTATGCAACAGTTTATACAAGACTTTCTGAATCATATAAAGCATTTAAAACACCATTTCTATTGGGAGAACAGCTGAGATATGACTGCATCTTCTTGTCCAGACCTGGGCTGCAGTAAAAACACACCCCCTCCCACAACACACACACACACACACACACACACACACACACACACACAGATTCATTATAGTGAGTTTTCAATTTGGATCTAAAATTCGGGCACCAATTTTTGGTGTTCATTATAGTGGATATTCAAACAGTGAAAGTTTGGATAACAAGGGATGCCTGCAAAAGTAAATGAGACCACAATGCACTTTCAAAAATACACCTCAGGGACACTATTAGTGTACGTGGTACCCTGGGCTTGCAATGAGCAAGTTCTGCACGTTGACAAGAAGTCCAGCGCTTCCTGAACTTGCTGTACAACAAGTTTAGCAGGAGCTGTGAGGAGATGCCAGTACTCCAAAACTGCCACTGGAGTTCCAGCCAGAAGCCACAACATGAATTATTGAAGACACATCAGTCACGACACCAAGCGGTGAATCTGCGTCATGGATTACTTCATAATTAGGATATTCATCTGTAAGCAAATGTGTTGATGCGGAGACAAAATGCTTTACTCCTAAGGGAAGAGTTTTGATAATTAAGAGCCTCAGCACCTCCTCTGTCACCCTGGAACTCCTTTTTATCCACAGCTGGGAGCAATGGGAAATCTGAGGACACCCTGGCAGCCACCAGGACTCCTTACATCCCTGAAGGAGGCCTTCTTGGAAGTTGCCATTCTCTTTACAAGAGCATATCCACAGCAATGAGGAGAACAAATTCTAAACAGATTAAATACCTCTGCAATAAAATGTTTGCCACCACCAACAATCCTAGGCAAGCGGTGAAATGGGTTTAGTTTCATCGCTTTCATGGGATGCTGGAGACTGAGCGAACATGAAGAACCCTGAAGTGCAGCAAAACGGGGAGGTGACAGACGGCGACGCCAACATCTACTGACAGCCACATGGTGGACTGTGAGGAACCTCTTTACATGTATGAGCGAGAAGAGCGAAAATGTCAAATTGCATCAAAAGCAGATGTTCAAACTCCTTGATGAATGTCATGTAGATTGGTCACTGGTTATAGAGTCATGAAGTATGGCATCATAATGTATTCTGTATACAGCACATGTGCATAAGGCTGAACAGAAAGATAAAGCTTTGAAAAATTTTAATCTTATCCAAACAGACAGACAGACAGACAGACAGACAGATAGATAGATCGTTTGTTCTCAGGTCATCTCAATCCCCCCTCCTTCAAATAATTTTCTCAATCACTTTTAGAATAAAAATTTTAGAAATAAAACAAACTATTTGGATTCGACTGAGTTTATTTAATTTATAGGCACTGCAAAGAGAAATGGTGTTAGTTGCCACTGGCAGGGGGCTGTACTGTGTGCTACAGATCTCCATGTGGGGGTGCAAGCTCCCCCCCCCCACAGAGAAAGAAAAAGAGAGAGAGAGAGATTTTAAGGGGGGCTGAAAATGCCCTCAACTTAAATAGTTACTTGTTCAAAAGTAAAAAAGAGGCTCTGATGTTATTTTGATGCTGGCTGACCACCCCCGTCGGCAGCAACCTTAGACCCGACTTTAATGCTCAGCGTTTCATGTTGCCTTTAAAACCAGAAGTGACCGCAGACCTTCCCTTTGTTCCCGTCAGATTCGGCCACTTAATTCAAACAATAACCCAGGAGATTATGTGCTGCGCTCTTATGATAATCTAATATCACCCCAACGGATTGGATTTTGGCCCGCTTTTATTAAAGTTTAAAAAGCATTAGTAATTCAGGGAAATGGCTACAAAAATGAAATCAGCATACCGAGCCACTTGATGCAAAGGACATGATGAAATTAAAGGTTCTTTTTGTCTCTGGAACAAAGATTTTCATTAACACCATTACTGAACTGCTGCATTTTAAAAGCCTTCCGTTTAAAATCTGCCCCCTTTTTTTTGGGTTCAGCTGAGCAGTCCCCTGCTTTACCAGCAGAGGGCAATAGAGCATCGAAGCCAGAAAAATAAATGAAAAAACGTGAGCGCTGTGCATGAAGGAGCAAAACACCCACAATTAAAACACAGAGAAACAATTTACTCAAAGCAGGCTGTCAACCTAGAATGAACACTTTACTACTGAAGAGTAAAAATACTGCTGCAGTGGTTTTTATCATCATTTTGGTTCTTGGCTGGTCCTCCATTTGCTATGCATGTGCACGGGGCGCCTGGCCTCCCGCTGCTGTAATATTCTTGTCACAACCAAACCACAATACAGCTTCATCATATGCCAGGGTGGGTGACGTGTTCACAAAGGGGAAACATAAGCTCTCCATTTAAACTCTAGGAACACATTCTTCTCATGCATTACACAATGCTGGAGAAGGTGTTAATGGGAATTTTTAAATGTTACCATTGTACAAAAGGAGATTTGCATTTTGTTCTGACAAATCTATCATCTGGATCCCATGCAAGCCAGAATTGTACGCCCAGCGTGAACGAGATGTGATAAGCCACATGTTAAGAGACTGAATAATTGCTAAATGTAATGCTGATGGGAATACACCTGTGTAGAGGTGTGTGTTTTTTACCTGTCCAGTTAGGACACTGTGTCAGACTGTGGGTCCACACAGCTACCCACCTCAGCAGCAGTGACCATTTCATTGATACACATGCTGCTGGGCTGACAACCGTCTTTACATATGGAACAGCCACCAGCTGCCTACATTGGGGGGTCATCGCCATCTTCAGCTGGTGGTCCAGCAGTAATACAGCTGTACTTCTCCCCTCCCTGTCCCTGCTCACCTCCATCACGGCCATTGGAGAGGCTTCCTGTGTAGCTCATCTCCCTGGACATCTGTGGTGAGAGGCGACATTAGCGGCAATCTTCAGAACACACCTGTCAGGAATCACCCAAAAAGCCCCTACCTACAACCTCCTACTTTCTCTTCTGCAGTTCATTCATGTCTCATTCCTTCAAAGGCCTAGGATGACCAGGAGATCTGGATGTTCAGTCCATGGTTGTGCTAAGTGGCCACTTCCAACAGAGCACCAGCAGAGTTACCCCTTACTAAGGGTTAGTGAGGACTTAGAAATCCCCAGTTGCAAGTTACTCCAGTGCTCTCAGTTCCAGGTGAATTCCCTGCTGTGCTGTACCAGATAAACCAGCTTTTTGGGGAACTCATGTTCTTAGTTGTCCAGCGAGACCCAGAAAGCAGCAACATCTGCTGCATGGCGCCAACCCGGTGCTCTGGGATGCCAATGGAGGGGGCACGTCCCAGGATAACAGGGCCATGGTGTTGGCCTCCAGTCTGTGTTTGGAAGGAGCCCTTCATGGTCAGGTTGCAGGGTGTAAGGGCTAGGTAAGCACTGGGTCCCAGGCAGAAACAGCCCAAGGACCACGTGAGCAAAGAAATGAGAGCAAAAGAGCTGACAGAGCACAAAAGCAGGAAGAGAAGAATAAACAGGAAAAAAGACTAAGTTCTGCTACCCTTAGAGTCATTAAATGCTGTAATGAAATATTCTCATCAGCACCGATTAGACAAGCGCTAAACAACTTCAGAGTATTGCAATGTCTTATTAAAGGCCAATTTGCTCCTGAAAACATGGAAAACATCAGCAGAGAAACATTGGCCAGTTTTTTTCTTGCCATACTATGATTCAGAGAGGAACCCAGGCACTTCCTTCTGTCACAAACTTAGCCTTAAAACATAAAAATTGCATTTAACTTCATAATTCAACACATCATTACGGTGATCATTTAATGTGTGGCTCTCATTGGCTACATTTATGTCATCATGGGATTTGGCATGCACTTAACAGCTTCACAAAACTAGAAAGAATATGAATTTTACCTCTCCATTCACTGCCATGGATTCCTGTCACCCTTGAGCAACGAAGGCTGGGTTTTAACTAGGAGATTATAGGTTCAAATCTGATGCCTTTGTATGACTGCCTTGTTCACAACCCGCACTTCCTCAACACAAAGACGGTCTCCAAGTTTGATTTGCTTATTATTTTACAACCTCCAAGTAGAGAGGATGTAAAGACCAGACGACTAAAGCACTTGATGGTTGAACCCAAAGCGATGACCTGAAGGGTGCCCAACCTGCCAGCTCCTGTATTATCAGTTAAAGAGCGGGAAGCATCACACCTGCTCCAGGTATCATCTTGCTTCTTCAGGCTTGACTGATGTGCTTTGCCAAGTTATTTTGAGTGCAAATGAATAAACGGTGGCTTAAATCATGGGCATGTTTATTACCCTGACTGTGGTAAAACACTGCGCTGCAGCTTCAGAGGAGCAGCCGCTGTAACTGCATGATAATTCTCTCCTGTGCCCTAAATTTACCCCCTGTTTCTCCTCATGCCACATCCTCTCTCCAGCTCAAAATCCTCATGATGATGCAAGCATTTTCCAACTCATTCTCACCCTCCTTTGTGAGGGACAGGCTACAAATTTGTCTGGTTATTTTATGATGGAAGTCACCACAGGTGTTCTTAGAGAGTCTCCAGGTATTTCACGCCCTGCCGATGTTCAAAATCAACAGTCATGGGCATCATGCAGCTAGCAGTGTGAGGTGTGGCCACCTTCAGGTATTCATCCTCCTGGTGACTCATGCACACGTATGTGAAAGCTGTGACACACACACACACACACACACACACACACACACACACACACACACACACACATACACACACACACAAATCAAAAGGAGGGAACAGGTCTCTGTTCTGACAGCCCTGGCATTGTCTCTTTCTGTGTATGAATTATGGATGGACTGAATATGCAGCCGGGCACCACACTGTACCCTAGTTCATGCCATTACCTGACCTATAAGGCTCCAAAAGTGTGCTCCAGCACTGAAGTAAACATAGCTTGAATTCCAGCTGCAGGGAAGACCCTCACCACACAGACCTTCTCTTTCCTTAGAGGTCAAAATACCATTTACAAGTATCCATTCTGCAGATAAACACAGAAACCATCTCCCTCCCTGTTGTGCTTTGTGATGCATCAAAGACATTCAAAACCCCAACTGGTCCTGACTGGTAAATATGCCCATAATACCAATTCCTGACACTAGAGCAATAGCCCAGCAAATTTCACCAACACCTGTGAAATATTGTTTTCCACTTTAGCCTTTAAATAAAAATAAAAAAGCTATTGCAATTATGGATGTTGCTGAGGTGTTGTTGTGGAAGTTGAGTCTGTACTTATCTCCCTAGTGACCTTATTTACCAACTAATAAATGCGGGCCACTTATCAACTTGTGGACAGGCGGCCAAGAACAAGGAACACCTTGAGTTGGAACTCGCAGGAGAATGGGAATGAAAGGCACGATTGCTATCGTCGAGTGGCGACTACCTACACTGCCAAGTGGACGAAGAGACGACAAGGCAGGATGGGGGTTGAAGGCCCACTTGGGTACTTAAGAAAACATGGGCCCATGTGATGGTCCTGAGGTGGTTTCACTTTGTGAAGGGAGTGAGCTGCGAACATAAATGGCTACCAAGCAGAGGGCCAATGTGATTCTCCTCAGGTATGCAGTAAATGGTATTTGCATGTTTAGTTGGCAACAGATGTTGAGATCTGTGTTGGGAGAAAGGTGGTGGAACATTGAAGGGTCATTGATGAAGCAGGAGTGCAAACACTATTCGTCACCAGGCAGCCCCTCCTTCAAGAGCAGAAACAACAACTTGAATGCCCATTTCTGCATGTTTATATGAATCAGAGTTCGGTCCTCTTTTCTGATGCATTTTTGTGTTCATTTCTCTCGGGTCTCCAAGGGGCAGAAAGCAAAGTGCAGAAAGATTGCTGTACAGGTGATCGTTTTCCCCATCTGCTGTTAAGTGGAAATTCTCAGAGCAGGTCTAGAGTTCACTGTTAACCAGACTATTGATGCACCGGCTGTGCCTCTGAAGATGGAGAACGATGGGGTGGGAAGAGACAAAACATCAAGTGAAGAAGCCAAACCACCTGCATGCAATATGGAGCTCAGGATAATTAACGCACAACTGCAGACACCATGGTATAAATAAATAAATGGGAGGAATCTGAAGTCTCTAGGCTGCACTAGTAGGGCCAGGTGGAGAATCAGGAGCCTAGGTTTGCTGTGTCAGCAGCAACACAAATATAACAAGAATATCAGATGTGCACCTGTGAGGAGCTGCACTGAGGGGGGTGGGAGTGTAGGGTAAGGTTGCAGAGAGGGGGCAACAGCTTTTCCATGATCCCACCTCTCCCATTCCTGCTGTGTAGAGCTGTGTGAAATGGGATGAGCTTGATCTCTTCCTCTCCTGCTAGTCCCAGCCATGAGGAGGTCCATTATCACATGACCCTTTGAGAGAAGAAGTTTGCCATGGAAATGCAGATGCCATTTGCAGCCCACAGGGGATCTCCATGTGGTGCAAGCCTCGACATAGGTCTTAGTCACTTCTGCATTTCAGAGATCTGCCCCCAGTTGGCTGTCTGTCCCATGGAGCAGTACATCCCGTTATATATCTTCCTGGTCCACAGGAAGTAGCCTGTGAGGGACAGAGAATTTGGGAAGAGTAACACACAGATGCTGAAATGCATGCATACTGCCGCCAGGGTGGTGGTGGTGGTAGGGGGTCAGTATGTATTCCTGACAAAGGCAATTAGATATCCCATGCTGTGAGGATTGCCTTATGGCTCACATGCTGCTAGGTGTGTGTGTGCGCACGCGCACGTGTGCATGTGTGTGTGCGCGCGCCAGCAGACACACATACACGGGACTTTGGTGTTAGCATTAGCTGAATTTTAACCACAACACACAACTGCACAGTGCAGCGGCTAAGTGAGGCAGGTATGGAAATGCAGGTCTGCATTTAACATTCACGTAAACACATAAAATATTCATTGTCAAACTGCTGTTTTTGTCTCATTTCCGTTTTTTGTTTATTTTCATTTAAAAAATGACACCACTTTTTGCAGCAGAGCAAAGAAGCTCTTGTGTTGCTGGGTAACAGCAAATCTCAAATCCTTAGGTGAAATATCCAGAATGAAGCAAAGTGTGAAACTCTGCCGAGTACTCGGGAGAAACGGCTGTGGAGCCTGTCCTTTCAAGGCCTCAGCTGTTTCCCCACACTTCATCTCTTAAAGTTCTCCCAAAACCATTTCTGTAAACCTTTGGAACTGCAGGTCATCCCAGAACTTGCCCGCATGGATGATGCACATGCTGAAAAGCCTCACTTGTATTCATGGTTAAAGCTTGCAGTAAATTATGTGGCAAGAACTGTGAGCTTCAAGGCTTATTAGAGGTTCAGCACCACCTGCTAGCGCTCAGGATCGATCTGTCCTCCCAAGATCAGCCCTGCCATCATCCATACCGGGAGGGCTTTGCCTCCAATAACACATTTGCAGTCCAGTGTATATGATGTCCACTCGCTAATGGTTTATTTGTGGAAGAGGAGGAGACGGCTAGTGCAGCAGAATGAATGGCCTGTCCAGATGGTCCAGACTTTCACACACACACTTTCTTTAGAAGAGGGTAAACAAGCCACCATCATCATCATCATCAACATCTAAGGAAGAGAACTGATCACTCCCTACACCCCTCTGAGCTATTGAACCCCTTCCAGCATTCTGAAATGGTCTCAGAAGCCACCTCTTTCAGATCCATTTCTCATCTCCAAACTACACCATTTTGCATCACACCATCCACCACAATCACCTGTGCATTAGTTCTGTGAGTACCTGCTGGTGTACTATGCAGCGGTAAAGAAAAACATTGGTATTGGACACGATGGGTCAACACCAGTAATGAAGAACTGCCCCCAGCCCATTTCCTTACCCCCAAACCAACATGCACACCTGCCAGCTTCCCCCAGATTTCCTACCAGGCAGGTTCAGGCCTACAAATGGCATCAAATTGCTTAGCACACGTATACACCATCAAACCACCAACAAACACGGCTCCTGTGCTAGCATTTCATCGAGGCAGACTGGTGAAGAGAGTGCCTTGTTTCAAGGTGAATTTACAGACCGGACTCCCGAGGAACAGAAAGAGATCAACAAACAATGTATTGAGCGTTGCTTTGGGATAACAAGCATTCATGGACAGAAAGGGCAACTCTGGCTCCTAAAAGAGAGCAGTTTATAAACCAATATAACTGATCACTTGAAAACCTGGAGCCCCTTTGCTCAAGTGCCAGATGTTAGCACTGCCCCCTGTTGAGCACCACCACAATGAGGAGGAAGAAAAATCTCACAAACAATTCCTGGAAAAAGGAGCATTTTTAATCTCATGCAGCTAAATGTGAAATCGCAGCTCTTTATAGCATATCAGGCAGCGATGCAAAATGAGAGAATTCCTGGGGAGAAAAGGAGTGGTCCTGTGGGCTGACAAACAGGTGGAAGCAGCATGTGCTCACATATTCAAGGAAGGAAATGCGGGCAACTTCAAACAGGAGGGGTTGAGGGGAAGGACAGGATTTGCAGGCATCTTTTGGAGACGTGGCGTACAGTTGATAGATGGGAAGAAAACCGTAGGGGCAAGACAGCAGCAGAACCAGTGGGGTTGTAGGGTGGGGCAGACAGGTTAGATTTTGAAGCACAGAGGCCCAGTTGGGCTGCAGAACATCCAACACTTTGAAATCTCCTCAACCGTTAACCATCCTCAGGTAAACACACCTGAAAGCCTGGACACATACCGGCATCTACACACTCAAGACCTTGGAAAAGATTTACCCCCCAGTTTACAGATGACTGTGACACAACCACAACACATTAAACATGTAATAGCAGTCCAAGCGCCTAGGAGACAGTGGAAGGCTAGAACAAGACAGAAGGTTTCTCAGAGGATCCAGAGATAGAGGACTGACTACAATGAAACTTGGAATGACCCAGTGGGACATAAAAAACCCCATTCGGATGTCCCTGCATGACCTCCCAGTGCACCTCATCTTTGAATGGCCTACACAAGTACCAGAGAAGCACTTAGCTTGCTGGACCACAAACCTCCTCCAGCCATACAAGAATAAGGCAGAGGGTGGTAAAAGGGTCTACTGAAATGTCACCAGAGTCTCTATTAAGTGTGACTGATGGTCTGTCTACAGCGGTCACTCTCCATCAAGCATGGTGGTCCGAACTGACGGGACCCTGTCATGCCGCTTCTGCTGGGTTGGCAGCAAGGAAGGGGCTGAGGAGACCAGACTGAGAAAGCCCCTCCTGTAAGATACAGTGGCATCTCCAGTTGTACAATATTAACCTTCGGTCTTAAAGATTCTCTCTGCTTAGAACCATTAGCCTCCAACTCACAGGTGCTTAAAATAAACACAGCTTATTAGATTTGTAACTGATGAATTTGTCATACTGTATAATTTAATTTAAATGAAATCCACATCAAAGTTTTTCCCCATATGCAGCCAATAGTTAAAAGTACCACACATTGTGCAGAATGATTAATGCAGGTAAATTTTACGTAGAAATAAAAACAAAGAAATAACTGCACTGGAACGCGCTTCTGTGTTCCTTAACTTTGACGCCCTTTCCCAAAAACACATTTAAAAATAAAGCAAAGTCACATTGAAGCAAATGCACAAATCCAAGCTGCGGTGCATTAAAATGTTCCATCCAATCCAGATTCTAATCCACACTTTAATAGGAAAATTGGAATTCAATATATTGGAGGTGAAACAACCCTGTTTGGAAGCTGCCATCAATTATGAGATCCATTCCATTCGGAACTTTTTCTTATTTGAGCTTCAATTAATTTCCGTATTTTAAATCAGCCGGAATCAGCCCATGTGGCTAGATAGCAAGTTTGGCAAGTTATTGCTTTATAAGGCACAAAAGTAATGCACTCAAACAGAATAGAAGATGCTGTGTTCCTCTCTTGCACGCACGCACGACAATTTCAAGTTTCCCCTTCAACTTTTCCCCCTATAGCAAATTTTGTGTGCTCACACTCCCTTTCAGCTCGGTTTGATTAAATGCTAGACACCACGTTTATTCAAACTGGACATAAAATATACTGTGGAAATCAATGAAACAATGACTTAACCTTGAGAAGGAGGCAAGCCATCATTCATGCTTGAAAAGGTTTTTTTTAATCATTTGGTGCCAAGCTGTCATTCTTTTCAGCCAATAAACTGCCTCTGATAAAGAAATGACTGTGGCAGTATGGAAAAAATAAATAAACATGTTTTGTACCTCCTCTGCACTGCTGTTGTGTAAGAAAAGTGACCTCCTTGCCCAGCTCTGTCCTCTCTGTGTGTGAATAGTGCTTTTGTTCAGGTAGACAGAAGCCCCCCCAACCCCTTAGCAACACCTGCTGTTCCCTGTGGGTCTACAGGTGTGTGTGTGTGTGTGTGTGTCTGTGTGTCAGTCAGTGTGAGATATCTTCAAAGGTCTGATTTGCCATACCCACAAGGTAAGAACTCTTCAGTGTTTTATTAAACCGTTTCACGTCTAGGAAACATCGTGCAAGTAACTGAGGAATAAATCCAGATTTCTACATTAGTGTATCAGTCAAAACCTTAAATGCAATTGTTGCGTTAAAGCACCATTGAAATTGTACTTCGCACTGCAGAAAAGCTGCAAACGCTGAGATAAGTGTGAACGGGCCCTGCATCGCCTTGCCGGTGTAACCAAGCTCCCTGGCTACACTGCAGGCTCCCAGAAGCTCCTTAAATATTCATGGTACGGCCACTGAAAATGCGCTTCTCTCTCAGTGAAAGCAGGGACTCGCCGAGGGCAGACGCCTGGTGATCCAGCACTAAATGGGGCTCCACTCCCTTAGCAAATTCAGCATTACTGGCTTTTACAGCCCAGCTCCAACACAGAGCATCGCACCACTTTCCCCACTGACACAATTCCACCGCTGTGCACTGAATATGGGAAGCAAACAGAAGCCGAAAACAGCGCGATGCTGTGCAGGAGAAGGAAAAAAATAAAAGATTAAATTTCAAAATGTTAACTGATTAAAAAATGAATAAGAATGCATCCAGTGGCTGCCCCCCACCCCACACACTTGGGGAAAAATTCACTTGAAATGTTTACCATTTAGACAATAGACCTGCTGACCATTCAGAGTTCCTAATTAAATTTGGGTAACTTGAGTACTTGTGGACATAAAGATCGAGCCAAACCTCAGCAAGGCCTATTGAGGGGAATAAAATCCGATTTGTACACGCCAGGGCAGGCCAATGTGTGGTTATTGATTAGAAGGAGATAAGTGCACATTGTGGTGGATCTGAGCACAAAACCAGAGGCGGTCATGAATGTGGGTCCAGGTGGTGTTCCCTAGCAGATGTACCCACCTGAAAGTCCAGGTAGTTTGGGTCCATGGGGTCCACATGGATAATGATACCTGTAGACCTGCCACAAGTGGAGATGGGAGCTTCTCTCATACAGCCTTACCAGCTTACATACCCGAGTCAAGAACTTCATTTGTCCTGAACACTTGAGCTGGAAGTGCAGCTTTTCTACGGGGGCAGCTATTATGCCATTCCTTCAGTAGATGGCGCTGTGAAACTTATGCAAAAATTTCATCACCTGAAAATGGTGCAGCTGAGCACAGCAAAATGTGCAATGCTATTGTCTGAAAACTAAAAGATAAAAGTTGACGTCACAATTGGGCGCAACCCCTGCTAAAGGCCTGGGGGACTGAAACACTGACAGGTCTGCCAAATTTGTTAGGTGAAGCTGAACATAAGGTGAGGATGCGTGACTGCTAATCTGTCAATAGTAATGGAACCCATTACCGTAAAGATGACATCATCTTGCAGAGTAACTTTGCTAAAATGGGAATTGCATGACTCATGTGATCATGGTCGCTGCAGTCCAAACGCTGTCATGTGAGGTTTTGCCACAACCTGGGCTGGGAGGCCACTGAGGCTCTCAATACCTCAACTTCCCTGCAAATGCAATTCCCTGAGCTAATCTCATTCATACAGCAAATACTCTTCTCCACAGTGACTTGCATAGATTTACTCATTTACATAGCTGGGTAATTTTTACCGTAAAGTACCATGATCAAGGGTCCTGCAGCAAGAAGTTGGATTCAAACATGTGTCCTCCTGGATCAAAAGCAGCAGCTACGATCACTATGCCACCTCCTGCTAAGAGACTGCATAACCCAATTTTCCTTGAGCTGAGCCAACAGTTGTATTAACCTTAAGTGAACATCCTGTTTGTTGGATTCCTCGGTTCTGCATTTTTAAAAATTTATTCATTTAAAATTTGACAAATTCGTCTTAAAGAATTTACACGCTGTTCAACAGATGGTTATGAAAGCGCAAGTGTTCGGGTGCAGAAAAAGTGAAACGCATAACCCTGTTAACATTCTGCCACGGCCTCAGCTGGCAACAGTCGCAGAACTCTGACAACTTTTATACTTTACTGTATCCAGCTGCCCTCATTAAACAATCATTACACTTTCTTTGATATAAAATTTGGGGTGCCAGCTGAATTTCTCCACACAGAGCTCAATAATAGATGAGTCTCAGTGACAAGAGAAGCCACTGTAGAATTCATCTAAGAGAGACTATTTAAGCAGTGGCGTCTGACATCATTTTTGGGGTTTTTGGAAAATGTGTCCGGCTCAACCCTTCACTGATACGCTACAGTAATCGGCAATCATTTATTAATGTTAGAACTGATGGGAGAGGTTACTGTGTTCTGAAATTTTGAACGCAGCAGGAGTGCTGGGCAATGAGTTTGTTTTAGGGAGGGAACCAAACATCCCATGACAAACGTTGTGGGGAGCCAGGAGGGGCAGCACTAGTGGCACTGCAGTGTTGCAGGGTTGTGGCTCATGTGCCGAAACTGGGCGGAGGGGACTCATCATCTTCAGTGTGCAAACATTGCAGGGATGCAGTATAATGCCAGATCTCCATAGCTGCAAATTTTGAAAACACTTGAACACACAAACAGCTTTACATTACTTTTGGAATACAGTTCAAAGATCTAATAAATGCAGGACAGAAGCCTGATGCAACCCATCCATCATCCTGAACTGCTGTATCCTGGCCAGGATCACGATGGGCCAGAACCTATTCCAAAATCAATGGGTTATGAAACTACACCTTGAATGGGACACCAGTCTACTGCAGAAGGTAGTGGTTGGTTAAGGAAATACACTGCAGGGGAGTGACACTAGAACCCTGCAGAAAGGACTTTAAATTGCATCAGTAAATAGATCCATACAAATAGGTTAAATTGTGAACTGGTGCACACTGATAATATGTCATTTATAATTGAAATCCAACTGAAAGAAGGGGGGGGGGGATGTAGTATCCAATTCCTCCAGCCAAAAAATTTGCACCCAAAAATTCACCATCAAATCAAGAAACTGCTCTTTTGAACTTGCGCCTCAAAAACGTTCAAAGCTCATGCTGGTGAAGACGTGGGCAAGCGGATGTAGAGCGCTGAAGCAGTACTTTCACATTCCTAAGGGGCATTCTGGGAAGTGAATAATTTCAGAGACATCTGTTGGCTTTGGCTGTGTTAATTGAATAAATGCTGGGCAGTAGAGCAGTGAGTTGCAAACGTTGTGAGAGTGATGGTTTTTTGATACATGTATGCATTTGACAGAAATTATTCACAATACAGCAGGCTCAGTGGATCCCTGGTTCACTTTATTACGGATCAAGTTAAACGTGAGATTTGCACTGGAGTTCTCAGCACAAAAATCCCCTTCAATTTCCCAAAATCAGAAGTAGCCAGAAAGTACAATAAGGATGTGCTGCAGTCATATCTCAGCTGTTCTCACAATAGGGTCACGTCTCATGTTCTTTAAGTGCGTTGTGCACCATGCTTATCATCTTTCCGCCATTATGCATTTTATTTTCCCCCTTGAAGATAATGGAATAGAGGCTTCCGCCATACAAGAACTGATTATATTCGGGTTAGCTAACAAGGGTTAGCTTATACTGTATATCCCTTGTCACTGTTTTATCTTTATTAAGCAGCACATTGTGACAAAGCTCAGCTCCCTGTAATCACAAATCACCTTCCTTGCACTTCATATCGGAGGGACTGATTTCCCCATTTGTTGCCATTGGCACCAATATCCTATAAATCCTAAGAACATCCTGATGGTCCATGCTGCTGACTGACATGGCATCCCATCGGCAGTGCCTCCCACTGGAAATTCTGTACATTGAGAGATAAAGGGAACCAATGAAGGAAGAGAGAAAAAGAGGGGGATGAAAGAAGTTGGAGGATGCAACCCATCAGTCCGTTTAATCTTCACACATCTGCATCAACCATGTACTGTAAGTTTAAAGGGAGAGGAGGCACTGTTTCAGGCAAAGGCACATGGAAGAGATGATGTAATACTGTGTACATTTCATACACAGTCCCTGCTGCACTGGGGTTCTTGACTATTCAGATGAGCACTATGTGCTCATACCGATTTTGGCTTTGAAACCCTCTGAGCAAAATGATAATGGTGCAAAACCCCCATGAGAAACACCTACAACACACATGTTTTCAAAAGGCTGTTATCAGAGAATTTACACAGCTTAGATCACATCTTTCCCTCAGAAGTGGGCGTATATTCTTTTGTCAACAGACAGGGCTGAATTTACTCCATTATGAAGGTACTGCTGCGTTCCCTCTACCCACACCGCACCTCCTGTGCCTGGAGTGGATGAGCAGACCCACAGTGAGCCACACCCTGTGATCCCCACTGCTATCCAGACCCAAAGCAGAGCCTAAGGTTCCAATAACAGTGGTTCGACACAGTCCCATATTCTCTTCCCATGGAGTGGCCATCTTCATGCCGGCGCTCTGGCAAGGAAAGTGGTGCAAGGTTGCTAATCTGCTGAGAATGACAGTCATGCATAGAATAAAGTGGACTGTGAAAAGAGCTGGGTAATGAATGAGCGACTGTAGTGATCCAGTGGTGAAGGAGCGCTTATAACTGAAATGTGTGTAATGTGTTTTGGATAAGTGCTGACACCAAGGCAATTAAACTGCTTTGAAATAAGAAAATGTGTTAAACAACCAATTAGATCATACGTTTGCATTCTACCCATTCAATGTAAACTAATTAAAAAAACAGAAAACATCTCTGTACATTTTTTTTTGCAACAGATCAACACCATGTGACATCAGTCCATCAATAACCACTTGTCCAGTGTAGAGACATAGCAGTCCAGAGCCTAGACTGGAAACATGGAGCGCAAGGCAGGAAGCACCGCAAAATGAGTGAGCATCACAAGGCAATTCTGAGTCATTTAACTCAAAACACACATCTTTGGACTGTAAAAAAACCCCAAGTATTCTGAGGAAACCCAAGCAGACAGTGAGAACATGCAAATGCTACAAAAAAATGAACCGGTTAAAACCCAAGTGTTGATCCCACAGACCTGGTGTGCCACCCTCATGGTAACACCAACCCACATGACATCCAGGTAATAAAGTGATCCCATTCAAGTGGGTGATTCCCAATTTACAGCAGTGAGAAAGTCTCCTCTTCCCTCAAGGCTTGTGAGAGTGCAGTCAGCAGGTAGAGAAGCACCACCCAGGAGGTCTCCATCAGAGGCATGGTGCTGACTGGCTGCTGCAGCCCTCCACTTCCAGAAAAGAGGAAGCCCACAGCTCTGTCCTCAAGGTAATGCAGGTAAATTGCACTGCTTGCTTCCACCACACGTATGACTGTGACCAAATAGCCACTGGGCCCGGGAAAGCCGTCTGCAAAACAGAGATGAAGAAACATAAGGAAATTAATAGTTCCACACTTGAAGCTGGAAGTTCTCTCCCAGAAGCCTCTGTGCTTCAGACAAATACAACAAGGAGGAAGTCCAATACAACCAAAGTGTCATAGAGGCTTGTCCTGCTCTCTCATTTTGAGAACTGCTCAGACTTATATAATCGGCTAATTCCCCAGGTGCCATCTTTACGAACGTGTTCAGGTGCAGCTGACAATGAGTCACTCAGCCGTTCACAAAGCAGAGTCCATGCCTTCAGAGTCTCTCTGAGGATTAGATTTTCTCCTTCAAATACAAGCCCCAATAAGTGATAAAAAATAGAAACTGCAGCTTAGTTTTTAAATACTGGGACGCGCAGATTCTCCGCCTGCTGTTAGAGAGGGAGCTTGAGATGAAAGAGGCTTGGAGGCAAATGAGAGGAGGCAGAAGTCGCAATGTTGACCATTGTGGCAGCCGACAAAAAGGGAGGCCAGACGCAGAGGTTGATCCTCAGAGAGAGATGCGGCCCAGATGCTCCGCTCACAGACTGTGCTGAAGTGGCTGGAAAGGGTGTTGGCTGACAAAATGCCAAACAAACCCTGATCATCCCAATCTTCCAAACACCCCAATCTGTTCAATCAAGCTGACTTTGCTAAACCACAATCTTCTCCACCCCCCTAAAATAAAAAAAGCCACAAATTTCCCCAATGTCACCACCCAAAAGGACTACCCTCAGCCATCTTAACTACCAGTGAAACCTTCTCCAACCCCCTTAGCTTCTGCCTTGTCAAGGATATGGATTCTGAGACACGGGTGGCAGAAGTGAGAACATAGCACTACTACCAAAGGGCAGATTGTTTCGCTGTAGGAGAGGGGAACCTGTACCTGTGTGACAGGATAGGATATTATGACCCATCGATGCCACCACAAAACACTCTGAAGGCTGACCAACACTCACATTCTCTTGGTTTTTATTTGCTATATGTGAGCATGCATGTCCCAAAGTAACTGCAGCAAATGAATATGGTACCTCCTTAATGAGATACCACCTGAACCAAATGGTCTGAGAATGTAAACCAGAGTGCCCAGTGCAAACCCCAAAGAATTTGGGGAAATTACGGACCCGGATGCCATGACAACACCAAACGACCACCAGCTTTGAGAAATCCAGTTTAAGGAGTATTAGATTTTTTCCAAACCAGCAAGCCCTCCTGTTTTAAAGTCTTTGATGGGCTGGGCTTCCTGTGAGTGATCATTTCCATGGCTTTGTGAGCTAAGAAACCCCACCTCTTCCGTTCAGTACTTTTGAGGAAAACTTTAGGTATCGTCCCACAAATGGAGGAGACACCAAGTGATGCAGAACCCAAAAGTCAAACCTGGCTCACATTCTAGGAATGGTGAGGAAGATGTGGGCCAGAAGCTGCTGAGATGTTGCATAAAATAGTGTTCAACGATCTGAACTGAAATTGTGCATTTCATTCTCTAACCTGCTTGGGAAGAAAGGTATACATTTTGGAGGCACAAGTTGACGTCACGAAAAGGTGCAACTGTAAAGTGAGAGCTGAAGGCTTGGAGTATCTGCAAAGATGCATTAGCATCTGTGTCAGGGTCAACAGAAAACCACTGAGTAATAGTAAAAACCATTATAATCCTTTCAAGGGATTTCAGATAGTGTAAGATCTTTATTGCAATGTAAGTTATAGAAATCTGTATTTCAGCTTTGTATTGAGCTCCACATTCATGACTGGATGCCCGATAAAATGCTGACCACAACTGACCATATTAATAGAAACTACAGGCTGCAGAAAAGAAAGAAATGTGCACTTTGAGTAAAGGAGGCTCTGTCTACCACAGATTCCAGAAAAAACAGGAAGCTGTAAAGCAGCATCAAAACCACCGGTACATCAACATCCTCAGTCTTTTGGTTCGGAAGCATTTTAACTTCTGCTGTCAAGTATAGCTGGGGAAGCACGGAAACTGAACAGATGTAGGATGGGATGGCACCCTGCTTAGAGGTGTAAACCTGTCACCAATTAAAGCAGGGAACCCAACACGACCCATTCTATCTACGGCGCTCCTGAGCTTTACAGGAACACATCCCTCGGGCAATTTGTCAAATCCTTGGAGTTTAGCTGCTGGTGAGCATCTAGACGCTCGTTCGTACTGGACCAGTCAAAGCACTTCTACAGGCACATTTACGGAGGCTGGCGGCAATTACAGCACTCAGAGCTGAGACCATTTCCCAAGGACTGTTGAAACGCCCCGTTATTGGTACCCACGCAGACGCGGGGGAGAACAAGCAGGCCGGGCTGGATGCAAACCCAGGCGCTGAGAGACGACAGTGTTGCCTACCACACCAACCATTCCGCCCCTAACGTTAAACTCCCCAGATGGCCCAGCGGCAAGAAGTATTCCTAAGGATTTATTAAGAGACTGATGGGGTGGTTGAGCTACTAATATAAGAGATGAGTAAATAGTGTGGTAAACTGTCAAGTCTACAGATATAGAATCATGAACTGAAGGCAAACAACTTGACTATTTTGAGGAATCATCCTTAAAGCCATAATGTGACATTTTGGCATAAGAACCCTCAAAGAAAGGCTTCAGTCTGTAACACTAAAGTGACAACAGAAAAAAAAAAAATACAATAATCATTGGCTGAATATTTTTGGTGGTTAAGGACAAACAGTTGCTTGAAGTCTCAATGGAAGAGGCAGCTGAATAAAATGCTCACTGTTATATTATTTTGGGGGTTGGAGACCCATCCCAACTAAGTAATAAGTCGATCAAATAACCGATGAGGTCAGAAGTGGGCACCTACATTTTCCAAATGCTAAATATACTTGACACACTTATGGGCCAACAGGCTTTACTTGCAACTGAAAATGTGCGCATGGAGGGAAAGCAAGAATTTCCATTCTTGGGCAATGGTGTGTCATTCCTCATGTTCTGTAGCCTACCTGTGCTCATCATATCTCTGGATTCACACAGAAGTGTGTAGCCACCTAGGTATCCAACGCAGGGCTGTCCATGCTGCTGCAGGAGGCTTGCAATTTCCAGGGTGTTGCCAACACATATTTGACATGCCGGCTCTCTTGCTATCTCCTGTTTCCTGCCTTCAATCTCCATTAGCACGAGGACCGTCTGGGCACCGGCTTGTCCCTGAGCAGTTTCTGGGCTAACATGGAGGATGAGCGAGTGACACCAGCCAAAAATATGGTGCCAGCATGAGACAAACCTTCCCAGGGAAAAATGTCAAGACGTGTGATCAAGAGAAAGCGGAAGCAGCCGCTGCCAGGTCCATCACTACTGCCTTGTTACCACAGTGTCACTAATTACCCACAGTTTTACCGCGGTTCGCTGCCAGAAGCTGTGCGTAAATGATCTTAGCTGACCACGAGCAGGACAACGTAAGCCCGGCTCACTTCGCTTTATCTATCTCTGATGCCAAAGGATCTACCAGATGAAGATTAATGTTCCCAAGCTATCATGAATAAATTCTGAATAACCTTTGACCACAAAATTGCTGCTGCAGTGTTTGCATTTAGAGAAACTGCCTCAGCACTTCTGTATTACAACATTTGTGCGACGAATAGCGGGAATTAAATGTCAAGCTCAAAGTTCTAATTCACTTAGCTGTAATTTCTATGCTTTCTGCAAACAAATTTGACACAGAGGATTTGCCTTGTGCAAGATTTTGCTTTGTTTGACCGTTTCTTTATATTGAATTTGCAAAAGGTGGGTCACAAATTCATCAATGAGACAACTATTAGTTAAGGAAAGCAGTCCACACCTACACGCATGTGTTCTTTCGGCAAAGATGAATGCCATCCATTTGCTGGGGTGGGTCCAAGCCTCAGTGGAGGAAGCAGGCCTTCCCCAGCAGATCGGTGTACATGAAAGCTCCCGGCTACATCTTCCCCCTGCCTTCCACAAACACCTGTGAACCTCCTTATCACACCGTCTCGGTAAGTGCGTCAGTTCCAAAGGGAAAAAGGCACGCGAGAAGTAAATACAGGGCTTAGCTTTTTACCACAACCAGAGATGATGATCTTTCACTGTGCGGTTAATAAAAACATCCTCCAAGGGCTGGATTATCGCCTCTCAAAACAGATGAAAAAAAACAGAATTGTGAAGTCCTGCCATGTATGACAGGAACTAGTCATTTTGCCTATAAATAAAAACGCTGGCAACCACCAGTATACATTAAATTGTACATCTGGAGGCAAATTTTATATTAAGCTAATAAAGCTCATTATATACTGTACATAAAGCTCATATCCCAAATGGTGCAGTACGGCAGTACACGATGGGGTCTCATTAAAAACAAAACCACTGTCCTTCAGCAGCCGGCCGCGGCAGTCAAGCTGTGCTGCTCGATAAGGGCGTCTGCACGCCTCCTTACGAACCTTTTTTCCTTTCTCCGATTTACCTTCCTAACCGTCTCAGCTGAGCGTGGCCATCGACGCTTTTGCTCGAAGAGGCTGCAGCTTTCAATGTGTGCGTCGCTCGCTAATTATGGAATCCAGGAGGGGTAAAATCTCATTTGGGAAGCGACGTCTGACTTGCTGTCGCTCTCCTGAGCGCGCGCACACACGAAAAGCCAACTGCCTTCCATAGTTTGTTTCCCAGCATAAAGCCCACTAATCCTGGCGAGAAGTGTTTGTCCTCTTTTTATTTACACTATAGTTCACGTACTATGATTTTTACTGTACTGTCATTTTAGGTGCAAAATGTGAGGCTCAAGCCTGTGCCACAAAGGAGACGGCATGAACATTCATAGTCAAGTCATGCATGAAAGTTTACAATTTTTCTGTTTGTTTTACACAAATCCAACCACCATTAGTTAAGTACTTATTGCTGGAAAGCTGACAAATCAGTAAGACTCGAACCCGAGCAATGGTTTCAAGGGTGCCAGAGCCTAGGTCCACCGATCAGCCGAAGATCTGCACAAGGCTACGACCCTAAACAAGACGGAAATGAATTATGACAACGCAAGTCAGTCCAACAACTCATGGTTAAATTCTGATCTTAGCCTAAAACCAAGGGTCACTGTCAGATTTCATGATGGAGGCTGCTTTCGGTGGCCACTGCTTTACCTCACTTCATACAGGAGCGGTGGTTCAAATTTATTACCACCCTCTAGTGCACTCCTGCATCTGAAGAACATTCCTCCACAGATTTTCAAAATGGCATAGGGCAAAATGACCTAAGAGCTCTTCATACCATCACTTTCACACTGCTCATTCACATGAAGAAACTTTATGTCCATGTGTCTGGACCATTAAGTTGAGGTATTCTGATGCTGCAGTAAACTGAAATGGAATCTAGTCTTGTATTTCAGGGCCAAAGGTAAAATTTTATAAACACCTTGCTTTAAAAGTGTGGCATCCTTTTCTTGGCATAGATGGAGATGCACCTTTGCTTCTTACTTGGTGGAAGAGCAGCAACCAGACAATTGGATTCACAATTGGGGAAGGGAGCCCTTAAGGCAGACCTTCTTCCCAGGGGATGCTGTGGGTAGGAATAGAGAAGTATTAAAAGAGCAGAGCCAGGCTTTCTGAAGGCAAGGCTCTCACACCACCTCCCAGCCCTGTCCTACTTGCCTTTGAATCACCATTCCTCAGGTATTAATGCCATTCTATTATACACATCTTTTGACAAATGCCTCACTCTGAAGATGTAGAGCCATACTAACCAGGGAGGTGTGGGACACTTCTAGTTTGACCACTGGACACCTGTGCTGACCATCACTTTAGACTTCAGTAACACAAGGTGAGGAGCTTCTGGAATTTTGTCCTTTTTATGTCAGAAACAGGTAACAACCAAGAGAGCAGGGAGGAAAAAAAAACTCAACTGGCACCCCTAAGCAGCCTGCTTTTGTTCATCTCCTCTACAAAAATATACAAAAGGCTGAAGGCGATGTAAAACAGCTGTTACTGTACAGGATGTGAAACTTGAATAAGAATGATGCAGCTCAGGTGGGATTTCTGGAAATCAAGTAATAAAAAAGTCAAAAGGAATATGTAGCTTGCATCAAAAGGAGCTATGAAGTAGACAAGGGTGTAAGGCTCACACATGAAGCAGGTGTAGGCTTGTGTTACCAACATCCACGTTACAAATGTTGAAAAACACAAACACTCCCTCTGTGGAGCACCCAGGATTCAGTAGTACTGCCTGTTTTCGCACTATACGTCACACACACACACACACACACCCTCTATAACCCAAATGGAATTTGTTTCTTTAAAACTGGGTAGCCATTCCAATTCCTTCCCAACCCATCCCAAAACACATCATAAAGTTGTGTAATTGCTATTCTAATGTCAAGTACAAAAAACATTACTGCACTAACATGTATGAGGAAGTTGCTACATCATTTAACTGGTTTAAAGCACAGTAATCCAAAGCAGATGTCAACAAACATGAGTGCAAAAGTGAGACAGGAGTGCTAGACTGCAGCTGTGGATACTCAGTTCCCACAATGCAGTGTATTTTATTTACTCAAAATTCAAATCAGGTCTCAGTTTGTGCCAGGCTGAACCAGCCGTGGTCCGGATACATGAACATTCAGATCAATTTACGTGGCAATGCCAATCGTGAACCAGATATGGGGAGACTCGATAAAAGGTGAAATGTAAACATATGTACATTGTCACCAAGCAAATGCTGATTCCATTCTTGCAGAGTTAATTTTTCTGATACTTGTGGAGCAGCTTCACTGGAGTCAATACATGTTCTAATGGAGACACCGGAAGCCCTTTTTGGGGTGGAGGGGGTGCTTAAGAGACTGGCATACATGCATTGCTGGGGGTTGGGAATGAGCTGAAGGCATTATGACCTTCGAGTAAAGTCACCAAGAATAAGATTCATCTTCTCTAAGCCCAAAGTAGACAGGCAGTTTTCACAAAGGAGGAAGCTCATGGCCTAAACCCCAGGTGCCCTCCTGTACTCCAGCCTAACTGTAGCCATCAGGTAAATTATGCAGTCACAAAAATTGCCCAAACATAATTAAAATAATCGCAGCGGTTTGGAAAGGTTTGACATGGACTGAATGTGACATTTATCATCCGCGTTGTCTAGTTCTCTGCTTGCTGCCAAAATGAAATCCATCGATGGTCGGCATGAATTTGGGAGGGACAGGTGATGACAGGATGTGCCACACATACCTGCTGCTGTCCGTAGGCAAAAAATTTCAGCACAGATAAATGTAACAATCTTTGCTGCTGAAAATCACTATTGGTGGTATTTAAAGTTGTTTCCCCAACCCCTTGCAATGGGTAGCTGACAAGACCCCTTGGGGAGATATTAACCTTAGATATCCATGAATAAACATGAGAGGGTAGGAAGTGAGATTCGGGCACTTTCTATTTATTGCTGAAACAGAAAACCCAGCTTGTAATTTCATCAAGCAGCTAAAAGGTGGCTGAAATGTAATGCCTAAAGAACAACTGACTCCAAACCCATTTTCTTTCTGGGGCCCCTTAAATTTGGCGAAAGTCCTTGTTTGACCCACTCTGGGACTGGACGAGGAACATGGGGGAGCTGAATGAACACAGCAGCTAAGATGCATCACAGCTGGAGGAGATTTATTGGGAAAGTCCTTCACAAAACACACTGCAGGTTGGGTTTACAGCAGTGTGTCTTCAGCTTGGCTTTTAACATACTAACTTCAGCAAATGAAGTGGTACAATGGGGAGAGGGTGGCAGTGTCCACTGGGTTTGGATCATGCAACCACACAAAGCATGCATTGACGTCCTTAGGGCAACTGTCATTTGCCACGTCCCTGTGTGTCACTGGACATAAGAGCCTAAGCAGTAACAAGTCAGAATTCGTAGAAATAGCTCAGGAAGAAAATGCACCCCATGCCAGTCTGGATGGGGGCACAGAGAACAGTATGCCAGGCAAAGGGACATCACGTTCTGACATATTGAGAGCACTTTAATAGAAGTAAACCTCCCCCTGGCACGGGTGGAAAAGGCTGTGCATTTAACTATTTAAAGTTGAGAGAATTTGGGGTTTCTATCCTTTGGGTTTTGTGGACTCCACACATTAGTTCATGCACAGGTGCAGAAAACCCAGCAAAACCACAAACATAAGCCACACCAAGGAGCTGTTTCCACTCAAAACCTCTTCTGCAAAATTTAATTAAAGCCAGTTAAACCACACATTACCTTAACTAACCCACGTGCCAGTCAGGTGGGACAGGTTTTCAGCAGAAACCCTCGCAGGAGTCGGCCTACCAAACCGATCGCTCTCAAACCGTTCGGAAGTGAAGGGCCGCGTTCCGAAAATGTTCTGAACAATTACTTTGATTGCATTTACATGAACTCTTCTGCAGCACGGAGACCATTTACAACATTTGTGTCCTCTTTGACTCCTCTTTTGTAACATTTCTGTGCCATAAGAAAATTTTGGGTGCCAACAAGGCTTTAAAGAGGAATGACACAATGGGAGTGAATAATCATCTTTTACTGTATGCTTGCAAAACACCTGAGAGTAGTGGATGCATTTGCATAATTTTGGAGGGGCTTTATGGAAGGGATTTCCTCTCGCGCCCCCCCACCGTCTTATGGGAACTGAGACAGAAAAGGCGTCTTGTCAAACACAGAAATGGCCTCTTGCTCTCGCTGCGGAACGATTTGGGGTGCTGGCTTCCTCAGTCATTTGCATAATCTTTGTTGGGACCCATGGGGGGGCAAACGGGCACTTGGAAAAGCAGGCCTTTGTGGCTCGAGAGGTTCCCATGAACGAGCAATGCGCAATAGCCGTTCTAACTGGGTGCCTCCCTTCACCATGCAAACATCTCTCTTCCTCTTTCATCAGTCTCTCACACCCTTGCTCCTTCGCCTTCACACCTGCCTTTGCTGCTCGATTTTTCCCCGTCACCGTTTCCCCTTTTCTGCATGCATCTTGGAACGAGATTAAAGGGGAGACACAATCCTCCTCTGCACCCGTTGCCTTTTTCACTCCAGCCCATCCCGTCAGACCAGCAGGATGGGGCAGAGCTCATCCATCATCTGGCTTCTTGAGGAAGAATTAGTGCCAGCAAGGTCGAAGAAACATGTCTAAAACAACCTTAATATGTAACTTTCAAAAGATGATGATCTACTAGTGCAATTCCAGCCCAGGAAAACACAGTAAACTGCATTTCAAAACAAAAGCAAACAAAATATGGCTCTGGGATTTAGATACATAAATACTCTGGCCTTCTCTGTGCCTCCGGTCCTGCTGGACTGTGCAAGAAGAGAGAAAAACCATTCAGCAAATACAGCAGCTTATGGCTGATGTAACAAGACAATAGAAGCGGGTGTACAAGGGTCTATTTAAACTGCCAGCAATGCTTATTATACTCAGTGCATATTACATTCCCCTAGAACATCTGTTAATCTGAAGATTAATGTAGTAAATGTCACAGAATGATATCTGGTGGCTTCAATGTGGCTCAACAATTGTGTAATTATGAAGCAAAGGAAAAACCCTCATGAAAATCAGTTAAATGTTGTACATGAGCCAAGTGAGAAGCCTTCTAATAAATATTTCCCTTGCAGGCTTTGCGTTTACATCATTAAAGATGCCAAAAAATGATACTTTCACAGATTCCTTAATGTCATTTTCTCCTTTGCTTTCCTCTCTGAAGGTCCTCAATCATCTTGCTCACAGCAGCAGACTGCAGAATGTCTGAGTTGCAGCAACTCCAGTGCCACGTGCTACCCGTTGGAACGCTACATTGACATACTGACAGTCTCCTGTGCATCTAGTGGGGGCACAAGATGGCATTGTGGGGACATCAACTGCCTTTTAACCAAAAGATTGAATCCTCACCTCCAGCTGTAGCAGTACTGAGCAAAGCATTTATCCTGCATAAATGGGTAAATATACAGCTCCTAATGTCATACAGTAGTACAGGCTTGCCTCTATCTTGTCACCATTTTATATGGTGAATGGCCAGGAGGGGTGGGCAGTTGCTCGCATTTGGACCCGCAGGGGTTGATTTCTCCCGCACCTTTTGCTTGTGAGTTTGTTTACTCATTTCCTTTTGCCAGCAGCCTTACTTTACTAGACAGATAAAGTTTCCCTTATTAAAGGCATAGCTAATCTTTTATGTGTAGGTTTACATCTCTTCTGTTCTTTAGTGTTTTGTTCAGTGGTTCAGGCCACCAAGGAACACCACCAAAGCTCAGTGTACAGGCCCAATATAAGCTAATTTGGAGAAAGTGTCTAGTAAATAAATGATCCTCTTGTCATTTTGCCATGAAAAGGGGCTGACTAATAATTCAGCTCATTCATCCAAAATAGGTTTTACCACATGCTCATAATAAAGTGTTAGGCCAACTATAAACCAGCACAGCACAACACAACCCAACAGGCCGAGAAGTAGCTTACACATTACTGGCAGTTAAAAAAAAAGAACACCAGCAGTGTTTCAGTTTACTAAAAGGAATTAGTGGTTTTGTGAGGAAGGCTACCTCACATGCAAAGTTATATTGAGACACTGGAAGGAACCAATTGTATTATTCAACCATGCTGGGCACTCACTGAACAGAGTCACCCCCCTCCAGAGTGGAGATTTTTGCCCCTTGTAGACTACTGAAAGGCATTTAGCTGGATCTACATTTAAAAACTTTCCTGATGATACAATTACACATAATTTACTACCTATCCTTCTTACCCCAGTAGGAAAGAATTTAACTCATGAGAGCAGAATTAAATTGCAAGTCAATTTTGAGCATCATAACTGATGTGTCAAGCTGCTGCCATCATGAGCCAAGGCAATCCTTTTAACTGCCTTTGAGGCAACTGTTAATGTGCATACAGCAGGTCTGGGACTTCAGCTTGATATACAGGTCAAAACTGTGAATATCGATTGATGTATAAATACATGATTTGGGAATAGTCAATGCTATTTTCTGGCTTCACATTTGAAAAATATTGAATATAAAAACGTGAAACCTATATGCTTAAAATAAGCAGCAGCCTTAGAAACAAAATAAATTCAATGTTTTGATCACATTCTCTCCTCAACTTGTATTTGACAAGATCTGGTAGTGTTGCACCACATTTCAGGTGTGCAACTGAAAAATGTAATCTACTCAGTCTTGTATGCAGTAAAGATTCCCCTACAGAACCATCATGACCTAATATTGTAACACTGATAGCCTAACTTGCAGCTACTGCAAAACTAGTCTTCCTCATCTGAACTTGAAACATTACAGCTAAATTTCAGAGCCTTAGAAGAGACTCAGTAAAACAGATTGTAGTGAAGGCGTGTGAAATAAGCTTTACCTTGTCAATGGCAAGTAGCTAAATAGATCAAGAACCTTAGCATGAATAAAAGTTGTAAGTATGTTTAAAAGAACCAAAACACTGAAGTTACTTTGAGCCACTTTCGACCATTAATGCAACTTCTCCAAAAAACACATCTGTATGTTAAGACAGAGTAAAGATCCAGTTCAGGGTTAAGTGGTTTGGTGAAGGGTATTACAGTAGGAATTTCATGTTCTTCAACTGCTTGATAACAGTGTGTCACCATAGCGTCTGCACTATAAATAAGTTACTCATCCAGTTTAGCATTTAAAGCTGGAGAACAGCATTTAGGTTACAAGTCATTACTTTTAACTGGCCCATAAGAACCCAGAGAGGACATAACTACTCAAAGTGGATGAAGTTTAATAAAAGTGGAGGCAAGAAACTCTAATTGGGATTGTATGTATAGCCCAATAGACTGAGAATGACCCAAGGAAGTCAGTTGAAACCTGAGCCAAATATCAAAACTGCAGCTCTTGTACCAGAGATGCAGCTGCTCATGAAGTTTCACAATGGACAAAAAACCCAAACCGTAAGACAAAACACCAACTACCAATCCTTAAAGCAATACTTAAGTGAGAAGGAAGGGTTACTTAGGTGGAGGATTTTCTACCACATGCAGTTACTTCCCACAGGACTAGACCTGAAACTAGAAGTCATGAGAACTTCCAGCAGGTTGTACAAAACATCGCCCACACACAGAAACACCTGGGACAGAACTGCAACACCTGGGGTAGTCAACGGCAAGTATAAAGTGAGCAAATAAATGTGTTAACGCTTGAGATATAAACCTCAAACAAGGCAGGAAGAACAATCTGCTCCAACACAGGGGTACAGCTTTGTAGCCTCAGCGTTTCCTGGGACCGGAACTCAGCCCTTGCTCTGGTTTGTGACGACCACAGCCAGTTGATCCCTTTATTGCAAATAAAAATGGTAACACAAACACACAGGTAACACCATTTCTGTGGTTAAAAGCAGGTTAAAATACAAGTAAGACACAAAACAAACACAAACAGCATGGTGGGGCACCTGCCAAAAGTGCATCAACTCCACAAGTGGAGACAATGTCACAACATTTATTTCTGTCCAGAGTTGCATTCATTTTTCACCAAGATCTCGTATTGATGATGCGACAGTTGGAGCGCTGCGTAAAGTCTTCTCCAGCACATCCCAAAGATTCTTTTTCAATGGGGTTAAGGTCTGGACTCTGTGGTGGCCAATCCACGTGTGAAAATGATGTCTCTCTCAAGCTCCCTGAAGCACTCTTTTACAATTTGAGGCCCATGAATCCTGGCATTGTCATTTTGGAATATGAAGAAAAAATCCATTGATGGAAAAACCTGCTCATTCAGTATATTCAGGTAATCAGCTGAGGTCATTTTTCGGGCACATAACGTTGCTGAACCTAGACCTGTCCAACTGAAGCAACCCCACATCATAACACTAACTTAAATCCAGGTGCTGACTTTTTTGGCTGGGCAGTGTATAAAAAAGTAAAAATAGCCGTAACTTTGGCAGACTTAAACCAAACCCTTTGAACACTTTCTGGACACCCTGAACACTTTTCACACTTTGCTACCTTTGTGAAGACTTAACACATAAACTTTACTGTACACTTTCTAAACGTGCACACAGATAGAAAAAATAATGTGACAGCACTTTTGATCATGTATTATTTATGATCACAGCATGCAAACAGAACAAAGGGTTCTTGCTGGTGCTTAGCAAACTAATGCTATGTTTCTGTAACATTTACGGCTGTAAACTAAAAAAAAAATGTATTAAAATACAAAATAACATTGAGTTATGACAATCATGTGTAGTGATGAAAAATCAAATCAAATAACTTTTCAGTTGTGTATTATTTAGGAACTTTGTATGCTGAAAAAGAGCAAGTATATGGTAGAACACTCTTCCGGTCTTAGGTCGCTAGCTGTACAGTATATTCTGAATAAATAAAATATAGGAAGAAATTTGACTTATCTGCCACTTAGTTTTGATTAAAACGTTCAGGACAAGAGAATGAGGCACACCTGGGAAATGGGTTATAAACTGCAAACCATGACATTGCCAGACTGAAATGTGACACGGTGGGTTGCTTGCTACCCATGATATGCTTTAAAAGAATAGGGTGAGTGAAAAGTGAATGTTTAAAATATTTTTAAGAAATATGCTAGGCTGACGTAAGCAACACCATCTTGCATTAGACCAGCGGCTTCATCTGTGAGCTGGACATCCGCCATCTTGAAAACGGCCATCTGGAATTCACCTCAGCAATTCCAAATGGAAAGCGGGTCATGTGACCACTCTAACATGGTTAAAATTTTAAAAGACACTCAGTGGTGAAGTCTTTTTTTTGATATCTTTATTGGTTATGAAGTTTGAGCCGTCATAGTGCAGACATTAAGCAACCAGCCGTAGACCGTGTTCAACGTGCTCTCTATTTCGAGCGTGGCTCAGCTGCAGACATTGCAGTCTGAACACACTGAAGACCTTCTGGCTGGAAGATAGCAAATGCACCACACTTCATCTCACAGATACAAAATCGTGTTGTTTACATCGGTCTAGCATTGTTATTCTTTAGTCAAGTCGGACTCTTCATAATATTTGAGTTGTCCTATAGAGGTACCTTGCTTACATGCATCTCTGTGTTTAAATGCTACATTCCCTTGTCACCTTGCTTTTACCTGTGGCTTGGATCTTTCCTCAGATTCGAACCTCCTCCTATGTGGTGTAGTTAATGTTTGCAGGAGCACTGGACTTTTGAGAATATATGCATAATTTTATTCAATTAATAATATTTACTTTAATCACACCTAAACATATTGCTTCATAACATTTGCATTGGTACAACCAAAACATTTTTTTAACAAAACCATTGTATTTATTCGACAATAACTTGCTGATTAACTTTGCATCATAATAAATGAGATCTATAATTTATTTAAATCCACGGTAAAACTGCAATCAGTGAAGAAAAATTATAATCATTTTGGCCTTGCATATTGCTGGCAGCAACACGAGAGCATACAAATGAAGAATACCATTGTCAGGGGGCAGCAAAATGCCCGCGCTATGCCATGGTTGCCTTATCTCATGTTATGTCACTTCCAAATGGCAGTTTGTGCAAGCAAAATCAATGTCCCTCTAATGCATTGTGGGTATAGTAATCTCCATAAAGGTGTTGCTACTCATCCAGAAGTGTGATACTGCCATTAATAAGCTTCCTTTGCACAGCCAGTAAAATATATCAAGCACCTCATGCTTGGATGCACATCTAAATTCTACTGAAAATGCACCGTAGAAGCTCAGCCTTGCTGCAGCTACATTATATTAACAAAATGCTACCAGCTGGATGCACAGTAAACAAAATAAGTACAAATTAATATTCGTTTAATGTGTATTAAGGGGTGGATGCAACATGCATTAGAGAATATATCCTATTTTATGCACAGATGCATATCTAAATAAACAGCAGATATGATGGAGATTATGATCTACACAGGGGTCTAAATGGAGTGAGTGAGAGGGAGAACAACAGCGAGATCAGTGATGCCAGGCGGAGCGAGATGCCGGGGACCCCTTAGACAGGGTCAGACAGATGTCCCCCAGCCTGCCATTGTCAAGTGAGTCAATGATCTCCGAACATCAAGTCCCCAGATTATCCCTGATCATTGTGTAGAACTGTGACCTCAACGTGTCACATCCAGAAATTATCCACAACCATCAACCGACACCATGATCGCGGCACTGGAAGCGGAGCTAAGTTGGATGTCACCCACCGATCAAACTCGGCAAATCGTTTTCATTCCAGCGCCGACGTAGGTGTTCGGTCAAGCTCTCCCGCGTGTGCTGCCTCCTCAGTCTTCGGGCCTCCGTGCCTCCGCAGCTTTTTGCGCACGTCGGATTGTGCAGGTCGCGCAGGGCCACACGTTCCCCCCGAGCTCTGCGTTTAGTGTCAATAGACACAGCAAACCTCAATAAACAATAAGTCCTCAACAAACAGGACACACAAAGAAAAAAGAAGCCGCAGGTCAACATGCTGCATAAACAGAGACCTGAGGTAATGTGCAGCATCCGTATACAGCGTGATGTAGAGGCGGGAGGCCGGCAAAACAGACTGTAAAGCGAATTGCAAAAACAACTTGAGTTTGTTTTGAAACAGATGCAGCATTTCTCATATGTCTTACTGTCAAACTGGTACAGAAAATAAATGTGTCTGAGCATAAATGAGTAATTGGACAAGCAAGGTTTACATTTACTTGTTTAGCTGCAGCTTTTCTGCAGTCCAGCTTACAGTGTAGTAGTTCATCCCATTATAAAGCAGGGTAATTTTGTACAGGGAGTACTTGGTGTAAATATCTTTCTCAAGGTGGGACGCCAACCAGGCTGTTTCAACTCTAACCACTATGCCACCTGGTGCACTGAAAGAAAATTGTCAAATAAAATTCAGTTAAAGTCATGGTGACTGCAGGCTTCATTTTCGTTCTTCTATATGCATCTGGATGTCAAATGCAGGGAGAACATTAAAAAAACTCCACACACGGAGAAAACGTAGGTCAGGCCCTGTGCGGAGCTGGTGACGCGGTTGCATCACGGTGATGGTTAAGGTTTGGTGTACTTTAGGGTCGAAAAGGCAAATGTCTGAAGGTAGCCTCGGTGGTCTGTGATATACACTCAGCTTTCCCGTCTTTCCACCTGCAGTACAGTGATAAAAATGTGACAGGAAATCTGCTGAATTTATTTTTGGGATATTTTAGCATGAATGACTCGATATGATGTACAGTCCATTCTTAATTTTCCGGGAAATGTTAGGTGAAGCGGTGTCTTGATACGAGGACAGTCTGGAAAATCAAAAGCATAACTTCTCTGTAACATTTTTGACTATTACACTGTACAGTACTGCACTGTTTACCACAGGATACCCTAATATAATGTGGGTAATAAAATTAAATGCAGTCACTGCTGTAACCGAAACAAACATACAGTACGATTAATGATGTAAAAACAGTGAATAACACGCCGATACGACTGGATCAGACACTGCTACAGGGGGACTGGGGGTTGCTGTGCTGCCTTCATCATACTGAATGTTTATATTTTCCCTTATTTTTAAAAAGGTTTTTTTAGTATTTTTTTTCTGGAATATTTTTGCAATCATTTGCAAAATCTCAAGTCTGTAAAAACATTGAAAGCCATTAGTGCACACAGTGTTCAGCTCAGCTAGAAACTGTCATGCTGTGCTCCAGCAGACCATACTGTGGCACGGCACTGTCCCACCTATTGAGATCCCAGAGGGCAGGTCACCTGTGCACGCCCTCCCCCCAATCACCATCTTCCTTGGAGGGAGGTGTGCTACCAGCAATCCAATTGTCCTCGGCAGATCACCCCGAGGATAACTCAGCCAGAGGAACTATGGGCACCCAGCGGCAGTGGCGGCACCACAGTAAACATCTGCAGGGGCATTGCAGCTCTGAACTGCCACTTGGTGTCTCGTTCTCTTTTTGCATGACAACATAATTTTTTGTTTCAAATTTAAAGACATTTGTTTGCCAAACCGTGCCAAATGAGATTTCTTCCTTTGCCATTTCCGTTTCACAACTTAAACTTTCCCCGTTTGCTGAACTCAGCTCTGCTCTCACCTTTTGTCAGGCAGAAGAAGTCATTCGAGGGATGGAATTGGATGCCGTGTGTGAGGGAAACTGCAAATTTAAATTCAAGTGAGACGTGTGTTCAAATTGCATGTCATTTAGCTCTTTTTTGATTAGCAGGAGTACCCAGCAATTTCCGGCCCGATTTTCCGATTCTGCGTAGCAAACACAGGCCTACTTAATATTCAGCATCTTTACCTACATATTTTTTTGCCTGGACACTTTACCCTACCTGCCCAGCAGATGCTAACTGCCTGGAGCCATTATACCACATTTCTACTTATTGTGGTCCCAAATTGGGTTCAAAGTACATAATAATTAAGTTGCTGCTGTGACTTTGGAAGGCCTTTGGTCGTAAACCATTACTGTGGTCTTTCACTCAGCCTATCATTTTGCCGAGCACCCTTTCTTTTTTGAGCAGACAATTCAAATACTTATTTATTAAGGTGTAATAAAAGTAATTCTGGACCCACCAGTGAAGTCCATCTGGGAAAGATAGGAAACAGGACAGGGTAAAAAAAAAAAAAAAAAAAAAAGCTGTTGGGGGTGGGGACGGGGACAAAATACAAAAAAAGAGAACTTCATTAAAACCAAACAAAACACAAACGGAGTGCCATAAAAATAGCAGATCTTTAATAAAAAACAGTCAACAACAGCACTGCCTCCTATGGCTGTTTGTTCATAGCACTCTTTTAGTTGAGCCCTAAATGTTTTCATACAGTTTTATATTTGTTTTACATAAAATGATCTGTGACCGTTTGCTATTATTGCAGGTATGATTAATCTGTTTTGTGTTATGTTGCACATGCACAGTTTTTGAGCTTCATTTATTCAAAATGCTGTGTTAACCTTTTATAGTGCTGTTTCATTTGCGGCTCCGTTTCTCAACATCTAGAGTGGTAATTTAGATATTAACGTATAATGAATGTCTCACATTGGGCAGAGTACAGTACAGCTACAGGCAAACTGGACATAAGTAGCACATAGGGTAGAGTATCACACAGTACATCTTGGCTATTCGTGTACCCTGCGGGCATTAAAGCCTAGCAATTGCACGAGATCTCCCAGCATTCCCCACTCCTCCATGGACATCATCTCTGGCCCGAATCCTTTGTCAGAGTTAACCAAAGTGCAGCTTGGAGCTTTAAAATTTTGCTCCCGCTGTTACAGAAATGAAGATGTATTCCAGTGTCTGACCAAAGCTTGTGCTCATATCTTACATCTTAAACATTTGTTCTTCTGCACATGTCTCAAATTGTATATAAAACGATTTAAATAATTTAACATTTGCATGGAACAGCACAGAAGAAAAAACACCCTTTATTATGCTCAGGTTCATCTAACTACAATGTTCCTCTTATTCTTGCCATAAGGGCCATCGTAATTACTTTCGGTAACCAGAATGGTAATAATATTTAAAATTGCAGCATAAGCAATCCAAAAAAAAGCACAAATATTTCTTATCGCCAGTTAAGGCTGTTCAATTTAATGCCCATACTCTCCTGCCTTGATTCAATAAGATGAGAGAGTGGACTTGCGTTTTATGAGTCTGAATGAATTTTTTTTTTTTTTTGCAGGATCTGGACGTGTAAGGCATGAAATTCATCCAGTCGAGTCATCCCGTCTGGGAGAAATGAATTATTCTCTGTCTTCCTTGGGAGGACAGGATGTGAATAAACCTTCTGCAATATAATCCTCTCTGTAAGATTTGAATACTTGTGCTATACAATGGTAATGCGATGTACGGCTTCGCAGTGCTGGAGACGTTGGAGACTTTGCGCTCCATTGCGTTCTTTTCAGCCCTGGCTGACCTTCACAGCTCTGGGATCTGCTGGAACATGGATGGTCTCTGAGAACCGTGCTCTTCTGTCATCCCGATTCCTCTCTGTTTGACTTGGTTTGTTTACCTCAGTAAAAAAACCACAGTTGCCCTGTGGTGGGACCACCCCAAGTATTGGGAGAACCTTGAAGATAAGATGATCTCAGAAGAATCAGCACTTGGGCTTTCTTATTTCTTTTGATTTAACACTCAGTTAAACCCTGCAGCGTAAACCTGTGAATGGACCGGTTCAAAATAAAAGGCAGTTCAAAAAAGACCACAAAGAATGCATGAGTGCTGCATGTGCTCCGGCCAGCAGATCAACATGCAGCAAACCCGCTGCGCTTGCAGTGCGCAGTGATTTTATCAACTGGTTGGAATACGCTGAGCTCAAAGTGACCCCAACCTAAAGGTCCTACCTCCCTGTTTTTGGGAAAATAGCTGGCTGCTGGGGGGTATTAATGCTAAATTGCTTTCCCACTCTCTCAGGCTTTTTCAAATGTGTATTTCTTTCACGAGAGGAGAAGTAGAGAATGGAGGTCAGCCAGCAGTCCCACGTTTTTAGCAGAATCAAAACACCGATACCCTTGTTTCCCGATGGAAACGTGAGGTCATGAATTTCTTCACACCGAGAAAAATCAGGCTCCCCTCCTTGATTCCAGCCAATAATTCTTTTTCTCAGGTCAATGTTGTGTAGAGACCCCAAAGTGAGGGAGATGCTCCAGTCTTTTTCAATACTTGTCCACAAATGTTATACTTACTATACAGAGACTCGTGGCAAACAGAAGCCCAGTTTAGGAGGCTTTTAAATTTCGTACCTCGACCAGTTGAGCTATAAGAGTTCAGCAGAAGCACTTTGCATCAGGCGTAACGAGGCCATGAGAAAAGTGAATGAAGATGAGGAGTTTAGAAATTCAGTCATTGCTCCTCCTCTCAGGAAACAGTCAGTACCTAAATGTGGCTGCAGCTCATAGTGAACGTGACGGCGCTGATAAGAATCCCAAGTCTGTTGTGCCCTCTAAACTGTGAAATGTCCAGAAAAGTCAAAAAAGCTCTTATCTTTTCTAAGACAACGATGAGAGATTCGTACTCCCCCCTGAACCATAAACAGTCCACAGTTATTTCTTGCATCAGATGCTTTAGTATCTGGAGCTGAAATCAGTTAAGATTTTGATACTGATCCTATGTGGATGGATGCACCTAGATGGTACAGGGGGTCTTCTCCATTACTGGGACCCCCTTTGGCGGCCAGTTCCCATTTGGGAGCTGTTTGTTCACCTGCACGTCTTGTGCCGCTCCCATTGCACCCGGGCGACGATTCCGGGGAAATCAATTATGCACTAAGGGAGGACAGTTGAGAGGCCCAATTTATTTATCAATTTATTTATTCATTGCACCCGTTCTGCATTTTCACAAAAAGGCAAACATCTGAAGAAGGATCTTGTCACCATGTTGCAGGGAGAGTGAGACCCAGGCTTGGTGGCCCTTTGTGTTCATTGTAAATGAAAGGAAACAATGATTATTAGAATAAACGGTGTTCGTGTTCCTGGCTTTTGTCGACCCGCAAGTTGCACACATATTCTCATCGGTCCAGCCACTCCACACACCGCCCTTTACTTGGTCACGAGTTATATTTCTGAAAGCTGGCCTGCCCATTATTTTGTATCTCCTTACAACATTTACAAAACTGACTGCAGAGATGATCATTTCTGTCTGTTTTCTTCCAGAAAGTACTTGGTAAAAGTTGCAAAAAAAAAACAAAAAGAAGCTTGCCAGGGCTGTACACACGCCTTTGGTACCGTGAGCCAAGTTCGCAGTTGACATTTACAAATACCTGTGCTACGCCTGAGATACGGCCGATTCTAATCCGGATAAAAATAATGAATTCGATCGGGTAGCTCCTTCTCATCCATTCACCGTCCACACTCCCGCATCTGAAGAAGACCGATTAGTTCTTATTCACACTGCGTCTGCAACACGAGTGGCAGTAAATTTTCCGTCATAAACAACAGAAGATTCAGAAGCCTGGGATGGCTTAATGTGTAACTAAAGCAGCGACAGTAGAATCACAACCATTTGGCCACACAGGACAACCCAACTTTAAAGTCCGCAGAACTTTCCGGCGCAAAATCATGACTTTTCATTACATGCCAGCAAAAGATGGCCAGCTAGTGAGTGACCCTCATTTGAGAAATACTGACTTCCAGGGTGAACTGGGTGCCATGAATCCAATAGCTCTGTCGACTCCCTAGATGTGCCTTGTATCCCTCTTTCTTACCCACTGCACGCATGCACACATGTGTGCGCACACACACACACACACACACACACATTTGAGTTCAGTAAAATAATGAGATTTCTGTCATTAGCGGCACATTCAGGATCGCGATGCATTTGGTGAAAGAATCCATTTAATAATTACTTGTTTCATCAGAAAAGGGAAAAAAATGAAAAATCCATATTTATTGAAGAAATGATAATTTGGATATTAATCCAAAGTGCAGCGCACACTGGTACATTTGCTGTGTTATGACAGCTTCATGTCTCTATCAGAACTCCGTGTATGTGACAAAAATATATGAAGGCCTATTGTCTGCGGTGCTCTTTGGGAATTGCGGTGACAGCAGAAGGACATGTTGGAGGGGAGAAGATTGCCAGCATGTGGCAGCTTGATACAAATAAAGATTTTTTTGAAATAACTAGAAAGATTGAGGCTGTGGTTGTGAAACATATTTGTTTCTGTTCCATTACATGAAAATGTCAAGATTTTATTGCATTGCTGATGCTTTTATGAAATGCATCGTGCCATTTTAATCAGATACGCATTGGGAACGTCTTGAAAGCAAGACTATCGCTGGGAAGGAGGGTTTATCGCATGGGCTTGAACCCAAAGCCTTACAGGTCCATGCCTTTGAACTCAGTTTAACCTGCTGGCTGGCGACCAACTCTTTATGTCCAGCATCATCCAACCTTCCGAACACCATCATCTAACCATTCAAATGACCGACATTTATTCTGTGTTGGGTTTTTTTCCTCCCAGCTTCATCATCAAGTCGGCGAGAAGAGAAAGAGAGGCGTACGAATCCATCTTGTCTTATGACTTATTAAGGGGGATGTCAGCATATTTGCTTGTTAATGTTACTTATCTTCTGCGCGGGGTACGTGATGAGGTTGGGGTTCTACATTAGGTAAATATTCAAAGCCTGTTAGCTTCGGGATTAATTCCGCCGTTTAATTAAAAGAGAAAGTCAAAAGCATTTGCTGTGTCTTTGATAGACATCCCTATTCTGTTTGTCTTTGTCTCCTCAACCCTAAATTGGCAGCGTTTGTTACTTAACGGTAATGAGTTTGGGTTTGTTTTCCTGCTTCGGCAACAATAATTTGCAATAAATAGGGCGTATAGCAGGAGATAGCGGAGACACTTGTGGCGCTTCATCCGTGCGGCTTATTTTATTTTGAGTATCCAACTATAGCGAATCAGCAAACAGATAAAAGCACCCCTGTACTTGCGAATCGTCTCGAAGCTGCACATTAGCATTTTTTTGGCATAGAAGAGGGCGGCCAGTTTGGGAATTTTACACATTCACAGGAAATCCCCCAAAAGCAGTAAAAGTTCTGGATGCAGGATGAAGTGCTGTGTGAAATTTGGGAAACTAACAATGGCAGAGGAGGACAATAGAAGGTGGTGAAGCACCATCAAACTGCTCATTACTACCTGGAAGAAGAGGTTCACACCAGGGTCTCCACATGCAGTTGACGTACTGGGATCCCTTAGCTGCTTTTTTAGCCCTGACGGTGTGGATCTGGCCTGCATTCTGCAGGATTCTGCAAGATTGCTTTTTGTTCCTTGTTTGCAGTTTAGCCTTTGAACTTCAGTGATGGCTTCTTGGGTTCTGCTCACACAGGACCTTCTGTTGCTCCACATTACTGCTCCCAGGTTGAATAAACCTTTCTGTGCAAGAGCCCAGCATCACTTTTGAAAACATTTTGCTTTCAGTAAATGAGTGATGCTTGCAATATGGACAGTGCCTTTCTGCACATATTAGAGCAATTATTGCTTGAACCTTCCCTGCTGTGGATTTCTTCCATTCTCGTCCTGCTTGGATAAAGTGTGTGGCAGGGGAATGGGCTGCTTCATGGTTTTCTCATTCCTTAGGGTTCACTTCAGAACCTGGCAAAATCCCAGAGACCCAGTGGGCTAGGAGGTCTATGATGTACAACCCAGCCACCCAGTTGGCATTTGTTATCCAGACAGGTTTCTTGCCGAGTTGCACCTCAGGACAGGCTTCAGGAAAGCAGCAGGCCAGCGAATTCTTGTGTCCATCAAGGACTGAGCACCTCTCACCATCTTGGAGGAGCCCCTCAATGAATGTGTTGCAAACTGAAGGTCACAAGACCCCGTTTGAATTGCAGCTGAGTAGAGCCAAAGGAGAGCTGCAGCCTCTCTAAGAGCTGCTTTTCCTTCTGAGCACGGAGGGCTGGCCACAGTGCGCTATCATTGATCATCATGCTCCTGCACCAGGTGGACATCAACGGTGCTGACAGGGTGACCTGCTTTATTTGGAGGCTGGTGCTTTTGGGGCTCTCTGTCAAGCAAAGGAGAAGATTCCTCATAGGGTTGGGTGTTCTTTTCCAAAATAACAAGGAGCAACACTGGGAAGTTTTTAGCATTCATGCAATACATTGGCGGCTGACAGAGTCACGGCCAGTTTCATAGCTGGCAAGATTGTCGAATAATTGCTCAAAATAAACACAGGGGCCAAATAAAAACATCCCAGGAAGCATAGCAGATCAGCAAAGTTCTGCAGCGGTGCTGCCATGGTGATGTGAGGAAAACGCTAGCCGTCTTGCCGAATCAATTTGTGAAAAAGCGGCACACTTCATCCCACTAAACTTGTACTAGCACAAAGGTGTTGATACCTCCAGTTCCACCATCTGAAAAAAGATTAAATATTAATTAACAACAAGTTGGTGTCTTTTGAATACAAAGGTTCAGTCAGCGGTATTAAAAAAATCCTAAAATGGCGAGATGGTTTCTGAAGATGATCTTCAAAAGAAAATTAATTACTAACCAGCTCTTCAAAAAAAAAAAAAAATTGCCATGCAGGAAGCGAGTTTGATATTAAATTATGTGTTTGATGTATTAGTTTCTGGTGTAATTTAAACTGAAAAATGTGTTTAAAGTGCAGCGGCCGTGCCAAACTGAAATGTCCCATTATAGGTGGAGCAACGGTCTAATGCAGTACGGAGGTAATTCTTCACATTATTTAGCTGTTAGATGAAGCCACATTGGCTCTAGCACTTCAGGCTGTGTTGAGAAGGTACCTTTGGTCAGCGGTTAATTTTAAGCTCTTGCAGTGTGAAGAACGGCTTGCAGCAGCCGAACTTTGCTGAGGCACGATTCAACCAAACTTGAAAGAAAATCACCAAGAAAGAATTACTTGGTGACCAGCTGCGCTATGTGGTGTTCACCAGATCGAAAAGTCAAAATGTAAAAGTAGTAACAGATCATATATTACCAAATTGTACAACAGGAGACAAAGAGTGATCCTCTGGTTGTAGTCAAGTGGAATGGAAAAAAAAAGTACTAAAGTATATAAAAGTAGTGAAATATATATTATCAAACTTTATTACCCTTATGTTGCTAATGTGGCCAGCGCTCTGTCTGTGTGTGTGTGTGTGTGTGTGTGTGTGTGTGTGTGTGTGTGTGTGTGTGTGTGTGTGTGTGATGCATAATTTTTGCATTTTCACAAGTACAGATTTTGCAAAATTTATTTGTGCACGTATTATAGCCACTGGCTGTTGATACTTCTTGACATCTTTGATGATGATGATGATATTTTTTCATCTCAACCCCCCGTCGCCAGTTTGGGTCTTTACTCTGACAACCTCATCATCACCCCTCCCGCTCACTGTTATGTTGCAGTGTAGAATGCTGCTGTATTTTCATGTTTTGCATGTAGATGTTTGTAAATAACAGCTCCTGGGTCTTCTTCAAACTACAGGTGTGTTTGGCACCAGGACCTTAAACTTTTTGGATTTAATAAGTGAGACCCATGTCGACGCAACACACACTTGCCAGAAAAGGCCGAACACAGGAAGTCATGTGCTGGCTGTAGGGATGTGTGTGCAGTTATAAGTTCTACGGCCAAAAACTGTATAATTTTTAAAACTTTGCATTTCGGGGCCAAACCGCCATGTCAGTGTGATGGACCCTCTGCCTACAGGTGACATAACTGTGTCCTGTGTGTGACACAGCTACATGTGCCTTCCCCAGCTTGATTTCAAGAACCAAATTTCAAGAACTGTCACAATTTTCAAGATTGTCAGCAGCCTTTTTTGACATCTCATACATTTCTCTATGCAAAAAACCTCACTTGGGGTGAAAAGTTCCACTGTACCAAATGTCAGGCCTGTGGCTTGGAAATCAAAGCTGTGCATAAAGAACAGTGAGACAGCCAGAGAGAGATTAAGCTTTAATGATATAGATGTACAAAAAAAAAAAAGGAAAAAATAATGGTAAACACTTCGACCAAATAAAGGAAGCAAAACAAATAAAGACACGTCAGATGTGGGATATGTTCTTCAACTGTCACCCAACACAGCTTCAAATGTCCTACCGTTCTTGAAAAACAAATTGCGACAGCAGAAATTGACTGAAGTGTGAGGAAAAGAAGATGATGTTAGATGTTGATGTTAGACTTGTCTTGCTCAAAATCCCTGGTCAATAACTCGCGTCCTTTCCATTTGAATACCGTGGTCCTGAGAGGCAACTTCTCCTGCAGAAGAACAGGTTAGACGGGTGGTCGAACTAACAGGTTCCGCTAATGCCCCAGAGAATGTGTACTGGGATCCACTGAGATAAAACACAAAGTGAAACTGATCAAACAACATGCTGTGATTTATTATTTACACTTTTTATCCAATAGCAATGTTTTCTTTTCCATCTAACTTCATATAAAAATAGACTTTTAAGGGGGAGCAATGCAAACCTTGTAGGTCCTGCATATTTTTCAAGGTTCAAAGTTCAAGGTTTATTTGTCATGGTGCGCTAACAACAGCGTAGCAGTGTTGCTTCCAGGCATCCTCAGCAAATAAGATACATAAAGAAGACATAAGAAATTTAAATAATAAATAATGAAATTAAGAAAAATGAATAAGGAATAAAACATAAATAAATATACATAGAAGTTATAAATATGCATAGAAGTTAAAAGTTAGTGAATGAAAAACAACAGCCAAATCAACCCAAAAAAACCGATACAGACAGAAACTCAGATAGATGAACCACTGTCCAAAGGAGTGGTTCAACAGTCTTATTGTGTGGGGGAAAAAAACTGTCCCGGAACCTCCTTGTTCTTGTTCGAATGCTTCTAAAGCATTTTCTGGACTGGAGCAAGGAAAATAGCTTGTGGCTGGGGTGATTGTGGTCCTTCAAGATGTTATGGGCCTTCTTCAAAAGTCAAAAAGTCAAAAGAGAGTTTATTTTCACTCTCTCCACTGGGGCGCTGGCTATAGAGATGGGCACGTGGCCAATCCCCTGCTGTCTCCTGAAGTCCACGATCAGCTCCTTTGTTTTGCTGACGTTGAGATGGAGGTCATTGTCCTGACATCATGAGGTCAGGGTTCTCACCTCCTCTCCATAGGCCCGCTCATCGTCGTCGGTGATCAGGCCGATGACAGTGGTGTCATCAGCAAACTTGACTATGGTACTGGAGCTGAGCGAGGCAATGCAGTCATGCGTGAATAAGGAGTACAGCAGGGGGCTAAGCACGCAGCCCTGGGGGGCCCCCGTGCTGAAAGTCAGCGCTGAGGAGATGATGTTCCCCAATCTCACCACCTGGGGCCTACCCGTCAGGAAGTCCATAATCTAACTTCATATCCAGATATTTCTTATATACATGATTTAGATAAATTTATGCTACTTTTCTGATATCTTATGCCAGAACAATGTGAAAAAACTTCCACAAGAAGTTTGGATTCAGTTTTCATAACTTATTTACCAAGAGGGGGGGGGGTAACATTTTGATTTGATTGCTGTGTGTTGCACTGTCCTTTGTCCAGCAAATGTATAACCTGGGCATGAAATGTATCTGTATGCATGCATGTGTTGCAGCATTTGGACTTAAAGAACTTTCCTTCACAATTATGCAGCAATGGCCTCACCTTTATTGATACACTGCTATTTACCAACCCAATTCCCAAAAGAGGAATCCTTGCAATAAATTAGATGGACACAGTCACCACAGCCATGGATGCCCCTTTGTCAAATTTTTGCCGACTTGCTGAAGACTGGATGCTTTTTAGGACAATGATCCATAGAGTTGCCGTGAGTCGACACTGACTCAACGACACCTAACAACAACAACAATTTACCAACCAGTTCTGGAAAAAGTCAACGGTCGCCAGTATAAACCTGCAAAGTCGTGACTCAGTGTTGTTCACTCACATACAAAAGAGCAGAAAGCATGTTTGCTTCTCCTGGTAGAACTTGCAGAACAGAGCCCATGGCTTTCGGAACGCTTACATCACATTATTTAAAAGTACAAGGCGACTATATCCTCATCCTCGTCCAGCTCAGGATTTACATCATCATTTAATGTTTATGGCAGGGATGCTTCAAAATTTGTTTAACTTTTAGCACGTACAAAACCCAACATTATAATGTAAATTATTATTGTTACTTTACGGTATTTTTAGCATCCCAAATTGTGTTGACAAGCTAAGGTGACATAGCCTACAAGGGTTCACAAAGGCCTAGGCTACAGCCTTATGGAATTATATCATCTAAGTGTGCTCTTCTCAATTTGTACATGAGGAGTCTTAATAAAAGCTCCTTTTGGTTTTTATGTGAGCAAATAAGTTGCACAACACAAAGTCCAGCAGCCAAATTCAAACCCTGCTGCTCAACATGAGCATCACAGTGCACAGTCCAGAAACATTTAGTGGGAAGTGCGACAGTGTCAGTGAGGTGTGTTTATTTATGGGATCACATTTCTGATTTGATCTGTTTGGATCATTAAATTAAAAGGGAAATATTCAGAATTACTTAAGGTTAAAGTCAACGTGTCAGCGTCCAGCACAAAACGTAAGGAACATTTGCAAAGAGAAGAGTACAAGCTGCCTCGGTGTGAGACCCCTCTGTGTTTTCTTATTAGCTGGGCTAAGAAACCAAAGGGATTTCAAGGTATCGAGCAGCAACACTGTTTGACACATACGACCGAAAGCAATTGATTTTCACTTTACCGGAATCCCCGAGTCCTTTACTCATCTCCTTCAAACATACAGAAAGTTCAGGCTGTCTGAATCGCGGCTGCGGCACCCACGCATCCACAAGGAGAGCGACTGAAGGAGCTGCCATTAGGCACTATTAGGGGAATCTGAAATGGATGCTGCAGGCCTGAAGGAAAAAAGAAGTGTGCTTAGGTTATGCTGCTGTCAATACAGTAGGAGAAGATCTGATGATGCAGTCTCGCAACCCCATCAGCTCTTTCTAAGTTTGTGGTACTGCTCAAGGGTACCGCTCACTCGGCCCCAAAGAACACAGGAGTGAGGGAGGGGATGCGCTAGCACCAGAACAACTGAAAAGCACAAGAATAATTTCATGGAATCTAAACTGTAGGAAAAAGTCCATAGGCCAAATTAACATTTCAGTGTTTAAGTGCGAGTAGTTAATACGAGGCTTCTGAGATAAGAATGAACCAATGTGAGCCTAATGGATGGCTGTGTTCCTAGCTGAACCCTTGCAGGAGTTTGAGCAGAAGAGGTACAACCAGACCCCTGACTACGAAGATCTACCACCCTTGTCATTCATTTGCGCAATGAAATGACACAGCTAATGTATAATCAATAGTTATTGAATTTAACTGTCTCCTTTCGATCAGAAGATGTGTGGCCCAGTGAGGCCACTAACCAAATCTGGGAAACTGCTTCCTTATATTTAGAAATTAACAGAACTATGAAGCATTCAATTCAAACTCAATTCAGTTTATTTTTGCAGAGCACTTTGTTTCGAACAGCTCAGATTAAAAAAACAGAGTAGGTGTAACAGATTTGAAGTAAACTTACAGATCCTAGATTAGCTGCACATTTAAGGATGAGGATCTATACTGGCTAGAAAAACAAGAAACGAAGCACGATGGTGACTGAGGAGAACACAATAAACTTCCAGCCAAAAGGTGAGGGAGATAAATATTATTAAACATTATTGACATTGGAGTGCCTCACATGGGAAACAGAGGTAAGGACAGGTGACTGAGCGCTGAGGCTGGTGTGAGAGCGGGAACTTAGTATGGCACCTGTTGCATGCAGCAGCTTTAATGAGTTAATGGTGGGAAGGGAATTAATGATGAATTAAAAATTTTTGGTAGGATTTTGGTAGAATTCCTCTGTCTAGTATGAGGTACAGTCATGTGATGCCATTTTATCATTGGCTCCAATCGCTCATCAGCCAAGTAGGCTGTGGCGTGAGGGTAGGCAAAACCATGAGATGGCAGCAGGGGACCCAGGTACCTCCCCCCATGTGAGACCCCTGCATCACAGCACATGACATTTGAATGGGGAAAATTTCTGCTTGGTGAATGAACCTCTTAACGTGGGCACCCTAGAGATTTCATCTCCCATCTTCTCAAAAAACATCTTGGTGGGTCCATAAAGGCTTAGCACCTGTTGTGACCAATAATGCAGTTTAAGGTTTGATCCTCAACAAAGCCCTGTTAAATGCATTCATTTGTTGTGCAGAAAAGCCATTTTTTAAGGCTAATCCATTTTACTAAGAGAATTTTTAATGCTGTTACACCAGGTCAATGTGGGGGGAATTTTGGGTACAGTTTTAAACACAAAGAGCAATTCATTGTTAGTGGTGAATCGTTGTGTTAGAGTGAGCCGAGTGGAAATGTGTAACAGAATGTTCTTTAAAAATGAGAGGATCATTCTGGAAGCACCTTTAATACCGAGAGCAGTGATTCAGCACTTTGCATTCATATTTTGACAGAATGAAAAATTTTCTTTAGAACACAGACTTTACCAATTAAGACACCTGAACCCTCCTTACAACAGAAGGAGTGAGAGAGAGAGAGAAAGAGAGAGAGAGAGAGTAAACATTAACTGACTGTAGGAGATCTGTACAGTGGACTGTTGCCATCTTGACAAGTGTAGATGTAAGAAATGTATTTATGAAATGGTTTGAAATAACTTATGATGGAAAATTTTATATCATTGGTGGGCCAGGGACAGACTGGGTTTAAACATAAAGAGCTTACTTTTGGGACCTTTTTTAAATGTTGAATGGGATTCTGCAATTCCAAGTGACAGAGGGATCTCATTCCTCCACATTGGAGGCCTTGTGGTTTTCATTTTAGACATCTTGTGGAGGGGACCACCAAGCAACCAGAGGAGGAGGAGCATAACAGTGTGGTTGGGGTTGGGGCAGTGAATGATCAGGATCTGCTGGTATGAGGGTGCAGATGTGCTGGTGGTCTTGAAGGCCATAACTGGAGTCTTTAAGCTGACAGGCCAGGTAGGGGGAGCCCAAAGGAGAGGGTTGAAGAATGGACATGAAAAGTGCCCAGAAGAAGGGCAAAAATGAAGGGAGGATAGGAGGACGGGAGAGCATCAGGCAGAAGAATGGCTATGGGCATGGGACATTCAAACAAGAATCATATCTCTAATGCTGCAAACAGGCATCAGTGGGCCATATTAACCCTTAACATACAGCACCAGTCAAAACTCTGAGTATAATTGGCCATGGTGATACAGTGGGTGGGGTGGGATGAGCCTTGTCAGTTCAAGTTCAACTGATGGCCACCTCTCACATGGCTTCCACGAATTTATCTCACGGAGGGTATTGAAGGATTACAGTTAAGAGTCAGGGTTCAGATGAGTATTAGGGTTAGGTACAAGTTAAATTTAGGGTCATGATTAGGTTTAGGGTTAGTATAAAAGCTATCTAGCCCTTTGTTTTAAGTAGAGTTAGAGTTAAGGTTAGAGTTAGGGTCAGGGTAAGGTTAGGGTAAAAGCTCAACCCATTGTTCAAGGAATGGTGAGGGTGAAAGTTAGGGTTAGGCTCCACATTAGGTTTATGATCAGGGTTTGATTTAGGGTTGAAAAGAGTACAGGTTTAGGGTTAGGGTTAAGCTCAAAGTTAGGTGTTAACATTTTCACTGGGGCAACAGTCAAATATAAAATGCGGTTAACCTCATGCCCAAGTCTATGAGATGTTTTCAAGAAAGAGAAATAAAACCTTGAGGCAGAATATAATTTGGCTGCATTGTTAGGAGATTAAAAAGTGATCTTTGAGAAAGTGACACTCGCCGCCCTTTCCTGTCGAGTTACTTTCATAAAGACGAGACCGGGGTGCCGGATCACAGTGCTAGCTGGCAGAGCAAAGACATGCACATGACCATTTGAGAGCAAATAATATTCATTCAGTGTGCAGTTCCAGCAAAAACAGCCTCCAATCCTGGGGAACACAAAGGCTTGCACAAAAAAATAAATAAATCATGCTTTGTTTTTCCCTGTGCACCATAAATCGTGGTTATACAATGTTGTCATTTCTCTGCATGAAAAACCAAATCCAGAATTAAAGCGCAGAGGAAGAGAAGAAAGAGGGAGAGCTCAGGGCCAAGATTGTAGTGCCAGGAATTGTGGGAAATGATGGGGAGGGGGGTGAATGTCAGCCAGGGGCTCACAGGAAATGCTGGGGACAAACAGAAGCCCAAGGTTACATGGAGGCGGTAAAAATTCTTCTCTTTTGTTAATCCCGCCTACCCACCTGTTGGACCTGTTGGGCTCGCCCACCCTCTTCCCAGTCACTTGGCCCAGACTTCTCCCCAAATGTCAGGTGGTGGCAAGGACACCTGGAAGCATTTACTGACTTATTTTTGCACAGCGACAACACGCACAACAAGAGGAGAAATAACAAGAGCGTTATTGCAAACCTGCAGAGGAGAGCCCTGGTCTACAGGCGATGAATACGCTGGAAAAAAAAAATTGAGAAAGGCAGAAATACATTACAAATCTTGCAGAATAAAATGATTTCAATTAATTCGTATAATAACAGGAGGACATTTGAAATGCAAAAAACAGCTTCGCGGAAAATAATAGCCCTTTTGCGCTTTATGTGTATGCTAATATTACATTTTAATTACAATTCTGAAGTACCATCAGATGTCGAACCCAATAATGGACATGCAGTAACATAATAGAATAATAATGAAAAAAATCCTTTTCACTACAAACATTTCAGACAAGTCTGAACTTTTGAGTTCTGCATAATTACAGGCTAAACACATACAGGCTTTTGAATTTGGTTTGCTGTTTAGTGATAAAGGCCTGAGCCATTGAATTTTGAGTTGAAATGTGACCGAGTGTGAGAGCGGGGATGCATTAAATAATTTCAAGTCTCGTGCTCATCCTAATTCCTGGAGAACACCAATGGCACTGTATTGAGTTTTATCGGACAAATCCAGCCCCACTCAAAGAAAAAAGAACATCATCGACACAAAGGGGTCCACGGACTGTCCCTGGCCCTCCGTTTCCACAGCCATGCACACAAGGGAAGCTTCTGGTAAATGACAGCTGAAGGAAATGAAACTTCAAAAGGCTCCAAATCATCTTCATGCATTTCACGGTGGTTTAATTCACAACTTTTTTGTACTTCAGCACTACATGGTACTTCTACATCATTAGTACAAGGTGATTCAGAATAAGGTGAGCAAATGTATACATTTCTTACTTGGTAATTGAGCATTATATTGAGCATGCAGTCTTGACTCTCATGCCAAAATCTAGAATTTGGTACAGAATACATTTTCATGTGTCCTCCTCCTTATGAGCCTAATGAGTTTGTGGAAATTGGCTCATACTGTGAAAACTCCTACGGTGAAGATGTAACTTCCATTGATTTCAATTGGAAATGTTTTTTTAGAATTCCTGGGCCCACAGTCATCCCCATGTTTGCCTAAACAGAAAAAATTGATCAAAATGGAGGCAAATTATATAAAATTTATATAAAAAATTGATTTTTCTTTTGATTAATAATATATACAGCAATATAATAATAATAATAATAATAATAATAATAATAATAATAATGCAGAGGATAAATGGGGATGAGATTGTAGACAAGAATGAGAGGCAGCGCAACCAGTGTTGTGTCCTTGTAGGTCCCCGCAGTGATGAAATGGGCTCGGAAAGTGAGGCAGCCCATTTTGAAGACCACGCTAACTTTTTTGTTGCTAATCAAGCCCAACGCCTACACGACAGCCCCGGCCATCGGCCATTGCTACTCAGTAACACAAAAACAGCATTAAATGATTTCTGCTGACTTGTACTGCTGTCATGTATCTCAGCTTACTTGTCCTTCTTTACTTGTTTCTGAGCAATAACTGCGTGACCATGCTCAGTGCTTCATGAATAACCTAGTGCTTTGCACATCTGCTAAGTCAAAGCACTTTTCAAAACAAGGACCAGCCTTCACAAGTTAATGTTACTCAGTTGTTGCTTGGAAATAATCCACATATAAAAGGAGTATAATCAACGCGGGGTTTAAAAAACACGACTATTATCATCTGTTGTTTAGGAAATGCTCTCCGCTGTCTGTGTGATTATAGCTGTCTGGCTAAAACACAGGAATCTGGCTGCCCTTTGTAGAAACCCTGCTAGTTAAACACAGGTCTGATGATGATCTGCTGGCAGCACTGACAAGACTCTGAAAAGTTGCCAGGTAAACCTCAATGTTACCATGCCCCTGGGTTTTACATTTTTTAAGGAATTGCTGGCTCAAGGGAGGTCATCGTGTCTCATATTCGAAAGGCACAAAAATGCAGAAGAACTTGCTGAATAGGCAGAGGTGGTTGATGTTGAGCAGAGTTCAATCTCGGAGAAGTTAGTGTGATGGTGCCCGCATAAAACCAACAGCACTAAAAGCCCAAAAAGCCAAAGCTCCTTCACACTGTTGTCTCAGACCAAACTGTCAAAAGGCCAAAGCAAACAATTCTCCTTAATAAAGAAGCGGAATGTATCGGTGCACATTTTTCTCCGCTGTGAATGGTGCGCAGCAAATCCATTCAGGTGGTTGTTGCTTTACAGAAATGGTTGGAGGAAATTTGAAGAACAGAACAAATCAGGATACATTGTCTTGTGCTTATTTCATAATGGAGGGCTGCACGTTGCCTGGCGCTTTGGATCGCAGCCGCATCGTCGATCTTGGCCCAGACTGACTCTATACCTGAAGCGAAATGCAAAACCTCTGTTTTTGCTGATGCAGCAGGAGGAACTTCTCAAAGATATGCAAAATCTTCAAAGGTTCACCCCAATTAATATTTCAGAGGGGCTAAAAACCATTAATGGAAACAAAATGCGACGGTCTTTAATTCATAAAGTTTGAATAATTCGACTGGCGGACGTCTGAGGAGGCCTAACCTCTAACAGGGGATGCATTATTCAACACGTTTAGCAATAGACTGCTATTATTCACCTGCGCATTTGAGAAGGAGGAAAAAATAACGTATTTTCAAAAGTATCAGTGAAATGTTAACACTGGAGGGGTGGGGGGGCACTGATGACAGCTTGGCCCTAAGAATGAGTAAACCAAACGCCCCCCCTCTTCTCTGGTATCCAGACAGAGCCCCTAGCACCGAGCTATGCACCCCGCTAAAAATAGGCCTGTTTCCACAAATGAAAATATTACCGAGCCAAGGGATGGAGGTCGGCTTTTCAAAGCTTCAAGAGGTTCAACATCCAAGATGCCGTCGAGCAGGAGCATCCCTTCCGTTGGGGCGGGCAGCGTTTTTCCCTTTGTTTCTCCCACTTGCGTACGCCGTTACGCCACAGATGCCCTTTTAATCAGGAATTTATGTCTTAAGAAAATATTGACTCACGTCCCACGAGCTGCGCACAATTTCCCATGGGGCCCTTTGCAGTTTTTTTTTTTTGCCGTGGGGTGGTGGGGGGCAGCTTTGATTCCCCGTCTCTACCGTTTCCGAAAACCCTAAAGGAAATGTTTTGTCGGGAAAGTCTGCCTTCTTGATCGCCGGTGCCAATTTGTCGTCTCTCTTCAGCATTTCACTTTCAAATCCCGCAAAGAGCTGCAGCTTGGAAGGCGAACACAGAGACACGAACCAGCGCTGTCAGCTGACGTTTCAAACGCAAAGCTGTCCAAAACCCATAAGAACTAATTCTTAATAAACGAGTGGGAGCTGACAAAAATGTATTCATATTTGTGGGCTGATACAAACGGTAAAGGCATAAACACACGCTGACTGTCAATATTCGACATGTAGAATTGGCTAAAATGAGACATGATCTGTTTTTAAAAATGTTGTTTATGCAACCATGCTGCTGCGTACAGACAAAATGCAGGGGAACCACAGGGTCGGAAGTCCAGGAACCTCTGAACCCTGAAAACAGGCTTACAGTAGGTTGCTGTTTCAAGTCCCAGGTAGTGTCCTGCTGTTGTACCCATAAGGAACTCACAGGAACAGCCTGTATTGCCCACCTACTGACCATTATTATCACCCAGGGATCTTAATGTAGGGCTGGGATGGGGCAGAGCCTATTGTGGAAATGCCAGTCTATCACAGTGCAGCCACACACATACACAAATTTGAAGTCTCCAAATCACAACACATGTCTTTGGACTGTGGTAGGAAACCAGAGCAGTGGCAGAAAAGCCACAGAAAATCCAAATTCAAACCTGTGTCCAATCCCACACAACTTGTGACTACCCTGTAAAACACAGAGACCTAGAAAGTGCCATCGCGTTATTACTGACTCCTGGGTGACAAGTGGCGTGGTTTTCAAGGCGAGAAGATTTGCAATTGGCTTCTTCCGGCACATTCTTTCCTTAGAGGGGTGCAAACACAGAGGTGAACCTGCAACCCCCCCACCCCCACACACACACCCCTGAGTTGGACTTGACCTCACAAGAGGCAAGCAACCCAGGAGCTGTGAGGCACCAGCTTACCCTGCGGCACCACAAAACATTGATGGTAGCTATTTAAAAAGTCATAAGTACTACTGACTTTTGTTCTACCAAGATGTTACTGAAGGTACGATTTCATCAAAGCCACCCGTACATCCATCATTCTTAACTCTACTCAAGGTCACGGCGGTCCGTCCAGGGATGTGTGGTCACCGGGCTATGAAACTACACCCTGGTTGGGACCCCAGTCTAATCGCAGAGAAAACCTTGGAGAAATGCAAATTGAAAAATTGCATGGCCAAAAGAAAGAGGATTATCCCATTCTTTCTAATACCAACGCTTGTCTGATATGACACAGACATGAATACTGTGTCATGGACAGTCATTAGGTAATTGATTTTACATTCATTTTCAAGAGGCCACAATTTGTCCAACTTTATTCGAATTAGGACTGTAATTACAGGCCTGGGGGAGGGACAACGTTAGTCAGAGTCTGAAGAGAGCCATGAGGAACTGAACACGTAGGGACATTTTACTCCCTCTGTGTTCCTTCCTGAGACCTCTTGCAGTCTGTGGGGGGCTTTTAAGCTTCAGCCAAAGAACGTGAAGGAAACGTCTCCCTCCCAGATCAAAAGACGGAAGCCGCAGCCGCGCTCATGACATTTTGACTCTTGTTTGCTTGCTTGCTCATCAGCTTGTACAGCCTTATTTGAGCAAAATTGATTCAGGTTTCCCTTAGATGCACCAGTAGATCTATGTGGTACCTACGGTGGACGAGGACCATCTGTCCCTGGTTCCCTTTCTTTGCTTTGCCCTCTTCTGCTGGGTGGTGAGTTTGGTAATGGAGTGGGTCAGTAGGGTTGAGCACAGGGACAATGTTGAGGCCTGCTACTGTAACACGGTACACTGTGGTATGGTACGTGAGGGAAGAGAGGTGCAAACTGACACTGGCTGAACTAAAGAGGCTGAGCATTGCACTGTTTTGCACTAGGAGCTGCAACATGGTCGCTTCACCTCCAGAGAAGAGGACCAGGCCCTGCAGCTGCTGGGATGGAGAGCATGTTACAGGTGGTGGACATATACAGTAGATGCTGGCAGATGGAGATAGCGGTGATACTCAGAGATATTCTGGAGACCTGCACATCAAGACAGAATTTGATGGCGCCAGAGGAGCGGGGTTGCATTTTTCTACTGCAGTGACTGAAAAAGAGGAACGCCTTGGTGGGGAAGCTAGACACCGTTTACGGGACAATTTTACAACCAAACAGGGAAGCTGTCCTTGGCGAAGTGATGAATGTGTTTTCCTTGTTGCCTAATGGACCTGCATTTGCACTTTGCAGGATGGGGCGGGGGTACCGGGTGGAGTGTGCGTGTGTGTGTGTGCGATGAACACTTGGTGCAGAGTCCAAACAGCAGCATTTTCTACTCTTATGTGTGCGTGTGCGCGCGCAGGGATGGTGGTGGTGGTGAGGTGGGGTGCATTGCTGCGCGCCACGTATCTATGGCAACCGCTGATCATTAGAGAGCCCCGGCACGCAGGACCGCCTCTGGGACTGCGGATCTGCCACCGCTTTATTGTCTCTACTTTCTTCATTAAGTCGACTCACCGGTTCTCCTGTGCAGTATCCAGGAGCTAACTCATTTAAGCTATTCTTTCATGAATATTTCACAGAAATGTGCTGCAATGAGCCTCCGATTGCCCCCCCGAAGGAACCTAACAAAAGCAAAAGGTGTTATTATTAACCATTAGCCTTGTTGGTATTTGAATAATTAACTACTGACGTAAGCGTGGTGAACATGTGACCGAGAATGGGGGAGCAGCGCGTCGTCCTCTAATTTCCATTTCTCCCAATTTTAACTGCATTTTCCCTCTCCTTTTCAGAGGAGGACACCTTAGGCAAATGGGCACGGGTTTTAAAGAGTTGCTCCTCATACACCTTCAAATGAACTGGAACTGCACTAACACATGGGCCTCGCCAAAAGCACAGTTTATTACAGTGGCAGGAGTGTTGCTCGGGCCATTGTTCTTGAGTCACTTTGGAGGAAAACATCTGCCGAAAGAACAAAGGGAATTGACTTATGTTAAGTATGGCTGAAAATAAACCTTTGGAGTAGAAGTTTTCACGCCGCTGCAGCCCCATTCTTAAGCTGAACTATTTAAATTGCTGCTGGAATCGGTGCTCTGCCGTTGTCCCCTTTCTGCTGCCTCGGTTCACGCTGTCAGACCGCAGTAATTTCATCAGCTCGGGTTCAAGCGCAATTTCCCTCCTTAGTGTTTGGGTGCGCTTTTACCTGTGCAACTAATGGCCTAGGTTTTAATCCACGGCTCAGGAATCGGGAATCCAGCCCTGTACAGCAGGCACGACAGGAGGAATGACATAAATCCAAGTTGTGCAGAATAGGGCCGAAGAAAATATAGAAAAATAAATAAAAAGATAATATGTAGATAAATTAAAGCAGTGTACCAATTAAAAATACAGAAAGATACATATGCATCATAAATATAAATGTATAAATAAATATGTAATGTCAGTGCAGCATAATACAAATATATTGTACTGTAAATGTACAAATAGTTAGTGGCTGTTGGCAGTGGTGGTGATCATTCTTGGTGATCGGTGGTCAGTGGTGATGGTCAGTCATCGGACTTGAGCTGTCGGAGTTCAGCAGCCTGACAGCCTATGGCAGGAAGCTGCTCCACACCCCGATGGTTTTGGCTGTCTGTGGCAGTGGTGAAAACAAATCATGGAGGGAGTGAGCGGGGAATGTGGTGATGGTGAGAGTTTTCCTGAAGCACTGTTGTTGTAGGTGGTTTGGATGATGGACAGTGAAGTCCTGGTGATGGACTGAACAGTCTTCTCTACCTCCTGTACAGCTCCCTGATCACTTTGCATGACTACATACATTTGTCTTGGGGGTTACTTACGTGACTTTATTTTTCCGCCATTTAGTTTCACACAGTTTTACATCTGCATATCAGCCGTATGAGGAGTGTGGCAGTGAAAAGGCAGCAGAATGCTTTGTGGATCTAAACTAACTAACTCACTGCTCAGTGAAGAACCCTGGTCTCTGTCAGGATCAACTTCCAGTCTCCTCAAATCCCCTAGTAAATCCAGGCTAGTTTGTCTTTCTTTTAGGTCTCAAGTGAGTTTTGTTTTTACGGAGTGGGGGTGTAATGTCCTATCCCAACCCTAAACCTGAAAGGGAGCAAACACAGACCTGGGAGAGAACACAGAACATGCAAACTCCACACAAATTGGCCTGGATTTTAACCCTCAGCCAAAGCAGCCAAGCCTAGCAATATCTGTTGAAAAGATAGGCATGAGGTTTGTTCTACTACAAAGAACCAAATTTCCTGCACCAACGGATGTGTTTAACATTACAAGCTAAATTTCTCTGTGACCTTTAGCTTTAACTTGGGTTGGCCCACCTAGCAAACCAGCTACTACCCAGCGGCTCAACTGGACCCAACTCTTCTCTTGCCACTCCTTCTTTTCATAATATCCCACATTATGAACAGGTCATTCTGTGAGCACCAGTTTTTAAAAATGAAAAATACCTCTCTACCCACGATTGTTTACTCAACAAGGCCAATGCATCCTTCTCTTCTGCACTGTCACCACTTTATGATCTCTAATCGTCCCCTCGCGAATATCTGAGCGCAAAGCCATGCTCTTAACTCAGATTTACTGCGCTTATTATAGATTTGCACACAGATTTATATTCTATTACTGTACGGAAAGTAATTTCGCTCAGTTTGTCCACATAGGGGTGTTACACAGAAAGACAATTAGGGCGCATACGATGCATAATTTATCCTGCTTTGGGGCTCCACATGCAAGATAGCCAACCAAGGACTATTGATGCCTCTACTCTGCTTCTGTCAGTTGAAGATGTAATAAAAAGGCTGAGAAGAACAAATTCTCTCCCTCCTTTTTTAGGATTTTGGGAATTTGTGCCCATTTGGCCACAAGAGCATCAGTGTTGTTGCCCTGGCTTGCAGTCAGCGTTCCAGTTCATCCCAAAGGAGTTCAGTGGGGTTGAGGTCAGGGCCCAAGTTCTTCCACACCAACCAACACAGCTCTTGTTGTGTACGGGGGGGGGGGCACAGTCATGCTGGAGCTGGAAAGGAGCTTCTTTCCCAAACTGTAACTGCAAAGCTGGAAGCACACAATTTTCTAGAATGTATTTGTATGCTGCATGGGTGTGGCTGAAACAGCTCAGCGAAGTCATTGGGGGAGGTCCGCATACTTTTGTCCATATAGTGCACATAATGGGGAGTTGTGGACATAAATGGATGCTGGAGAGATGAGGAGAATAGCAGGGGGGTCAACAGACTGTTGTAATGCACAACATCTGGGAGTGGCTCTGCAGAACTTTAATAAATCATTTACTTTTTAAGCCTATTTGCGCCTCATTGCTGAGATTCCACAGAACCTCGAATTGACTGAAAAAGATCAATTCCAGCACAGTAAACAATCACTGCAGGTGGCTGCAGATATGAATAGCAGCAAAGGAGTTCTTTAACGCATGTGGACGGATGAACATAGTTTTGCATAATTCTGTGTGACCCGAGGGATTTAAATTTTCTGGTTTCTAAGTCTGAAAGTAGGAGCAGCTCATTTGTTCAAGGGCAGATGAGCCACAACTTCTGTTCAAACACCTTGGGCTCATCCATGCACCTTTTCTCCTGCCCAGCTTAAATGTACAGCAAAAACTCTTACTGCAATATTAACACGAACAGTGTTGCTCCCTTTTTTCAAAATTCGAATTCTAACTATTAAACTTTGTCTCTGGTTGCTGTTTATCGCTCTGCATCTGTTAAAGCTGAAAAAGGAGAGGTCACCTTACACCTCTGGAGCTGGGCCTCGCAGCACAGATGATGTAACAGGCTTATGTCTGAGGCCAGGGTACTCAATATGGACAAACATCAAACCAGATACATCTCCTCAGTTAGAAATTTCTTGCATCAAAGTTCCTCCAGGTGCATAATCGGTGTTTCCACGCAAGGTTGTTGCTGGACAATGAGCAGCAGTCGACTGGCCTGTGACCGACGGGGGTCAAACCTCAGGGTGGATTCACGTCCATCATAGCAATTTCTGACTCAAGCTGAATAACTCCCCCCCACACATACACAGAGTTTGTCAGCTGTTAAAAACACAATAGCCACACAATAGCCCTACTCCACTACTCCACGTCTTGCCATCTGTTTCCTGGTTAATAATAGAGTGCAGTCTTTTTAATGGCTGAATAACCCCACATGAGGCTGTGTGTATTTCCACAACCACCGACTCAAGGACAGCTGCAACCGAACAGCTGTGTTAGGTGTTTTTTAGTTTTTTATTCCCCTCTCCTCTCTCCTGCGACACAGTAGAAAGATTCAATAAATATTTGCTGCGATAGTAAGTCAGAACATTGTCCACCAAGAGCATGAGGTACAGATGCCCGCCTCGAAGCAGGAGCGTGGAGGAAGGGATGGCTGGAGGATCGAGAAAAGCAACGAACCAGACCGTGTCTTACCTCCAAGCTACAGCACCGTTTTTTAAATTTAAATATGACAAACGTGCAACAAAATGCAACTGATTGCTTTGGAAAAAAGAAAAGGAAAATAAAACTAAACGCTTGTTTGTTTCCTCTAGACGCATAGCTGGAATATCAAATTTTATTTGTTTAGAGATGGCACATTTGTTTGGTGAGGAAGTGTCTGGGCAGCTACATAAACCCAGATGAGTGCTTACTTATGTGGCAAGGTTCCTCTCGCTCTCCTTTGGAAGACAAGGTGAACAAATATCTTTTCCACCCGTGACGGGCAAGACCTAAGGAGCAGGACTACGGTCACGTAGACCGCAGATATTAGATATTAGCATACATGTTTAAAACTAAGGGTGCTACTTAAGGAAACACATGGGCTCTAGCAACGTGACACTTCATCAGAAAGGATTGTTGAACATTTTGGACGGATGAGGTGCGTTTCTGGAGATTTCTGATCACCGTAGATGGTGGCCGGGGATGGACGGTTATATTAAGAAGCGACAAGCACACTGCACCGCAAAAACACACATTGGAGCTCTGCAGCTACACGTCCAGTCCACCGCTTAGGCTCTTAATGGGCTTTAAAAAGGTACGCCTGAGTTGGGCTCCCTGGGCAATTTCACGCTCGATGATTTATCGTCCTTCGTGACTTCCTTCAGCTTTACAGTAATTACGGCGCCATACTTACTTATTTACTTATTATTACCTTCCTTTGCGCTCAGACACCGGCACAGGCGGCCTACCGATTCAGCTTTACCAGTGCGCTCTTGCGAATGGTGTGAGATGTTGAGGCTTGATGCATCCGTGATGTGCGGGATGCGAATGCAAAGGTGCACTGAGCAGCTAGGCTCTGAGGAAGAGGGTCTCCGCAGCATAACCAGGCCGTTAGCAGTGTGGTTTACGGCTTATGATGGAACGCCGTGCCGCAGCGCTTTGGGTTTCTCAGATGTCAATGTTGTGTGCATACACCTGCATCTGCTCACATTTTCCAGCACGATTAACATCCAGACAACGCTTTCTTGGGAACCATGCATTATTTTTAACTACTGGATGTCAACAGTAGGTAATGAAGTGCCACTCCTTTGCCTCTTTTCTCTCTGTGCAGCACATCTGTATATATATATATATATATATATATATATATATATATATAAAACATGCAAAGTTTGTCCGTGAACAAAAGGCCCAGCCACCATTGCTGGCGCATGCTTTATGTGCACAGGAGCAGCCCGCGAGGGTTTCCCACGGGGTTGGCCATGAGATGGAACAAACAGCTTCAAGTGGCTCCTGTACCATTCAAACAGCTGTTTGGGGAGGGAAGTGGAGGTGAAGGAAGAGAAGGTCATGATCCATGGAGTGGAAGCCCCAAAAGGCAAGCAACAGGTTTCTTACTGTGCCTGTTCTGGTCCAACTATTACTATTTGCACCTACAACACCTGGGCAGTATACTGCACAAGTGATGTCCCTGTGCACGCATCACCGAGGCTGTGTCCTTCACTTGTTCACACTCACTTTCTTTTTGGACTCCGTCTCTGAATCCCTGGATGCTAAGCTAGTTGGGGTTCACTGCAGAAGGGATGCAGGGCTTTCACAGGGGAGCCACATACTGTAAGTTCACCAGTGAAAAAGCACCACATAGCAGAATTCACTTTAATGATGCAATTTTGAACAAAATGGCTTTAATGGCACAAGAAACAAATAAACACAATCCAGCCATGTTTCACCCAACCAAAAGCCTTAAGTAATTCAGATTAGGCATGGATGGGCAAAGGGAAGCTGTCTATCACGAGACTCCATCCCTGCCACAGTGCCACAGTAGCACCTCGCACCCACCAGCTCACAACACACACATACACACACACACACACACAATTACACGTTACAGACATTTTGAAGGGAGCAATTTGCTCAAAACACATGTTTGGGCTGTAGAAGGAGACCCACGCAAACATGAGCAGAACAATTGGGATCGAACAGCCGCTGCAAGAATACAATTAGATTAAATGCCAGGCATAAAAATTTAATTCCACACATTTTTTTAGGCATTGCCCAACCTACTTGTACAACATTCTTCTGACCATAAATATTTTATGCATATATTCTTTCTAAAGATCAGAAGGACTTAGCACACAAATAGTACAGCAGCCACAAAAGAACATGCAAAAGGAAACGCAGGGAAAGGGAGCTAAAGTCCGCACTGCACAGAACCACGGCGGAGCGTGTAATTACCCCAGAGTGCCCGCTGACAGTAACAAGGCTGCCAGAGCCGAGTTCACCATCAACATGAAAGAGCTGCGGAGAAGAGGCTGTGTCAGGATCCCGAAAACATGCTGCACGTGTGCAGGGAGGCTTCGCACCAAGGCACTTCAAACGATGAGGCCAAGCAGGTACATGCCGCGGTGGGAGCTCGGAGCGCGAACAGCCAGGCTGGGGGAGGGGTGACTGTCTTAGAATCTGGGAAAATGTGCAATTCAAAGAGCATCTGCATGCTTCTTTGTGCAGAACCCACAAACTTTTACACTGAAAATGCCAACTCAAATGAACAAACACCTCTGTTGTATTTCAAGTGCAAAATCAATGCCAATTGGACCACGGCGCATCAGGCGAACAATTGTTTTCGTAGATCTTTGCTATTGAAAATGGGATTTGGAAAGGCTGTCTCTCATGACAAGGTGGCGTCCATTCAAACTGACTGGGATTTTTGGCCATGTGCTTTTGTTTGTTCCCATGTGCTCCTTGCCCACCTCCCCCACCTGATCACCATTATTACTGTCATTATTACCTCTTGTGTTCCTCCAATGGCCCATCTCTGTTAGGCATTTAAGCCCTGTGTTTATGCCAATTCCTTGTCAGACTGTGACTGTGTTTTCCTGTGCTGCAATAGTGGTCTCTGTTTGTCTTACCGGTTTTGACGCTGTTTCTCCTGACCTGCTTTTTCCTGCCGGATTGAATTGTTTGCTGATTACTTCTCTGGTTTTCTGACCCTGTTCTTCTTGACCCGTTTTTCTCCAATGGATTGGATTTCCCTGTATTAATTCTGCTTCATTACATTGAGTCTGTGATTGGGCCCAGACCTGAAAATCCTGGCAGTTTGGATGGTTAATGTCATAAATGTCATTTGTTCACACTGTCAGCATCTGTCGGTGTTGCCGTCTTCCACTGCTGTCTGTCTGCGGTTGGGATGATGGATAGTGTGACTCCAGGTGAAAGCCAGGCCTTGAGGGATGGGATGTGAATCTAGATGTGCACTGCCAGAGACAGATATCCTCAAACACAGGTAACAAAACTATGTAAAGATGGGCTGGACAACATGGGTTATTAGAGAATCAGTCACAGCCTACATTAAGTTGTCTTCAAGACCACTGGGGATTCTGTAGCTGTTCTCGGCCATAGCGGTTGTATCTTTGTTATTGAGAGCAACAGGCTGTCTTGTGGGGGAATTTGGCTCTATTTTGGCTTTGCTGACGTGCCCTTTAGAAAGGGACTCGGCCTCTGTTACAGCATCCAGCTATGTAAGTGGGTAAGCTGCATTGCATAAAATCATCAGCTAGCTTCCTCTTTAGCTTTGAGATATATGCATTTATTTCTTTCCATTTCAGGGCTCTCTTGGTGATTGTCCTACAAGCTGATAAGCAGAAAAAAATTCTAACAAGGGTAACCCTGCCTGACAGACTGATTTTCTAACTAGAGTATTGGTTCCTGACATGGATGATGCCATCAAATGAAAACTTGTCGGGTCCTCGAGCGAATGGCAGGGCAGTGATGGCGATCGATGGCGATGGCAGCATCGACAGCCCCCGTGGACTGAAAGCCCAGGCGCTTTACAGCTGCTGGTGCAGATATGTCACACACCTGTGTGAGAAAAGGGCCGAGAAAATCTTCAGTTGGAAACACGTAGAGGAGTTGAAGAGTGCTGTGGACATGCGAGGGGAAAAGACAGGCATACATAAAGACAGGCCAGCAACACATTTGTGTTTAAGTTTCTGCACAGTCTCTTACAATATTAATAAATACATTAGTCAGCACACATACTGTTGGCAAATAAAAATGGATTAAACTGACATTTTGTCCAAAAACAAAATAGACAGGGCAGAATGACGTGATTTTTTTTTTCTCCAATACTTTGTTAACTTCATTATAATTTACATACACAAGAAGAAAACTTTCACAATTCAACAATAGGCTGGTTTCTTGGAACAGCACAGCGGACAGGACAAAGCCCAAGATCATACGTGGAGTTGGTGATTCCTAGTGTCTCACTAGTTACAGAACTTTTGCTGAAATCTCATATCTGAAGTTTCACAGTTCATGCCAACTCCTAGAATTTGCAGTTAAAAAAACATGCTTATTAAACACAAAAGTATTAAATCATTAAAAAAAAAAAATTTAAAACATCAAATATACATCTATACAAGCTAGACACCCACAATCCATTGCTCACATATTAGTTACCATAACAATACAGAATGGCCATTGCTGTACATACACAACTACAATTTTAAACCATTAACACAGTAAAATGCATATTTAATACCATCAGATGAAAACTATTTCCTGAAAGTCCCATCCTACTTGGCGTCCTGGTTGCACCCCCTGGTACTCGAGGTCTGGGGTAGTTCTGAATCTGAGAGGAGGGTAGAGAAAGCATACAAACAGTCCCATTTACTGCCTCTTGACAACATGAGGCTGCAATTAATATTTGCTTAAATAAACAACAGCAAGTCCACAGTAACAGCAGAAAAGGGATCAGAACCATAATCTGGGCATTGTTACCTCGTGGTGGGAAGTATTATTTGTCAAATGAGGAATAACCTTAACCTTGAGGAGCTGGAACCCACAGCAATTGAACTCGAAAACACCTTTAACCACCGGATTGCTGCATGCTCACACATATGTGGCCATTTTCTTCCTTTGTGCTCTTTCTGGTCTTTTGGTTGTGCCCAGCATAGCCTTGCAAATGCAAAAAATAACCCCCTAGAAGTGGTGAACTGCCTTCAAACAAAGTTTATTGGGAAGAAGGATAACATTTGTAAGGGAATGCAGTGTTGGCCATGTTAATTACGGGGCACGTACATCTGGGAGGAGGTTTGCGCCAATTGTGCTGTCGGGTTCAAAGATGTCAATGAATGCCAGTTACCACCCAGGAAAGCATGTGCATCTACACCAGATTGTATTGGGATCGCTCTAATAGAATAATCGATTCATTTAGAGATGGAAATAAAGTTCATTGATAAATGCTTAGGTGAAACAAAATAGCCTGTTAGCTGTGAGTAAACAATTTAGTTCCATCTTTTCATGTTGACACAAGCAAAGCAAAATACTAGCGGTGGAATTTTGCTATAAAACAGCATTTGCTGCTGCGCCCGTGTTCCTTTTCTTTCCCATAATGACTCGCAAAAAAAGTGCTATTGGACTTCAGACCGCGCATGCTGGACTAAATCGAACGCTTGCTGTTGTCTGCCCTTTTAAAATGTGAGATCCAGTCATTTGTCCTCAAGGATGGGGGTTCATGGCAGTGACAAGTTCAGTTAAAATACAGAATAAGCACAACTGGTCTCTGCAAATGGAGCCTGCTGGGATTAGCAAATAAATATTGAAATAATCTGGCTTCAAAGCCTAATATAAATACCATTTAAGCAGTTTGAACCAAACACATTTGGGGTTTACTGCAAAATACATATATAGTAGGACAAGTGCATTTACCTTAAAAGTGATAAACACAGCTAGATTATCGCCTTTCCAATTCATCCTGTGCAGCTTTCTTTAACTGGGTGGCTTAGAACTACGTAGCGTGCTGAGTGAAAAGAGAGAAATTAATCTCCTGGGGATAAATTCCTACGTTTACATTCACGACTCAGAGTTAAGTCCTCAATTCTATTCCTTAGGTTGCCACTGCATCGCAAATAAAAGCGGCGAATTGTTTGGAAAGAAATGCACTTTTGTCCAGCTGTCTAAAACATTGATAAGGGAATAGATGGCTTCATACGCGACATCTGCATGCAGGCTCTGGGCTCCTCGCTTGGAATTTCGTGTACACGGATGATGAAATGTCACTGGTAATGGGCTCTTTTCATTTTTAAAGAAGCTCCTTGATAGTGACATTTAGAGGCATGGAATTTTGGGCCAGATTGTCTGCAGGCTACAGTGAAGGAGGCAGAAGCTCACGGTTAATTGGAAGTTTCGACGATGAAGAGATCAGATAAATTTTGCTTGAAGAGATTTAAAGTGTATAAGAATAAATAATGGACAAGTCAAGGAAGTGTGGCCATTTCTGTTGTAGAGAATGTGCAACAATTATCCATCCATTCATCCATCTATCCATCCATCCATCCATCATCCTTATCCACTTTAACCAGGTCAGGGTATCGATGGTCCAGAGGCTGTCCTGGAATTGCTGGGCACCAGGCTGTGAAACTACCCCTCCTGCATGGAAAAACAGCCCATCACAGCATGCAAAAATTATTTCAGAAGAATTCATTTCACAGATGAAGACACCACCAAACAATTTGCATGTTTTGTTTTGCTGCCACATCCACTGTTTCAACAAATTCACCCTGTTTTCCGAGGGTGAGAGAAAATTACACTTATTTCAAGCAAAATTTACAAAGCAAAATGTTTTGAGCTTTTCTTTCAACGCTTCGTCTCGTGCTACGAGTAGGTATTTTTGAGCCAAGGCGACACTCTAGAACTGAAGGGTCGCACTTATTGGCAGAAGTGTAGAAAGAGCTGAGATCTGTTGCATCTGAGAACAACTTCTGTCATCCTTTTTAATTCTAGAAAAATCTGAAGCAGTCAGCCAGTAACAATAAAAATGAGCATGTAACAAAAATGTAATAATTTTTATTAAGGAATTGTTTATTTTTGATTCAATCGAATGCCTTGTTTCTTTGTTAAAAGGTGGACATTTTCTCTCACAGTATTTGGATAAAATTCTTTCCCTTATATGATCCGATCCAGTCTCTTTAACTCCAGCCCTCACCAATCACAATTAACTTTGGTAGCTTTTGAGTTTCTTCTTTGTCCAGGTTTTCCAACCAGAGTGTGGGTGGGATATCTTTTACACATTCCTATTTTAGTTTGTCAATCTAAAGGGTACTTAATGTTCATTGGCCTGATCTGCTAATAAGTGTTACCCTCCACAAAGCCAATAAAAATCTTCTCTCACTGGTGGTCATCTGAAAATATGAACTGTGTTAAACTCCTGATCATGCTCTATAAGCAAAATATAATTTAGAAGGGTTTGGCTTGGTTTTCTCTTGTTCAATAATACAGTTCTTTGACATTGTAACACATGATGTGCAGTTGCATTTGAGTCATGTTCATTTAGTTTATTAGCTGACATAGGGGTCAATAAAAAGCAACCAGTAAGTGCCAGTGTGACAAGATTTGTGTTAATATCACTGATATTATTATTATTACTATTTGTGTTAATATTATTAATATTGCATGGTGTGTCTATGAATAAATGGGCTCTTTTATTCAGGGCAGGAGAAGATCCTGGTGAAGAATATAAATAGGCAGAAGGGCTGCATGCTAGTTCATTTCTGCCTGGATGGGTCAGAGGGTCAAAATCACTGCCAGGTCAAGCAATTAAAAAGGAAAACTGCGACGCGTTTAATGAAGTGCCGTTTCCATAAACAAAATGTGCGGATACCATGCAACTAGAGTGCTGTGCAAACCAGGAAGCCCAACTGGAGCCAGGCCATTTTAATTTGTCACTACAAATACTGCAGATTGAATAGATTAGCGCTACCTTGGGGCCAGAGCACAGTAATAACTGCACCGCCAAGACCCACACATTTCATTTGTTTATTCATATCCATTTGGGTCGGGTGGTAAACTCATAACAACGAAGGGCCATAACTGTAAGGAAGTTTAGAAGAACATTTTCTGACCTGACCTCGCACAGGGCAAATTTTTCTCCCTTTTTATGTCCATTTTGCCAAGCCGTTGTATGAATTTGTGCCTCACACTGGGGCACTGAAATGCTATTTGAATGGCAGAATTTGACAAAAAGAGAACCCTCACATCTCCTCCTGCCTTGTTTTGATTACCAGGTGCCCGTTGACTTCGAAGCAGGAGGACTTTTCTACAGTATGGGCCGCGTCTTTTTCACACCAGCCTCCGAGAGTCCATGCAGTTGTAAGCGCATCAGACACAGCCATGTCATTTGGGCCTTGTTATGCCAGCGTTTTATCAGGGATGGTAGGCAGTCGGCACTTGCTGGTTTGGACAAAAATTCGCACGGACAGGAAAAATTACACTGCAGGGCATAGATCAAAGAAATTGGCACGGAGGTCCGGAAACAATAAAGCTAATTGAAAAGATCAAAAGGGACGATGGTGAGAAATTGTATTTCATTTGAAAATTGCCTCATGAAATGTAATTGTTGAGGAAACGGGAGTCAACAGTCCGTCATCAAAGCAGCTTGATGCTGAGCCCCTGCCGCTGCCTCCAAGTTAAAAGCACATCCTGTTGCCATGGTAATGCAGGCTGGCTCAACACACAAGTCGATTGGACCACATTTGCAGGTTTAAAAGGGTAGAGGGCAGCTGTGCTGTTGAGTGCAACAAACCTTTTCTGGGAGACTTTGCCAAGCACTTTTAATGACATTTGTGGCCTTACAAAGACCAAAAGGTGCTATTCTCATTCACCAGCCAGTCTCTACATCAGGAACTATTCAACACTCATAAGTCACTTTTTTCACCTGAGCATCGGCCTCCAGTCCAGTACTCAGCAGGCCTTTTGGAAAAGTTAGCAAACTTGGACTATATCAGCATGTGTATTGGGAAAAATGGCCACCTCTTGGTGACTGAGGCAAAGTGGCCCGTCTGCAGCCAGCAGTGTGGATTTTACAGCTTTATGGGGAAATAAATAGACTGACCTTGTACTTTCCTAAGGACAATGAGGCTGCTGTGGCTGCTTCGTGTGGGATTTGATGCACTTTAAAATGTCTATTTTTGCCTTTTTCCGCAACACAATTATCTGCTTAATTCAGAGCGATTGCCTTTTTAACAGGGGCTGGAGCAGAAGGCCACAGCCAGTCGACCGCCAGTGTGAGGGCTGCCGACCACTTCTAGTTTTTCCACCACAGGTTCATATGCAAACAAAACTAAAACTAAAACTAAACTGTTTCTCTCAATGTCTCAATTTCTCAAAAACTTTTTTTTTGTTTTTGGTTACCTCTCAGAGATTTTTCCAAAACAGCGGAAGATTCCGTACGTTCTCAAAGCACCGACTGTAGTCTTAGCTCATGCCAACTTGAGTTTAAACTCAAGTCATCCCTACATTTTACACACCAGATTGGTTCCTGAAAATGCCACATTGTTTGAAAAGCACATAAATCGAGACCCTGCTATTTCCATTGTTTCTTATAAGGAAAATTATAATACATCCCAGCCCACTTTTCCAAAATTTCACAAGAACCCCCCCAAAAAAAATTGTATAAGGAAGAAACAGTATACAGTCAGGTCCATGAGTTTTTGGACAATGACACAATTTTCCATATTTTGCCACTGTGCACAACCACATACTTGGATGAAGTCTACACTTCAATCACATCCTGTTTGCTTTGTTTCAAGTTCACTGTGGTTGTGCACAGTGACAAAATACTGAAAATTGTGTCATTGTCCAAAAAATTTATGGACCTGACTCTAAACTGCAGCATTTAGAAAGATTCTCACAGTCAGTGATAAATTATGCATTCACCTAAACAGAACAGCACTAAATATCATCATATTCACTCATGTAGAATAGCACTAAATATTACCGTATTTACCTGCGTAGCACAGCACTAAGTAGATTCCCACATACACAGATTTTTCTGTGGGGGCAAATTGGCACATAATTTAAAGCACATTATTAAAAATATAATTGCGTTCTGTCAAAAATGTGTTGTGAAAGTTCACGCCGATGGAGGGATTACTGTACTCCCTTGGATGCAAATAGCAGGGTGGCACTGCCTAGGTCAGGTGTGTGCACCTATTGGTGAGGGGTCCCACCCAGAACGACCTCCTATTCCCACGCTTTACATCCGCTGCAAACTGAGTCCTTAAAACAATTATTAAACCTTATTTTTCTTTGGATGTTAATAAAAATATTGACTGATAAAAGCATACTTTTTAACTCTCAGTACATAGTGATTTTCAGGAAGGTGCTTAAATGCATGGTACCTAAAAAGGTGCACAATGGAGGAGTTCGTATTTAGATTGATTTTTATTTGCTCAATACATTTATTTTCCTTTCTGTTCAGTCATTCTGTCATTTCAGAAATTACCTGAAAAAAAATCAGTATTTACCCACGTTTAGCCAAAAAAAGCAGTCTTCTGTCATCCACAATTAATAACCACAATTTTTTGTTTGTGCTGTGGTTATCATGTGGTCTGCAGACACGTAGAGGCGCACACTGGCCCCAGTGTGTAGCTGTATTGGGCTCTATTGGATTTTCCTCACTCTGTTGAGGCAGCATCAATGGAGACTCTTCAGGACCGTTTCCTCGGCCCCCGGTTCCTGCCGCCACTTCCTGCAGCTCCTTCCCCTTTGATGCCCAGGATGCTTGGGCCGCTGTGTCTGTATGCAAAGTAATTCCTCCATTTGAAAGTCTAATGCATTTCCCGCTCGCCATTTTCCCGGCCCCCCTCATTTCTGCCAGCGTAGGAAGACCACCCTGCTTCCCACTCCTCCGTATAACCTCTCAGCCCTTCTTTCTCTCACTGAGAAGCCACAGCCTGCCGGACATTAGAACATTTGGCATGTAATCGTTTTTTCCAGGTCTGCAGAAGGTGGCGCTCCCTCCTCCATGTATCCTGTCCTACATGTCTGCCACCCACCCACCCACCCAGCCACGCAGGAATTCCCGGAGCATTTGCACTGCAACCTCTGACCATTATAACCTAATCTCTGCTTCCATTAAACAGACCTCCTCAGCAGGAACACACATTCACGCACCGTCTGTAAAGTAAATCACAGCACCCACACTATTGGCTCCTGTGCATCTGAAGTGCAGAGGCCTCATTCCGTCAATGATTGGGAGGCCATATTGGACTGGGGACATATATAAGCCAGACAAGATTTTCTCAAGCTCCCACTGCTGATGGCTGGGGGGGAGTTCAGCTCATTCGTAGCCCCCATCATTGAGGTTAATGCCCTCATCTTGGTTCCAAATCCATTTCTCATCCTGAGACCAACTCTCCGCAACAGACCACCATCAAAGGTTTGTTAACACTTTGCTCAGGACTCCCCACCCAATTTTCCTGCCCAGACCGTGTTGGTTTGTCACCGCTGCTGGCACCATTTTCGGTTCAGAACGTCACACTGAAGCTTCCCCCAGTCACAGGCTTTGTTTCCTGAGCTTCTCTCAGCCGACTGCACAAGGGAATTGGATGGATATTAAAAATCTCAAACTGCGAGAAGTCCCGTGCATATAAACGCTCCTTTGCTGAACACAGATTTGTGACTGCATTCTTTGAAATACAAAACCATAATTTTTTTTTGCATTGCACATATTAGTGCCAGTGTGGGTGAGATTGTTTTGTTAGTCTGAGAACTTTAGTGAGACAAACAGTATTTTTCACAGAATCAGTTTGCACATGAAGGATCTCGCCAAAACAGATCATTATAACAGTAGCTCATAGAACGTCCTGCACATTTACTATCCTGCAAAACTGACGTTTGATGTCGGTCCGTTTTAGAGAACAAACGGCAAATTTTTGTTCATATATCATGTGACGATGATATCACTTATGCGGGAGGGATTGCAAGTTTGCAGCTTTTCCACAAAATCCCCACCCTCTGAAGAGGTGTTCTGAATGAGAAGCAGTTTGGTTGGACAAACCGCCCACCTAAAATCAAGTCTGATACCTGGTCTGAGGAAAAAAAAACTGCTGAAGCTACTGAAAGAGATTTATAGCACATAGAAAGGCTGAAATAGTAATAATATGAATATGAAAATATGAATATGAAAGAGGAATTATTTGGCAGTTATATGAAATGTATACCTGGTAGAAAATGGCAAGACTATTCAATCCTCGTCCATTTGCTTGCAAATATTTTATATTTGGAAGCACTTTGTTAACATTGTTAAGCTATTCAGCAATATCAAGCGGACCCTTAAGTACACATTGCTGTTGGAAGCACCTTGTTTAGGTCAAGTAAATTAGAAGAAACATGAATGTAAACTTCTCAGATTTAACTTTGTCAGATCAGCCCATATCCTTGTCAGGTTTTTTAGATCAGGACCCAATCACAGACTCAATGAAATGAAGCAGATACAGGGAGATCCAATTAATTTAATATAGGGAGATCCAATTTGTTGGACAAAAATGGGTCAAGAGAACCAGGGTCAAAAACCGAGGGGGAAATAAACAGCAAAAAATCCAAATCATCATGAAAAAAAAAACAGGTCAGCAAAAGCAGGGTCAAAACTGGAGAAATGGGCAGAAAACATTACCACAGAACAGGCACAAGAAAACACGGTCACAATCTGACAAAGAATAGGCAGAAACACAGCACTTATATAATTAAACACTAAGCAACAACGGCAGGCTATTGAAAGAACATAGGAGGTAATAATGAAGGTAATAATAGTGATCAGATGGGGGAGGGGAGGCAAGGAGCACACAGGAACAAGCAGAAGCACATGGCCTTGCAATGCACAGAATAACCTAAAGTTTTTGGACAAATGATGGAGTCAAACTTCACCTACAATCCCTGAAATGTTTATTTTGGACTAAACAAGGCAATCATAGATTTTGCCACTAACTGGTCAGAACCAGTTCATACAGCCTCTGCTCATGTGCAGATTTTCTACAATTTCATTTGTTTAAAAATTAATAACTTCTAATGTAAAACAAGCCCAACACTATCAAATCCTTTTTTAAATATAGAACTGGCACATATTTTATGCAAATTCTCCAAGAACCACTTTCCGAGAGTCAACAAAAGTGGGGCAAACAAACTCTGAATGACAGGCATGCATTTGCCAGAACTGCACCCGGCAGCAGTTAGCAGGGTGGTTAGGAATGATGACAAATGAGTGCTTGAAAGTCGCTGATGTGAGTCCCAGCATCCCCACTCCTGCAGTGGTCCTTACCCTGAATTACTCCAATAGGAGGCCCTGTTGTGCAAATGGGGAAATAATTATAAGATGCTTTGGGTAAAGATGTCAGCTAAATAGACAATAATGAGGAACTGGGGATCCCTGCAGTTTTTCCGTGCTGCATGCGTGTAGTTAATGTGTATCTGCATAGGACAACAGCCTTTATGCCATGTAAGTCCAATTATTATTAGATTTTTTTACTCCATTTCCTATAAAATATACCATTTTTGAGCAGCATGGTCGTATAGCAGGTACATCTACGCCCTCACATCACCCAGCCTGTTTAGGGAAAGATTCAAATCCAGATCGGTCCTTGTGAAGTTTGCAAGATTGTGCATGTTAGCGTAGATTTCCTCCCGCAGTACTAAGGTGTGTTTCTGCTGAACTGAACGCATCAGCGAATGTGTGGCTACCCTGTGTTTACCCTCCTAGCCTAGTGCCTGCCTATTTCAAGATTCCTCTGACCTGCTGTGACCCCAGCTAGGACAAACAATGAAATAGACAGTGAGGCAGAGTGTATTTTCTTTTTAATATTTTTGACATTAAGAGATGAGCTGAGACGGCGTTATAGATGAACTAAAGATGTGGCGAAGATGTGCATGACTTTCACATTGGTTGCATTTTTAGGGCTGCCGTCTAAACAAGTGGCTCTGTAGTAGGGTTGTAGTGGGGTTCATCCATCACCCCTTGTTTGCCATTAAACGCTGCTGATGTAGCACTGGTGTGACGAAGCACTCGGTCACAGGGTGAACCTCTTGTTGGTGAGCGCCTCTCCCGCCGGCTTCGTCCATGCTAATTGGAATTAAAAGTAAGAACATTAACAGAATCGAACCCCGTTTCAGCTCCATTTCTTTGAACGGATTTGTCGTGCCGGTGTCATTGCATCTGGGGAGAGGCTGTTTATCGGGGGCCACGGAGGCTGAGTGCTGAAAGGCCAAAGGTAATGACAGAGGAAGGTGGGAGGAGATTCACTGAGCTGACAAAATACAGCCGAACACGCACACACCACCAGAAGCGGAAAGCTTGTGAGCACAAATAGACAACTGAGTAAAATTATAAAAACAAGTAAATGTCAGTTATTTATCATCAGTTTGACAGTCCAACAGGGTTCCGAAATGCAATGATCTCAGCGCCAGGGTACGTAGCCTGCACATGGGTCTGTAGGTGTGTATGAACGTGTGTGTGTTCAGACTCCTGTTGCCATGTGGTAGCAGATGCACAGAGACAAAGGATTATTTTAAAGTTTACACGAGTACAAGTGTAAAGGTGTTCATGGCACTGCACTGGGGCTGAGCTCCCCCTCGGGAAGCAAAATTAATCATTTATGTCGCAACAGACAAAAAGCACGGACATGGAATTGCCATTAGGGAGGTGTTTCGCACTGCAAGCACAATTCTGGATTGTCACTGGGGACGGCACTTTAACGGTTTCATTCTGAGAAGAAGGAGAAGAAGAAGAAGGAGCCAAGTCATCCTTTTGGGGAATACAAATAAGAAAATGATACAGGCCATTTGGAGCACAGACAATGTTCCCATTAGTCGCAGTTTCCAATTAGAGAAATTTCCTGTCCTGTAAAAAGAAGATGTGCCGTGGTGGCTGAAAGCACCTACCATTACAGACCGTACGCAAATCAGTAATAAAGCACCGCGTCTGCAGCAGCTCGACGCTGGTATTTGCGTGATAACTGAATAAACCTTGAAAGAAAGAGTATCTGCCATTTCCCGGTGCTGAATGCATGCAGCGCTCTCCATGTCAGCGCAGTTTTTTCATTTCTTCTCAGAACAGCAGCAGCAACTTTAGGGCTTGCTGAGGAAACCAATTCCCTCGTTCTTCATCGATAACCGCTATCCTGGACGTACGGAGTTCAAGGCAGGACGCAGCCCAGAATCCGATGCCAGCCCGTAACTCAGGGTGGTCACACTCACTCATTCCCTTGCTTACATGCACATTGTTGACAATTTATCGCAAGAAATCTGACTGAAACATGTATTTGGACTGTGGCAGGAAGCTCATGCATGCAGAGGAGGGACATCCAAATTTCAGAATGGCTGAGCCAAGCTCACCTCTGAACAAACAGCCCATGTGGTGTGAGGCACCGGTGCTCCCCGCTGCACCACCGTACTGCTCTTAGGTAAGTAAACACCACAAATAAGTCAATAAGTACCAGTTTGTATGTAAACTTTGCTTCAGAATAGAAACATTCTGAATCCTTTAAATTAAAGACAGTGAAGCCTTTGAAGGTCTGGGTGGAACCAAGGTTTTCAAAAAAATCACTTCACCATGGGACAGTTTTATACCTCGGGCTTAGATAGGTGCGAAACACCATATCTGTAAAATGGTCACAGAAATTGAATTAAAATGAGTAAAAAGATAACAGAGGTTTCCTCGTTTGCTAGCTGCTTGCTGGGGCACTGTTATAAAACTGAAAAAGTCGAAAAAAAAATTATATTGGGGAGAAAGGAGGGATGATGTGGGGTAAAGAAAAAACAAAAACATGGCAACAAATGGAAAATAATTCTGCTTTCAGGCAGAGCAGGAAACTATTTCTTCCTTCTGAACGGACGCAACACTGTCTCCTTTGAACCTGAAGATAAAATAAATGTATTTTTTGGGGGTTGAGGGCTAGTGTACATGTCCTTGTTTTGAAAAGCAATACATAATTTAAATTTCTCAGGATGGAGCTGAGAGCATTGACCAGAATGAGTAAGTAAAGCAGCTGTTTCTCCGAAGCAAACGGCACATAAACAAAGCGCACTTCATTGCATTCTTTTGAGCTTAAGACTCGAGACGTTGTGAAATACCCTGGTATTTTACTCAAATCCTTCTCAGCTGTGTGCTGCAGAAAGTGTAATATTGCAAAAGCATTTTAAAAATGCAGAGAGAAAACAAGCAGGCAGCAAAAGGAGAGGAGGCCTGGCAGCATCCCGAGAACACAAGAAGGGACAGTATAATTTCTTGTTGGCCCTGCAGTGTCTTTCCTCTAATAGACATTTGTGGGTGTTCTGTGGGCATCATCAGCGGCTTTAGGTCCCTCCCTCCAAACCACTGTTTGGCCCCCAAAGAAGGAGCAAGGGGACAGCCCCATGACAGCAAGCTATTGGTGTTCCCTTCAGCTATCCAGAGCTCTTTCATCATAATCAGGTTCCACGTGGGTGTGAAGACTTTTCAAACACACAGCTATTTATTGCAGACCTGGCAGGCGGAAGTTTTTCCAGATACTTGGGTTGTCTGCCAAGACTCTGACAGATGATGGTTTTAAACCAGGCCTTGGCAAGTAGTACTGACACACCTGAGGTTAGAAGTCCATGTGGAGTTGACATGTTCTGCATAAGAGCTCTAGGGACTCTGGTTTCTTCCAACAGTCAAACAATGCTGTTTAAGTGCACTGCTGACTTTAACCAAAGTTTTGTTTGACTTTTTCAACTAAACCCACAGCTTCATCCAACCATCAAGCATGGCTTTCCACCCATGTTCTGTCCACTGGCGCCCCAGACATTCAGCTTAACTCCCTCATTCGACAGTAAGTGGGATCTTCCAGAGGACTCGAAATCCAGGTGGAAAGAACACAAAGCATTTGACCAAACTCACAACCACAGTCTCTACATCTCTGAGACTGAGCCCATCCTGATTCTACATCACCTTAGGTGGAAGAGGCATATGGATGTATTGTAGCTTGGATAAGTTGCCAAAGTGAGTAAAAAGTTAAAATTAAAAAAAAGGATTTGGAATAAATAGTAGACCTAAAATATTTAGCATGTGGCGTAGACCCCCCACAATATGGCATGGTGCAAAAACATTAGCACAAATTTGCTTACACCTGAAACTGTAAGCATGTAAGCAACGAGGGAGTCAGAAATCCCCTAAACCCCCACCATCAGTTAAACACAACTATCTCAGAGATAAACAGCAATGCAATATGTAAAAGCAATGGCTCTCCCATAATATATTCCTTCTGCACGCGTTTTGATGGTTAATGTAGGTGTCTAATTGTTGTGAGGAGCTATAAGGGGATTGTGGATCCTCAGCATTTTGGTGTTCAAATATGATGATGATCATTAAAAGTTTCCCACAGTTTCATCTCGAGTCTTCCCGTCCATAACAAGGAGGTGGTTGTAAAAATAATAATGAACAATATTGCCTTGTTGGCTGAGATGTCATCTTTTTATTGCATATGCATGTCAAGAAGCAACGCACATGGAATAGAAGACATCTTCTCCCTGGACTACACTTGGGGCAGCGGCACCTTTATTTCAGTCCAACTGGGAAAACAGTTTGGATAACCAGCACCTCAGAATTCCACTTGCATGCGTATTTATATTTCCTAAATAATTTATTTTATAGCCCCCCCTTTCTGCATGGCAGGCAGGGCGGACTGCACCCGTTAGTTCGCAACTGAAAATGAATACCCTTTACCGTGCTGCTGAAATGTTAGGTGGTTCACAGCTTTAATGTTCGTGGACAGCGGCTTGCGTGTCCATGGTTCGTAGTTCCCGTTTGCTTCATTGATCATATTTTATCACCAATGGTCAGTTCTAAGGCCTGGTCACAAGACGCATTTGTTGTTTGCTGTACTGACTGCCTCAACTGCACTGGTCAGCTGTTGTCGGTGGCATTTTGGATAAAATGCAAACATATGGGTAATTACATAGAGGGGAATTGTTCAAAACTGGCCATCTGGTCATTAAACATAATAAATGGTTTTTAACTACACATTAGTTATGAGTTAAGTTCACCATTCACACTAAGGTTCTGTATTTCAAGCAAAGTATTGGGTTTTTTCCTGATTTTTTTCAGTCAGGCCAAAAGCTGGAATCTAAGGGAAGCCCAGGGCAGACAGTCAGTTTGGAAAAGGCAGAAGAGGTTCTGATGTTCGCACTTTTGCTCAAAAATAGCACAGCTCTTTGGCTATGAACCGGTTTCACACTTGCGAAACATGACGTGGTGGACTTCTAAGACCCGTGACTTTGGGGCAGCGAAACAAGAAAGGATGAGGAAGACAGCTGAATGAATGGGGGTGTCAGATGAGCAGGGAGGCTGGGGAGATGTTTCATTCGACACACTGGCATCACCCGAAACAGCAAGCTGCGTAAGGAGGTGTCACAACATGCTGAGAGCCATGAATGATATTAGCACGGCACCCTGTACAAAAATACTGTGGCAGCTTGTTGACAGACCCTTTGAAATGTAGATGAACATGGAAAGTAATGATCACGAATTTAACACCAATCTAAACAAACAATACAGGGAGAGTGTTAATATTTTAGATAAGCTGCAGGGGGTAAATCGGCATTTTCCAGCCTTGACACCAAGCGTCTTGAGCAAATTGCTAATTAAAGACATCCATTTCAAAGGAGACGGAAAACGTCGCTTTGATGCGCAACCTCTGAGGTTCCTGGCGGACGTGGCTGAGAGGGTGGCCTTTGATCCACGTGTCAGACGGTATCGCGGCGCGGCCCCTCTTCGTGCAGCCGATAATGCCCAGCGGTGGCTGCCACGATAGAGCAGAACACCGGTCGCCCCTGACTAGCAGACATCGCGCAGCGACTTCACAGGTGAGTTTCACTCAAGCCGTTTAACCATGCCGCTTTCCCGCCAATTGCGGTTGCCATGGGAAGCAGGCGACTAACTCGGCTGGGGGTATTAAAGGTGCATCTGCGCAAGAGTCCAAACAAAGCGGGCACTTCAAAGATTAAGGGCCACCCTGTTGAACACATTCATACTCAAATGTGCCATATGTTCCAAAATAATCCCTCACTCCACTAAGGCAGACCCTGGTATGAACTTCAAAGCAGAATTTAAATAAATAAATAAAATAAAACTATAATAAAGTAAACAATGCTTCACTTATATCTACGGGGTATTTTTCAAAAAAAGGATTTTGTTAACGGATTAATGTATAAGCCACATCTGCAGAGAAAGAAACTACTAAAAAGAAACATGATTCATCGATCTCCTGGGCTGATACGCTATCAGCATTCCTGAAGCATCCACCAAAGAGGAGATATATGCAATTACTTTGACCCCTACCGAAGGTGTAGCGCCATAACTCTTTCAAGCCCCCTTGAGTCTGTCATAAATATTATGAGGTTCTATATGTAACATTTAACCTGATTGGTCACAGAAGAAGGTCAGGGATTACTTGACCCACAACGAGTCAAATTAAAAGAAGGGAGAAAAATCCATGGCAGTTCTTCACTGTGCTTCTTGTTCTCTTCATGAAATCAGACTGCTCCATTTGACAGGGAGTGGCACCCGGAGTCATGCATGTTACTATGGTAAATTTACACCAGTCCAGTCTGCGATAACCCAACCCGCCACAGTCCGGCGAGGACCGAGGAAAAGAGCAGGTTGATCAATCGGTCAGTCGCGGCTTCCTGTTTCAACAACACTTTTTTTTTTTTTTTTTTTTTTTTTTGGAAGGAATCAACAAAGCACAACTAAGCACAGAAAACAGGGCTTTACCAGTGTAAAGCAGGGTGTTTTGCAGAAATGTTAAAAAATAATCAATGGTTGCAAAAGACTGTAGCTGTGGACCGAAAAATTTTGGTAAACAAGGGTGACCTTAAAAGTAATGAGGCCAGCAGAGTTGCATAGGTCAGTCTAGTTAGTACCGAAATATACCACAGAGAACTAATATGTAGCAAGACAAACAATTTGGGGGGAAAAATAAAACTGAACAGCTCCAACCCATTTGTCAATGAACTGCTGATGTTTGAGATATTAAACCTAAATCAAGAATTTAAATTTATAAAAAATAAAAAAAAAAAAAAGCCCAAACTGACATCATTAAATGGAAGCACACGGGAGCTACATAGAATCCTTCTGCAGAGCAAAGACATGCAGCAACAGCAGTGACTCTTTATAAACAGAAGCCACCAGTCAAACCGTGCATCAAATAATCTGAACGTTCAACCAGCAGTCGACATCTCAACTCACTACAGCTGCCTAATAGCTGGCAGCTGTGGAACATAAGGCACACGTGCATACAACAGCAATCGAATGAGCCATAAACTTCTACAGTCATTCATTTCATCTCATTGCTTACCTGTTCCTCTGGCCTTATATTTACTGTGAAACATACAATCCCACTTAAAACACTGCTCATTTAATGACAGGCCGCACTCCTGTGTGTTTAGTTAGACTTCATACCTGGTTTTGGGACTCAAGTTGTCAGGACCCAATTGCAGACTTAATGAAGGGGAGGAGATTTTTTAGAGGGACATCCAATTCGAGGGGGCAAAAGCAGGTCAAGAGAAACAGGATTCAGAAACCAGACAGCAAACAATCCAAAATGGTGGACAAAAATGGGTCAGGAGAAACAGGGTTAAAACCCATGAAACAAACAAAGAATACTCTCACAGAACTGACACAGGAAAGCACAGCCAAACACGGGACTTAAATACCTAAAACAATAAACAGAGACAGACTATTGGAGGAACACGAGGTAATAATGAAGGTAATAATGAGTGGGGGAGGTGGGGCAATGAGCACAAAGGAGTAAATGGAAGCAAGTGCAGTACCCAGAATGGCCAGCAGGCCAGCCAAAAGTCCCAGTCTAGATCATGGTCCTGACACAGATTCTTCAACTTCTTGTCTTGCAAAGGTGCAATTTTTCCTTCACTCATGCAGAAGGTGGCTTAGGCGCTTAAGGCGCTTCTTTTTCCCAAATTATGAGTAAATACTTGGACGCCGCTAAGTTCAGTTCCATTTCCGGCCTTTCGCTCAGCTTTAAAACCCAGCTGCCGAGTGAGCTTTGAGCAAAAACACGGCCCCTTATCTTGTCCTTTGCTTATCATGCATTTACATAATGATCAAACAGTATTTCATGCTGCCGAAAGCTGTACTTATTTAGACTGAAAAGATAGGGAATGTTAACCAATACGTTTTATTCAAATACGTCACTTGCACCGACCGACACGTATGCCCGCTGCGCATGAGGGCACAGAGGCATCTTTTATAATCACTAACTCGGTCGATCTTGCAGAGTGAATCAAGTTCTGCGCCACGGCTGTTTTCCTCTTGTTATCTGTTTGGGTTGTCCCACCTGCGTTTCTTTGTAAATCAATAACGTGCTTGGTTTTGTAGAACAAATGCATTCTTGAGTAAGTTATGGCCAAGGTCATTCCAGTCAATAAACACCATCACTGCCAGCCAAGATTGCAAGATATAAAGACTTCATCAAGGTTATCGAAATCAATAAAGTCTTGGTTGGTCTGGAAAACTAAATGTCACTGTCCCACCCTGTGGAAAGGTCAGCTAAGTCGCCTCAAATGGAAATATCCCTGTGTAATGTTTCGCACCACCATTAAAGTTAGAATTCACCAAGATTCAGTTATAAACAAAACATTTTTTTGTTAGAGTTCTTATTAGCTCCTTATTTTATTTCCCCTCTGCATTCACTTACTTGTGAATTTCTCTGCGTCGATCAATGAAGTTCTTTCCTATTCTATCTTAAAACGTATGACCAAAACTGTGTTTTAATTGTTGAGTTACTGTTACAACTGCCACTGTGTGCAAAAGGGGACATTTGGTGACAAATGTATTTGCATTAGAAAGTGGCACTGAGTCATGTGTGAGGAGTGGTACGGTTTTCAAAGCTAAAAGGAACAGAAGTGGTTTTTCAATCACCTTCTTCCGGCATGTTCTTTCCTTAGAGGGGTGCAAACACAAAAGAGAACTTGCAAACCCCAAAAACACACACCTGAGCTGGGCTAGAAACCCACATCAGGCAAGCAGCCCAGGAGCTGTGATGTACCAGCTTATCCATAAAAATGTGGAAAATTTATGAAATGTTTCAAACTGGGATAGTAATTATCCCATTTTCAGTATTAAACATTGCACAAAAAATCTATGCAAATAACTATTTACTTTAGAGGGATGCTTTTGTCACAGTCACAGGCCACCCTGATGAAGACAATATGAGCACCGCAAGGTTTGTGCAATAAAGAATCCCTCAACATGCGATAATTTTGGTCAGAAAAAAACAACTGGTTTGTATCACTTTCTGTCTTTCCAAGTGGAAAAAGGTACCACACCTGTCAGTGGATCCCCGTGTTGGGCACAATTTGAGCCGCCTTACCTGCATACCCATGTGCACCAGTTAATGCACTGCAAATCAACAGATCTTCAAAGCGGTCATAAGTCTGATGTAAAATCGAGAAAGGTGACAGCTTGCGGTCAACCCTTGGTTTACATGTTTGTTTCAGAATGATTTTTAAAACCGTTTTATAATTTACAAGCCAATCTGTTTGGTAAAATGTCCTCCGTTATCAGTGACCGTGAGAAGCGAGGTCAAGGGGTTTTGTTAGTGCAGCAAAATCCGCATCTCTGCCTGGTTGTTAATAAAAGTGTTTTATTTGTACCAGTTATGTTGTAGTGGCAAATGCAATGTCACTTTCTGTATATAAGTTTTTCAGTGTTGTGGGGAAACTTGTTTGGGTTTTTGGGTTGGCTTTGAGCATAATTTAATTTTCCCCATAATAAGTAATGGAAGTGTGTGTTGATTTACATGTTTTCACACAATGTGGCCTTTTCAGGAACCAGGCACTTAAACGGAGAGGTGACTAATATACACTGCATGGCCAAAAGTATGTGGACACCTGAACATCACACCCATATGTGATTGTTGAACATCCCATTCCAAACCTATGGGCATTGACATGAAGTTGACACCCCCCCCCCCCCTTTGCTGCTATAACAGCCCCATTCTTCTGGGAAGACTTTCCACCATGTTTTGGCAGTTTGCGCTCATTTGGCCACAAGATTATTCGTGAGGTCGGGCACTGATATTGGGCAAGAAGGCCTGGCTTGCAGCTGGTGTTCCTGTTCATCCCAAAGGTGTTCAGTGGGTTTGAGGTCAGGGATCTCTGGATGTCACTCAGGTTCTTCCACATGAACCTGGGCAAACTGTGTGTTTATGCAGCTCACTTTGTGCATGGGGATTGGGGGGGGCACAGCCATGCTGGAACCAGAAATGAGTTTCTTCCCCAACCTGTGGTCACAAAGCTGGAAGCACACAATTGTCTAGAATGTGTTTGTTTGTATGCTGTATGGGTGTGGCTGAAACAGCTCAGTTTAGTCATTAGAAGGGCGGGTCCACAAATTTTTGGCCATAATGTGTAGGTCTGTGTTTGTATTGAAACTTCTTTTATGTGATACCCTTTTTAAAAAGTTTTTTTTTGCTGAAAATTATGGGTCCGAGATGAAAACTTTGGAACTCCAGCACATCCCCAGCAGCCAGTTTGTGCAAAGACCAGCCTATTAAATTCTATTCTGTTATTGTTAATAATTGGTTGTCAAAGGTCTTGCTCACGTAAAGGTCAGCAGGAAAATAGTCAGAGACCACCATTTCAGAGGGTCTGCCACACTGCTGGAAGCACCAAAAATCCATTTCAAATGCAGCGACTTTCCTTGTCTAAAGTTGGCCGAAGCCAAATATTTAAGCACCTGTCAATCTTTGTGCCAAATCGGCCTTTCCTTAGATCACCACAAAAAAAAGGCCCTCAGAAATTAAACATTCATCCCAAAAGTGGCCATGACATGAGTGACAGTGCGGTGCTGCATGAGCAGTGCATTGGTGATCAACTTGAAAGTGCCGCCGGGTCCTCCGGCCCTCTTCATGGTTGAGACCTCTGACATTAATCGGAGTTTAATTGGCCCTCTGTCGCTTTAGACCTAATTTACACGCAAGTCTTCGGAATTTCTCAACGGCGGTCCTTGTGCCCATTTTATGACAAGAATTCCCGATTATCCGTTATTAAGCGGAAGAAGCACTCTCTGCGTTTGCATACATTTGAATCCTTTCAGATATTTAACATATATGATGATGCGATGCGATTTTGGAAATGTTTTACACCTCAAAGGAAGCCAGCGGTGCTATAATAGCAGGATGAAATGCGCGGCTGCTTAAGGGTCTCGATTTTTTCTGCGGCCGTCACCTGGGACAGGTAAGTGGCACGACCCAGGTGACTCCGTCTCTTGAGTGTCTCGTATTCGCCATGGAGGCCTTCCACCGTATTCAATAGCTCATTACATCGCGGCTGCCGCTTCCCCATTAAAAATGTGTTTCACCGTACCTTCCGGCAACGGCAAGCCTACGGGGGCGACTTATTCAGTACAAGGACGACTCAGCTGTTGCGGCTGTAGCATCATGGCGGCAAAACTGGCTTATTGCACCTGCTGAGGTGTGCCGTAGCGCCGTTGCACTCTGGATCCACTCTGGATTTCGATTTCCAGGCTGGCAGCCACCACCGCAGAAAATGAGCAGAGAAGCCCTGTGTTTGGCAGGAATGGAGTCACAGCGTAAGCAAACGTGGGATTCTCACGCAGCACCTCGATGGAACCTGAAGAGACGAAAAGAACCCCAGCAAAACATTGTGTGGCTCCCAAAGAGGGTTTAATTATAGCATTTTTCTTTATATTTACACAAACCTCTGTATGATGAATAATAATGCGAATGAAAAAGCATAAAGAAAGATCTTTCACACTTTTTCGCTGCACCCATTTTTCTCTAAATTTTAATAAATATATCTCTGTATTTCTGAGTTTAATGGCAATTTATGTGTCTGCGCTGTCTGTTGCCGAACGGTTTAAATTCCTGCCGTGCTTGCTGCGAATGTTGTTCTGAATGCGTGCTGGCAGAATTAATAAACACAACTAAGCAAAGTGATTTCTGACTGTAGGAGGCATGCCAAGAGAGCGGCCGTTTGCTGTCTGCTGAATTTGATCCGTTTTACTCAGAAAAAAGCCATAAACAATAACAAATAAAAAACAATGACAACCAGGAGCAACACAAACAATAACAAGAGAGCGTCACATAGACCGCAGCAGCAATCTGAAAGGACAGAGGACAACTTTTCTGTTTGACTACTTTTATATGAGTAAGTGACACGGCGAGCCAGATACTCCTGAACGTGGCCTTGTTTGGGAACAACATCTCCGCCGAAGCGCTGAACCCAGTTCGCATTGACGTTTTTCCTCCCTCTACAATCACCTGAAAAAGCTCGGAAGTGGAAGCAGCAGGAACCGCTTACACAACATTATTCCTGACGGTTTAGTTTTTACATGAAAAAAATGCAGCGGCAGTCAAATTGACCGCATTCGTTTTCTTTTCTTATTTTTTTAAATGCCTGCAAATGGTTTTGCAGAAATGCGCCTTTACTGTGCTGTGACAATGATCTGATTTAAAGTGGCAAAAATACGGCGTATTGTGCTCGTACCTTCAGGAAAGAGTAAGGCTTCCTCTGCGGCAAATTTTTATCCACTAATATCAATAATGTTAATAAATCCCACGTCAAAATCTGCTGTTCACCATGTAAAAAGGTTAGAGTGTCTGCTGGAAACCTCAACTGGATACAGTTGAAATTCTCTAGCTGCACACCGGGCTACCAAAAATCAGAAAACCTTACCTGATGGGATGTCGGATGAGCACCAGGAGTGGCCAAAGAAGCTTCCTTACACTTCAGAAGAACATACAGCTTAGTTTTTATATTATAGTATTTATTTTGCAGTGGACAAAAATATAATTCTGATGAAATTTCAGTTTCTCCTCTGCTTATTTTATTTATCTAATAAAGCTCATCTGAAGTCCATGCCATACCGCCTCAGCCCTGGTCATTTCTGGAAAGGACGTGATGGTGTGTGGCACACCCAATAATAACCTACAGCTGCCTTATACTGTTCATTAGCAATGATATTTATATATTTGTAAATTTTTAGCTGGCATACATCAGATTCAATTTTAAAACAATAAATTCACCAAAATTTTAGCAGCTTTTTTGTCTTTTTTATGCTTTTTTGTGCTCATTATAGCTGGACTATGACACATTTCCATGAGCTCTTAAAGGAGAGGAGAGGCGTAAGGCTCAGCGAGATCCTAAATTCAGTCAGCTGTGCTGTACCTGCATGTGCATGCTGGTTAGATTCTGACCCACCACAATTTAAAATGAATTTTCTTTGGTGAAACCTTCATCCGCAGTTGCTACCACAGCCTCAGCTCTTTCCTACACCCATTATGCAGTACAAGTACAGTACAGTAAAGATTTCACTCAATCATCTAAGACCCAGCAGGTTTTCCAAGCAGAGAAACTATTGAAATAATTATTTATCTGTAAACAAACGTGAAAAACTCTTCTCCTTACCATTGTCGACACATGGAACCATTCTCCTTCAAACTGCTTGTAGGACCACATATCGCCTGAAGAAGATCACTACCTGCATTCCAGTGGATAAGATCAAGTGGAATATTTTATATTGTCCAAGTTGTACATTTAATGCTTTTCATATCCATGAATTATTCCTGTGCAAAGTTCTCCGTATGTTTGGCTAATGAGTAAGACTGATTCCTAACCTGTTGTTTGTACTTGGATCTGCAACGGCTTCTGCTGTCTTGGAGCATTAAGGCCATTATCTGCAGCACGGGAGGTCAGGATCTCCTGTTGAGAAAGGCGACAAGTTGACCTTCCTGCAGTCTTTGGTCAAGCACTCTGACTCAAGGTGGCATAGAGGGTCAACCTCTCTCTTCTTCATTGAGCAGAAGAAGTGTCTGAGGTCTACTGGACAGGAAATCGGTTTTATTCTCACCTCCACATGCTCTCTATGTAGTTACTGTATGTCCACTATGTACTGTGGAGTTCACTGAGATGACAGGTGGCTAGGTTAGCAGGAGGAGTCTTTAACCACCCTTTCTGAAGAGATCTAACCCTACAATAGAGTGAGGCAAACTTCATAAATCAAATATGCCACCTTTTTCCTTCTCTTACTTCTGGAAGGCTTCCTGGAGCAAACTCAGAGAAGTGCTGTAATGTCAGAAGATGCAGGACCCCTGTGTAGATGAATGCAGACCGACAGCTAACTTAAGGAACATTCTGGAACAATGTTGGAATCAGGTAGGATTCAGTCTTGTGGTTCTTGTTGCTCACAGTCATTGTTTCTAACCATTTCAGGTGGCAAACGGTAAGAAAAGTTTGCAATCCTCTCATACTGTATGGCCACTGAAGGATGCCCCTTCTAATGACTGAGATGCGATGTTTCAGCTGCACCCACGCAGCATACAAACACATTTTAGACATCTGTGTACTTCCAACTTTATGACTACAGTTTGGGGACGTTTCTTTCCTCCATAAACACACAGGTTTAACCAGGTTGGTGTAGAATAAGTTGAGTGGCTGCACAGAGCCCTGACCTCAACCCCACTGAAAACCTTTGGGATGAACTGGAATGACACCAGCTTCAAGCCAGGCCTTCTTGCCCAATATCAGTGCCCAATCTTATGAAAGCTCTTGTGGCTGAATGAGCACAAACTCCCAAAATCTGGTGGAAAGCCTTCCCAGAAGAGTGCGGGCTACTATAGCAGCAAAAGTGGAACAGCTCCATACAAATGCCCATGAGTTTGGAGTGGGAGGTTCAACAAGCACTTATGGGTGTGAGGGTCACATAGTGTTTTGGCCATAGAATGAAACTCCTAGGAGGCAAAATTTAATCTTAGTAGAACAGTATTATTAAAAAAATGTTCAGATTAAATACTGGGTGTAAGACAATGGCTTTCCCAAAATAAAACTAGTTTTTTTTCTGGAAGGTATTATGCCAGTAGATGGAAGCTGAGGTGTATTCTCCGGTGAGCTGCCTCAGTAGCTCTACCAGTGTTTCCTCCTTCTCCACTGAAGTGGGTAACCCTCTTCATCGGGGGTCTGCAGCAAACAGTGGCACTAGGTGTCTTCACATTCGGGTTGCTGAGGAGGAAGAGTTCATTCGAGCAAGAGGGAAGGGCAGCCTTTCTGCAGCCGGTCACCTCATTTCTGAGTGTTTTCTCAGCATTTCATTCCCAGGGAGGAAATGAGTTAGGAGGGGGTCTCACGGGTGGGGGGCAGGAAGTTGCATGTGGTAAGGAGAGGGTCCTTTTAGACCAGCTTCAGTGTGTAGATGGGGGCTCTTTACCATAGGGGTCAGCAAGTCTGATGTTAAGTCATACAGAGGGTGGTAGCCTAAATAAGCTACCTGGCAAATGACCAGAGAAAAAAACTGCTTAGCGCGTGTGAAGCGTACGGCAAGGCCCATTTCACCTGAGTCACTGGGGGCCATCAGCCCAAGAGTACAAACTCCCTGGAGCTGCTCCCCTGGCTCTCAAAACACACTGCCTGCAATAGGTTGGATGGACTACGGTTTGGGTGTGCAAATCAGAGAAACTACCATGCAGATGTTACTCTGGGCTAAGGCTGCGGGCTCACAGCTGGAAGTCCCCCCAACAGCTGCGCTGCCTTTTTTGGAGCACCTTCCACCTGGGGGCTAAGATGGCCACTGTCCCCAGAGGCACCGAAAACTATAAATAGCCATAGAATCCTAGAGGATGCCTTTTGGGAAAAAGCAAATGGCCATCTCTGTATGGAACTAATATGTCACTGCAGATGTACAGAAATGGAACAGAGAATTAAACATGAACACACACACACACACTCACACACACACACACACACACACACACACACACACACACACACACACACACAGATACCCTGATATTCCAGTGTAACCAATTCTTTGGAACTTCTCAGATACTGAAAAGTTGTTTCTTTTATTTCTTATGAAGGAAATTATGATTTGTTCCGGGTTCACCCCGGAAGCTCCGATTCATTTCCCAAAATATCCCCTATACTCTAAAATGCCTGTTTTTTTAAATAAAGGGCACTTTAACTACTGGTTACCTAATTACCAAACAACTAATGAGCTAGTTAATATTGGTCTGTGTGTTTACATGCTGTCACTTTTTTATTTGGTATCATATATTTTGTTTTGTTCCTTGTTATAAGTAATAATGGCAAGAGACATTTAATTCTCAAATTAATGCAAAAGATGAAAAACAGTGAAAAGGGTATAAAATATAATTAACAATAAACTGTAGCAACAGTAATGGCTGTTCCTGTAATGAACGGTTGATGGGGGGCCAATCCACTGAACAAATGTGATCAAAGTGAAGAGGCACTAACTGCGTTTGAACCCGGGCCACATGAGGCAAAGACTGAGGACCCAAATGCTGGGCACAGTGACACCACCTAGTGTCACACTCTTACCCATTTCCCATTTTTCTCTGCTGTGATTCAGCTCCTCTCAGACAGAACTTACGGTGGGACTCTCGATTGGGACACAAATATTAATTTGTATTGCTTGTTATACTGGGAACTGGGAAATTGGAAGCTGGAATACAAGAATTTGGTAGGTACTTATAAATGGGTCCAGAGTGGGTATCCTAATAGAGATGAAGACTGAGGGAGACAGGGTTGGTATCCAGGTCCAAGGTTTGTCTGTTTGGTATCAGTCAGCAGACTTAGGCTTCAGGCCACAGAGACCAGTAGGTGTTGCAATTGCAGCAGAGCTGTCCTGGGGGCAACAGAGGGGGCTGGGGTACAATGTGGAATGAGGAAACTCTTTGTACACCATGTAACTTCTCGCATGAATTCTCAGATTTACCATAAAGATTTATACTGAAACACACTCTTTGTCTCATTCAGTCTCTCTCTCTCTCTCTCTCACACACACACACACACACACACACACACACACACACACACAGAGCAGAAAATATTCATGGTGGAGATAATTTAACCCCAAGAGTGCTATCATCCCAGTAGGGTGTTCCTTAAAGAAAATCCCAGTAGGGAACCACCAGTGTAAAAAGCTGTCCCCAGCAGGATGATGGGAAGATGAGCAGTGGGCTGACCCAAACGAACCGTGAAGGAGTGCTGTCGTACCACATAGGTGAGGCGCTGCACCTGCAGAAAGGAAGCTTGTAGCTGAAGGCCACCGCAGAGCATCGTGGGAAAATGCACATTCATCCCTCACGCACCCGGAGCTACAAGCTGCTAATCGCTCCGTTTCCCACATCACGCATCATAAGGCTGAGAGGGGGCGGAAGGCAGAAAGGGGCGCAGTGAAGGTCAGTGAAAATCATGCACCCCGTCAGCCATGAATCCCCCTCACTTTTGGCACCAAGGAGGGAAATAAATGCACACCAACAGGGTAAATGTTGACAAGAAACACACTTTTGCCATTTTTGCTCTGCGCACTGTGCATGTTCAGTCGAGCAACCCCCCCACCCTCTCTTCCAGGCTTTGTTTAACAGTGACACCCCCTACCACCCTTAAACAACAAGCTAACGGCAAAAAAATAAAAACAAAAATGAAAAAGAGTCACCAGGCACATTTTAGAAGTCAGGCAGATGGCAGCTTCTCGCTGGGGAAGAGGGCTGCCTGGCATGCTGGGAAACTGCCAGAGAAGAGAGACGTCCAAAAGTGGCTAATTGTTACGAAGGAAGGAAGGAAGGAAGGAAGGAGGTGAAATGTTTGGTGGGCATTTTCACAGGCAGCACTCATTTTTAGTTTTTTTTTTTTGGTCTCCACTTAAGTCAGAAGAAGAATCTAATTACTCTGCAGTGTGACCCCCATTATTTCGCATCCACCGAGTCCATCAGGAAGGGCCATGGTATTTTTAAATCATTTAAAAATTTTTTAAGCTTCAACAACACTTGGCGAACAGAAACCATTGCTTTACAGGCTGTTGCATAATAAAGAAGCCCCAGACAACACAGTAAAAAAAAATGCTTCTTCAGTTAAAGACCAGCAGTCTTCTTCATTGCTGCTTAAAAGTCACACTTCAGCACAGGGACTGACAATGAGGAGCTGTAAATTAGATTTGTGAGCAATAATGCTGCATTATTGCTTGGAGAAAGATTTGGCAGAAGCTGAGCTACAAGGCATACAGTTTAATGCTGTTTATTGCAGAGAGAACAAAGAAACCAGCTTAGTAAAGACATCATTCAACGGCAGTACAGCTTGAATTAAAATCGAATGCTAGTATATACGTATATTATATAGTGTACCGTATATCTAGTAAAGCTCCTTGCAAAAAATTGATGTCCCTTCAGCCCTATTTTGATTTTTGGAAAAGGAAAAAAGTTGCAGCGCTGGGCAAATATGCAGGCTGCTGAACTTGGCTGCTGATTTGGATTTGGACGGAACTGCTGGTAGATTGTGATCAAGTACAAATGCGTTACTCTGAATTTTCGCACACCCAATGCACAGCGACAAATGACTGCAGACAATTGCTTGTCTTGACCGAAAGTGGAATGTGACAAACGTGATGGGTTGCACACAGTCAGCAAAGGTTCATTGATCTTGGACACCTGCAGCAATTCCAAAGCTCGGCGTAATTGTGGTTACTTTCAGTCTCTGTACTTTTTGAGCAGATCTCTTGCATATCCACATAAAGCCCCATATTTGAACTCCCAATTTCCCAGTTTTCAGTATAACAAGCAGTACAAATTAATAGTCAGAATCGAGAGTCCCACCATAAGTTCTGTCTGAGAGGAGCTGAATCACAGCAGAGAAAAATGGGAAATGGGTAAGAGTGTGACACTAGGTGGTGTCACTGTGCCCAGCATTTGGGTCCTCAGTCTTTGCCTCATGTGGCCCGGGTTCAAACGCAGTTAGTGCCTCTTCACTTTGATCACATTTGTTCAGTGGATTGGCCCCCCATCAACCGTTCATTACAGGAACAGCCATTACTGTTGCTACAGTTTATTGTTAATTATATTTTATACCCTTTTCACTGTTTTTCATCTTTTGCATTAATTTGAGAATTAAATGTCTCTCGCCATTATTACTTATAACAAGGAACAAAACAAAATATATGATACCAAATAAAAAAGTGACAGCATGTAAACACACAGACCAATATTAACTAGCTCATTAGTTGTTTGGTAATTAGGTAACCAGTAGTTAAAGTGCCCTTTATTTAAAAAAACAGGCATTTTAGAGTATAGGGGATATTTTGGGAAATGAATCGGAGCTTCCGGGGTGAACCCGGAACAAATCATAATTTCCTTCATAAGAAATAAAAGAAACAACTTTTCAGTATCTGAGAAGTTCCAAAGAATTGGTTACACTGGAATATCAGGGTATCTGTGTGTGTGTGTGTGTGTGTGTGTGTGTGTGTGTGTGTGTGTGTGTGTGAGTGTGTGTGTGTGTGTTCATGTTTAATTCTCCGTTCCATTTCTGTACATCTGCAGTGACATATTAGTTCCATACAGAGATGGCCATTTGCTTTTCCCCAAAAGGCATCCTCTAGGATTCTGTGGCTATTTATAGTTTTCGGTGCCTCTGGGGACAGTGGCCATCTTAGCCCCCAGGTGGAAGGTGCTCCAAAAAAGGCAGCGCAGCTGTTGGGGGGACTTCCAGCTGTGAGCCCGCAGCCTTAGCCCAGAGTAACATCTGCATGGTAGTTTCTCTGATTTGCACACCCAAACCGTAGTCCATCCAACCTATTGCAGGCAGTGTGTTTTGAGAGCCAGGGGAGCAGCTCCAGGGAGTTTGTACTCTTGGGCTGATGGCCCCCAGTGACTCAGGTGAAATGGGCCTTGCCGTACGCTTCACACGTGCTAAGCAGAGCAGTACGCAAAGGCCCACATGCCACACACCCAGCAGCCCGGCAGGGCAGGATGGTGCTAGTGGGCTCAGCGCCTGCACTGGGCAGAGAGGGATCTGAGAATGGAGGAGTTAACAGCTGAAGACAATAGACAGGAATGAAGCAGTAACACCTGGGCTGAGTGCCAGGAGGACGACGGAAGCTCCATCTCGTCTTTGCAGAATCACAGGGTTTGTTCTGTGTCACAAGAGCAGAGCAGCGGGACCAGGCGCCTCGTGTCGATACCGCTCTTTGAATTTCCGAATTAAAAGTTGATTTGGACCAAGTCCAGGCCCCACGCTGATACAGGAGCCAGAATTTGGGTAATTCACGCTGGGAACAGACAACGGGGGCTGAGAATGAAAAGTCGCAATGTTGGGAAGAGGGAAGAAAACAGGCCTGCGTCACATTTCTATGCACAAACACAGAATGGCAAAGTACTTCACGGGACTCAAGGACTTTACACATCCAAATTGAATTCCCTTTTTTAACTTTTAATTGTAATGTTTGTTGCTTTATAACACACGCATATGCACGCACACACAAACCTTTAGAAGAGGCTGCACAAGGCTGGAGGAACAAGTTTCCGGAAAGGACCTCCGCGCCTGGAGGTGGTTTGAGCGCCGGGCTCTTTCTGAAATCCCACTTCCTCCCACAGCCGGGTTCTGTCGCCACCGAAGGGACCGCTGGTTCTCCAAAACGAAAGCCCTCAGGGCGGCCAGTTTTGCAACCGCCTCCGATTAAACTGACATCTGAGGAAATCTGTTTTAATTGAATTAAACTCAGCAGCAAAACTAAATATTTTTAAGCAGGGTCAAGTCTAAACGCATTCATTATTCTCTACTGTAATTGTTAATTATACGGCCTAAAATAGCGATACCGTTCCTCTATTTAGTATTCCTATCAATGTCTTTTCATCTTTTCGGGGATGTTTTTCCCTTCATTGCCAGTTTCACAATATATCTGTATGAATAATAACGGCTGTGGCAGGACAATTTGGGAAAGCTGGGCAATTTATGTTGTGAACCAGCTGGTGGCCCTCCATAGGTCAGCGCCGTGCGCAGGTCTGACGGGGACTCCATCGCCGCTCCTGCTTCTTCCTGGTTTGTCACCTTCGACCTGGACGTTTTTGACTAAAACACCCCCACCGACAAACCTGTCTGGCCTGTAAAGGCATCCAGGCTGCTTCGCTCACTTCCAGTGGCAGGTGACTCCCGCGTGACCCATGCTTGCTTGTCTCTGGTGGTGATTAGAACGGTTTTTGTGTCCAATCCCACTGGGAGGAGGGTGATAAGCGACAGAACAGGGTGTGCAGAACACCCTGTCGCATCTGTTTGGCAAATTAAAGCCCCCCAGCGGTGATATCTACGTTCAAATGGCTTTCACTGCGCAACAGATCTACGCAGTAGATCCATGATTTTCACACGTGGTCCTCACGTGCTCAAACTGAAGACCGCAGCATCCCGACTGCTCGCAGCGATCTGCTTCCCACCAGAACTCGCGCAGGCAGGCTGCTCTGTGCTAACTAGATATGCTTTGACTAATGCCTCCTTAAAGACCTTCCTTGAGAGTATTCATCGCGGATTCCACCTCGCGGGCACGCTCGTTCCTTACGTCGACCTGGCCGCAGTGAGTCAGGTGCTGGAGTCGACGAACGAGTCTTTTTCTGTTGCAGGGGAGGAATACAAACGTACTCCGTCATCGCCATGTCCTTCACATGGAAATTGTCTTTTGGCTGCTCTTCATATCTTTTCTGAGTCTGTTTGTGTAGGTGGCGGCAGGGAAGGGAGGCATTTGGACCTTTCAGTCTGTCCCTCCCTCCAAACTATTTAAAAAAAGTCACCTATTCAGCTTTTGCATCAACCACACTTACACACTGTGCAGCTTAGGTCGATGCTTGGCAAGATGCTGCTTGTAAACGCCTCCGATGCTCGACTGTTGCGGAAGTGCCGGACGCATGCTGTTCCACTGCACTGTCGAGGCTTCTTACTCAATAAAATGGACCGACTACATTGGAAGGAACAAAGAAGTGAACAAACGAACGGGCACACAAACATCTGGTCTCCTCGCGCTCAGCACATTTGCAGTATTACAACATTTCCTTCCCGTGGAACTCGACAGACCTTGCAGTGAGCAGCGACCGCCCCCCTCCCCTGTTTTTGTTTAATCTTACTTAACTTTATTGGGCATATTTTAATTGTAAGTAGGCTCCTGGCGCCAATTCGCCACCGTGTTAGCGTGGGACTCTCTGCCACTGAGTGTACAGCATCTCACTGCGTAGCGATATCTACACTCTTAACTGTAGCACTATTACAAGGAAAGTCAACATGACAGACAGCACTTGATCATGGGCAGCGCCACACGTGTAAATGATGTCAACAAACAGGGGCTTGGGCTTTTAAGGGAATCTCGTACTCATTTCATCCTCGGTTACCTTTCTCTGCGCCCTTGAATGGGATCTAATTGCCCTCGGATGTTTTACATGGAGAGGTTTTCTCATAAAGTCCGGCGACGTTGGAGCGACGCCATTCATCACACATAATTACCTGTAGCCACTCTAATATGGAGACGGACACCGAGGTGTCCGCACGGCGGCTGAACAAATGGGGCCGAGCAGGCATCCGTCTTCTGCATTTACACTGCCAGGTCGCTTCCAGCCTTGGATGACTCTTTAACAAGGGGACAGCGTCATCGACAGTGTCTCGCCGTCCTTCTTGCTGTCACCGCGACTCTGATGACCAAGGGCATAACCAGCAATGCATGCACAGTTGATCCAAAAATGCTACAAATTTTACTGAAGTTCTTTGCTACTTTTGATACCTTGCGTAACGCAGCTAAATGGTAGCTGAAATCGTAAAACTGCCCATGCTGGTTCATGTTGTCTGAAGAAGCTGCGGTCGCGACATTTTCTCAGCTGTCAGTCATGGTGTATTCGAAATGGTCAACCGAGCCAAACTTGACCTTTTCGTTTAAGTGACTGTGGACATAACCAGCGACACGTACTGTATATATTGTGAAGTCTGCTTTGGGGCAAACGGTTGTCATCAAAGTCTTTCTCCAGATGTAGTTCTCCTGCAGGGTGAGCCCAGGTCCTGGGTGGAGGGTAACAACAGTGTGGAGAAACCCAACACACTCAGCAGGGTCATGAAGGCAGAACCATCCGATGCCTTTACTTGCTATTTGACGAAATGGGCCGACAAAGACTCACCTGTGAGTCAGAAGGTTGCCCAAACTTTCACAATTTATATTCCCGTCCAGAGCAGTTCTCACTTTCCAGACTCTTTGTGTGCAGGCGATGCAAACTGTACCATCAAAAGCCAGATAAAAACCCAATTTGCCACTCAGCCCATTGCCCTGAAAGTTGCTGTTCTGCTGGTGAGGATGAATCATGTCTGTTGTGTTTTAGCTACTTTTCAGACACCCGCCGGACGCCGTGTCAGATTTCTGATGCGCATCACCTAGAAGGGGAAGCGATAGCTCGCCGCTTGGCTGTTGTCGGAGGTTTTGCACACCTGCATGCCTGATGGCAGGATGCTATCCCTGAAAGTGGAGCATAACCAGGGATGAAAAACCACCAAAACAGTGACAAGGATTAAAATGTCCTATATAAACCACATGTTTTACGCGGCTCAAGGGGATCTCTGTCAGTGTCACAGTAAAAAGGTGCAATTATTCTCTGTACATTTTTTGCAGAACTTGGGAAACAAGATGCATCTGACAGAATTTTGCATAACTGCATTCTGCATTCGCACCGCATCAATTGGAAGGAATGAAAATCGGAAAATCAATGATATTGGTTCATATTGTGTCTGAAGAAGCGGCAGTCACAAAGTTGAGCTGTTTTTAGCTGAACCAGAATCAGCCTTTTCAGTTAAGAGACTGTGGGCAGAATCAAAAGTACAAAAACACTGTGTGGCCAAAAGTATGTGGAGACATGAGCATCACCCCCCATCTGTGTTTGTTGAATATTAAAAACCTGGAATGGCTTTCCACCAGATTTTCAGGAATTTGTGCCCATTCGGCCACAATAGCATGAGTGAGGTCAGTCTGGCTTCCAATCGGCATTCCAGTTCATCCCAAAGGTGTTCAGTGGGGTTGAGGTCAGGGTTTTGTGCAGTTCTTCCACAGCAACCTGGGCAAACTGTGTTTTTATGGAGTTCACTTTGTGCATGGGGGAGGGGGCACAGTCATGCTGGAGCAGGAAAGGAGCTTCTGCTCCAAATTGTGGTCACAAAACTGGAAGCAAACAGTTGTCTACAATGTGTTTGTATGCTGCATGGGTGTGACTGAAACAGTTCAACTCAGTTATTAGAAAGGGGGGGGTGGGTGCCACATGCTTTTGGCCATATTGTGTACACTGTTAGGTCTGGTTAAGGAAAAATGCTCATCATCAAATTCTTTATTTAGATATTGTTCTTCTGCAGAGTGAGTCCAGGTCCTCGGAGAAGAGTAACAATAGTGTGGAGAAACCCAACACACTCAGTAAAGTCATGAAGACAGAAGCATTCGGGCCCAACTCCAGCCGATGCCTTTACCTGCAGTTTGATGAAGTGGGCCAACAAAGAAGCTCTCACCTGTCAGGTAGACGTCCCCCGATGGCTCAACAGACGCAGACTCAGCCCATCTTCTCGCCTCCCTCATTAACCAACTCCCAGCAGTTCTTCTGTCCCTCCAAGCCACCTCTGACGTTGACTATAAACTGGAAGCAGGCCCACAGGAACTCCCGTGATCCCCTGGGAGATGACAGAGACGGCTCGGTGCCGAGAGAATGCCATAAATCACTTGTGCATCGATGTGTGATTCCTCTGCACAGCATGGTGCTCGTGGCGAACAAGACATCTCCTTGAGAGGCACAGAGATGCTGGCACGTGTCCGGCATCTAAAGCCGCTCCTGAAGCCCCGTGACAGCACAGAAGAACATGGCCACATATTACTGAGCAATGAGAGCCCAACTCGCTTTCTGTTCCCCTTTTCCTCTTCAACTGTTACCATTACCTTCAAGAAAGCGTCGTTTTTTATCTGAGGTGTCAGTCAGGGGCTCCCGATTTTAAATTTGAGCCAAGTAATGGAGCACAAAGCACAGCCATCACCGTACACCGTTGTTTGTCTCTGAATTAAGGCGTCCTCGCCGTGACGCCGCTGCACCTCGCGAGAGCTGGAGTTGTCCGGTCTGGATGCAAAAATTTTGCATAAATCGAATGAGTAATTGCGCTTTCATTCGGGAGCATTAATTTTAGCAGCGTGGCGTCGGCCGCCGACAAACAGTTTCTGGGATAGCTTTAAATAATGTCGACAACGCGATGTTCTGGCAGCTGAGAATCCCATTTTCGCAAACAACATGGGATGAAATTCATCGGCTGAATTTATCACCTCCCTTGTTAAACATGCATTAATTTTAATAGCTTGTCAGGTGTTTGAAAGCCTTTATGGAGGATAAGAATGATTGAAACATTAATGACTAAATTTACCGTAACTGTACTGGAAGCAGAGAAAAAAGCCCAGTGAGTTCTGCAGCGATTATCACAGCACAACAAAATGCCCACTCGACTGTTCATAAACTGTAAAAGAAGGTAAAACCAGGCAGGTGTGAACACTTTTGCATCCATTTGCGGTGAACTCGGTACGTTTCAAAAGTCATTTATTTGTCAAATTCTTCATTATATTTGGACAGTTAATCCTCCTCCGTGAGACATCGTCCAGTGCCGCAGCAGTAAACCAGCGCAATGATGAAGGCAGACTTTGCAGATGTTACAATCCAGATCCTCTTACAAAAGCTGTTTTATTCCTCTTGGGTGAATTTGCATCTCCACCTCGAGGCTTTGTGAGAAAGGAAGCCAATCCGTAAGACTCTCAGATGTGACACCATCAGTCCTCTGAAAAGCAGTGGCTAAACAGTCAAAATGGCAGAAGGAAATCCTTCTGAAGCGGAGCTACAGTTTGCCCAACTGTACCGGGTGCAGTTTTTCAAGGTTTTCAGGGCCTTGAGGAAATTTCACATCTTTGGCCCAAAGCCATTATCCCTTCAAAACTTTTCTGAAAGCACACGGGACATCCCACTGTCGCCCTCTAGACATGATGTGTCCGGTGCCTAATGCCTGGTGAAAAGCATCTGTGTGTGGTAAATGGCTGTGAAAATCCACACAGCCTCCACTTCTTCAGCTGGACAACATACCCTGTCGCTGTATGAGAGGTTTACATGGATGAAATTGCACTGTAGCATCTGCAGGGACTTTCACTGCCCAATATCAAAAGCCATTAAAACAACATTTCTTAACTTTCAGACAAGAAGCTGTTGGACTTCTGAAACAGATTCACCCTCCCAGCTTAAAACTTCAACTGTATTTAGCTCACACACGTACACGTACACACACACACACACACACACACACACACACACACACACACACACCTCAGAAAATGATTTACAGAACCATAAGCGGTTGACCCTACTTGGACCTTTTTATCATTTTCTTATTTTACAACATTAAATCACCGCGGATTCAGTTGTGCCAATCAGAAAATCCTCTTCGGCATCAAGGTGAAAGCACATTTCCACAAATCAGTTTTGGCAAAAGTAGTTTTGCATGTGCTGACCTCCTTTACAAACCCAAACCTGCTGTGGTTCTTAGATTTTATGTGCGGAACACAGTATTTTCTGTAGGTGATCATAGTGTGGGGAACATTTGTACATCTGAATATCTGCATCCACACCTGAGCTGATGTCCAGGTAGGGGTTTTATGGAAAGGCCAAAGCGCAACGAAATACAGTTTATTTTGTGGGTTTGTGGGGGGTGGGCAGGGGTGTAACTCATTACTCTGTTCTTCTGGGGAGGATTTGGGCCGATCTGTGTAACCTTTTCAGCAAAGGTCTTTGCTCTTTGTACGCTTGCGGTGGAAAGGGCATGTTGGACCTGCTGACGTTTCCTCTCACCACGCAGCACGGCCACCGAGAAGCTGCGCGAGGCTGCATGTGGCCCCCCTCCAGCCCTTACCCAGAATTCCCATCTCCCTTTGGTCTCGGGCTTGAAAGGGGACTGCGCTTCATAAGATTGTAGCAAGGGACATCGCCAGGTCGATAAGTCTGCGTTTGCCAGAAGATCAAAAGGAATGAAGCTGCATTGTGCTAAAAATCCATCACAGGCCCCGGCATGGCTGGAAAGCAGTATCTCCTAATGACAGGAAGCAGAAGAATGAAACCCTATTGACATCTCAAGTGTTTGATGGTCAATATAATTGATATGTAATGCAAAATGATGAACCGCTGTGCCAGACAGATCCCTCTTGCCTTTTAATTACGGTGCCAAATTCAATTTGAATCGCTTTTTGCTGGATTTTGAAAATGCGGTTTAACGCCTCAGTCCGTCATCAATATGCTCATAATGGCAAATTTGAATAACAATATTGAGGCCGGCCGAATGCAGACGGTAATTGAGTAGTTGTGATACGATCGCGTTCTCTTTGTTCGTCCGTTCTTTCCGTGGCTTTTGTTGAAATAATCCAAAATTTCAGCTAACAGCAGTAACAACAATCTGATATGGGCAACCTCTGCATTGCGCTGGTGTCCCATCAAGGGGCAGCTTCACAGCCCGGTGCCCGCTGGGATGCTTCTAGGATGAGCTGTGGACTGCAACCCTACTCAGGAGAAGCGGTTGATGTCTCAAGGGTTTCGATGAGGATATGTTGAGCCACAGCCGACCTGTGAACCTACAACACTTCTAAGCACCAAGATGACTGCTTTTCTCACCGTAGAGTTTTTCTGACTGTCTGAGGTTATCCCACTTGGCGATTTTGTCTGCTGTTGTTGTCAAAGTGGCCACAGCCTTGATACTCCCTTGCTCACTATCCTCAGTCGTTGTCCTGGTTGGGGGGGGCGGTGGTTCGGAAGTACTGGATTCCGGGCTAGTGAGGGCAGACGCTGGACAGCACGCTAGTCCATCACAAGGTGACCACATACATGTTCACTCACATTCAAAGTGATAAATTCACCTCAAACACATATCTCTGGAGTGTGAGAGGAAACTCAGTGTACGTTGTTCGTATTTAAAACAGCAACCAAACAGGCAAGGTGAGGAGACTCTCCGTCAGCCACCTCACTTCACACAGCTCCACCTTGCCCATCCTGCAGAGGACGCACTCCCTGATAACATCTCACAAAGCACACAGTGTGTCTGGTCTAGATAACTGGCTCCCTCAGGTCTCTTAAATTATAGCTGCGTTTCAGCTCCCCTCCAAGCCCCGTTTAGGCTAAAACCCAACCCAGTTCCTCATTTTCACATTCAAACATCTCAGTTACACCGTCCACCTTTCACCGCCTCCTTTCACTCGAACCGCAGTCTCGGCTTGCCCTGCCAAGTGTTGCCCTTATCGGGGTCCCCCAGCTCCGAGGACGCCTGGCAAACCCACTCCTTCCACAAGTCCCAAGTCTCATAATTGGCTTCCCGGCACAAAGCATCCCGGCTTCATTCAACAAATCCAAAAAAAGGATGCAGTTCCACTGCGGCTGAGTCATCTGCTGCACATAACCGATACGCAATGACACCACAATGCAGGATGCGCAGACAGATCACATTCCCCTGACAACAACCCTATTTGAAGTTATCTATCAACTTGGCATGCATGGCGTTTGCACAAAACAAAGGATATCCACTGCCGACGTGGTCCCGATGTGTCATTAAAGCATTAAATAAGTTAACTGAAAAAGCACAAAAAAATACACTTAACCTTGTCTGAGACACCAAAGTGCAAAATGGATTACAGCAGCATGGCAGTACATTATATTACCATCATGACAGAAGGAGAAAAACAATGTTGACTCAGGGACTTTACATTCGGTGCCTACCTGTAAAAAATAGTAAATATTCTGCATTCAACTGAAGGCCGATATAAGGCATTAAGAGGCGCTTTTCGACAGTGCTAGCCCCTGCCGATTAAGAGGCCATAAACAACACAAAGGAAAGGGCACAGTCAAGATTTTGACACTGAATAATAACATTTATTAAAGAAATTGACTGGGCTGGCTTGTTAGAGCCACACCATATGAGGAAGCAGACAGCAAACAGTGAGTTGCAGCTAATGGTAGCCTGTCAATCTGTTAAACTCGCTGTGACAGACAGCTTGATGTCTGGAAGACAGATCCGTGGTGACGACATCTGCACCCCTGACAGGAAAGCATCAGGTAGGTTTTTACTCAAACCAGAAGGCACGTGTTGCCATTAGCTAGATGATTAGTATGAGCCATGTTAAAGCGGATGATGTATAGTGCAGATATCCCTTGAGTACAAGTCTTTGATATGTGGGTTTTTGGATGTACAAGCCAAGTTAACAACCAGTTGTGAGGTTGATTTTTCACATTTATGAGTAACAAGGGGGTAAGGGTTAGGGGCTATGATTAGGGGCTATGGGTTAGGGTTAGGGTTAGCCAAACCCTTAACCTTAACCCTACAGTTTGAATCATTATGGTAATCACATCTCTGAATTATATATCACCTTATGCGCCGATTTCCAGGAATATGCTGGTAAGTAGGGGAACTCTGTAGTGTAAAACCGCAACTCCCGATGACACAAATTTGAAAATTATGCAATTTAGCAACATCGCGTGATGGTGCTAAATGTACAGCATTTGCTAAAGATGACGTACCTTTGGGGACAAGTTTCTATTAATATTATTGATATTGTAGTGGCAGCAGGCAGAGGTTGTGGCTCCTCCATAATGTACTGCATTATAGAGTGATTATTGACCCTCTCTGTGTTGACTGTGTTTGAGAGCTTTGGTACAGTCATGTTGTTGTGCTCTGTGAGTGCCACTCCGAAACAAAAGACGTGACACAGTCCAGTCTCCAGAACCGTCTGTTCAAAAAGCCATATACAATACAGTCATTACAGTATTATTATTATATTTGTCTCATGTATGTTTGGTTTCCTGCATATCCAATAGATGAAAACATTTTTCTGTTTTCTTTATACACAGTAAATAAAAGACTGACTGAAAAATGGTTTTTCACTCAACTTTGTAATAAAGTGACCCCACATTTTATTCGATTTCATTTTTTGGTTCCCACTTTTGCATTTTGGCAGCGCTTTACTGTGGAATTAGGACACATAAACATAAAATCCCTCGTGCTGTGCACAGAGTCCTCCCTAGAGATTAACTGTGACGGCCTTGGCCATTAACGGACAAGAGAGACATTGCAGAGCATCAGTTATTGCGCTCACCTCCTTGAGACACGGGAGGGCCGTAAATCAGTGAAGAGCAAATGAAGAAGCTACAGAAGAACGGCCTGAGGCTCATTAGCACCAATCAGATGAACGTTGGGCAGAATCAGTCGGCGATGGATCGACAAACCTGCACGTCTGGTTTTGGGGCTTTTGTCAAATCTCTCCTCGCTTCATGAATTATAAAGTTCCAAAATGAAAAGAAGAAAAAGTGGCCAACCTTGAAATAACCCCAGTTTAAGCTAAGTGCCCTTTAAAATCACAACTGGTGCAGAATTAGACCTGCAAATTAGCGTAATGCAGATTACTTAAAGGGCATAAAAATACTGAAGCTGGGGCCTCTTTGCTGACTCTGATGAGACAACCAAGCGAACATAAAATGGTGGTGCTGGAGTGGGGGGTTCCCATCTCGGGCTGGTCACACTGGCACCTGTAGTCAGTAGGGATGCAGGTGGTATCAAGTGAACTCTCATCCCCCGTAAGACTTACTGTACATGTCAGTCGAGGCAGAAGGTTCACAGCATAAACCTCGTAGGGATGACCTACAAGGGGTGACATAAAAATCGGATAGCTGAAATTCATACAAAGAGGTTTTTTTATGTACTGCATGTGTGTATTCATATAACATATATATTTTACTTGCATGCATAAAGTTCCCAGGTGAAAACAACCACCTCATATTCCAGCTCATTGCTTCTAACGTTCATCCAAAACACCTAAATCTGGCTGTGTTTACGCTGTTGATTTCCGGCCAGCTGTTTATCTCCACTGCGCAGACTGCGGCACGGCTGCCCAAAGCGTTCCGGAAGGTGCGTGCGTGCGGGAGCCCGAGCGCGTCCCCTGGAGTCGCTGCCTGCAGGCCCCGGCACCTGAAGCATCCGCCGCCCATAGCGTTCACTCACAGGCTGTCGGAGAGGTGTTTTTCAGGACAGTTAGCAAAACGAGAATTCAGCCAACTGTAAAAACATTAATATTCACAAATTTAGCTGCTGGACAAACTACGAGTGTATTTCTTCTGTTGCTTTGTCACCATACTTACAACTGTGCTATGTAAATGCTAAACACAGACTGAAATATTCTTTTCGCTTTTATTCACATTTTTGGGGGGCTTATTATAAAAAAAATTCTACTGTGATAACAGATATCATGGCTTAGCTGCTGAACTCAGCTGTCGAAATTTGTACTCATTATTTGGGCTCAGCAGGAGCGTAAGGCTTCCAAAAGTTGTCCGAGATTTCAGTTTCACCAAGTTATGAATTATCTAATTTCTGCAGCTGCAGCCGTAACAATGCGTCACAGAGCAGCTTTGAAGGGCTTTTTTAAACCCAGAGACTAAGTGAAATATGCCAAATCTAGTTAACATTCTGCAGATTATTATTTTCAAATAAATATTCATATTAAATCAATGCAAAATGCCTGAATCTTTTTTCTACCATTACCTTTCCCTTGATTTTCATTCTGTCCGTTCTGCATCTGCCAGGAGTTTGGCCCTGCCGTTCCACCCGATGTGCATAACTACACAACAGCAAGCTAGTTCTGTATATTTAAAATGATTTATTAGAGACAGATTAGCGACATATAAGATGTGAAACATTCAAAACTGTGAAATAATAATTAGGTCCAGTTTAGTTTTAAAGACCTTGTATATTCTTTAACGTGTTTTTTTTATATATATATCTATAATGTGAAAACAGCTGCAGAAACGAGCTGCCAAAATCCGCTTCACCCTGAGGCAAGTGCTCCACGGCCTTCTGAGCGCTGTAGATGGTCCTTCAAAAAGCAACTTATACACTATTTCCAATGCTTAAAAAGCTTATTTTTCCTGTACATCAGTGGAGACTTCCTCCCCAAACGCAGCACTTTGCATTTTTGCATTTGGGTCTCCCCTACGGGAACAGTTATGTAAGATGGTATAATCACTTTTATTTAACATTTATTTGGCAGCCTTTTTTGGGATTAGTGATGATTTACATTAGAATGAATGGTGGGTTAGAAACAGCAAATAATTATAGGAAGGCATGTATGCGTCACCATAAGCACTGTTAAAAGATCAGGGTTTTGTGCCCTTCGCATCTGGCCCACTGTCATGGCAACCGCATCCATCAAAACCAGTGGAGGGGTTACACGGCCTTCGAGGCTGCCTGCTCCTCGGCTTCTGCATCTTTGTGTGGCAATTCAGATTCCAGGGGACGTCATTCGATATCAGAATGGATGTTCTCAGTTTGACAGGGGCTGAATTATTTAATTAGCCCATTTCACATAACTGGGACAAGAATTGGCTCCCATTTCGCATGTGGCACCAGGTCCCGGATGCTGACGGATGGAAGTCTAGCGGCAGTAGGAAAAACAATGCGGCAAAAAATGCATTTGCCTGTCCTACCTCAAAACCCATGAGGACCAAAGTGGGGTCATTTGGACCCCACACACCCAGAAGAAAAAGAAGTCATGGGAAAGTCTTGAATTAAAATTTTCATCTGTGTGTTGTCTATTCTCGTTTTTTTATAACTTTTATTTAAATACAATTTTCTACAGGGTGATATTCATTAAAAAAAGGCCCCCATCAGTATATTAGATTCACCAGGGAAGCTGCAACCGAGCCTGGCTGTGTTCGGTCAGCTCCGTCTAATTATCAATTCATTTTGACCAATTTTTTTTCAGTAACTAAGTGGTAGTTACTAAGTTGAAAGATATGGATGTTGGATGACTAAAACTGACTTTCAGCTGCTCCTGTTAGGGATCACCACATCTACATATTTGGTGTGGCAGATTTTTACACTAGATGAAACCCTCCATTTCATCCAGGCTCAGGGCCAGCACAGAGGTGAACCCCCTTTTGGCTGCATTTGCATTGATGCCCAATGTAGGGCTCAAACCCACGACCCTGAGACTATAAGTCACTTGCTCTACTGACTGAGCTAGCAGGGTACGGTTGAATGGTGGATGACTACATTCCCCAAATAGTTTAAAAACGTTGCTATGTGTTTACCCTGGCTCCCTTTGTCCAATATTACATTTCTTCTAAAGGTCTGAAACCATTCAGTGTGCCAAATACGCAGTTATTCTGGGACATCAGGAAGGGGGTGAATACTTTTGCACAGCCCTCTATGTGAGTGAGCCCAATTTATCATCCCACACATTCCTTTGTTTGCCTGAACACAAGAGGAAGGGTGAACTGGTAATAAGAATAATGAGACAAGCATCACAAAGCCTGTCCAGTCTGCTAAGTGCTCACCTGAGCACAGGTGAAAGGTCAACACACAGCATAACCTGGACCAGGAAAAAGCCAAAAGAGTTTGGTCACGAGTTCATTGAGTGACAATTTGTGCATAAATGGGACAAAGTACCCATCATTCCCTTCAGAAGACAGGATTTGGGCACCCAGCAGGACCTTCCAGTGAAGCTGTGTGGTACCGCGAAGCGCCCTGCCATCTGTCACTAAGTAGATATTTGTATCCAAGGACCATTAAGGACCATTAAGGTACACTTAGGACAAGGAAGGACCGATCCCAGTCCTACAGAGATTCTATTATTAATGTTCTACCATTTCGGCCAGAGAAAAAGAGAGATGGGTTCTGCAAACAGACGGCAAACTCATGGACACGCATTAGAAGCACAAGCATCTCTCAAATTTTCCTTTTGATTTTTCTATTCATTCTCGCCACAGCAGAATTAATTACACGGTTCAGGAGTTTCTGCTTCCAGTTGTATCGATCTTGCTGTGCTTCCCAGTCACAAAGGTGACACTGATGCAGCTGACTGGTTTTCAGATTTCACGGGTGCTTTCTTATTACTCGGGCCTGGTTTGGTGCAACAAACCTCCATCGCAGCAAAGGAAGCCCAGTTCTGGAGTTTTCCACATTCCACAGGTGCGGCATTGCCAGTCTTTCGCTGGTGGAACGGATCCGGCTGAGGGCGAGCATCCCTTTTGAGGGCAGTGCTTACAGCGATCGATACTGTACATAAAGACGAACCTGGGTGCAGCAGGAGTCGAGCATATTAAGCAAACGCATTTTGGCGAAGAGAACTTTTTAACCGCCTTTTACAACACTCGGCTTGTGGGAGGGCGCACAAATCCTGCCTTTGAGGACACAACCACAGCGGTTGTGGTCCTTCTACAGAATGAGTGCTGCTTAAATTTTACCTGAAGTACGCAAATACTTTTTAATACTTTTTTAACACATTTATGTTATTCCCAAAGCTTATTGAACATAAGGTGAGAAATGCGGGTACAGTTAATTTACTACAGATGCGGTACAGTAAAACACTGTAAAGCTACAGCAACACAGGGCCTGTTAGTGATGCTGAGGGCCCATTCTCAGGTTCTTATGCTGTATATACTCATTTGTGATTAATATTTTTTTTGGGGGGGGTCCTATATATTAATTAATAATTGCCCCCCATACTGCCACATGTCCTCCACACGCTGAACATGGCGCAGCTGGCGCTTCCGTGATGTCAGCGTTATTCCCTGCCAGACAGTTTCAGAATTGTTTATGACCCAGTGATGAAAGCCAGGGTTTATAATGCGCTGTGAGGCTAAAATGTGCTCATCACTCAAATTCACAACCAACAACGCTAAACATTTGCAAAACATTCCTTTATTATAAATAAATTATTTGTATAAAAACAGGCATGCTTCAACCATTGCATTTACAGATTCACAACCCAGGGCTACAACCCAGTTGGCCGATACAGGAGACAACTGATCTTATTATGCAGATTGGACAAAGAGGGACAAGGATGAAAAATCTTCACAACCACAAAAATACTTACAAGTAGAATAACAACAAACATGGTTGACTCTGATGTTCTTCTTTTCTCTTTTTGTATATTTAAATCTGTTTTCAAAAGTTTTTTTTTTTTTTTTTTTTTTTTTTTAAATCATCCCACTCTGCTCTCTTATGTGTTTTGAAAGTTTTGCTCATTGTCTCTCCAACAGCAGTTCAGTTGTTGTTTGTTTGTTTACTCGAAGCAGGGCTGTTAGCTCTGAATGCTTTCGTCCCACGCCCTCTCTCTCTCTCTCTCTCTCTCTCTCTTTCTCTCACACATACACACATCAGTTTGAAGTCACACAATACACAGGTCCCATGCGCCGGTACCAGAGGCAGCCCCCCCCCCCGACCTCTGACCCTCCCCCATCCTCGCCGAACGTCACGGATCTGTGCGGAAGCCATAGTATCTCAGGAACGGCCCCACCCTGAGGGTGCTCTTTCAGTTGGCGTGATTGCTGTAGCTGACGTACGTCGTCTTAGTCGATGAAGCTGCTGAGGGAAAACACGACAATGTAAAAGTTCCCATGTTCCTTTCAGGCTGTGGACGCCATCATCATTCCCTGCTGTAAAATCACCATTGGTGTGCAGAAAGCTTTGTTGTTTTGTCCACATTGCGTTCTGCCTCCAGTAAACCCGTTACATAATTTGATGCTCTTAAAAGAAGCTTTTCCGTGTCCTTGGGACTTTCAGGCACTTTGCCTGGCTGAGGTCTGTCTTTTTCTCTTGCCTTTTGGTTGGGAGTTATATGTTTTCCTCTCCTCAGCTGCCAACTGGCTTACTTTATAGCTTCTCTAGCTACCGTAGTTCATACAGTTATTAAATATACACCTAAACCCCGGTATTCCAGCCTCCAGTTTGCAAATTTCCAATATAATGAGTGGTATATATTAATGCCCAGATTGGTATCTGAGTCCTGGCATACTGAGTTCCACCTGAACAAAGCTGAACCGCAGCAGAGAAATATGGGAAACGGGCACGAGTACGAGCGTGACACTAGGTGGCGTCACTGCACCCAGCTTCTGTGTCCTCAGTCTTTGCCTTGTGTGTCCCGGGTTCAAGCACAGCTTAGGCTTCATCACTTCTGTTCTGCGGGTCAGCCCCCAAGTAGCCGTTCATTACAGTAACAGCCATGACTGTTGCTACAGTTTATAATATATAATATTTTATACTGCTTTTGTTTCTTCATTTTTTTACATACTTTTAACTATTAAATGTGTGTTGCTATGCTGTGGCGACCCCTAACGGGAGCAGCCGAAAGTTGGTTTTACCTGTACATAAATACACAAATGTTCTTTTTTGCACTGAAACAGGCATTTTACAGTGTAAGGGATATTTTGGATAAATTAACAGGGGTTTCTTGAATTTCATAAGAAATAACCCGGTATTCAACTTCACGGTGCTTTTTGGGAACCACTCATGCCGGGGTGCAGGTGTACAGATTAATGTTTTGTCTATAGCTTTACTTTATTTGTGTATACTGTATTTATGTGTATGTATGTTTGTATATTTGTTTCTGCAAAGTCTCTGTGTCTTTTCCTCACTGTGAGCAGAGCGCTCTGTAAAAATACCTGGAATGGAGCTGAATGTCAAGATACCGTTAAGACCAACACACCTCACCAACTGAAACCAGTCTACTGAGGACAGCAGAAGCATGCACGAATGAAGTCTTCTCTGGCCAAACTAGAGGGATCTTCAAGGCTGGACCGCGTTTGGATTAACACGCTGCCACTTTCAAAGAATCGCAGAAAGTGCTCGATCACGTCCCAACCACGTCCCAGCTAAAGACATGCAGGCCCCATTCGATCAACAACGGACAAGCAAGTTCCAGTCAGATTCACAAAGTTTTCAAAAGAATAATTATCAAAATATTGAAATTCAATTTAGCATTTATTCACAAGACAATTTGCAACAAAACAGAGCACCATTCAGAAACAAAAAAGTTCTCAGATCAAAATGAGCAGAATTATAATGAGTAAATAAACGTGAAGCGGCGCCCATGAAGCACTCAAACCTGACGCCTGACAGATAAAATTCCGCTTTGAAGTCAAAGTGAGCAAACTGTTCCTTGAAACAATTAGAATGGGTTTTGCGTAATTACACCGAGTATCTTCTTTGAAGCCTTTCCTCCTAACTTTCTCTGCAGTCGGAAGTCAAAAGTCTGGATCGCTTTCTAGATGTTTCCCTTATTCTTCAGGAGTGGCCTGCAACACTTGTACGCCTCTTCCTCGTTGCATAAACACACACTGCTTTTTTGTAAAAGTAGCCCCTACAGGTATTGTAATTTTGCATAAATATGAAAACATGCAAATTTTCTTCCAGAACATTGATTGTGTGATTTGTACGATGACTAATGGAGGGAATTTGCAGTAAATCCGCTTTCACCGGTCACTGGTTGAGCTCTAAAATGAACTTTCGGTCAAGACTGACTTCAGTGTTTAACTCAGCACCCAACTACTCTAGTAGAACCCGTCAATAAGAACCAGGAAAAAAGAATAAATCAGTTTAAACCAAAACGTCTGGTGGCTTTTAGAACTTTTCTCCTTGGGCCTCCTTTGAAATCACTGTGGAAACGCCTGCCTCGTGACAAAATGGACGCGGCTTCCTGACCTCCAACAGGTCAGCGCAGTACAACCCTCGTCTGCACTAAAAGCTGCGGTGGGTTTAACCCACCGAATTCTGTGAAAATAACTTCACGTGATCCTATGGATGCCTTTGTATCTTCGTTGTTTTCTTTGGACCGTGTGATAAGCATCCCATGGTCACCATTTGGTGTCTCTTTCGATGCAATTGGCACTACGAAGCCAACAGGGTCTTAAACTAACAACACCAATATTAAAATGTCAGAACGTTGGAAGAACTTTCCCTTGTTAGTTGCATTAGACATATGAGACGTGTAAAACATACAAAGTCATCGCCTGTCTCGTCCTCGAGTCGCCCCATCTGATCTGTATGGACAGCAGTGGAGTGTGGCTGTAATATATTAAAAAACGGATGCATCAAGTGCTAAAAAGAATTTGACAATTTCCGTGCTCCGCTACTGCTATTTCCCTCCATTACGCCAATTAGTTTGCAAGTCAACGTCTAAGATGCAGAGCCTGACTGGTTCTTGCGAAAGTTCGCTGCTCTGCGCTAGCCGGCGAGGAAGAGGAGGGTGGCGTACTCACTGTTGGTGTCCATGCTCTCGCAGAGCTCTGTCTTGACCTCGCCGTTAGGCCGGTCGGCGCTCTTCTGCGTCAGTTTTCCGGACATGGTGGCAGCCGTCACTATGGCCTTGAAGCTGCGCTTACGCTTGGGCACGTTCTGCTCTGGGTGGAAGATGATGATATAGACCTTGGGCATGTAGAGCATCCCCAGGGACACGGAGGCGCTGAGGCTCAGAGACACGGTCAGCGTGGTTGTCTGGATGTACATCTGGGGACAGGGGCACAGAACAGGTATCCGAATTTCTGAACTTTGACCTTTGGCATCCGCACATGCACACAGAAAAGTTTGCACTTGGCATCAGTGCAGGAGATGAAAGAATGGAAACTGAAATGAATAAAAAATGAGTAGCAATGGCAGCACAAGTGTCCATCTGGATCAACACCACAGTTCCAATCCAGCCACTACACCGAAGCGCCGGCCTTCCGAGACCCACTGGACTCATTACACGAGGGCCCTTGTTAACAGGAAGAGCTGTGAAATTGCCCCACATGTACAAAACCCCTGTGTGAAAAACCATTTGGATGTGGGAGCGAGAGCCAGTTTAAGGGTGCCTCTGCTTTGGAACAGCATTCCAAGGTCTGGAGATGCCAAAGGGGAAGCGTTCACCGGTAACCTCCTCTCCAGAGCCGTGAGAAGAAGAGCAGCAGCAGGTTCCACATGCTGGACGAAACACAGTGAATTTGCGCAGAAACCCACAAACAGTCTGGAAATCTGGGAAAGCTCCCTAAAAACATCCACGCTTCACTAAGGAGCAACTCATGGAGGATATTGGCATTCGCAGCACAGAGGGGCCCACTGCAAAGCGTATTTTGGAGTCTTAATGGGGTGTCTTATTGTCAGCACCCAGGTGTGATGCAGAAATGTGTCATTTGAACCCCTTCCTGAGGTCAGTCTCACAAAAGTGAGATTCTACAGATACAGAAAATACAGATTTTCCTCTTACAACTGAGTTCTGGGCCAACAGCCACATCGTAAGTAGCATCGGTCTTCAGCCGGACGGTCCTCGTGACACAGAGATTATTTCTAAATTTGTAGTCCACCATGCAGTAACCTCTTTTCAAACATTTGTTGATGCCTTTGACCTATTTTGTTCTATTTCTGGCTGCAGTTTAGTATATTATTCATACTGCTATTAAATAATTCACTACTGCATTCTTTACCAAAGTTTTTTTTTAAAAAAAAAGTACGGTAGCTGAGAGATGTGAGAAGATGGTTGCTAGCTGTGCCTGGACAGGGCAGGCGTGTAGCACGCAGTCTCATACGGCGTTCTTTACAATGTGATATCATGCACACAGCGCTGTGTGCCATGTTTTAAAAATTAATTCTTTTGACAGGTTTCCTCTATTTAATGTTTTAAAATTATCATCACTATTATTTGCTTATTTATTATTGACCATTGTACATTCGAGTTCGTCGGGGCTTCAGAAATGAAACAATCATTTCTACACTCTTGCATCTCGGGATGTAAAAGTTGCATTTGCAACGTCAGCTGCTCTACACTTCAGTGTTTACATCGGTGCAACCATCTTTTAAGTTATGCATACAAGAGTAAACGGGCGTAAAAAGATCATTATTTTGCTTTGAAAGAGCTCTTTAAAAAAGTTCACAATGTTCTTTCTGCTACAGGTAGCCTAGCTGGACCCTAGAGTGAGGAAACCTGCACTGCTGCAACAAACATATTCAGCGATATAAACGGGCAAATGTGTCAGCTTTTATGTACTGTTATTAGACTGGAGAATTCTGCTGTGGAACTAAGATATGAAATGGAAAATGTGCGGTTCAATTTGTCAAGGTGTGTTTATGTGTTTTCTAGCCTGTGCTCAAAACCCTGCCAGTGGCTGCTTAGCTTGGCCCACGTTTTCATGGGATATAAACTTGTCTCAGCCAAAGTCAATGCTGGTGCTCAATCCAGCATTTTGAACCCTGAGGAGATGACACTCCCCGGCGCAGTGCAATGAGAGTCCGAGCTGTGGTTTATGACCCAGCCTGTCGTTCAGATGCTCATTCTATGACACATAAAGGAAAGCAATGAATGTCCCTCCAGAAGAGCCCTTTACAAACAAGCACAAGCATCTGCTTTTACAGCAGCTTCGCCACACACACTTCCTGCAGGGGGAATAGTAAACTGGCGATGTGTGCAGCTCGGCACGTCACGGCAGAAACCACGACAGACCTCATTCAAACAAAGGGCCACCTGGGGAAGCAAATGAATAACTTCTAAGAGGAAGGAACACACAGGCATTGGCTTCGGGCCCACCGGGGAACCACCAGGCGATTAACCGCTCCTTCCTGGAGACACAACATGGAGAGATTCCGCCGATCTGTCGACGTCCTCGCAGCGACAGGATAAAGACGAGCTATCGAATAAAATCCACACTTCGTGGTTGGGGAACAAGTGCGCCAAAGTCGAGATTCACCGTAACGAAGGGAGGCTGCACTCCCCATTGCCGAATCGCACAAGCAGGTGTGAATGACGGACATTCACACAACAGTTAGGAACCCATTCAGAAGAAACTCGCGCTGCCTCCCATCTACGGCGAACACTCGAAATAGCTGGATTGCCTATTGTGAGCCTCCTGAACTTATGGCATGTTCAATTTTCCATGTTCACGCTCCTGTGAGCTTTGCGATTAGGCCAAAAGACCGGCCCAAATAAGTGCTTGTCTAAAAATTGCTTTGCAGCCGAGGCCTAAGTGAGAGCCTCTAACTTACATTACTTATTCAAAGAGCAAATATGATTGTTCTCATTCTCTCCCCCCGTTGAAATCTCATTACTCTATTATAACTGGGCCCGAGTTATTGCAAAGATCAATTCTCCACTGTCCCACAGATAGACTGCGCTGCCAGCGGGTCTCATCGGGGATAATTACACACTTCCATCAATGGGCCGCCCGTCTGCGGGAAGGGAGACGCGAGCACACATGGGTCCCCCTTTTAATGAGAGCTGCTTTCAAGCACGATCCGGCAAGCTGCACGACGGCACTAATGTCTCGCTCCAGTCGAGCTTCGGGGTTAATGTTCTGCTCGACGACACGCTCGAAGATGTTGCGTGCTGCTTCTTTGCACCGAAAACGTGCCGGCGTCCAGGCTCCGCGACGTGGACGGCCGCGCACGAGGCCTTTCCCCCGCCAGCCTCACCAAAATTAAATCGTGCCAGTCTAACTGGACTTCTGCTGCCAGATTCTTCAGGTTCACGTTATTTTCTTGATGTCTTTCACGGCAGTCGGAGTTTTGCATATTTTTAAGCGCAGTCCCAGTTACCTGCAAATGAACAAAATGAGCAGCGCCAATAGTAAAAATTGCTTTTGACAGGGATATGACCGAGCTTAAACTATGTTCACAGAAAGGCTGTGAAGAATGCCTGAGTAAACACATTCAGTTCAGTAATGCAAGATTAACCATGTCTGTGCTGCCCTGGAAAAGTGCACCAGCAAATAAACATAAAAACCCTCCGTTAGATAAGATCCAAAGTCACTTTTCATGTAAACCCAACAGCATCACAATTATTTCTCAATTTAATTATTTTTGGCTATTTATACAAAATATGGATAATCCTAATTTAATAGTTTTTGCCGCTTCAATCTGGGAATTTTCAGGACCATCATTTGGAGACGGTGGTTGCATCACGCTTTTTTGAAGGAGACTTCAGAGATTAAACCCATCTGCCTGACATTCGGCTCAACACAGAGGCTTTTTTTGATGTGCAGCGTGGAACCAAGCCGATCCCAGCTGGTAAAAAGGCTCCCTTCGGCTCCACGCTCTCTCTTCTGAGGAGAAGATTACTTCTGCCCCAGGTTCCACTTGCATGTTTTTGCTGTGGTTAAGGTGGCTTGGTCCTGAGCAGGACACTCGTGTCTGAGACTCACCGCAAAGGCCGAGGAAGTCTTTCATTACATGGGAAAGCGTGTAGATGCCCATGTTTTACAGTTTACCTGCCAGTGGCGTAGGGTCTGGTCCTAAGTGTAGCATCTTGGCTGTCACCCAAGCCTTTTTACATTTTGTCCATTTTAAACACCTGAACGCTGAAGCATTCAGGTTAAGCAACTTCTGAAGACAGTACTTCAGGTCAGATGTCTCAGTCCTCAGCTGCAGTCCTGCTTCAGAGCTCACCTTCCTCATCCCAGCAGAAGCTCAGACTACAGGGTAAGACACTCTTTCAGAGTCACCAAGCGATTGAAAGAGTAATAACAACCTAGTCTGAGTGAAAGCTGTTAATTTTCACATTTCTCCTTCTACCTGTGACACATACAGCAATTCCTAAAATGCCATGGAGTGAGGCACGCATCATCCATCTGCTTTGGAAAACTGAGCGCTAGGCATGTTCGGTGCACTCCTGAAATCATTCCTTCTCAGAGAGCCTGAAAGAAACCCCTTCCTGCTCCTCTATGCATGACGTCTTTCAATTTTCAGCCTTAAATTTCTCAAGATAAAAAAAAAACATCAAATCCGGTTAATTTTTCATATGATTTTGGGCAATGTGGAAAAACGGGAAACAACGAATCCAAATCTCACAAATGAATCAAGTCCTGTCGTCGATGCTGAATCGTCTTTATTGAATGAAAATGAGGGGTGAAACATTTTCCTGCATTTAAATCTTCAGCACTTTGTTCTCCGTGCGAGTGGACAGCAGCCAAGAACCAGACACATAAATGAATAAATTTGCTGGGCAACCTGCACGCTGCAACAACTTTGGTTGACAAGGCAAATCACATTTTCTTGGCTGTGAAGCTGACAGGTAGTAGACAAAGTGCAGTCAACAGAGTTTTTGAACCCTGAAACCCATGTGCTAATATGACATAAAGGACCTAAACTATCTGTGTGTGTGTGTACAAGCAAGAGAGAGAGGGGCGCAAAAGAGTGGTCAACACTGTCCATTCCAAGGCTGTCTTTTTAAATTCAATAGAAAATAAAAAGTTTATACAAATTTCCAGTGGCGGTGGTTGGTAATTCTCACTTTTTAACATAGGAATGGGATAAACAGGGACATTCCTTAAGACGATTTATTACCATAGTTGCGTGTCTTACAACACAAAGCCAACCATCAGCTTCAAACCACTTTTCTGTCCCATTGACAGTCTAAACAGGATGGCAGTTCTTTAATAAATCACAGCTAGAACAGAAGATTCATCACTAAATTTCAAAAATTCAGTTCAACTCAATTTCATATTTTATGTACTTTCTCAGAGGGCGAAACAGTGCTGCACGACAATGCAACAAGATGAACATCAGGAAGGAAATTGAACACTGTTATGCCATACAGGCAGCTAATTGTCTAAATAAGCCAGCTGGCAACTGAGGACGGGAAAACAAAAAGCTGCCAATAGCAAGAAGGAGAGTAAAATAAACCTCTTGGGCTCCAAGCATCAGTCACCCCCCCCCCCCCCCAGACTTTCCATAGTAAAGGTATATATGCACAGGTTCTATCATCTTAGACCTAAAGAAATAATCTAAAAGCATAAATAGGATCAATTATTTTAATCACAAAAACATTTATAGAATGAACTACTTGTGCTCCCTGGGTCAAAAAGATGTAGCACGGTAACAAATTTTGTTAATGTGTTTTATATCAGCTTGAAAAACTGTCCACTTTTCTAAATTGTGTGTGGTGTGTTCTGCCCTCTCTCTCTCACTCTGTCTGTCTGTCTGTGTGTTTATGGAGTGAGAAAATGCATCCATGTCTGCGTGCGGTGTCTCAGCTGCACTGTGTGTTTGGCGGGGGTGAGAAACTTGTCAGTGTTTGCGTGTCACGAGAAATCCACCCGTGTGACACCTGTCTGAGTCCTGTCAGACAAGCCAAATTTAAAATTTTTTAAATAATAAGCAACCTTTTTGGAGTTTGATGAACTTTACGCAAAAACCTCACTGAAGGTGAGAAGTACCCATGTGCCACATTTTTAGCCTGAAGTTTGAAAAACAAAGCTGTGCATAAAGAACAAACTCGCGATTCGGCTTAATAGATATTAGACAATCGATACTAATGGGGAAAAATCACTGAATGGCTGGCAAATTGACTGACTAATTTATTACTGCAGTTTAATGTTGATGTGAAAGGCAGCAAAAACAGCAGCTGCCCAAAAAAATGTATTTATATTATTCTGTGTGGTGAAATGTATCAGCAGGTAGTAGTGCCACCATGCAGGTAGGCCACACAAGATGCATGTCCTATTCTTAACCCTTTTCTTCCCCAGTCTAGCGAGTCCCTGACTTGATAAGTTAATGTTGACCAGGTGTTATGCAAACATCAGTTAAAGATTATAATCATACAAAAGCCCACCGTCCCCCACCTCCTACTCCAGGTTATGCAGTGTGATATTGGAAAGGCCTCCAATAGGCAGAGGAGTGCAGTGAGGGAGCAAGTAAATGCGCTACTCTACGTTCCAGCGATGAATCGCATGCTTTGAGACTGCTAAAAACCCCCAGGTGGTGCTTTTTTGGCCAGCAAAGAAGTTTGATTTCAACTGCATTGAGTAGTACTGGAAACTGGAAGGTTTTTCTCAGTGTACCCAACTGCAAGACGGGTGCAAGTTTGCACTCGGTAAAGTGCAATCACTTGGCCAACAGAAGACAACCCACTGTTCCCCGCTGGGCTTGCATGCGACTGCGTGGCACCAGTCGACAGTCCAGCATCTATCTGCGTGCATTTTAAAGCACTTACCAGCATTTTAAGGTGGTGTGCATGTGTATTGTCCTCCCAATGGAATCTAGATCATTGCAGCCCCACACACAGCCCACAGACACACACTCCCTGTCAATGGGCAGTAACAGGTTAGCTTGCCAAATGCGCCACATCAACAGCACGTGGAGAATTACGATTCTGTGTCCACTTTGTTTTTTTTTTTTTTCCAGTATCTCAAGAGCTCACTCTGTGACAACTACATGACAAGCGGGCTTAACAAAGCCATTGTGGAGCAGAGTTCTGAGTTATCATCAAGCACTTAAGCTCCTTCACTCTCATCTCACCAAGCCACATCAGGTCCGTCTGTCTGCGCCTGACTTCATAATAACACCGTGACACCATGTCAGCCCGGTGCTCCTCTGTGCTACCCCCCACACGCTTTTCAGCCACACTCTTCACACCGCTCCCGACAAAACACAAAACAATAAATCCTAATTTTCATATTCACTGCCATGTGCGCGTAGTGCCGTAGCATTAAGATGCATTGCCATTCGGTAAAGTCGCGAAGGTTTAAAACCTCGGCGACAAAGCCGGAAAATGGCATAAAATCTCTTTTCCGTGTATCCACATGGCATCCGCAAAGAGCGCATCGCAGCTGTATGCTGTGGAGTTATTCATCTAAATCAGAAGTGTGAAGAATGGAGAGGCCTTGACTGGATGTCAAAGCGGGATAAACTTCTGGCAGATGGATGGGAAACATGGATTTATATGTGCCTGATTTTGTCAAACATAGCTGCTTACATGGGCGTCTTTTCATGCTGAATTCTAAGACCCCACAGTGCCTTCTAGCCAAAGGAAGGTCTGAAACTGTTTTGCCGGTGCACTGGCTGCTTTCACTGGAACCCCCTTTTTTTTCTAATGCGGTTGGCCACTTGCTGGAGCCGTGGGCGGCCTCCGCTCGAGCTGCTGCTGCCGTGGGTGGAGCTGCCAGTGGGCGCGACACGATGCGCAGATGTCGTGCTGCAAACGGGGATGTTTGCACTCTCGCTAAGGAAACGGGGACAGCCCAGGTGAGCCTGCGATCCCCTAACCCGAACCAAGGCTATCGCAACGCCTCTGCCCGGCCAGGCAAAAAGCACAGATTCAAAAACCTGTCATATTTCTTTTTCTTATGTTTTTACGGCTCCAGCCGTCCAAAAGTGTTTCTGATTCACTCCATACACATAAATCTGTTTGGGGAAAAAGGCAGTATAGTAAACCACTGCGACACAATGGTAAGCTGTTTGTCTGTTTCTCAGACACTAATTATTTTCCCAAGGCGACGCCATATTCAAGCGGCTGATGCTGTCGATGCGGGACTTTCGCTGCTTTAGCTGCAGACCAGTCTCCAGTCTCCGAGGGGTTATTCGCGGTAAAACAGATCATCTGAGGAAATGACGAGATGCCAGAGGATCAATAAATAACAAAGGGGCCAGTCGAGGAAGAAACTGACATCTGGCTTCGGAGTTACAACTTGCAATTTAGTGGAAAGTTGCTAATGCGCTTTCTGCGAAAAGCAGCAATGATGCACCGGCAAAATGACTGCAGGCCCGCAGGACAGCTCTGCTAATGAGGTCTGGTCAGAAATAAAATGGTGAGAAAAACAGCGCCGTTCACTAAAATCCACTTCTCATTCTTTGTCAGATCACCTGGTAAGGTACAAACACTCACCTACGCTACACATCCCTCCCCACTTCAGCCGTGTCCACAGTTTCCTGGATGCCTGCCTGGCATCGTGTCACATGTGCACAGCAGGCAAATTCCCACTATTATTCGGCCCGTTCGGTTAAAAGATCAGATGCACATCTTTGCGAGGGAAGCAGGAGACTTTGAATGGATGTACACCACACACCGATCGCATCTGTAGGCGTAGACGGACACATCGACGACAGGTATTTGACGAAAGGGAGGCATGCGGCATTCCTGAGCCACCATCTTGCCCGCCACTGACAAAGGCAACCATCGGAGCCTTCAACGCCTCCCTGAAAGTGAGATGGAGAAGTGGTACTCTGCTAACTACACAACACAGCTTGGCGTCGGTTACTGGGTTATGCCGCAAGGCAGCTCATCTGTCTCCTGTTTTACACTTTCTGCTCTTTTAAAAATTTAGAGCTGATGTTTTTGGGTAAGCACCCTTCCCTCCAAGTGTACTAACTTACAGGCCTCCACCATAGACATCAGTAGCAGTTAAGTGGTGGACTCCTAAAAAACATTTCCAAAAATGCGTCCTAGTTGTCCATGTTAGCTGGGCATTAACAACCACAGAATTTTTTTCCACAGAACTCAGAAAATCTGAGATGCAGTACACTAAGTCCCTAGGTTAAGAACATGTGACTTACAGAAAACTAACTTAAGTTTGCATACTTAAGAACAGGCTGCCATACAACCTATTATATAAAAAATTTGAGTTAAACACAATGGTTTGTAATAATGAACGCACGCACCACTTTGTGACGCTCATGAAAACGTTGCGTGGCTTCAGCAGTTCGTTGACTCAAGGAAGGAGAACGCCACCTGCCATTTTAAGTCAGACCACGCTGCCGTTAACACTGTGTTAAGTGTGTAACTTTGTATTTGACCTAAATTTTTCTGTACCATAGCTAAAATATATGCTATACAGACAGTTCCTGACTTACGATGGGGTTACGTTCCGATAAACCCATCGTAAATCGAAAATATCATAAGACTGAGCACAGATTGGATGACTAATTGCCGTAGGAACCAATTGTGGATGGAATTTAGTTCCAACCCCGACTTCTTGTCAGTATCCAGTCTTCCACTGGGCTCAACGGCCGTATACACCAGCGGTCCCCAGCCACCGAGCTGCGGACCGGTACCCTGCCACACAGAAAGAATAAAAAACTTTTATTTTTATTTTATTTTCATTTTATTGACTATCGAAGTCTGCAGGGTGTTTTATTTTGGAAAATCAATTAGAATCAAAGCGGAATATCCTGAGATTGCCACAAAAACACTGAAAACCCTGCTTCCATTTCCAACATCCTATCTTTGTGAAGCGGGGTTTTCTGCAGTGACAGCAACCGAAATGAAATTACGGAGTACACTGGACATAAGGAACACACTTTAGGTGTCATTGTCTCCCATCACCCCTAGTTGGGACCGTCTCGTTGCAGGGAAACAAGCTCAGGGCTCCCACTGATTCTATGTTATGGTGAGTTGTATTTATTATGCACTTTATTATGCTTTATTATGCGCACGTGATGGCTGGCCCATGGAAAATTGCCTTACATGAAACCGGTCCGTGGTGCAAAAAAGCCCAATGGCAACCACATGGCAGACTAGAAGATGCGGATCGCTGCCGCTGCCCAGCATCACGACAGAGCATTGTACCGCATGTCACTTGCTGGGAAAAAAAATCAAAGTTCAAAATTCCAAGTACTGTTTCTACTGAATGCACATCACTATCACACCGTTGTAAAGTCGAAAAATGGTAAGTCGGACCATCATAACTCGGGGACCATCTGTATACTAACTCAAACATTTGACTAACTGACGCCAAATAAGAATCGTATGTACCTGCTCCAACTTACCTACAAATTCGACTTGAAGACTTAGGATCTTGTTCATAACCCAAGGACTGCCTGTACTGTGAAAGCTAAATTACGATGCGAGGCACCTGACTGCGTGACCTAACAGAGCCTCTTGACCGCTCTCAGGCAAACGCCATAAATGAGCATCTGACAGACAGGCCCGACGAGTGATGTGCAAACACAGGCGGACGTGATCCTCCGGTAGCTGAAGGACGAATTTGGAGCAATTGTGATGCACATCTGCTGTAGACCCTGCGGTTATTGGCTTATTGTGAACAATTACATTCCATTTCTCTAACAGTTTGTGCGCTCAATATTGTGCGTTGAATATTTTAGTGACAAAATGTGATTTTAATATGGACTCACCCTCTCTGCTGACTGCGCAGTCCCGAAGAAGATAGGAATAAAAGCTAACCAGATAATGCAGGTAGTGTACATGGTAAATCCAATGGGTTTGGCCTCATTGAACGTCTCCGGCACACCCCTGGTTTTAATGGCGTAAACAGTGCATGTGACCATCAACAGAATACTGTATCCGAGGGAGCAGATGAGCGACAGGTCTGAGATGTCGCATTTGAGGACCCCGCGGGCGTTCTCTGGGTCCTGGGTGCGCTGCTCCCCAAAGTCTACGACGGTGTGGGGCGGGTCGACGGCGAACCACACGAAGACGCCCAGAAGCTGCACGGAGATGAGGCTGAAGGTGATGACCAGCTGAGAGGCGGGGCTGATGAAGCGAGGAGCCGTCACCGACCGCTTTCCTTGCTCGAAGATGCGGTGGATACGGTTGGTCTTGGTCAGCAGCGCGGCGTAGCTGAAGCACATGCCCAGGCCGAGGAAGATGCGGCGCAGCGAGCAGACTACCACATCAGGGGCGGCGATCATCAGGAAGGTGATGGCATAGCACAGGAAGATGCCCGTGAGCAGCACGTAGCTCACCTCCCGGCCGGAGGCACGTACAATGGGCGTGTCGTTGTAGCGCACAAATGTGACGATGACAAAGGTGGTGGCGATGATGCCCAGCATGGAGACGAAGACGGGCACAACAGCCCAGGGCGAGTGCCATTCCAGCTTGATGATGGGTATGGGCTGGCAGCCGGTGCGGTTGTGGTCGGGCCGCTGCTCGTAGGGGCAGAGCTCGCAGTTGAACTCGCTAGCCTGGTAGTGGTAGCCCTCGCAGTGCTCGCAGTGCCAGCAGCAGGGGACGCCCTTGACGATCTTCTTGCGTTCGCCTGCCCGGCACGGCACGCTGCACACGGAGGGGGGCACGGCACGGCCGCCACTTGCCCACCGCATGGCACCCATCTGCAGGGAAGCAAGGACCAGTCAGCTCAATCTCCATATTGTCCTCGCCCCCATCCCGCTCTGTGCGGTAAAACGAAGGAAAGTTACGTTAAAGTAGCACGGGTGACCTGCAAAGTCATCAAATCATTAGAGAAGGTCAATGCCCTGCAGCAAGGCTACTGGGCCGCAGCCCCAGCAAGCAGCTTTCCAGCACTCTTCACCCCACTGAGCCTGCAAGCGGACCCGTACGAGTTCGGTGGGGACGCCGAGTCAAAACAGGTGGTTCGGGACCTGCGTTCTGCCCCACTGGAGCGTGAATCTACCATGAGGAACGCAACCGCCCTGCCCCACACCGCGTGTGTCAGAGAAGCATAAAGCTGAAGCATGGAACCCAAGCGAGAGAAATTTTCTTAACACGTACAAGCATCAGAGCAAACCGGACCGGGTTTCCTTTTGTTCTGATGATGAAACAAAGCCCATAAAAAAAAAAAAAAAAAGACTCACATGGGAACTTTGCCCAAATAAATAGAATCCCACACTTAACAGAACTGAAACAAAGCATTTACTATTTTAATTCTGTCATAATAGCAGAACCATTTTGAATTATAATTATCATTGCGTCCAGTTTTTTGTTTTCTGCCCTTTAAAGAGCTGCTCGTGGTCCACCATAGAGCAGAGCTGCTTCCGAAAGGGAAGTTGCGTCCAGGATGCTAATGAACCAGCTGAGCCGAACACTTCCGAATTGATGGGCAGCGTTCGCCGAACGACGGGAGACCCAGCAGCTTAGCGGAGAGGGGGCTGCTCCGCGTCCGAGAGCAAATCCATGTATTTGATTGGGGAGGGGGGGCAGAATCGAGTGACATTTTGTTTTAAGCCCGCTTACAAATTTGCGATGAAAATTGCCAGCAATTCCCCCCTCGCTCCCGGTAATCCGACCAGGGGCTGTGAGGAATTAAAGGAACCTGTCGCTCCGAATATTTTCGCATGAAGCATCGGGCTCGGCTCTAATTGGTGTTAAACTGGTGAAAATGTCTCGATGCAAATTACAGATGGCATATGTAGGACATGAGGAGCTACGTGTGTCACACGGGCCACATAAATCGCAGAGGAGGCGACGCGGAATCAAGTGAACTCGAATTAGTTACGCAACACGCTGACACGCTCTTAACTGTAATTGTGTTAATAACCTCATAGGAAGCAGAGTTAACACGCTGGAACGGGGCTCCCGACATTCGGATCGCAGCGTCTGGCTGTGGAGTAAACGGAGTAAATTGACTGCTGCTTTGTTATTTACTTCTCATTATGTTGTGTGTGTGTGTGTGTGTGTGTGTTGGTGGGGGTCGCTCGGTTTTAACTCCTTAATAAGATCCCTCGATTTACGTCCACTCACACAACGCATTGTCAGAACAACGTAAAAACGGCCAAAACAAATCAGCCAAAAAAAAAAATTCTGCATGGGTGAATATGGTCATTTTTAGCTCCATTTTACACCGGTGAATACGGCAATATTTAGTACTATTCTACATGGGTGAATACAGTAAAATTAGTGCCATTCTACGTGGGTGAATATGGTAATATTTAGTACTATTCTACATGGGTAAATACAGTAATATTAGTGCCATTCTACATGGGTGAATACAGTAATATTAGTGCCATTCTACATGGGTGAATATGGTAATATTTAGTGCTACTCTGCAAGGGTGAATATGGTGAGGATGTAATTTATCACTGATCGTGAGAATAGAATCCTAGGATTTTCATTTATGTAAGAAAACTATTATTTGTTTCAGTTATGCCATGGTGGTGAATCCTTTTAAACACTACAGTGCAGTTTCTTAGTTATTTAAGTTTTTTGGTGTTTTAGTGAAATTTGGGGAAATCAGGGAGGGTTTGGATTTAAACTGGAACACAGTGCAATTTTCCCCTTAAGAAATAAGGGAAATTGCTGTGTTGATGTACCCATTTTCACACGATATGGCCTTTTCAGGAACCAGTTAGGCGTGTAAATGGACTGATGACTATGTGATGACTATTTGAGAGTTCTTTAAAAAGACAGATGAAAAATAGATGCAAAAATAGATGCAACTGAGGACTCTCCTGTCTGCTCTGTGTTTTTCTGAAGACATCCAGATACCAGTGTTGGCCTGCTTAGCCACCAGGATGAAGTCCATCTTTCACAGCAGAAACATCTGGTGTGGTTCTTGCATGCCTGCTGTGCTGTGACTGTGTCTTTGTCTCTGTCTCACCTGACCCTGCGCTTCCAACCCACCACCCAGCTTTCCTCATAATTATAATTCTTCCACTACTTCCTGCAGAGATCTTATTTCAGGGATAAGACCCCATCTCTGGCCCTTTCTCTGGCCCTTTCCACTCACAGCCTTGCTGGGGATGCTGTGGGTGTTGAAAACTGTTTCCACAGCAACCACTAGGTGTGATGATTGGCACCCGTCATCTGGGGGGGTAGCGGATGACGCGCCATACCAGGCCCGCTGAGGAAGTCTGACCGCGGGCTGCGCACTGTGCATTTGTTATTCTTCTATTATTTCCAAGCGGTGAAGTGACAGCCGCGTGTGAATAATTCATACTTAGAACAAATTATGTAGAACTGTGAACTTTTTTGTCATAATTATTGAAAGAACAATTTTAAAATAAATGGTGCTCTAATTTGAATTGTCACACAGAGCCTTATGAGCTTTTAAAGTAAGCAAAGCCTAACTGTGTCTCTGTATTGTTCTCAACGACTTCACAAAAAGTTGCAGGTTCAGTCATTTCTATTTAAATAAAATGCTTCTGCTCTGTATCTCGCAGGGAGTGGAACAGAGAAAATAATGCAATAAATTAGACTTTAGATACTGAACTCATATCGAGCTTTTTTTTTATGCCCCATACATATACTGCTGTATATGAGCATGCACATTTGGGCAACTGTCAGAAGAAGTCGGTTTTTGTTCAGCTGAAAGTCAAAAGGTATTTATCAAAGCATTCTTAATAACTTTTTTGAAGCAGCGCTCATTTATCAGTTAATTCAAGTTTGTCTGAAGGAGGCGGCAAATCTCACGGCACCGTTTTTCACACTGCAGTGTTTCTGAAAAAGTTCATGGTTGCTAGGTGACCACCAAAAGAGTGACTGCTTTGAATGTACAACAGACAGTTTAGGAAAGCAGTGAAATCACTGCAGGTAAATTGTGGCCGTGGCAAATGTAAAAAATGTGAAACATCCGGTTAATTTTGTCATTTCTGAAAAGCTTTTGATCAGAACATTGTACAGTCCATGATACAGATATGAGAGTTCAACACGGATGTCCAATAATTTATATGTATTTACCGGCCCGATACCCATAGTGATACCCGTATTTATAAAATACGAAGAAATACTGTACACGGGACTCGATCTGTTGGATGAAAATTATGGACAAATGTAGCATTTACTTGGGTAACATTTCAGCTTTTCAGTCCATGGTAAATCATTAAAATGAACTGCTGAATCAGCTGGACCACAAGCCTGATGCTTGAATAGGGAATGGTTTTGTAGGCTCAAACTGTAAAGGCTTTATGAGACTCTTCACTTTCTTTTTGGCTGAAAAAAAATTGAACAGCAGGTCAAATAATAAAAATTGAAAAAAGGGCAAAACAATTACAATGGTCAAAAAACACCACAATATTAACAGCAATTTTTTCTGGAAGCGCAACGCTCTAGGGGCAAACAAGAACATCTCTCTCTAGTCATAGGAAGTTCTGTTTCTCTTTCCGCTGACCACATCAGAAGCTGCACTGAACAATCTCCTGCTGTCCACATTACTCACTCTCACTCTGAAAAATAAATATCACTTTGACTTTCTGGTCAAATCTAAGTATCTAAGCATAAAATGAATTAAATCAATTATCAGCCGATATCATAAGATTCCAATATCTTGCATGCCCAAAAGTTTGTTGCATAAATTGTTCTTTGTAGTCGGTTATTGCTAATGTTCACTTCAAATGCTATACTGGTCACATTTACAGGGGGACATGCGATCCACAGTCCTGTGTCAACAAAAACGAACGTGACGGGCATTCTCCGTGGACCTCTAAAAGGTGTCTGAGCGCTCCAAGTGCAGCTCCCAGGGAAAACAGTTGCAGTGCCATGCGATCGGCCCCCAAGGATTGCACTTTGATTTTGCACATAAACCAAAATGGTTGCGTGCTAAACCAAAGCTCCGGGCTTGTAAAGTGGAAGAGAGGCAAACACATACATTCAGATGCAGGCGGTTCGTCCAGTGCCCAATGACTTTATACTCTGCCGTCGACTTGTTGGTGATCTGGTACTGGAAGATGTCGTAGCGGCCCGGCGCGTCGCCGTTCTCGTTGAAGACGACAGGGGTCCCGGCGCTTCCTGAAGACGGGGAAACAGCAGCGGTGTGGCTGATTATGAAATATACCTGAGGTTTCCAAGTAAACCTGACAGCCCTTTGCCTTGACGGCCACGAATACCTTCCAGGAGCAGCTGCTCCGCTCTAAATCTCCGCGTCAGATTTAAGCAAAATCTCCTTTAATTGCCTTTATGGTTTATTTCTGTGACCTGCATTTGCTCGCTGACTGGGCCAACAAAGACAGCATCAGGAAAGCAAACAGAGCTCGGAGGGCCTCGCCTTGTCTGCGCTGCAAACCCTAAGCCGTTCATCCCCCTCTCCTGGACCGGAATGTCAATCTCCGCCGCCGTCGCCAGCATAAATAATGCAAGGTGCACCGACTCCACACCAAATCACAGTGACACCCCGTAGTGTAATTTTCACAGCTTCACCCCGCAAGGCGCAAACATCCTTGCAGCCCGCCCGCCCCCACCGAGGATCACGCTAAACCCACAGAACCCGGACATATTTCTCAGCTCTTTAAATCGTGAGAATCAAAGGAGGGAACCTCCGCACATCAAAGGCACGATATAATTTCAAATATTAATCTTGGAGGGGGGAAGATAAATTCTGCGTTATTAAAACTCCTGCAGAAACACGTTTATAACAGGCGCGGCGCAGCGGGGTTGGGCCTATCTGATGGAGCAGCTGCGGAGGCGCCCGCGAAGCGCCGTGCGGATCTGCAAAGGGAGCGGGCGGGCAGAAAAAGATTTTGCCTTCTGTTGCTGTCAGTGATGAATGAACAGATTCTCCCGGGACTTGGTGCAAACCCATTATCCCTCGGCCTTTAATCGGGTACGTATCCACCGGCAGACACGGAGCTGTAAATTAAAAAGGGGGAAGAAGGAACAGACTGTTTGGCTATGCATATCCTTCCGTCTCCTCCTGCCGCACTCAGGGGTGTTAATTAGAAACAAAAGGAAATCCTCCCGACGTCCAGGGTGCCGTGGCGCCTTCAAGCTCGTGTCTCACTCGCTTGGATGCTTTAACCGACTGAGCGGGAAACGCCCCGTTCTGGTGTCCTTGTTTGTTTTTCATTTATTCTGAGTCAAGCAGCGGTATGCTCACAGTGAAGGATTTAAACAACTAACACTGCGCTGCGAAGCAAACCGGTGCGTCTCGAATTGTTACGACAGTTCTCCATCGCAGCCCTGCGATCCAACAGCACGGTAAAGTGCGCGTGACAATTTTTTTTGAATTGTGGAAACGCTCATATCACGAAGTGAGCGGTAATTGCGATGAGCCGAAGAACCGAACGCACGTGGGGTCGAAGGGGGCGTCGGTACTCGCAGGTACCCAGGCCACATTTGGAATATTTGAGTAGGAATAGAAGTTGAGGAGACACGGGTGACAGATGCAGGTACAACCCTCCTTGGCATCTGCCACGGATACGTTGGTCGAGTGACCACCAAACACGGTTACGGCTGGAGATGTCCTGACAGCCAGCGGCCCTCACTTGGGGGTGTCGGGCGCCGATCGTAGAGCAGTCCAGCTCTCCAGCTCTGTAGCTTGCCAGAAAAGTGGAAAAACAGCCTCCCTCGGAGAAGAACTTTAAAAAAAAGTAGTTTGACATAATGAAACAAACACCGTTAGTAATTTTCGATTAGCGAGTGGGCGCAAAATTTGGATTTTATCAGCTGCACTTTACGTGCCATGAAAACATGAATCGCAAATGGAGTCCACACATCAGATCCGCGCTGGAATGAATCAGAGCACAGCCGCAGGTTATGCTTTTCCCCATCAAACAGACGGTGACGCACCGATCCAACCGTCCCCGCAGTCTCCGGTACCGCGGCTTTGAGCTGTAAGCCACGCATGACAACATACCAGGGCGCATCCTGTAGTCGGCGCACGCCGGGGCCACCGTGCTTTGTGGCTGTTCCAAAGGGAAATGAGCAAAACAAACTAAACTGAAACGGAACAATGCTAAAATAAAGCTAATACAGCTGGCGCGGAAAGAGCCGGAAAAATTAACATACTTTTAAAAGTGAATAAAAACATTTCCCACAGATCCACAGTCAAACTAAACCATTAAAAAACAAGCGTTATTCGAGCTTCGGTCCAACCTGTAAATATTTGTGACAGCGGAAATATTAATTTAGCTAAACCTGATATTTTAAAGTGATTTACGCAGAGAACTGGAGAAACTGTCAACAAACCCAAACATTCGAGTGTGGCTTTCGGGCTTTACAGCAAGAGGCCACAGTTACGCCCTCACCCCAACAGAAACAGCAACATTGTGGAAGCATGGAAGGCTAGCAAATGCAGTACATGACCCTGAGAGCCCCCCAGTCTGCTGCCTCCATCACATACTTCTGAGCGGGAGACCACTCCTTACCTCTGCTTGAGGGGGGCGTTTACAGAACAAACCTTGAATAATAAATGAACAGATGAACAAGTCACTCCAGCACCAACTGTAAAGCCATGTCCATGACCTCAGTGTGCACCAAGGAATGTATGAAAGGCCCTGCAAGCCTTATATGGACTGAACTGACAAAATGGGTCTCTGCCATGCCTCCCTTCAGCATCTTGGCAGTAACCCAAAGTTCACCCTTCCTTTACGGAAAGACGAGCGCACACCGTCATTTCTGAGCATCTCGCAGAGAATGGAAATGGAACAGCTAATGCACAAGAGGCCAACACCAGGCTTTATTCCTCGGCTTGATGCCCCCACAAGGTCTGCAGAGATGTCTGTAGCCCATTGAGGAGCGTACTGGCACCAGCACTATTAGATGAGCCAGGTGAAAGAAGAAGATGATGACACGTGGCCACAGTTCCCCACAAAAGCATTGTAGAGGATTTCACACTGGTAGCTCCTCTCAGCTGCTATGAGAAATGATTTTTTGAACCACCGCTCAACAGTGGTTTGGATCATTTAAAAAGTCATGCAGATGACTTGCACGCTGACTAAGGCTGAACTTTGGCACAAGTTCGCATTGACTATAACAATATCAATAAACGATTTTCCTGCATCCTTGGTATCCTTTTACGATTTTGGGACTGGTTCAGCCCCCGTGGTGATTGGCTACAGCCTGGTCACATGTTGACTTTTCCAAGGGGCCACAGGGGTCAAGTTGAGCCCGGCGCTCCAGTTAGAGTTTTGCTCCAGTGCCTTCATTAATTGCCCCTCTCTGCCTCACCGTCTCTCACCCTGGACCTCGCGGTGCTTCTCAGCCTTCATTACGGCCCCTCGTCCTCAGAGAGACAGGAGCGGTTGAAGGAAACTATCGGTGGAGAAGCTTAAAATGCGCCGGCACTCCGGAACGGGCGGCGTAGCCGGAAGCTTCCCGTTTTCTTCGAGGAAGAGGATTCTTTTGATTATGAGGAACGTGAACTTTGGAGTCGGGCAGAAGAGGCTGTGCTGCCGGTGCATAAATGAGGCAGAGAGGCCGGCGATGTGTTGCTCGGAGGTGAACACCTTGCTGTCAGCGCAGCACATTGTTTCCCTTTGACTGGAGCACAGTTGCATCAAGGGGAACGCGCGTGAACAAGCACAAAACCAGTCGTACAACCAGTGGCTTCGAGACCAGCGCGGCAATATTCAGAGGTGCAGCGTTCGGCGCTTTGTGGTGGCAACGGCAGGTTCCTCCTGGACGATTAGCTTAACAGCTCGAGTTATTAATGCTGGCAACGGCAGCGACGGTGGAGCCGTGTATATTATTTGCCGGGGAGCTTAATGTTCTATTAATTTGCCGATGGCCATTTAATAGCGCTCTGCCTGAAGCAGCACTGGCTGTAAGTCATGGGCTCAGGCCACATTAAGTCAGGTAAACTGCAGCCTGAGATTTCCAGCATACTGAATAATTCTGTTAGTAATGATTGTCCTTTGGTTTCCAGCGGCAGCTGAGAGAAAGTCTGGCACACAGAACCCCAGGCAACATTGACTTTTTCTCCATTTCTGCAGCTGCCCGAAGCCAGAAGGTAACTCCTCGAGTGGGCGAAACAGTGTCCGAATTTAGGATTTTTAGTTGAATTTGGAGCGAACTGTAACTGAAGTTGGGTATTTTTTTTAGAAGGGCTCTGCACCTACAGCTTGCATGCCCACAAACAACCGGTGCCAATTTCCACACCGCGTTCTCACCTGTGGCCCAATCCTTTTGCCAGCTGTACTCAGATATCCTTCAATACACTTTCACGTGCAAGTCTTCACAAGCGTGTGACAATACTGAATACTCTCTACGAGGCTGCAATCGAACATGAGCCTCATTTTTCACATTTACGACTGACAACAGCCGAGCATCGGGGAACAAAGTTCAAAGTTTAATCACGTGACCGACTTGCGAGATTCTACCTTAGTAACCGATTTCCAGGAACAAGGGACAACTCACATGCATAAAATGAGAGATTAGCGATTGAAACACCACTGCCTTCTCTGGGTTCACGACTGCTCGCCTCCGGTCAAGCAACTGACCCCTATGACAAAAATTGAGTCTGACTTTTAAGCGCGAAGACCTTTTCGTTGGAGGAACAGGTTTGTATCAGTCTATATGCCACACCACGACATGCATTTTAAAGAGACAAAATACATAAAAATATCAACAGTCGATTTCTGCATACAGTTTTGTCACCGGAGATATCATCTACATCAGCAACCACAGTAGTAAACACCAACACACAGCAACGTTTTTCTAGCTACTGCAAACACGTACATTAATCTATCAAACCATCCAACACGAATTTGTTCTTATTCTCTTTTCTGAGTAATCTAAAATTAATCTTGTAACCCTGGCTGAGCTGGCGATTCGCCTCAGGGGGCAGCCGCCGGGGCGGCATGTTCAGCATGCCCCTTTCCGATGGCTGCTTCTCTGGGGAACTGCGTTGACCACTGCTTTCCAACAAACTAGTATTGCAGGAATATTCATAGATGGAGGCCTCCGCACACACACACGCACACACAGAGCCTGACCCTCTGCTCCTCCTCCTAACTTGTGATACCTCCTAAAACGAAAGCAAACAGTAGCACCTGGTTTGAGACATAAAGACAGGAGAATTGAGAGACTTTTGTATTTGTTTTAAAATATTTTAAGGCAGCTTCAACTTACACCACCAAACAACTTTGCCTGTTACCTGTCACTTGCAACTTGTCAGTTGTCTTGTTTGTTATCATTCCGCCATTTGAGGTCCAGAAAAACATAAGCCTTCCAGCACACCCTTGGTGTGCTCTGAACCGCTGGTGTTGTGCTCCTTCACACAGCAGTGATGGGCGTAATGAAAGCGGCTCACACCATCTCCCAGGTACTTGGTCGTGACAAACACATTCAGAACAACAACGAGGCAACACACTGTATGCAATATTTATCTCTGTTCTGCTACAACTGAATCTGTCATACTAACCATTACAATAATTTGTGGACTACAGATAAATAAATTTTCTCCAAATAAAATCACACCATGACTGCAGAATGATGAAAACAACATCAGTGCAATAAAGGAGGAATTATAGTGGATACAGAAAGTCCTGCACTCTTATTGCAATTGCAGGTTTTTGTGTGTAAAGCCAGAAATCAAGACAAATCATGTCAGACATTTTCTCATTTTTATTGTGACCTTGCAACCAACACAATTCGAGAGAACAGATAATGCTTGAAACTAATTGAATGGAAAAAACCCACAACACCCTAAGTGCACATATCCATTTGTAAAAGGGGCTATAGCTGTGGTCAGACGTAAGGGTCACGTTCAGAAACGTGTCAAAAGGTAAGGACGCACCTGACATCAGTGAAGGTGATTCCGATTAACCCCAAATAAAAAGCAGCTGTTCCCTTAGGATTTCCTTAAAAAAATTGTGATTGCATCCTACTGGGAGGGCCATTGTCTATAAGGAGCAAAAACATCTATGAGATCTTATTGTGGGAAGGTACCAATCAGCTGAGGGGTGTAGAAGAATACCAAAAGCATTGCATGTACCATAGAGCACTATGAAGATTATCATCACTAAGTGGAGATAATGTTCCACCACAGGGACATTTCCAAGATCAGGACAACCCTTCAAAGCTCAGGGCAACGAGAAAACTTACGAGGGAGGTTAACAGCCTATGGCAACATTAAAGAAGCTGCAGGTGTTTCTGGCAGGTGCGACAGGTATTGGTATCCTGTATTCTGCACATTTCTGGGCTATGGGGTAGGGCAGCGAGACAAAAACCATTCCTCACAATAAAAAACATCCAAGCCTGTCTGAACTGTGCGGAAGAATGTATTTGATCACAACAAAACATGTGGGAAAATGTTATATGGTCTGATGAGACAAAGGTTGAACCTTTTGGCTGTAATTCTAAGCGATATGTTTGGTGCCAAGACAACACAGCTCATCACCCAAAGAACACCATACCTACTATGAAGCCTGGTGGTGGCAGCATCATGTTTTGGGGCTGCTTCACTTCAGCTGGGATAGGGAACTCTAGTCAAAACAAACTGGGTGATGACTAGCTGTAAATAAGATAAAGATTTTTTGGCACCAAACTTGCTGGCTTCTCTCAGAAAGCGGAAGATGCATTTCACTTTGCAATACGATAACAACTCAAAGCTCACATTTTAAATCAACCAAATGGCTTCAGAAAAGGAAGATCAAAGTGCTGTAATGACCCAGTCAGAGCCTAGAGCTCAATCCTATACAAAGTGAGATGGAATGATGGAATGACTGATGAAGGGCTGGATGTGCACAGAAGATCACCTAGCAATGAGAAGAAGCTTGAAGTTTTTTGCAAGGAAGAGAGATAAAACTTCAAAGTCTAGGTGTATGAAATCAATAGTGACTTAGTTGCAAAATTATTGCTGCAATGAATGCAAAATGTACTATCAGAAAGTATTAGTTGGGGTGAGGGTGCACATTTGTGCAACCGGGCTGTTGTGGTTTTTCAATCTAAATTACAGTCTTAAATTTTTTGCTTTCCTCTTGCATTTTGTTGGCTGGAAGGTCACATAAAAGATGAAAAAGTCTGCAGTTCCAATAAGGGTGTGTAGACTCACAGCAGTTATTTGAGAAAGCAAGAAAAAAATATGTGTCGTTCCCTTCATTAATTTTTACAGCTTAACAGAAATATATAGCGACAGTAAGGTCTGAGCAAAAAAGACGTGTGTGTGTGTGTGTGTGTGTGTGTGTGTGTGTGTGTGTCCACGGCTGGACCAACCCTTGCTTGCTCAACCAGCAGAGATCCCAGAGCTTCTAAACCGATCGTGCAGATTAATGGCTGAACCCCACTGTGCCCGTCCTCCGTTCCCTGTCCCAAACAAGTAGAGGGGAAGATAGTTTGAACGCATCCCAGTGAAGGACAGAGGGGGGTTAAATACTGCAGAGCTGTGCAGTTCACACACACGCACTCACACACACTCCGCTCCAGCATCACAACCCTGCAGCTGGCAGGGGGCTGCCGGCAAAGGAGCACAGCAACAGGGGTTCTTGTGCAGAGTGACAGCGACACACTGCCTGCAGCCGGTCCTGCAGTCGGGGGTCCCTCTCTACCACCACCCCACAGGGCAGCTTCTCCTGACTCTGAAGTGCAGCTCCAAATCTGCAAAGATTTGCTGCAGGAAGGCGAAAAAGTCTTGTTTTCCAGTAGCACAAACCTAGCATTTCATTACGTAACCTACTTATCTTCTTACATATGTACCCACTCTCTAATGGTTCTATTTAAATTACACCATTCAGTGTGATTCTAATTATTTGCCGGAAATTTAATAACTCATCAAAAATGAATTAAGGACACCAAAATTCACGGCAGCAAAAAAACTACCCTTTTATCTTTGAAGAATCCAGGACATAATTGCTTTTGAACAACAAAACACATGTACGGGGGCAGCTGGATCAAATTAACATTTCAACTGCAGTTTGGCTTGATATTCGGAAAAACGCCAAGCGTAGAAATCAAAGGTTTTCAAGTGCAAACACATGTAGGAGACTGAAGGGCAAGGTGTGAATCACCAGTTCTGGGGTGATGGATTTTTTGGGGTTTTTTTAATTATGAAGTAGAAAAATGAAGAGCAGCAATAACTTTTGATGTGTCCTTGAGAAACAGAGCTTAGTGAAACAACGCTATGAAAGACCATTAATCTCTAAGTCTGTTAAACTCAATCTCTGACTGTCTGTCTGTTTGTTCTTTATGCACAGCATTGTTTTTCAAGGCACAGATTTGCAATTTGGTAAACAGGAACTTCTCACCCTAAGTGAGGTTTTTGTGCACACAAATACACACACAGCACTACACAAAATTTGTGACGTATGCTCCTAGGCAGATCCCACCCAATTTGCAGGGTGAGGACATGCACACACACACACACACCAAGGAGGAATGATGAGAGAATGCTGGAGGCAGGACCCAAACTGGCAACAGGGAAAAGTAGAAAATCATATAGATGAATCACATGGCACTGCATACATTGCTAACATGTGGGTTATAAAGTTTACTGTACTTGTCATATTAGATCTTAGTGCAGCCCTTGATACCATAGATCATGGTATACTTATTAATATCCTCAGACAGTGGGTGGGCCTCTCCAGCAGTGCTTTAAAGTGGTTACAGTCCTACCTAACAAATAGAAAATTCTTTGTATGCTGTGGAAATAACAACTCAGATGTTCATGACATTGACTATGGTGTTCCACAAGGATCCATTCTGGGTCCACTTCTTTTTTCAATCTATATGCTCCCCTTAGGTCAAGTTATCGCAAAATATAATGTGAGTTACCATAGTTATGCCAATGACACACAGCTCTATTTTTCTATAGCCCCTGATGACTTGACTCTCTTATTCATTGTCTCAGTGGTATTTCAGACTGGATATGTGACAACTATCTAAAATTAAATAAGGAAAAAACCAAAATCATAGTAATCGGTAAACAGGGATATAGTGAAGCTGTTGCAAACAAACTCGATCCCTTAGGTTTTAAAATAAGGACAGAGGTAAAAAACTTAGGGGTCATCATTGACTCTAACCTAACCTTTAAGTCACAAATTGCAAAGATAACAAGGACTGCCTTTTTTCATCTAAGAAATATTGCAAAAGTTAGACCCCTCTTAACTTAAGCCGAAAAATTAGTCCATGCCTTCGTGTTTAGTAGACTGGACTACTGTAATGCTCTCCTAACTGGATAGCCCAAAAAAGAAATAAATCGCCTGCAACTAGTGCAAAATGCTGCAGCTAGGATCCTAACTAGGACAAAGAAATCGGAACATATCTCACCGGTGTTAGAATCTTTACACTGGCTACCAGTCCCCTTTAGAATTGATTTCAAAATACTTCTTTTTGTCTATAAAGCCTTAAACAATCTTGCCCCATCATTTATAGTGGACTGCCTATCCCCTTACAACCCCATGTCATAACGTAAGATCCTCAAATGGTAGTCTGCTGAAAATTCTAAAAGCTAGGCTCAAAAGAAGTGGGGAGGCAGCTTTTTGCTGTTATGCACCTAAACTATGGAATAATCTACCCATTGAGATTCGCCAGGCTAGTATGGTGGCACACTTTAAGAAGCTGTTAAAAACCCATTTTTTTAAATATGGCCTTTGCTCTACCTCTGTTATAATGCTTTCCTTATTATAATGCTTTGCATTATTCCATTGCATGGACTTGTTACTGTTACTCTTGTTCAAGGACCCATGCTGATCTTTGCTAATCTCTGCTGTCTCTCTTTTCCGGTTCATCTGTGGTGGCGCACTACGCCACCACCACCTAAAGCTAAGCAACAAGAAGCCGGTAGTAAGGCAGATGTCCCAGATCTCCATGGCACCTTCATCAACGTGTGCGGCAGAATGACCAATAAAGACTGTTCTAGAAATCCCTCTGTTAGACAGAATGCCAAGTGGGGGCTATGTGGTCTTTTGGCCTTGGAACTCTTGCAGATTTTGTTTTTTTCTCCAGTCCACCCGGAGGTTTTTTTGTTTTTTATGTCCTCCCGACCTTTAGACCCTATTTACTTATCTGTACAACCTCATTTTCAGTCTGACCTCTTTCATTATTCCTGTTTACCATTTTCTCTTTATTCTTGTATACTGTTTCTTTCTCGTTGTTGTCTCTTTAACCTTGTAAAGCACTCTGAACTACAGACCACTGTATGAAAGGTGCTATACGAATAAATGTTGTTGTTGTTGTTGTTGTTGTGCTGACATATAAACTACCCGGGCAAAAAAAAAAGGTCAAACACTCAAATATTTCGTTGGACCGCCTTTAGCTTCGATTACGGCACGCATTTGCCGTGGAATTGTTTTGATAAGCTTACGCAACGTCATAACATTTATTTCCGTCCAGAGTTGCATTCATTTTTCGCCAAGATCTTGTATTGGTGATGGGAAAGTCAAACCGCTGCATAAAGTCTTCTCCAGTACAAGATCCCAAAGATTCTCAATGGGGTTAAGGTCTGGACTCTGTGGTGAAAATGATGTCTCTCTCGTGCTCCCTGAACCACTCTTTCACAATTTGAGCCCCATGAATCCTGACACTGTCATCTTAGAATATGCCCGTGCCATCAAGGAAGAAAAAAATCCATTGATGGAAAAACCCGGTCATTTAGTATATTCAGGTAGTCAGCTGAGCTCATTTTTTGGGCACATAATGTTGCTGAAACTAGACCTGACCAACTGAAGCAACCCCACATCATGACACTAAGTTAAATTCAGGTGCTGACTTTTTTTTGGCTGGGCAGTGTATATACTGGGTTATGACTAATGTGTCCCTCTCTGTAGTGTCCACCTGTACTTTTTACTTTGACCATTTCTGATACTGTCAGCACTGGGTAATACAGCTGGTGTAGTATACTGCATAAATGGAGCTTGAAAACAGCATAACAGAAAATGTATGACCAATACCTTTAATAATAGCAAATTACCATAACAATTATACAGTTCCTAAGAATTTGCTTAGAAATATTTTAATTTGTAAAAATGTGAAACGATACAATAAATGAAAAAGGGCTCAAATAAAAGAGTGCTGCTGTGAAACAGTACTAATCAAGGTAATGCTGTATTTATTTCTTACTTTTAATATCTGTAATAACATCTGTCAGAAACCTTGAAAAGGAAAGCAAGAAGCAGGGAGAATCCACATCCTAGTAAGGAGCAGGAGAAGTAGTGATTTCATACAGCGCTGGGTGTGAGTTAGAGATAAACGGTAATAACGGGATCCCAGGCAAAATGAATCATCTCAGATAAAGGGGACAGCCACGTCATGCACAGACAGTTGGCATGCAGCCTCCCACATCTCCCGCAGCAGAATTGCGCTTGGGCACACGTGCTGCACACTGCATGTGTAACACAGACCCGTGGCATTGCGGCGCCCAACCAAGGCATCTAAAAAAGCCCCGTGTAAAACCAGTCAGTGAGATCTCGACTGTCCCGAGGACGCGCTCCTGGTCCACAGCCCTGCGAAAGCTGCCAGGCCATTTATGGCACAACATCACTCAACAAGGTTGTGGCCTGTAAAATTAAAATCAGCAGATGAAATGGTTACTCCGAGCTCGTATTTATCGCAGTTACCCTGCTGATCAAACAGCAGATGAAGCTACGTGAATTCCTAAGGGGCCAAGAAGGTAAAGCGGATCATAAAGTTTTGTGACTGAATAAAGAAAATTTGTTTTACAAACCATTATCGTACAATAACCAATAACCTTGTTAAAAGACACAAATATTCATCCCAGGTTCAGAGCAACACTTCAAAACCGGTGCTGCATTTTATTTTTCATTACCTCACCAACACTCCAGAGCAACCTACACTACAAGATCCATACACTGAGCTGTTTGCTGCAATTTACCCATTCATGCAGCAGAGTACTTTCTTCCAGAGCAAATGAGGCTAAGGTTCTCCTCTATGCTACTGCAACAAGAGGTGGGATTTGAACCCAAGTCCTTTGGCCTGCAAGGGAAGAGCTGTTACCACTGCATAACCTACTAGCCTGCCATCAGAAATGGTCTCAGGGCCTCTAGTTGGGCCACTTCTGAGACCGAGACTCCAAACAGCCTGTCAAGCTGCCATTATGTTTTATTTTATTTTAATTCTAGAACAAGCGGGCCTTTGTTCTTTCTGCATTTGCTGTTCTCTCATTGTCTACAGTCATACTCTCCAAATCGATTAAAATATATTCCAAAAATCAAACATCTGCATGAATCCATTGTTTTTTACTGCTACGCTATAAAATAAGAAACAGTTGTTTTTCAAAGCAAACAGCTTTGTGGACACAGGCGCAGAGTGCAGGTACCAAAATGGCCTCCTTGGTGTAAACCAAACACTGAAAGCAGACGATGCAGATCTGCAGGCTACACGTAAAGTCAGTTACCTCTTCACGCCACCAAATGTCCGGACGGTGCCCTTGTCTTGCTTCTCAGTCGCTCCATTGAGGGGCATCGCAGTTTTTTCGGGCATTAACTGCCTGAGCAACCAGCAACACCTACGGTAAGGGGAACTGCTGTTCCTTCAACATCACGGTGCCATGTGAACGCAGCGGTAACAGCAATGGCCCTGGCAGTCCTTGGTCAACGGAGACGCTCAAGACAGAAATTCAAAATCGATTTTCCTCCAGTGCCGGAGAGCAGGGGGAATTCAAGCTATCGGTTTGCTCCATCTTCTTTAGACTCTGTTTGATTGATATGGATTCGTGGGCCGGTTGGCAAGGCCTTCGAGTTCCCGATCCAACGCTCCTCTCCCTGAAGGGTAAGGCCTAATGAAGAAGGCTTTCTCCTCCATCACACCCCCATGTCCGAGCGTAACTTTATGTAGGACAACGGTGCGGCTCCGAGATACATGCAGCAAATTTCTCTCCGAACAAAGCAACTGAGATGCTTTGCTGAAACGGCGCTGCAGATCATAGTTTTGTGGAGAAGCAAAAATAAAAACAAAAGGAAATGCAATATAAACTGACCAATTTTTCAAATCGATTTGTCTACCATATTTGTGCCCCTGCCCTATTGAGCCGTCCAGGCGCTGAAGGTGTAAGAACATCCTGGCTGAAAAGAGTTCCCCTTATGGTATATACAGTAAACTAATACAGTAAACTAACAGGAACTTAGTTTACTGTATTAGTTTACTGTATATACCATAAGGGGAACTCTTTTCAGCCAGGATGTTCTCACACCTTCAGCGCCTGGACGGCTCAATAGGCAACAAACGGAGTACAGCAATTGTGACAAACAACTGACAGGAAGCAGCTGTCTGGAGCACCGAGGGATCAATGCAAGCACCGTGCTTTCACCGTCCTCAAGGACAGCACAGCCAGATGCTGAGGACTCACATGTGTGGCTGCTGATGCCAAAGTCCCTCCTTCACAGACGCAGCCCTGAGACGCAGCACCCAAACGCATTGGGGGAAAAAAGACAAATTACGCCGGCTGTATTTCATAAAGGGAACATATCCATTCATCTTGAGTAAATACATTTAGTTTTGCAGTGATCTGGAGCCCAACCCATCTTCAGAAAGGATGCCAAGTGTTCTACAGCACACACACACACACACAAACAGTCCTTGTGTTAGTCTGCCAGTAATCAGGAAACCCAAACACATTATTTTATGGCTAATTTTCAGAATAAAAAAAACAAATGGAATTATTGAATGACCATCTAGGGTCTTCTTCTTTTCATCCTTTTCCTTTCCACCAGATTTTTGGATGTTTAAAAGAAAACAGCAGCTCAGGCAGCAGTCATGAAGATAGACCACAACGCAGTCTGCATCTCAAGCGAACTCAAAAACAGCCGACCAGACAAATGCACATTCCCAGCTTTAACATGACTGGGTATCTTCCAAAAAAGGGTGATTTAAGCAGGCTCGACAGCACTTAAACAACAACAACAACAACAAACCAGAGTGCTGGACAGTGGCGCACAAAGGATGACAAAGAGTCTTTGAAGAGGATATACAGAGAAATTAGTGGCCATATAAAGTCAGAAAGGTGCAAAGTTAACAGCACAGGAACAGGAACTAATGGATTTAACAAAGGAACTGAATGTGCAATTTGGAAGAAATTGGAACAGATACCCAATGGCAGAAGCTGAAATGAGGGAATAAACTTGTTAAAAGAGTAGAAATGTAGCTGCCATAATATCTTTGCAACAGAGTAGGTGCAAAATATAGAAGATGAAGCTGAGAATAACTTAAGCAAATCATGCAATTAATAAACACAGTTATTTGCTTACAAAACTTCAGTTTGCTTTATTTTTGTAGAGCACTCCTCTCACAAAGTGACATAGAGTGCTGAACAAAAGGTTAGGATACACATACAAGAGGTGCACAGTAAGACTAAAGATAAGCTGTATGATTAATACAAGGACTATAGCAGTTAGTAAAGCTGTAGAGTAAGAAAAGCTAGCAATTGAGGAGAGGAAAACAAAAGAAAAAAACTGGCAACTAAAAGGTGGATGAAAAAAATAAACGTGTCAGTGGCTTCCCACCCCTAGGGTCTATGTGGGCATTCTAGGCAGACAAAAAAAAGCCAGTACGTAAAACTAAGAGAGGAAAGACTGTGCAGCTGTTAAAGACATTGTTAGAGCCACAAAAAAACTAAAATTGATGTGCGGGTATGTTGATCTTATCCATCATCTATGAATCAGAATGGACCATCATATCATTGCATGGCATCTCCGGGCACAGCTGACTGGAGTATTCACTACCATCTTCAACGAGTCTCTAGTTCCTATGTGTTTTAAAAGATCCACTATTGTCCCGGGACCAAAGAAAAATAAGCCCTTGTGCCTGGATAACTTCCAGCCTGTTGCACTGACCTCGGTAGTCATAAAGGTTTTTGAGAGACTTATTAAAGCCATTATCACAGTATCCATCTCCAACTTTGTAGACCCACTTCAGTTTGCTTACCACCTCAGTAGATCTACAGATGATGCCATTTCCCACATCTTGCACACCACCCTTGGTCATGTGGATAGGAAACATGGGAACTATATGAGATTGCTGTTAATTGATTACAGTTCAGCTTTCAACACATTGTTCCTCATTGACTGTTCACTAAGCTGAGAGACCTGGGACTGAATAGCCCCGTGTGCCTGGGTTCTCAGTTTTCTCACAGGTAGATCACAGGTGGTGAGAGTTGGTAGCTGTACCTCCGGCATCATCACACTTAACACAGGAGCTCCACAAGATTGTGTACTTAGCCCTCTGCTCTATGCCCTCTACACTCACGACTGTGTGGCCACGCACGCCTCCAACTCTATCATCAAATTTGCTGAGGACACAGTGGTGCTGGGCCTCATCTCCAACAACGATGAGACAGCATACATGGAGGAGGTGGATAACCTGGCATCATGGTGCCAAGAAAACTGCCTCCAACTGAATGTCAGCAAAATGCGGCAGCAATAGTCCTACACCCCCTCAAAATCAACGGGACTGCAGTGGAGAGGGTGAGCAGCTTCAAATATCTGGGCATTCATGTCACTGAGGATCTGACATGGACTGTACACATTCAAGCTCAAGCCAATAAAGCAAAGCAGCATCTTTACCATCTGAGACAGCTGAGGAAGCTTCGGGTCTCTCCGGTGATCCTAAAGACTTTCTACTCTGGTGCTATACAAATTGTCCTGACTCAGAACATCGCCTCCTGGTTTGGGAATAGCTGTGCTCAGGACATCAAAACACTACAGAGAGTGATCCGGGCGGTGGAACGCTGCACCAGATCTGATCTACCGTCTCTGCAGGATATTTATACCAGGAGATGCAGGACCGGAACGACTAGGATCATCGGTGACCTGTCTCATCCCAGTAATCATCTGTTTGACCTGCTGAAATCAGGCAGATGCTATAGAAGTATTATGGCCAGAATGGAGAGGCTCAGGAGGAGCTCTTATCCCCAGGCCATAAGACTTCTGAACCTGGACATGCCATCACAATCTTTTCCAACTACAGACTATAATACACATTGAATGTTGCCACCATGTCACCTAGAGGTTTTATTTATACATTACTTTTATTTATTCGTTTATTTATTTATTTACTTGTTTATTTGTTTGTTTACTTGTGAAATTGTATTGCACACAGTCTTATCACTGATTCAGGGCACATTTCACTACATGGTATACTTGGTATAACCATGTACGTGACAAATAAAATTCTTTGATTGGTTCAGCAACCCGTGAACACGAAACACATGCAGCAGTGTCAGGACTTGGGTTACCATTGAAGCGGACGGCACGAATATGGGCGAGAAGCTCCTTGCCATCGATGTTGGCCATGCGAGGGCAGAGACCTGGGTAGCCGGAGCACAGGTCCCGGTGCATGCGGTGCAAGGCGTGGGCCATGGCGTACACAGCGTCAATCACAAACTGCACCTTGCCCTCCTGTTCGTAGCTCGAGTCCCTGCCCACCTTTTCCAGACCTGGGGGGATAGAAACAGGGGAAATACGGAGGCGTCAGTGGAGCAGTGTGTGGGTTGCCTTGAAAAAGGCCGTGTGGTCCATTTCCCCTGAATGATTCTGTCAAATATAAAACCAGACTTTATGGTCGCGTTCACCACAAATCGCTGCAATACAGCAGATTTGTTGAAAGGTCTCGGTTTCTCTTCTTCAAAATACATGTTAACATTCACACACATGCAATGCAAACACACACCGACATGCTGCAGATAACTCTCCACTGGGGAGCGGCGCGGTGCAGAAGCAGCGCCGTGTACAACATCATGAACTTAATCAGCCATGAAATCTGATTAAACTGCTCCCTGGAAAAGTGTTGAGAGACAAACATGAAAACAGTCCATGCAGGAAGGAGAAAGAGCACGGCTGTAAACCAGAAATAGACGACAAAACAGTATAAAAGGGGAAAGGCAGTCGGTTCGCTTCTACCGATAAAGGGGAATCTAATCTGAAACATTTGCGATGACTATCAACAAAACAGTGTTAAACGCAGCGTACGTAGAGCACAAAAATGTCTTACTGTGTGTACAGCATTTTTGCATTAGCCTTGCTTTATGTAACATCCCCAACTCTTTTGCCGCACTTTCTTGCCTCTTCCTGTCAACTCCTCTCTCCTTTTCCACCCTCATCATTAAGGCCTTGTCCACATGGATGCAGATGCTTTTGAAACGCAGCTTTACCTCTACGCTTTGACCTCTCGTCCGCACAAAAATGTTGTTTTAGGATACTGAAAACTGAGCTTTTTTGAAAACTCCAGTTAGGGTGTAATCGTGCAGACGGGTAAAACAGAGATTTTTGCTTGACCTCTCGCGATGTGTTGTTTTGCGCATACACTGCACACATGCCAGACACCGTAATCAAAGCAATGGTGGACTACTTTTCCCATCTTCTTTGGCGTTTTCACCTAAAGTTTCAGCGCCACCTACTGGCATGGCATGATTATGTGAGCGTTTTACATCATTTTTCCATTCTTGTGTGGACAGAAAAGTTTTGTAAAACACAGATTGTGTGGACAGGATTTTTTTTCACGGAAATGGAAAACCTGCATTTTCAAAAAAATCCACATCCGCATGGACGAGGTTTAAATTTTAAGGGGCACCAAAGTACAGTTTCTAAATTAGATTTTCTTTATTTTTCAGCTTCATTCTATTGGCTTCCGAGTCCAAAAGAAAGACAAGCACCAGGTGAAGTGAGAGTGTAATCCAGTCAGTGAGACACAGGGCTCATGAACGAAATCGACATTTTGCAGAAGATCCAACTCGGATGGGGTTTGTGCAGAAAATGAGACATTCGCTTCCGCTCCGCAAGTCGGCTTGTACGGCGCAAAATGGACAACAGCAGGTAAAATGCGTTGGGTTGATGGGTGGGGGTCATCGAAACAGAACCAAGTGATGGACTGCTGTAGAACAGGCTGTAGCGCCATGGCAGCAAATGATGGGCGACAACAAGGAAACAACATGACGCTCCCTATAACAACCAGCACTTCACTGAATATTCACGAGCACTGAGTGAGATCCACCACGGCAGGTATTACAGGGTTCTTAAGGAGAACACCGTACATGACCAGCATAAGCTGAAGTTTTTTCCCACTGTGGTAACACAATCGCTTAACTCATTTTCTGAATTGTAAATCCGATTATGTCTGTCATTATCGGAATCTAAATTGCATTATTTATTCATTTAACCAATGCTTTTCTCCAAAACCACTTTCAGGTTATGTCTGCATATCTACTTGACGCATTAAAATTAAGTAACACGATGAATAAACACGTACACACGTATGGCAACAAAGTGAAGGTGTTTTAGCTATAGCGTCTTAAGAAGTTTGCTATCCTTGGGTCAATCTCCTTGTCTTGTGGGATACTGGGGTTTCATTTTTATGCTCGCATTTTCTCACGCTGCCCTACAGGAGCAATAGCAGGTGTCGCTTCATCAAAACCTGCTTTGTCACAGGTAGGATGGAGAAACCCCTCACTTCTACGAGCCAGCTGGTCTTCTATGGCAGATAAAGTGAGAGCTCAGTGGACATGGATGCTGCATACAGCACAACAACCAAATATTTAATTAGATTTTAATTCGCTCTAATTTGGCATATCTTAATACCAAGGGATATGTGAGGCTTTAAATTTATTTTTGCATTGTTTAGATATCATCTCCACGATTACAGCGCGCCTCCTGATGCCAGTTGGCCTTGATCACCTGGAAGCATGGCATGCGTCTGCTGGGCTCTCAAGGTCCTCTTCATCCGAAATTATAAAATCAAAAAAACATCATTTCCAGTAATTATTACCGCTATTGCTTTTTAAGTGATGCTTTCATCTGTTAACTTTGTACCCAGATGTAAAGCAATTCTTGTTAAGTACAGCGCTCAAGGGTACCACAGCAGGATCCCTCCTTGCACCCTATGGCAACCATCATCTACTGTGGAACCAGCAGCCCCACCTGTCTGGAAGCTGTTGGAGGTGAGATGACACCGTCCAGTTACAGTGACAGCACCGGTGACCTCCCAGACCAACACCGAAGGAACGTGAACTACAAGAGAGCAGCCGGTCTTCGCCACCTCTTCACAAGGCCATTTATGCAAAGCCATACCTAAAGCAAAATGACTAAAAATGATTTTGTGATGAACGGCGGCAGGTATGACAGAAAACTTAATCCTTCAGATGAGTGTTTCGATTAAATGCCACACATTCAACTCCCACGTGCCAGCGGCCCTGATTAATATTTTTCCTTTTTGTTGTGGAAAGAGAGTCCTGTCCTGTTGAGAGATGCAAACTATATCATTTACAAAGTAATTAATGGGAACAGCACTTTATAAAAGGATATATTTTTTATAAAATGACACGTTTTTGCCAGATTATTCCGGCGTGGATTGATTTCATTTACGTTAATTGTGTTCTATTACCACTCAAATTGTTCATCGCAGTCATCCTTCGCGAACCTCTTGTGACGCAGCAATGACACGAATCCCGCTTGTGCAAAAGTTCAAGCTGCTGCGCCCACAGAGACGGGAGCGGCACCTCGAGCTCTCCAGTGTGCCGCTTGGGGGTGTCAACTAAGGATGGAGGAGCGCCCCTTCCCCCCACCCCAAAGGGGGACCCGACAATTAAACAAACAAAGAAAGCAAGGCTCCCATCCAAATCCATTGGCCGCCTCCGTCGCCTCCTTCATCTCCGTGACAAATGCGTCGCGAGCGACGGCGTGGCGCCGGTCTCGTGTTCGTTGTAAGATGAATGTGGAAAGTTCTGCCGTCTGTCAGATGTTTTTAAAAATCTGCCTCGGCTCGTTCTGCGGCAAGAGCTGCCGGGTACGTGAAGCCATTTCTAAATTGAGCTGGCTGTCATGACTGAATAGATGAACAACCACTTTCTTCACGGCTGTGGATTACCCCTCCTCGTTTCCATTAAAATGTGCTACCTGTCAAGGTACAATGGCCAGCGGCACTTGAACTATCAATATTGTAGCAGGCAATCAAAGAGAAGACCCTGATGGAACTTGTGGGTCTCGACGAGAGCCATATCTAAATGAGGAGCTCCTGTCTTCACGTTGCACCTGTGTCAGCGTATTCCACGCTGAAGGACAACGATCGAAATCAGGCCGGGCATTTTTTAATTCTCAGGCCACCTGGAGTCAGTGGGACCCTGCGAGGCGGCAGAAAAGGGTGATGTTTCAAAACTTTACTGCCCCAGAACAAATTTATTCGAGTGCAAGCGAGACCAGGTTTTGCAGAACTGTCAAAAACTCTCGGCGTAGCGTCTTCCGCAAGAGTTAAGAGAACAGCGGTAACAGAGGGGGCCTTGGTTTGGCCATGCTAACAGATTTGGGAGCAAGAACATTTCATTTTGGAAATGTCAGGCAAAGCTTGTTTTCGGTGTCAAAAAGTGTACTGGGGGGAAAAAACACAAAATCTTTTATATTGCAAGTCAAGTTATAAACCTATCTCTATAGAGTATCTGTAAAGCTCAGTCTCTGTTTTCTGTTTGCTTTGTTGTTCTTAATGCACAGCTTTTTCAAGACTTGAAACTGGCACACAGGTACTTCTCACCCTTGTGAGATTTTTTAATGCACACACACACATACAAAACAATAGCACAGAGCCTCTAGGCAGTTCCCAGCTAATTTGTCAAGATTAAGAAAAACAGGGTGCGCGCATACACACAGAAAATCACCTGGGAGGGGTGGGGGGGGGTTGCTGGTGGAAAGACTCAAACTAGTTACCAGGAGTTATACATCACACACATACACCAACTGCACTGGGCACTTTGTAAAGGTAATAAAGTCTGATGCCAAATATTTATTAGTTTTCCCCTTCCCACTGGGTTATGAGCAGCATGCATCACTCTCTGTGGTGTTTGCCTGTTTGACAGCACTAACAGTACTTGTGTAGCAAATGCAACCCCTTTATGGTTAAAACAATTTGGTTACATATAATGTGTTACCACTGTTTATTTTCTGATCCAGGCTAACTCAGCCATTTCACATTAAAGGGATTTTGGAGATTTTCTGCAGATAAAAATACTGACAAAATCATTTCTGACATTACAAAAATACTCATACCCCCAAAAACATTCTATGCCAAACCTCCAGCAGGATAACCATTAGAGGTCCACTGCTGGGAGAATCCACCACCTGAATTCTCAACAAAAGTCCAAACATTGGATAGGAGCTGTGGTTTACAGACAAGTCCTGGAAGTAAAAACATCGGACGGGCACCACAGTGTCACAGAAGGTGCAAAATGAAGTTTGCTTTTAAAAACCAAAAATACTTCATCAGCTAATCTGAGGCAAGGGTGTAGGTCAATACTGAAGGGGACACTCTAAATCTCAGGCAGACCAGGTTCGTCCGCTGGTCCCCTGGAGGTTGTCTTCATAACCCTTAACAGCACAACCGATTATTATAATTAACCATTTCCCGAAAATACAAATGCATAATCTTACATGGTCTATTACAATCCGGACCTCAACCGGGTTAGAGTTAGGGTTAGGATTAGGGTTAAGCTAACCCTAACCCTATTACAATCCGGACCTCAGCTGGAGGTGCTACCTGTTCCTTTTTGGCTGTAAAGCAGTACATTAAAGAGTACTCTTGTGGCAGAATTGGTATACTGAGAAAATGCAAATAATACAGAAACAAGTAAATACGCACATTTAGGAGGGGTGGCCATGTAGCACTGAGATCCAAAAAAACTACTTTTTACACACAGTGCCAGTTTTGTCTCGGCAGAAAGACCAAGCAAAGATGCGGAAAGTTCATCCAAATCACAACTGCTCCCATGAGGTGAAAAGAGTGAAGTCAACACAGTCCAGCCCAGACAAAGGAGTCGGTGTTCAGTTCCTGCAGGATTAAATGTACTGCTAAAAAATATCAGCCGTTCTTCTCAGCAGGCTTACGGCAGAGCGGAGAAGTGGCGGGAAACCTAGACACTAGTGGTTAGTGTTAGCATTTCCGTCTGCACCGCGGGCTTTAGGGGAGGAAGCTCGAGCCGGCAGCTGTAATCGACTCGTGCGGATGGGATGATTGTGTGATCCTGAGCAGGAGAAGCCGAGGCCTGGTCCTGAGTCTCAATTAGAGCTCAGCCAGATGGCACGGCTGAGTGACAGAGAAGAAGCGCTGTTGAGCGATTCCACGCACGTTGCGCTGCTAATGGCTCTCTGTTTTTACTCATTATGAAATTAAATATTGAGGCAGCTTTTACGCAAACAAATTTGTAATTATACCCCACAGTTGCATCTCCATGTGGAAGAAGAGGGAAAGTGGAAGTTTTTTTCCAATATTCTTGCTTTTGTCAGCGTATGTCACACTTTTTCCGGTTCAAAAAAATATGTAAATCAGGCCAAGGCATTTGCATGAGATGGTAATATCACCTGCTTTCGGAGCTGCGAAGAATGTATCTACGGATCATAACGGAATACATTAATATCCATATGGCCAGCGATTAAAATAAATTCCCAAAGACACAACCTCATTGCACCCTGAAATACGGGCCCATCGAGAAGAACAGAAGCACGCGACCGGTTTCCGTTTTGCTGTATTAATCGGCATCCGCTTTTCAGAAACTCGTGTTTAAGCACGGCTTATAGTTGTGAACAAAAGCCCAGCTGAAAAGGCTCAGGCACTCGTCCTGTTGCTCTGTGCGCACTCCAAACTGCGTTTCTGGTCACATCTGTCGGGAGCAAACCCATTTGAGCCGAGACCACATCATTTTGAGCCCAGCATTTGAAGGGGGTAGGGATTGAATCGGGGCTCGAGAGGAGTCGGCTGGACAGGGTTTCCACCTGTCAGCCTCTTCACCAGCTCTGCAGACTCTGGGGAGGGGGGACTGAAACACAATAATATGACCTGCCACTCAACCACCATGGTCAGTCTAGGCTTCTATCTTGCTGAAGTGCCGAACGGACCCATTTGAAGCCGGGCAAGATTCCTCACGTGGGGGAAGGGGATTGGCGCACGTCTTCACCTTTCTTTTTGCATCATGTCCCTAGGAATACGATTTGTTACCTTCCACTATCGAATATCGAATGTCCGCACCCGAAGGAGTTGCCAAAGTCTTGCATGTCTGCATTCGATAAACAGCCTTGTTTAAAACGAGAACTTCTGCTTCAGGAAAGGGATCTAAAAAGTAAATCACAGCGCCTAAGTGCCCCGCACTTTAGAGCCATCAGAAACAGCAACTTGCCACTCAGCCTGAGTCACTCGCGGCCTTCAGATGTGATTACAGCCATCAGGGGCAGAGCAGTGAGCCAGCAGCTTCAAAGCAGCGCTGTGTACAGGACCAGCCAAATAAATAGGTTTCTTTGTGTGCTTCCTTTCTGAATGGAAACGATTTAAATCAAATTCAAGGAAGGTGCAAAGAAGGCACTGCATTGAAAGAGACCAACTTTTATGGGAGCCAAACAATGCCGCTAATGTGTCCAGAACACCCTGTAGAAATCAGAGGTGCGTTTTGTGCGAGCGAGGATGCTGTAGGCTTGGCACATTGCGGCAGGGAACAAATAGCTGCTCCGGCTTTCAGTGCGTGAAATTAAATGACTCCACATTCAGGGACCGTTTTGCCCAGAAATTCTGAGCTGTTTGTTTTACACATCTTTACTATTTGTCCATTTAGCTGACTTTTTTCTTCAAAACAACTCGCAATATGAGGTTTGCATACTAAACTGCTTACAATGACCGACCAGCACAAGCAGTAGGACCACAGCAATTTTTTAGAGTAACAACCTCGCTCAAGGGTTCTAGAATAGGACCAGGAATTGAAACCGGTGTACTCTGGTTGCAAAGCAGCAGCTCTGACTGCTAGGCTTCCTGCTGCCCCCATGTTGTTCCAGTACACTGCAGGTCCACAAGTGAAGCAAGTATTTTCCTGCTCTCAGACATGGGCTGTCTGTCTGCTGTTCGGCATAGTTTGGTCAAATGTCTCCATTGTGCAGTTTTATAAAAGTCCCATCTGTCCACAGGGGCTACTGACCGTCCTCCGCTTACGGTTAGGTTAAAGTTAAGCCAGCCGTATCGTAAGTCACAATGGTCATAAGGTGGATCGTATGCACAAGTGTGTAGTCCACCGTACGGTAACTTCTTTTCAGACATCTGTTCATGTTTTTCACCAGTTTTGTTTTATTTCTGGCCACACAAACAAGCAACCAAACCAACAAACAACCAAACTGATAAGGACATACAAGGCATACAAGGCATACAGACAGACTCTGATCGACAGTGTCTCACTGTTCAACGGAGGGGTCAGTGGTTCATCAGTCTTATTGTTTGGGGGAAAAACTGTTCTGAAACCTGCTTGTTCTCATCCAAATGCTTCTCAAGCGTTTTCCGGACGGGAGCAAAGAAAATAGTTTGTAGCCGGGGTGGCTGTGGTCCTTTAAGATGTTATGGGCCTTCTTCTTACACCGCTGGGTGTAGAGGTCCTGCAGGGCTGGCAGATCAGTCCTGGTAATGCTCTGTGCTGTCTTGACCACTCTTTGTAGAGCTTTACGGTCTGACACACTGCAGCTGCCATACCAGGCTGTGAAACAGGCAGTCAGGATACTTTCAATTCTACAGCTGTAGAAGTTGATAAGTATCCTGTTGTCCAAAAAAAGTACAATATATGTGCAATGCAAGCACATGGTGGCTGGCTGTGTGTGGGCGGGGCACTGTAGCACACAGTCTCGTACAGCGTTCACCTTACACAGTCGTCAGGCTGCCAAGTCACACATGGATACAGTGCAGGTACTGTACAAATCTGCAATGTTTTAATTGCTTTTTCTTAATGCTTGCATCTACAGTATCAGCTATAAGCCACAAATCGTGCCCCAGTGCTGGGTATGTTTTTGTATGAATGTCGACAGACACTCTTGTTATGCTCTGATGTCGCACATGTACAGGTGCTGTATATTGTGCATGTATAGGTGTTCTAAATGGGTACAGGATACTCATTCATTTACCAAATTCCTGGAAATCATGAAAAAAATTTCTTCATAATTTTTGTCCACTTCATTTCTTCTTCTTCTTCTTCTTCTTATTATTATTATTATTATTATTATTATTATTATTATTATTATTATTGTAGCATCGGGCGCTACACCTAAGCACCATTTATCTGTTCGTTGTATGCGCGTTGCTGCAGAAGTGCACCCTGGGAAATGGGGCGGAGGGTGCGCCGTGGCGGGAAACTGTGGAGCGCGGGAATTGAGAGTTGGAGTGCGAGAGAGAAGGAGGCTGGGGTGGTTGGTCAGCTGTAGTGTCGGTGCAGAGGGACAGCCTTTCCTTCGTCTTGCCCGGTTGTTACCTTCCCTTGAGACGCCAGTGTGTTATGGAGACCGGCGTGGTGTCCTCATTCCCTCCATCCGAGCCCAGACCGGCGCTCGTAACATTATTATTATTTTTCACCATTGTGAGTCTTTGTATGTCAAATGTGTCGTAAATTGAGGACAGCCTGGAATTCCATGTGGCGAAACCACAGCTTAACGCCATCAATGCTGAGAAACTTTCCACAGATGTTCCATCGGTTGTCTGCTTGAGCTGAACTCCAGGAATAAACCCCTAAATGGTCTGGTTGCTGATGCGGAGACCATGCTTCCAGTACGTAGTTCACCTGCTGGAGGCCAGAAGAGGAGAGAGGCCCTGCTGACACAACCGCTCTAACAAGCGGGGGCCACATTCCAGATGGTTATTTCAGCTAATGGCATAATTAACCCAATTAATTGCAACTAATGACCGATCCCATTGCCCCTTGGACACCATGGCTCTCCTGGTAGACCTCTGTCTCTTTCTTTTTAAAGACCCCATGGGTAATAGGGACGAGAACACAATGAAATCTGCTGCTTCATGGATTTTATTTTTTGCTTGTTTGTTTTCATTATTTCAGTGCAATAAGACATAATGCAGATCTATTAGAAATGTAATCCAAAGGTCAGCGAGCTACGCCAATGGTATTTGGTACCTTAGTCGCTATCTGCAATGTCTCTGAGCAATGTACTTACCCTGAAATACTCCAATAGCAAAGTCCAGCAGTATAAAATTGTACAATTAAAGCCATCGTTTGTCACGAAATAAATAATACACACATCTACTTGCATTCCTTCATCCCAGTCCCTGACACCTCTGTGTGAAGGTCAGAACTAGATGTAAACCATAAATGTTTGTTCTGTTAACCGTACAGCCTGGCTGCACTTTCATCATAGAAATCACAGCATCTGGTGTGCAAAAACCGCATTTCATTCAACAACAATTGTGACGAAATACTTGCTCTCACTCTAAGGCACAAGTGGAAAGCACATTGAACCTCATTACAAAATACTCAAACTAAGCAATGAAGTGTAAAACAGTTAAAAATGATCGTTGTCATAGAAGTGTAGATTAAGTGTTACAAGGCTAATTGCCATGCAAAAATATAAAATTACACAAAACGGATTCAAGCTCTTTCTGCAGGGAGATGACTCCAGTTCCAACGGGCTGTACCAAATGTCTCCCTGTGGCTGGTAAAGTTTCGTTGCGAAAATTTAAAGAAAGCGTCCAAATATCAAACACACGGTACAGTTATTCTGTGAAAATATGGCATAGTCCACCATGAGCAGTTTTTTTGTATTTTGCATGAAAGCAGGAACTGAAAAAGATGATTTTCAGCAAAATGTAAAAATTGGGTGACAGTGGTATTTTACTTGTTTTGCTTGGCACATCTGACACTCTCCTTTGCCGGATAACCATCTATTAGGCTGGAATAGTCCTCATTTTTTGCGATACCCTTCTTGCTTGTGCACTTGAAAGAAGTTCATTGGTTAAATGTGCATTTATGTCCTTAAAAGGGTAAATTTAATACCATATTGTATAGCCTAATGATATGTTAAACCAAACCGAACATCAATCCAGGAGGAGCTGCTTATGTGTGTGAATACCCCTATATGAGCAACACTATAATGGGAACTTGTCATTCAAGCCTAAGATGAATTAATAAAACTTTGAAATTTAAAAAATTTAGGCCAGCGATCCTTTTACCTTGAGATTACTATGACTGTGATAAACTGAACGGCATCCACATGTGAACTTACCAAATAATGCTGACTACCCTATCAGAGAAGCCAAACACACGTAGTCACAGACAGACCCCACACTGACTCAGCTATTTACTCCACTCTGCGATTGCTGGACAGATAGGCAAGGGAAGAGACCAGAAGCTCCTTCATTCCAGGCTGTTAATAAAATAGCTTCAACAATGAAAAGGAAAACCTGTTTGATATTAAAATAATTTAATAACATATTGTCCATTCCTCTCAGCTACATGTCCATTAACACAAAACTCATACAACTGCCAATGTGTGTTTTATACACTGAATGCATGTTAGTGAACATGCTGAGGTATCAGTAACCATATGCTGACTCTGTACTGTACCTGGCCATTGTAGCTACAATACAGCTATTTTACAAATTCTATGCATTCAGACTTCTGCTCCTCTGTAGAACAACCCTACCGACCATGGAACTCCATAAAAAAAAATCACGAAGTTGTGTCCCAGGGAACAGCACTACCAAGGATATCTGAGAAATTTGGCTGTTTTGTGCCTTTGGGTCCGATACTTAATCAATGAAATTTCAGATTCCGGTTCACTCCCCTCCAAGTGCTAGATGCCACCAAAGAGTCCATTTGTGCCCACAGTGAAACACAGTCAGAGCAATAAGGTCTCATTACACGAGTGTCACTTGTGCTAACAGCATTGAGACACACAAGCGCTGGGATCACCTTCAGGGCTCGCTGTTCTCCACATTAGCAGATATAAGAGCAACGATTTATTTTCATTTTAGTTTTCTAGAAGATGCAGCTCCTGTAATTCCGGCCCACTGGACTAGCGCCCGTCCATTTACTTTGCGACAGAGAGCACTGATTATTTGTCACGCTGTCACAGCCTGACAGACCCCTCAACTAATCCATCAGCAGGAGAGCCTTGCGTGAACACTGGGTGCAGTTAGTGCTAAACAAGGACAGCTTCCCCAAAAACCCCCTCCAAACAACATGGTGCTGCTTCAGCCTTTACCAGAAATGTAATTCCAGAGAAGTACAATGCGGCAGTGGACTTGCTTCCTACCACGACCTCTAATTGTGGAATAAGGCTGAACCTGTCACAAGCTGGCATCTAAATACAGCAGCCCCTCAGTACCCAAACTCTCTAAATCCAGATTTTCCCAGCAATAGCTCAAAAAACAAATACCTAAATATTGGTGTCCGAACAGAAACTTTACTGTGACACTGTTATCAGAGGATTGTCTGAAATTGTAAAAAATTAAGATGCAAATAAAAACTTAAATAGATCTAAATATCAACAAATAAATAGAGTGCAGGACCATACAGGGTACTGTAATTTAAAAAAAATGTACTGAACTGTAATAAACCGTATTACATATTGCTGCAAATTTTTCCAAAGTGAAACGCACACGCAGGTGTCTTATCGGCTGTTTCTAATCCAATTATGAACCTATTAATAAGCCCATTGCCAGCTTGCAAAATGTCCTGTACCACACATGCTGCACCATGTGTTATAAACAGAGAAATTAATGACAACATTAAATTTTTTTGCAATTAGGTAACCGATGTTGAGAGCCTTTTATCCTGCTGAAATCATGGGTTTATGGTTAAACAGGTGCTTTTAGATGGACTGGGAGCACATTATTTTTTCCCCGTTTAAAATAATGAGAAAGAGGCATTCGGCATCCAACAAAATTTTGGCATCCGACACGTTTTCAGGGACAAATTAGATTCGGATATTGAGGTATTACTGTACTTATTATGGCTGCTTCATTTACACGAACACAAAATGCTTCTCTGTGTAATATAGTTAAAGAGCTGCAAGCTTCTGTTTGAATCCGTATTTTGCTGGAATTCTCAGTTAAATTTGGTGGCTCACGCTGGCCACATGGAAAAGTCTATCCCACTTGACTGTAGGCTATGCTACTGGGAGACAACTGGGGCAGAAAAAAAACCCTCTAGCTGATAGTCCACACGATGCATCTCCCAGAAGAACGTATACTAAACTCATTGCCCGCATCCATGCAGCTCCCCAAAGGACAACATTATTCCTTCAAACATAAATCCCATCACCTGGGTACAGAAAAACACACTTGCAGCTGCATAAAGACAGAACGTTGTGCAAGTCTGAACATCCTCAGTCATCTTCCTAGTTCCACAGCCCTGCAGGATTACGATGCTGCAGTAGGACAAAAGGACAAATGTGTGCAGCTAGGCACTTGCATACATCTCACATGTGAAACAGAGCAACCTGGAGTTGTTCCCTCAATGCTGTACCTGTGCATTTCTTCAGGCTGCCCGGGCGTTTGCCGTGTGATCCCAGCCGGCAGCCAAAGTTCTCCTCCCAGAATTCTGCAAACCACACGTTCCTCCTGTTGTTGGAAAGGGACCGGCTTCTGAAGTACCTGTCGAACGCTGTGGCGGGGGTGGGACAAAGGGTTGGAGGGACAAAGGGTAAGACATAAAAAAAAATGTATATTTAAGCATGAAATTCAAATGTTAAGCTGCACTGTTTTGATTGAGGGTTTAAAACATCAAAAAAAGTGTTTCGTGCTGTGCATTTACATAATAACTGTATTTATAATAAAAACCCATTAAATAATTTATAGGCCAGTATCATCTATTATAAAACAGTTAGCTGTAAAGTAACTGTGATGTAGGAAAATGTTCAAAATTGTGTTCAAGACGAGCTGTGAACAATGGCGGTTAAACACATTACTCATGTTTATGCGTTCGATTGCAGTTCTACGGTTGAATAATTGGCAACTTAATAACAATACATAAACTTTTCACAGTGCAGGTAGGGGGCAGGAGGAGGACAGTAAAGTTAATGTTGAGTGTTTGTTTCTCACTCAAGCTGGATGTCCCCGCAGTGGCATAAAAACAGCTCTTTGGCTGACAAACTCTCTGTACCCCACCCCCTCGCCTTTAAGTGCACGGTTATCCAAGGCGTTCGCTCAAATACACTGCAGTTGACATAACCGTTCCGCCTTTCCTGCCACCATCCCTTCCCCTGCCTGCCTGCATTAAAGCATCGTGACGACCTCGGCGCGCTGACAGCCGTGGTGAAGGACTCAAACTCTGTGGCCTTCAGAGCACGTTCTTCTGCTACTTCTCTAAGACTCTGCCTGCTCATCTCCACCTGCTTAGTCTTGTTAACACTGAAGATCTCTGGCTCAGCCCTACCACCCACAGTCAACCCTAGGAAGCTTCTAGCAATGTGGTCGGTTCACAGGGCGGGCATTTGTGACACGGTTCCAGTTTAATGTGGTTTTATCGGGAACTTAAAGCTAAATAAAATTTCAGCTACAAAACAGTATTACACTCCCTTCAACTTCAACTCAACACGTTCACGGAAAGGGCTGCACTTGACAGTCTCGCTCATCTCCATTTTTTCTGTTTCTCCTCTCCCACTCGCTTCTCACTGCCAACACAGAAAACCCTCTTATGTAGGTCAGCCCATCATTAGCCAGATGCAAGCAGCTGTGTCACGACCGTGTGAAGGCAAAGCCGTGGGTTTCGCCATCTTCGAAGAAAAGAACCTACACACTGTCCCCACCGTGGGCACCATCGATATGCATCTACAGTCAGGTCCGTAAGTATTTTGACAGTGACACAGTTTTCGGTCTTTTGCCTCTGGACACCACCACAGTGGATTTGAAACAAAGCAATCAAGATGTGATTGAAGTGTTGAGTTTCAGCTTTAGTTTAAGGGGTTTAACAAAAGTATCGCATTAACCATTTAGGAATTACAGCCATTCATATACATTGTTCCCCATTTTCAGAGGCTCAGAAGTAATTGGACAAACTAAAATAATAATAAATGTAAGGATCATTTTTAATACTTGGATGCAAATCCTTTGCAGTCAATGACCGATTGAAGTCTGGAACCCATGGATCTCACCAAATGCTGAGTTTCCTCCCTTCAGATACTTTGCCAGGCCTTTGCTGCAGCAATCTTCAGTTGCTGCTTGTTTTTGGGTCTTTCTGCCTTCAGTTTTGTCTTCAGTAAGTGAAAAGCATGTTCGGTTCGGTTGAGGTCAGGTGACTGACTTGGTCATTGAAGAATGTGGCATTTCTTAACCTGGAGAAGCTCTTGGATTGCTTTCACTGTATGTTTTCGATCATTATCTGTTTGTAGTATGAAGCACCGTCCTATTAGTTTAGTAGCATTTGGCTGAATCTGAGTAGATAGCATAGCTCTGTACACTTCAGAACTCATCCTGCTATTTCTATCAGCAGTCACATCATCAAGAAACACCAGTGACCCAGTTCCATTGGTAGCCGTACATGCCCATGCCATAACATTGTCTCCACCATGATTGACAGTTGAGGTGTTATGCTTTGGGAACCCTTTCTTTCCTTCTCCATACTCTTTTCTTTCCATAATTCTAGTACAAATTAACCTTGGTTTCATCTGTCCAAAGAATCTGATTCCAGAATAGGGCAGGGTTTTTTAGATATCTTCTAGCAAAGTCTAATCCAGCCTTTCTGTTCTTGAGTGTTACCACTGGTTTGCACCTTGTGGTAAACGCTCTGTATTTACATTCATGAAGGCACCTCTTGATTGTAGACTTTGACAATTATACGCCAACGTCCTTGAGAGTGTTCTTGACTTGGCTAGATGTTGCGATGGGGTTTTTCTTCACCGAGGAAAGAATCCTCCTATCATCCACTTTAGTTGTCTTCCGTGGTCTTCTAGGCCTTTTGGTGTTGCGGAGTTTGCCAATGCGTTCCATCTTTTAAAGAATGTACCAAATTGTTGATTTGGCCACTCCTAAAGTTTTTGCTCTTTCTGATAGGTTTGTTTTGTTTTTTAAGCCTAACGGTGGCCTCCTTCACCTGCATCAGTAATTCTTTGGGCCATATATTCCCATGGACCACATAGTTCCCATGGACAGCTACCAAATTCAAATTCAACACCTGGAATTACCTCCAGACCTTTTATCTGCTTAATTTGTCATGAAATAATGATGGAAGAAGCCACTTCTGGCCATAAAACTGCTTGTCAGTCAATTGTCCGATTACTTTTGACTGTACGTATACATTCAAACTTTCCAGCCCCCTCTCTCCCGTCATACCATCCACGGAGGCACGCTTGGGCAGAATGGTGATGGCGCCCTCAGCCACCTTCTCCTGATGGATCACTGGCGAGATCTTAGAGCCCCAGCTATCAGAAGCCACCCACAGGAAGTGGCCCGTCTGATTATTGCGTTTGGCAGCATCCAGGATCCGCCTGGGTGGAAGACAGAAGACAGAGGGTCAAGCCCAACACACCTCTGTGATGTGACACAACAAACATCTGTCTTTCTCACACACACAGAGTTCACACGGAAGTACAGCGACACTCCTGCCCCACCACAGTGGCGTAACAGTTCTGCTGTATGCTCTTCTTCCAAACTTAAGAGCTCAACCCCCAGTACTTGGTTATATAATGAGCTCAGGCTGGCTGCACGGGCCTTTCAAGACCTCCTATCACTCAGAAAGGGAAAATGGAGCTGTCCCAGCCTTAAGGCTTTGGAAAGTTTTACTTTGCAATTAGATCCAGATTTTTCCTTCAAATTTTCGTGAGCCGCGTTAGTTTGTCACAAACCAGCTCAATTTGCACAGTAAGTTAGTTAGATTACAAGACTGAGAGCTTGGATAAAACTCAATTTGTTATGCAGCAAATGTGTCGGGGCAAGGCACAGCGTTCCCGCAGAGAGACCCCAAGCCAGTCGAAGCGCCGTTATTGCAGCCAGCGGTGAGGAAGTCGGGGAATTGCCGACGGGGGGAGGACGAACAGTCCTGGCGGGCACGGTAAACCCGGGATTCCTCGGCAAGAGCACGCACCTGATGTCGTCCTCATTAGCAAACATGATCACGGCGCGGGCGTTGGAGGTCTCCAAAAGACGCAGGATTATCTTGTCAAACTCCCCCGGCTTGGGTTCGCGGGGGATTTTCAGAGACTGTGCGATGCATACCCCACCTGTGGAGAGAGGGGGGAGGTAGAGGCGGGGGTTGTCAGAGTCAGCATGTGTGTGCCCTCGTCCTTGAGAGAGGAAAGCAACCTACTATAAAGTGAAGCGACACTTCATCAAACCAGTTTGCTGTGAGGTGTCAGGGCAAATCATGTGGCCCTCCTAACACAGTGGCAATTCCTGCCGTCGGGGGCTGTCCCATCGGGATACCATGTGTTTGGTCTACACACACACACACACACACAGGCGGGATGCACCAGGTAACAAATCGCCAACCCCAACATCCTCCGCTCACCAAACTCCAGCATCCTGGCATCACTCGTTCGCTCACGAAACCATCACGACAAAATGATAACGTTCAAGGGCTTAAATAAACAAATAAATCTGATAAGACGCTCGCCCCAAGGAGAACGCACTTCACCATTTAATGAGATGTAATAAACCTCTTTTTTTATCATTTTCAAGCCCCTCGATTATATTAACTTTGCGTTTGTGGCATAAATGATGATCTTTCTCCTCGTCCAATCTCTCCTTGTCACAGTCCATTTAATGAACATCTGCATTGCCTCTCTCCCCGCGCGTTCCACGTCTTTATCGCCGGAGTGATCCCGTAAACGCTTTCTGTCCCGAAGACGGTGAGCAATTATCCCAAACGAATGCGCCTCTCAAGGATAACAGCTCCTCGGCTCCTCCGCTCCTCGGCCCGGCACCACTTTCCAGCTGTTAAACGTCATTATTCTTATGGCAGCCATCGCCGCCATTCCATAATCTGCCACGTTTGTGACTGTGGCGTCGTCAATGCTCATCGAACCGCAGACGTCCGCAACAAGGCCTCCTGCGAAAACAAGTCCATAAACACAATGTCAACCCGGCAGCCGACAGCTGAAAAGAACTTGTTAAAGGAGCTGCGGCCAAATTCTGTTTATTTGTTTCTATGTTTATTTTATTTACTTGCCGTGCCGGACCTCTACGGCTACATTTGGTGCGAGATAAACAGAATTAGATGCGCCGCATTATAGGCGGACGAACCATCTCCCGTCTTCAACACCGCTCCTGACTAACCGCCGATAACTCCGAGCATAAATTCTCCACAATTCAAATTGTAAACTTTCAAGTTCCGAGAAGAAAATGCGAAAAATCAAAAGAGAAAAATTAATATTCATGGGTGCGCTTGTTCTCAAAGCGGTGGCTGTTTTTAATATAATGTTTTCTTCATTATGTATACAAATCTCGCTCCTCTGAAACTGTATACATTATTCTGAACAGTGGCTGGCAGCAGTGCATGTTTACTGTAACGCTTTCTAAGCGGCTGTACAGAAAATGGCTGAAATGGCTGATTTTTGCCGAGAGAAAGCCAGGCACCGCCGCGTGAGAATGTGAGGCATCAGAATCCACCACGAGGCCATGCATGCATCCAACTATAGACAGAAATAGATGAGCACAAACATCTAAAGGAAAATGAAAAGGTCAAATACAGTAAATAGTAAGTAGCTGAGTAACCTGGTGTTGCCCGGGTCAAAAGGTGAAGCGGCGGAAAGGTAAAAATGATGGCACATTATAGTCATCAAGGAGTTTTACCATTAAAGGGGTTGTATGTAGTACATAAGTACTGGTAGGGCTATCTGACACATGCCAGTCGAAATCAAGTGGAAAGGGATAAAGTAATAAAATACACTGCCCGGCCAAAAAAAAGTCACCACCTCGATTTAACATAGTGTTATGATGCGGGGTTGCTTCAGTTGGTCAGGTCTAGGTTCAGCAACGTTATGTGGCCAAAAAGTGAGCTCAGCTGACTACCTGAATATACTGAATGACCGGGTTTTTCCATCAATGGATTTTTTTCGTCATATTCCAAGATGACAACGCCAGGATTCATCAGGCTGGCTCAAATTGTGAAAGAGTGCTTCAGGGAGCTTGAGACATCATTTTCACTCATTGGCCACCACAGAGTCCAGACCTTAACCCTATTGAGAATCTCTGGGATGTGCTGGAGAAGACTTTACGTAGCGGTCCAACTCTTCCATCATCAATACAAGATCTTGGTGAAAAATGAATGCAACTCTGGACGGAAATAAATGTTGTGACATTGTGTAAGCTTATCGAAACGATGCCACGGCAAATGCGTGCCGTAAAAAACTGAAGGCAGTCCAACGAAATATTAGAGTGTGTGACTTTTTTTTGGCCTGGCAGTGTACACCTGTTTAACAGGAGCCTCTTTTGGCTCCAGAACAGCATAGACTGAGCAAAAAGGTGCTGCACTGGTTTGCTGTTCCTGCAGATTTTTTGATGCACACTTGGTCTGTTAACATCACTTTTCAGCTCATCCCAAAGATGCCCTATTAGCTTCAGAGGTGGAATACTACAAGGAACTGCAGTAAAGTAAGGCCACAGTGTTTGTGGGGCTGCAGTGGGTGAAAATCCCACAATGTTGGCAAGTTCTGAAATGTGGGAACTGGTGCATCTGGCATCAACGATCAAGTCATGTTCAAAGTCACCTTATCCACTCTAATGGTTAATTCGCACAGTAACTAGACCTCTAGACCTTGTCTGTGCGCTTTAGATACTGCATCACAACCATGTGCTGTGCTACTGTTCAGAGTGAGCTGCAGGTACCTAATAAAGTGGCTGGTGTATACAAATTTAATAGGCCTTCTATCACAAATATATCCAGCATAATTTCTTATTCATGTTTATATTTTCATTTGCACACATACAGTATAACAGCTACTGGCTCCAGGGACTGAACACATGGAACTCCAGTCGCAGTGATGTACATCTGTGCATGTTTGGAGCACGAAAATCCGTCAGCATCTCGTATGTAGATTCGCGTGTGACATCATCGCTCCCACTCCTCCGAGCCTTGTCAGAGAACAGATTTAAAATTTTCAAAATAAGAAGTAGCCCTTTTGCACTGCAATAAACCTCACCGAGGGCGCAAAGTACCTGTGTGCCACATTATAGGCCTGTGGCTTTAAAAACCGAGATTGCGCTTCGCGGGCCTAGAGATTTACTTTTCATACCAAAATATTGCACTTTTTCACCCCTGTATAGTCAGTCGACTGGGATTGTGATCCCGAAGCAGTCAACCGCATAACAGCTACGGTCAGAGCACCGTAGGCCGACGCCTGCTGAAACACACAACAGCGCACCCAACTTTACCACAAATCCAATAGTGTTTGTTATTAACACCCAGGTTGTACACGGTGCAGCGCGCAGTAATTAAATGACCTGGTATGGCTCAAGAGCGGGAACTGCGGTGCTCTTAGCTTGACTAGTCTGCTAAATTTTTCATTATTAAATTATCAGTGTGCCATAAAACATAAATAATTGGATCCATCCCATTGTGCCAGTCGAGAGCACGCGACAGGGTAGACAGCGGCAGCTGCTGAGAGGGCGTAATTCGATTCTCGCGGCTCATGGGGCGAAAGGCGCGAGAGGAAATCCATTCTGCTTAACCAATGAGGGGTTCTTGTCACGTAATTGACTTTTTTCTTTTTCCGTCTCCCTTCCACTCAGTTCAGGCCTTAATGACAGCTGAGGAGGGGGTCCGCTGGCGTGTCGTGTTGTCTCATCGGACGTTTTCACCTTCGCAGAAATATAACCCCCCCTTCTTTCTGCCATGTTTCTGTCAACAGCAAGAAAAGAACTGCGGTACACATCTTTCCCTGTCCCCCCACACACACACACACACACACACACACACTCCGAGCCACTTACTTAGGCATCTCGCCTGCTGAGAGCAACAACTTCAGACAGCATCTCCTCGGCACCTGTCGAGATTTTATGGCTGTTTAAAATGGCCAAGAAATAAAGCTTTGTGTGAGCGGCAAGGCAGTGGAAGGCTACCTCAAACATTACAAAATGAAGCTCACAGATCTTCAATCTTCCTCTTGGTGTAGCTCTTTAAGCATATCGCCCCGGGCTGCTCAGTGGTCAGAGAAACTAAACATCTCACCTGGTGCCTTCGGCATACCAATGCCCTACACGCAAGGTCCTCCTCTTCAAATGCTTGTTTCAAATTTTTGAGGATATAAGAATTTCTCCATTTATTTAATTATTATTTCATTTTGCTCACTTATATATATTTTTTATTATCAGTTTGTTGCTACATAAACATGACCTACACACGTTCTTGTGTTTAGCTGTTAGTTGGCAGCACCACTGAGAAGGAATATGGACCCAGATGAGTTAAATTTACTCCCACAGTGTTTAAAGCTCTCAGCTGGTGTTTCCAAGGACCAGTGAACAACAGCAAGGTGAGAACATCGCACACGTTTGTTATATCAGCCAACTTAATATTGATGCTGAATACGGTCATGCTCTCCCAAGGACCAAACCTGCCAGACACATCTGTACCTACCACTTGGTTAGGTTTGAGGAGCCATCACCGCTGGGGGACCGCTCCTGAGGAGCCATGATCAAACCTGGCAACACCTTTTGGACTCCATGGAAAAGGCCTTCCAGCTTCTCCTGCGATCGCTACTGCAGGTGTCACTTCCAGCTGTAGTTCCCAAAGCCTCGGGGCTTCTCTAAAATGCTAACCCTTGCTTGGCCACACACCCACACCACAAGGGCTCACGGAAAAAATGCAAGGGCTTCCTGCTCCAGGGTGAGTTTGGCTTCGCCAACTTGCCACATGTTTACTCTACAAACAGCTACCAGACCACTTAAATCATTTCACTGCTAACAGATGTGTTGCTGGAGTGGGCTTTGGCGACTTGGGAACAGCAGGACCCTGCTCACTTATGCGCAGTTTGAGGCTCGATTCGAGGTGGTGTTTCATCATCAAACAGCAGGGAGAACAGCTGGGGACCGCTTCATTGGAATCAGTCGGGGGAACTGCGTGGTTGCAGAAAACGCCTTTCAGTTGTGCACCCGGGCCAAGGAAAGGAGATGGAACAATTATGCCCTGATGTCCTGTCTCTGCAACAGGTTTCATCCATGGCTTCAGGCAAAACTGGCATGGAGCGCAAAGGAACTGAGTCTGGAGAACCCATTACAATTGATACCTTGGTCTGCAAATGCACCCAGAAGAAGAATCCTCTCCCATCCTCCTTTGAGACCCTGCCAGCACCCATGCAACTCAGCAGTGGGCACCTACTGTGTCATGAAAGAGCTATGGCAGTTTTGGGATCAGCTGTACTGGTGCTGTGGAGAGAGGAACCATTTCCATGCTACCTGTCAACATTGGCCAGAACAACGACCTCCACAAACAGTTGTGATGAGAAGCCCCCTTTCCCCTCCCACATTGCTGTTGTCAGCTGAGATCTCCTGGGGTAAACCATGCTTTATAGTTTGTGGTGAAGCAACCACTAACCATCCTTCTAAAGATCTAAGTGGGTTCAGAGTCCCGGTTGTTCTGATTTGGGCCCCAAAAATTCTGCGATTTTACTCTTCCCTCGGTTAATGGAACGTGACCCTATCTTCTCGCAAAACACCAGGGCATTATTCTTTTGGGATGGGTGGTCTTGTTCCACCTGTAGTCAAAGGGCCCGATGCAATGAAACCTATGGAGCTTCCTATTGAACATCAGGATATAGCTGATGTTTTTAGTAAATAAAGCCAGCAATTGTATCTCCTCCCTGCTGATCCTGGGACTGTGTTATAGCCCTTTGGCCCATCATTTCCACCCCTCCTCTATCTGCTGTCTAAACCAGAGAAAGAAACTATACAAGCTCTTCTTGCATGGAGCAGTCATTCAGCTCTGGTTTGGGAAGTAGACCCTTTGTTTTCCAAGCTTTTCTCAACTAAAGCTTGCGAGACATGCTGAACTGGATTGTTCTGGTCTTGGACCTTGGAGAACAGTTTGTCTTCCAACAGGAAAAAATGACAGTTCCATCAGTCAACTATGGCATTTTTAGGGCCATACTTGGACGAGTGGGGTGTCTAGGGCTGCACTGCTGTGCCACTGTACCTGGTGCAGTATTTTTGGGGTGTTTCAGTTTTTACAGTCGGTTCATTCAGAACTTCAGCCTGGTGATGGCTCCTCTTACGGCCATTCTGAGAAATAATCTGAAAAGGTTATACTGGTCTCACGCTGCACTTGAAGCTGTCACCACAACAGAATTACTGTACGATGTAGGCAATAGTGAGATGTTGTTCATTTAACTGAAGAGTGGAAGCATTGGTGTTTGCAGAAGGCACATTGGCTAAATCCTTGCCAGGCATGTTGGGCTCTTTCCTTTGCTAGATTTAGGTCCCCTGCCTCTTATTAAGTGGCTCCAAAAATGGCTCAGCTGCTGTCCTCTCCAGGATGCGTGAGGGACCACAGGATCTTAACTCCTCCATCAGCCATGCCACCTCACCCCTGCTTCTTGGCCCTGGTACAACAGCAGCTTTGGGATGAGCTCAGGGGGGCCCAATCCCTGGACCCTGGCCCCATGGATCAATCTGAAGAGAGAGAATATATGTCCCAGAAACATATTTTTTCCTTTCTAATTTTAACTTAGCTTAAAGTTAATCATATTAAAATATAAGCCTTGTACTTAATTTTTTCAATTATAACTATATGCAACCATTTTCCAAACCCCTACCAATGAATAAATCAAAGTAGACCTCTGTTATTCTGCTTTTATTGACTGTAAAGATAATAAACTCGCCTCTTTGTGTGGCGAATCAGTGAACAACTGGCGTTAAAAAAGGAGGCTGTCCAAATAAAGAGCTCTTTATTGTCAGCAATTATAAAGTAGACTTAACTTTAATGTGGTTTCAAGCTAAAAAATAGATAATAAATAGTCCAGAGGGTGTCCTGCCTTGCTCGCAGTTTTTAGGACAGCCTGTGGAGCACAGAATAGATGAAAACGGAGCAAATAAACAAAAGTCTCAAAGAGACTTTTTTATTCATTACCGCTATAACTGGGCTTTTCACACTACTTAACCTGTGAGTAAACTGAGGGTCATCTGTAGTACTAAGCTTTTATCGATCGTGACGTTGTGCTAAAAGTAACTTTAGATTCAAGAACAGATCGATTTATGCACGGACCTCTGTTCCCAAATATTTTGGGGACCCGCCTGGAAATACAACGTTGAAAAGGTTGCGTCAAACTCCAGATGCTTCTACAGCACAATCCCCAGAAAACAAACGCACAGATGAACATTCATTAGACTTCATAGGCAAGGCAAAATGATCCATCCTACGCGCTAGTGTCTCACTTAGGAGTTGACCACTTCATGCGGCACAAATCGTCTGCACGTAAACGCATGGTAAAGCGCTTGGTGACCACGACGTTGTCGCTGAGGCCCACCCCAGGTACCGTGGAGCTGCTAAATGTGCCGCCGCGATGCCGCGCAGCAGCAGTGCAGTCCAAACCCCTCCGTGTGCAGCAGCAGACATCGGGCTGCTTATGTAACAAATGCAACGGCTCCCAGAATCTCTCGAGCGGCAAAACGCACATCCCCCTCTCCCAAGCCTCATTACCGCTGCGCTAAACACCCGGATGCATTAGATGGAGAGGATAAAAGTTTGCTCCCACGTGCTGCAGCCCCAGGTAGCACATCGCACGCTGTTTGAAGCGGAGCAGCGCAGCGCTTGAGTCTCTAAACAAACCTTCATATTTGCTGTTAACATTCAATTGCCATAGAAAGATAAGCTCGACCCTTAAGGGCTACAGACTGGTTTTAGTTCCGCCATTTAGTTGAAGAGGGATGATTTATTTCTGTGCTCCTTCATAACAGCTCAGTTACAGCTGATATCAGCAACTCGGTCGAGCTGCTCCCCGCCGTTTCACACCGGCCACACCCCCAAGGTGGCTTCCCGCAAGCAGGCTTCCATCCAGCCACCCTGTGTCCGCGCCTTACCAATCGATAGCTTGATCGATACCTGTTGGCTTCGCACACCGCCAGAGAAACTAAACAAGGGCCATCGGCTGAGGGAGGGCAGCGGTCCGAAGAGAAATCCAAACTGGACCCAGATGACATCATTAAGGTAAGGTACAGCCAGCAGGATGCAGACTAGCCGTCTCAAGTGTTTACGGGTGTGGGCTGTAGGATCCAGGATGAAAAACACCCCTGAAGTGCTCCACCATTCACACAGATGTACGGTGTGATGCATAAATTAAGTTGTCGGAGCCGGTGGGTTCCGATTCTTGCGCAACAGGATGTGCTGCATTTGGGAAGACAGAAAAGAACAACTTGGTGATCATGAAAGAACAGGTTCACACCGAAGTGCCACTCATGTTGGGAGTCTTTCCGCAGTGCCATTACGGTTCTGTTTCTGCCCCATTTTGGACCGGTGATGGATTTTGGGGTGGTCCTTATTGCATGGTGCTGACAAAAATCCACTTCGGCCTGAGCTTCATTCAGGTCAGCATGGGGTGGGATTTGCCAAGCAAAAACTTCTGGTGAAATGGTAATAAAAGCAGCAATGCAGCATAGCCTACAGCCCAGGAAGCCCGGTATCTTCGAACAGTTCTGACAGAACTTTTGCAGCTGCTGCAAATGTGACCGCAGAGGTACCATAGCTGTCTAGGTCACAAGACCCTCAACACCAAGAGAAAACGGAGGGAACAATGACAGAAGCAGAAGCTCAAAGTTTGTTTGAAATGCAAACCTGGGGGGCATTAGTTACAAACACCCAGTTGAAGGGCACAGCAAAGTTCTCCCTCAGATCCGAACCCGTGGGCCACCTGGCTCAGCTGTGCAGAGTCCCGTTCCCAAGGCGTGAAGTGAGGCCGTTTGAGCAAGAGGTGCGGCGTGAAGAAACGCTGTAATGAACACAACCGCAAACGTCCCCCCTGCACACCACACGCCAGGATTTCACCTGCTGAGGATCTCTTACGGGGCCAACAGCAGGGAACCTTTGCACCATCATGCACAGCAGAGCGGGAAGGGAACGCCATTTGCGTCAGGTTGAGGCGGAAAAGAGGATCGGGGAGCAAGACGGTGCACGGCACACAGGAATGAAATGGGGTGCAGGAGACGATCGTTTATCTCCATTAAACATCCCCAAGGACCGTACCTGCAGATGCACAAATCATTTCCATGCCAGGCCTATGTGTGCGCAGCATGAAATGCTTTTTATGCAACAAATTAACCGAATCAGATTGTTAGAAGAGTCATTATTACTATTATTCTGAAGCAGTTGTTTGTGAGACATCTTGCTCATCTAACGCTAAAGGTTTCTCCAGTTCTCTAGTTTCTCTAGTTAACTGCAAAACCTTTTTCTATTTGACCTTCTCCAAACTCAGCAAAGGAAATGGACGCATGGAAACATCCCGTGAACGTCTTGCACTTTTTCCCCCATTTGCACATGAATGAGAAGATGGGTGTAGCTTTCATCTGTTGACCTTACCACAGTTAGAGATGAAAAGAAGCTAAATTGACTCTCTGGCTCGGCCAACACACTCGCAGATCAAACCTCTGATGGCAAAATGTTTATCTGATGTTGTGAAGGGCAGACGTGTTTGCTTTAATCTGGAGGTGCGCGGCAGGCATCTCAGATGCTCGGCCTCCAGACAGTCAGAGGAGACAAGGACCAGACCAGGTTGTATTTCCTGGAACTGAAGCGGTTCTCCACAGCGAACCGGGCAGAACGACCAAATGAAGAAGGTGGTGGGCCAGTCACAGGTGTTGGCCGCCGGTGTGTGCATCACCCTGTCACTCCCTACATCCTTCCAGGGCCTCAGGCCCCCATGTTGGGTCATTGCTCTTTAGTCCCGTTGACATCTACTTGCAGGCTGGTGCAAGGTCAGGTTCTAAGCTGATGTTTATGACAGCAAAGTGGACATAGTATGAGGTCGAAGCTCAAGCACAGCGCACCCACTGCATCAGTCGCCCATGTGTGTGGACGGAAAAAAGACTCCCGGCAAATGAGCCATTAAGAGATCCGCTTTTAAAACCCCTTTCTTTTAGCAAGTACCGTGTCTTTACTGCTCGTGTGGTCGGATACCTGTTGTGCAGTGAAGTCTGTATCACCGCATAGCACCTGGCTGGGCAGGTCACACATTTGTCTTCTTCTCTTCTATTTCTTGTATTCTTGTATTTATTGCATTGGGGTGCAAAGGTGTTGATGGAATCGGGAAGTGTTATGTTGTGCTGGGGTTTCCATACTGCTTCTTTGTCAAAACATTTGTGTGTGGATGTATATATACACTCATACACACACACACACACACACACACACTTTTTCTTTGACCTGCTTTGTCTGCTGCAGTGTGAGGCCTCAGTAGACTGTCCTTCTCGCCAATCCTCCATCCTTCTGATCGGCTTCCCAGCGGCTGGGCTCAGCCTCAGCCTTCTCGCCCCCAAGGACACATTGCAGTCAGCACCGACCCCGAGTCCCACACCAGCGGCACCGAATCTGGGCCGGTGCTGGACTGTGCCTCTCTGCCTCCCCCTTGTGGCAGGGCGTTCAGTTCCAAGGCAGGGTTTCTGCTTCCGCGTTCCGGTGGGACTTCCCCCATTGCTTTCCAAACGGACGTTAACCTTTTGTCGGTTACAGGACAGTAATTCCTATAAAAACATTTATTTGTGCACACATCTGTTTCTTTTATTGGCTTAATGAATGTTAACTTATTCATGGATGCAGAGAACCTTCACATTACAAGACGACATCCTTATGTGCTCTCTCTCCTCTCACAAATGTCTACTGTAAGCCTGAGGTGAGGGATTTCGCTGGTACAGTTATTTTAATAACTCTTCTCCAAACAATCCATGCAAACCACAGCAATGTGTTAGTTGTTAGCATATCATTACAATAACCATTTTTAAAAAATTTAAAAGGATGCCAGGAAATGCAGAGTGGGGCAGACATGAATTAAATTTTGTTTATTTTTTCTTTTTGCCACTGTACTGGACCTGTGGCCCGGATGGCGAGCATCCTGAAAAGGCTTTGGCAACAGAAACTTTTTCTCTAACACATTTCCCTGGTGCATGCCAAATGACATTTGAACAAACGGTCTCCAGCTTGTCAAAGCGCAAATAAACGGGGCCAGATCGGGCATTGGCATTTGTCAAAATAAAGTCAAACGTGAAGGTGGGAGTCCTGTGACGGCCATGACCCTCGGTGACAGACATGATGAATCCGCTTTTCTTTTGGCACCCAGAGAGTTTTGGCTCACAGATGTGGCACGTGCCGTGGGCCTCGACTTTTGTTTATTTTTTTATCTACAAGTGATGTCAAGGCTGTATGCTGCTGCTCTTCCAACCACTGATACACCAGTAATTTTTTTTAAATAAATGAATAATAAAATGTTAATGAACAAAGTTTCGTATCCATCTGAGTGTTTTTAATCGGTTTACAGGGAGGTTGCACACACGAATGCATGTGTGGCCTCGTGTACCCATCCAGTGCACTGTGGTCCTGCGGGTGAATTACCTACAACCTGCGACTTACACCTAAGTGTGAGTTGCCTGTTTATTTTTTCAACAGCTATTTGCACTTGATGGGGACATGACTTACACTCTGAAGAGTCTGGAAAATACAGTACAAACTGTATGACACATCTGTTACCTCCATTTTAGAATTAATTGTTTATCAAATGACTGCTGAGAAACAGCAAATGACTGATGGGATGCTTATGAAATTCTTTGGTGCTCGAGTCATTGTCATTGCAGTGCGTACGGTATGTTTAGGTGCTACTTCCTGCCACAGGCTGGCAACTTTCCACATAGTTTTACACCGTACCAGGCCATTCCACTGTGTTACAGGCCTTTGTGTGAGACAAGCACAACATCTCATGTATCCTCATCGTGGCTGATTAAATTTGCCAAGAACACAGGTTCTCTCTCTCTCTCTCTCTCTCTCTCTCTCTCTCTCTCTGTGTGTGTGTGTATATACAAGCAACAATAACAGGTTTTGGGGGTCCATCATGACTGCCCACCTCTGTGCCGTATTGCCAACAAACCCAGACAAACGCAAATGAACTAGGACTAATGTAATTCTGACAGTTCGGTGACAGCATTTAAGCTTCACGCCTCAAAGCTTGCAGCCAATTCCTTTTGTGGCAGATTAGCACGTACCTGTATTGACTACTGTTGTGCCAGCTATAAATGATCGATTCAAAAAACTTGTCAACACAGAATTACGGATTTATTAAGCCCTAAAATGCAGGAACAACCGATCCATCAGTACGAGGTATGAATCAATGGAAAATGCAGGCTGTTGCTATGAGACACGCAGGCTTTTGAAATTACATTAATCTCCTTCAAGGTTTACGACCTGTAGTTTGCAAACATATTAAGGATGATTTATACCTTCGGCAATGACCCGATATTTAGTCTCGTGTAGGGGTCCCGGCTGTTTGGACCAACGTCATCTGCACTGCTTCCGTCGGCATTCTTTGTCTCCCCATAGTCCACGGGGTCGGACATGTTTGAAATGTGTCATATGTGTCGGTCCCAAACCGACAGAGCGCTACAGCGGCAGATTTTGACAAGACAGAAACTGAAGAAGCGCATAAATGCCTATGCCAGCAAGACCATCTGGAAGTAAGACCAGCAGAATATGACCACAGGGCTGTGTCACCATCTCGGCAAAGTCACCGCGATGTGTGCGCACTTGTTCTGCAGCTCAGTGGAGATGCACCCTTAGGGGCTGCAATGTGCCCTAAGGGTGACGATTATGACAAAGAATTATGACCACCTGATTGGCCACCTGTGGGTTCCATTAACAATGAACCCGCGAGCATAACATTTGCCCTCCGATGAGACAGTTTTATTGGCCTTACGCTGGAAATACTACATAGATCCCTGTTCTCTGCAGCTACAGCTACTGCCCCTTGCACCCATTTACCCACAAGATGGATATTCTCATAACTTTTCAGCTCACTGAATATTTGAAGAAACACATAATGGATATATTTCTGTGCCCAGAAGAGACATCTATAGTGCACCTGAAAATATGTCACATACAGGCCCTGGGGTAGGCGAGTAGGTGGGAGGTCACAGTAGTCCTTGAACCCTTTGCGCATCTTCAAATTACATATTTTATATTTCAATACACTACCCACACAACCAGTCCATACACACCTATGTTTGCTGTGCAATAAACACAAATTATTTTTTATTTTACAGGTCTACATTGTTTAAGCTGAACTGGCATGATTAGGATTTCATTCGTCCTTTAATCTACATGTGTAATTGGTGCCTGAAAAGGCCATCTTGTGTGAAAATACATAAATCGATAGATATTTCCATCATTTCTTATTGTGAAAATTACAGCATTAAATATTACCCCGTACACCTATATAGAAGAGCACTAAAGATTACCATATTCACCTGTGTAGAATGGTAAAAAATATTACTATACTCACCGATGTAGAATGGTACTAAATGTTACCATATTCACAAAATATTACTACCACTCACAGGAGGCAAGAGTGGATTTTTTCTTTTTTTGCTGCTTTTCTGCCCAAAACCCATTTTATTCAAGACGAGCATGGATATTGAGAAATGGCATAAAAATCAAATCACATTCTAGTGAAAACGCATTATATGCGAGCGTGTAAATTGAGGGATGACTGTACCCAAAATAACTCATTCGTTCATGAACGGATGGTGGACTCCTTGCCCAGGTTAAAGGTTACCAGAAAAACAGACACGAAATCCGACACTGAAATTGTATTTTGTTGGCCCAAATCCTGCACTGCTGCCCTAACAGGGACTCCAGCAAAGCACAGAAATGCACAGAAAGGAGGGAGAGGGGGCACTAAAAACAACACCGAGTTTATCAGCAATTTCAAAATTGATTCTGTTTCCTTTAATTACACCTTATCTTAATAAGGTTGTGTTACTGCCCCATGTGATAGAGAGCACCTGTCAGCTAATGAATTCTGTTTTTTCCTGTATGGACTCTTTCACGCCCTGTTAATGGGCCATAAGTCTGTCCTCGGTGGCCTCTGGATGCCATGAAGGTTCCTCTGACACCTTCTGATTCAGACCCTGGCTGCAGTCCATAGCACTACCCTGCAACTCATGGCTGCTGTTCCTTGGAGACACTTTTACCTGTTGAGCTCCTCAGCAAAGGTGCAACTAATCTGGGAAGCGTCAGTCAGGCACCAGCGTGACGGGATTCTACAAGGCGTCTGCAGCCATTCGAACCGCAGTCAGGATCCACCAGGCTGTCTTGAATACTGACAATGACTTAGTGAAAAAGTAACAAACTAGAAATCACCATTTTATTACAAATATCATAAAACAAAATGGTGCTGTCATCATTGTTGCATCATATAGCTTCTACTCTGGAATTTTAATATAGACAGCCAGGCCAAAAAAAAAGTCAGCACCTGGATTTAACTTAGTGTTATGATGTGGGGTTGCTTCAGTTGGACAGGTCTAGGTTCAGCAACATTATGTGCCCAAAAAATGAGCTCAGCTGACTACCTGAATATACTGAATGAGCAGGTTTTTCCATCAATGGATTTTTTCTTCCAAGATGACAATGGCAGGATTCATCAGGCTCAAACTGCGAAAGAGTGGTTCAGGGAGCACGAGAGAGACATCATTTTCACACATGGATTGGCCACCACGGAGTCCAGACCTTAACCCCATTGAGGATTTTTGGGATGTGCCAGAGCAGCGGTCTGACTCTCCCACCAATACAAGATCTTGGCGAAAAATGAATGCAACTCTGGACGGAAATAAATGTTGTGACGTTATGTAAGCTTATCGAAACGATGCCACGGCGAATGCGTGTTGTAATCGAAGCCAAAGGTGGTCCAACAAAATATAAGAGCATGTGACTTTTTTTTTGGCTGGGCAGTGTATATCTATTATATTTTTGACATTCATTTCACATTTACTCATTCAGCAAATGCTTTCCCCAAAGGAACAAGCAAAGCAGAAATGCAGTTCAACAACAGACAATATTTAGCTGCAGGCGTGACCCTTCAGAGACAGGTCAGTTGGTCCAATTCCACGGGCAACAGGAGCGACAGAACTGACCGGTGGTACTGTTTTTAAGCAGATGATGTCGCAAATGTTTATGCAGCAGACGGGGGATCGGAGAAGTGGGTCCAAACAATGTGTGTGGCGGCCTTTAAAGTGTCCGGTGCTACTACGAGGGTCATTTTCACGCTTTGAAATGGAACTCTGCCTCCAAAACGGGGTTGTTTCGCGGAACTACTTGACCCCGTTATTTGAGGAATGGGCGATTTTAAAACATCTGCGTATCAACCAGCGCTCGGTTACATTGAACAATTGATGCGCCGTATGCATTTCATGCTTGGATTACAGATTATTCAGCGCAAGACAGCCTTACATTGTGTGGAGCTACTGAAGAAGGGCAAAATATGGACCGTTGATAAGAACCCAAACATAAGTAATGGATAATTGAAGCGCGGTTAGGTTAATGATCGGCCCAGGCGACGCGACATCAGAGCGACGGGAAATGGGACGCTGCTGCGGCCTACATAATGGAGTGTCTCCCTGTTGTAAAACACACACTTGCAGCATAATGGCCACTGCTGGCTGTTTCTCCACAGAATGTATTTTAAGACATTAAAGAGCGTCACAGTTAAGGGGCGAAAAGAACGTGCCAGGTAGAAAATAATTTGAGCAATAGTTTTCAGGGGGGTTATGCACAAATACTGGGGGGACAAAGGTTTGTTTTTAAGTCACCTCACTGCATCCTGTTGTTACCCTCTGCTGCTCTTACCTGAGCTTCTACGTAGGGTGGATGATCTCATCTTCTGAAATATCTGAGTCCAACAAACCACACAAACAGAAATACCCAGCATTTTAGAGGGGCTGGCCAACACCCAAGTGCAGTGCTAGTTTGTCCTTCAAAATATGAATTGCACGTGGAAGCAGGATGTGATTCACAGACCAAGTATGCACACAGCACAATGCGGTTAGGAGAAGATGCGGAGACGGCGGAGGCACCCCTGCACGTTCTTCAGATACAGCAGAGGGGCTAATGTCCGCACAAGATCACACGCTGCCCATTCACATTGCACATCCCACAGAAGTGTCTGAATCCCAAACGTCCTGCACCAGAGTGCAGGATACAGAGAACTCCAATGCAGTACAATGCGCGCGCACACACAGAGGACAATATGCTAACCTGCCATAGCTGACATGCAGGGACATTTGGATCCTTCAGTCTGCCTAAAATGCATCTTTGGAGTGTTGGAGGAAGCTGGAACACCTTGAGGAAACATACACACATGCAGATGCCACACAGGCTGAGTCAGATTCATACCCGCATCCAAACCTGAAGCCCAGCAACTGTGAGACACCTGCACTCCCCGCTGAGACTCCTTTCTTCATACCGGTACCTATTACTGGTCACAGCTCTTCCGTCTTCGGTGCTCCTCTACTTGATAGAAATCCATCAAGACCCAAAGTTCACCTGGTCCTTCTCATACTATTCTATACATCGCTTAGTTTGTCTGGGCCTTAGCACTCTAGAATGAATAAGTGCTAACTATAAATGTGTTTTAGGAAAACATAAAAAGGATCAATTAAACCAAAGCAATATCTTTTACGAGAGGCCTGGCCACTGCTTATTGCATGATAGATGGTGTTCATTAACAGCGGTGAGCGTACTTCACCAGCGGCCTCACACCAGGTCAACACAGTGAACAGGCATAACACTGGCTGGTAAGAGCTGGGAAAATGGAAAACTGTCCTGTTGCATGAAGTAAGTCTTAGCTTCATAAAAGGAGGCGATCATTAGTGTTTTAGTCCTCTGCCAGAAGAAGAAGACAAATTAGCCGTGTGCCGTTTCCAGCCATCTCCGTCTCTTCATCTCGGAGTGCCAAAGAACACTGCCGGTTTGGGTTAGTGTCTCTCGCCGGCTTTGTCTGACACACACACACACACACACAGAGCACTGCTCTATATCCTCTGCCTCCGTGAGAGATATGCTCTGTTTTGTGCTTTGGGCTGTGATGAATGTAAATGAGAAGATCTGCTTTCTCTTCCTCTGTTTGTCGACATGATAAGTGCTACTCAACGCACTGTTTTCTCTGTGGCAGCTTTTTCACAATCTCTGACGACTGGGATTGTAACATCTGATGGTATCTGCCGTGTGCATCTGTGTCTGTGTTTGCCAATAAAGCTTCCTTTAATTTGAATTTGAGAAAGTGGGACTGCATACACGTGCACAGTGCCTACAATGCTTAGCGTCACCATCAACAACACTGTTTGCATATGCAGTGGCCAGGATCTGCCTCCGGCTGCCAGTCGGCCTCACGTGACACTTGCCTGTCTCAGCAACCTGTCTGTGGGCGCCAAGTGCAGCCTTCATGGGGTCCCAATGTAGAGCAACACACCTGTCCAGGTAATGTAACTGCACCCCATCAACAAAGGCAGCCCACCCCCAGCAACCAGAAAATCATTTTGCCAAAACTGACAACTTTCAACAGTTTTATCTGAGCAAAACATGACAGTGAGCAATATATACTGCCCAGCCAAAAAAAAAGTCTCACACGCTAATATTTCGCTGGACCGCCTTTAGCTTCGATTACAGCACGCATTCGCTGTGGTGTCATTTCGATAAGCTTATTCAAAGTCACAACATTTATTTCTGTCCAGAGTTACATTAATTTTTCACCAAGATTTGTATGGATGATGGCAGAGTCAGACCAACAAGTCTTCTCCAGCACATCCCAAAGATTCTCAATGGGGTTGAGGTCTGGACTCCTGAGCTCCCTGAAGCACTCTTTCACTATTTAAGCCCCATGAATCCTGGCATTGTTATCTTGGAAAAAAAATCCATTGATGGAAAAACCTGCTCATTCAGTATATTCAGCTCACCTCATTTTTGGGGCTCATTCAATGTTTCTGAACCTGACTTTTTTCTGGCAAGGCATTAGCATTATTATTATTAGTAGTAGTAGTAGTAGTAGTAGCAGTACCGCTCAATTTTCTATACATTTGTATTTATCCATCTTTTAAATAGTTTTGTACATTTATTTTTAATTTATCTATAGCTATCATATATTTATTATTTATTCTCTACATTTTCTTTCCCCTGTTCTCTCAAAATGGACCCAAGAAACTTCCTTTCGTGCACCCTGGTTCACCTGCTGTATTAGGATGTACAGCAACAACCACTTGATTTTGAGTTCTGGTCGTGTATGTAGTGGTAGTAGCAGCGGTGGTAGCAGTATTGAATGTAGCACCGGTAGCCATTGTAGTGGCATTATTATGAATCACTTGACTGACAGAGTAGCTTACAGTAATTTACCCCAGTAGTGGAGCAATTCGGGGTAAGCACCTTGCTCCAGGATAGTACAGCACCCAGGCCGGACCCAACGCTACACTTTTTGGATCCGTGCTTCCTAAAACACAACTGTCATATGCAGCAGTGCGTCTTGAAAGCCCTGCATGTTTTTAAGCGTGAGCACAGCGAGAACCATAACACCGCCTTTCACCACAGTACAATAATCCCTCTGAGCTCAGCCGTACGACAAACCCTTTCCCATTCCTCAGCGCGTGGTGATTTGCGGCTCTCTTGTTCTTTAGTTCTGTAACAATTACATGGAGGCTGTTACTCCGCTGCAGCCTATATGATTTACTCCATAAAGTGGGACCAGCAGGCTGCGTCTGTCGGCAACACAGTGCTTTCCTCGCAGCACAACCGTTAGAGAGCACAAAGTGTCACGAGCGCTTTGTATTTCTGCAAACGCACAATAAGTCCTGCTTCCACCAAAGGGGCCGCGCGGCCCCTGAAAGCCCCAAGAATCTTTTGTTGTTTTTTCGTCGCAGTCGGCTTCGCCAGCAAGGCGTGGTGTACGTTGGCACAAGCGGATTCTGGGCTTCGGGTTTCCGTCAGCAACGGCGTGCAAGGCGTCGTCGCTGAAGAATCCTCCTACGGGTGCTGGACAGGGAGGCCGCACCCCAAGCCAGGCTCCTTAAATGACTCCAAAATTCGTTTTTTTTGTCTGACGAATAATCTACCCAATAAGTAACCGATTTCATAGTGAACTCCACATTAGGACTGAGTTTGCAAGTGTAAGTGAAAGTGACTAAATACCCGGAGACCAGAAGACACTGCATTTAGGAGAGAGATAGGAGAACCAATTACGCAAAGAAAATATTGACACGTCGGCTGCCATTAAACACAGATACATTGCGAAACGAAAGCTGGGAGAAGATTTTGGCGGTTAAAGGTTCGTATTTCACCACAGGGAACGCAAGAACTGAATCTGACACTGTAATTCCTCATAATTCCTCATAAGAAAATGAACCTTGCTAGAAAAGGTTGAACACACAACGCATAGGAACTCCAAAACAGAGCGTTATCAGTAATTTAGTGCCGTTCTGTGTTTATGACAGTACCATCTAGTCCATTTTCTCCAGTGATGTCAAACATCTCTTGAACGTTACAGAAATAGAAATATTTCATGGCGGAATCATTTATTTTCTATCATTGTTGAATTATCTGCATCACAGAGAGAAGAGACCTTGTGATGAAAAAAAGTCATTTTCACGTGCCGGAAAAGTGAACAACTGAACGAAATATCAAACTAACGCTGAAAGGTCAAGTAGGCCTGGGGCCAGTTATTAAATTTCCTCTGTTCTTTAAGTAGCTGAGATCTTCAGCAGCTGCAACTTTTTAAAAGACACCGTTAGGTTGACCGTGACCAGGGAGGACAGGTAAATTCAAAAGAATAAACACCAGAGGTCGGCACCGACTTTACTGATGCTTGCGGCAGGTATGTGGTTTGCTGCGATACTCCAGGCAGGAGGTCTCTCCTACACTGTCCTCTCCTATGAAGCAGCCAAAGCAGAACCATGGCAGACGTTCACGATAGTGAGGGAGAAGCCTTGGCTGAATGCGAAACAGGAGTCGGGTCACATAGGTGGCCCCTTCGGCCATCACGGCTGCTGACCGCCTGGAAGAAAGAGGCACTGGAGGGTAGAGTCACACTGCCAGGTCCAAGCCATGAATATCTCGTTCCAATCTCCCACACCCAAGAACCTCAGTCTATGCAGGGCTCCCGCTGAATTTGCAGTGCGCTCATCTACCAGCTGGCTGGAGGGGGAAGATGAGGAAGATGCTCCTCAGAAAGGAAGCCCAACAACGGAGCCTAACAAGAACCGAGAATGCTGCTCTCTCTTGAATCGCACTCTCTTCAGGGAAGTTTGCGGCACTCCGGCGGGGGGCGCGGCGGCCAAGGGAGGCACTCAGACAGGAATCAGTATGGATTCCAAATCCCGTTTGCGCGGCTTCAGCCTGCGGCACTCCTTTCATATGCAGAGCCGCTCAGCGCAGACTTTTCCATTTGTTGTCTTGCTTTACATGTTCAGTTCTGCACACGTGCAGCAGACAATATTACCACAGTATGCAGTGCACAACTGCGATGTAAAGCTGGCATACGGTGCAGTTGGGCGACAGCTGCTGGTAAAGGAGCTACTGAAATGCAAAATGTTTATCCAGACAGTCATTTATCTGCTCAAGCTCGAGCAGAGAGAGCACCTCCTCTTTTGGCTCGCGGTCACAGGTATAATTTTGCATCGCCAGCGGGACGTCTTCCCCTCATTAACATCCTCAGGAAGGAGGGACCAAATCCCGCTGACTGCAGACTACGCTGAACTCCAATGGGGTACAAAACAGGCCGAGCTCATTAGGTTTTGCCTGGGGTCTTGAGCAGGTGGTGTTGGTGGCTGATGGGAAGTTTTTGGAGCTCTATATTGTGGGCAGAACCCCAGCATGCAGCAGGTGGCCACCAGTGTTCTCATTGCAGGGGCTGATGGGGGCAGAACTTGTGTCTGCGTGCTTTTGGGAGAGCAAAGGTCAGGTGGAAGTGGCCGCAAAGCCACAAAACATCGTGGCGCCTAAGATGAGGTCTGCGTCACAAGCATCAGGATGGAGTTGCCTTCTGTGCTCCTGCTGTCATACCCATGAACCAGGTACTTTCCCCAGAAGTTGCGCCAACAGCGAAACACCCGCTCGTACAAATGGCTGTAGCTTCGCTGTAGTTTCGTGAGTCGCTTTGGAGAAACGTCTACATGTAAATGAAAGCAAAACCCTATGCTGATGCCAGCGATGATGAAACGAACAGGTTGCATAACATCATCAAGACTGATGCTAAGAAATGTGTGTGAACCAGATACCCACTAAGAATAAAGGGCCACATAGAGGCCCAAGGCTCCGGGTCATTAGGAGTTCCAAGTGACGCACTACACAGTGGCTTTGAGCGACTCTCGTGTTCGAACCCTGGGGGAGCGATGGAGGCGCGTCGAAAGTTTTGGAAGCGGCATCCTGGCGGACGGGACTTGCTTCCTGCAGCCTTTTCCTGTCAGAATGAGCGAGTTGGTCGTGCAGAAGACTTGCGGAGGCGGACAGAGGGAGACACTGCTGCTGCTGCTGCTGCTGCTGCTTGGGACAGATGCTTTATTAGCTTTGAGCCGCATCTCACTGATGAACTCGCTCCACTTTCCTCTCCCCCTCAAGTCGCAGATTAATAACAACTCCAGTGGTTGTGAAACTTTGAGGTCTCCCAATAACTTGTTCACTAAATCTGACTCATAAAAACCAAAATATGAACATAACTAATATATTCATGGTGTGGGAAGTATATGAGAATTACAATTGCACCAAGGCACCTTTAATCTCAGGTACTTGAACTCATCTTTGTCCCATTTCTGCTTTCTTAGACCTCATGTCGTCTTTGTTTCTTTTTTCTGCACACCAGTCACCGTCCGAAGGAGCGCAGAGCAGACGATCACAGTTTGGCTTCTCTTACCTTCTCAGTTCTGTCTACTAAATGTTCCGTAAAGTTCTGCCTGGCAATTTGTTCTTTGTTAAATAAAACTTGATAGATGGACGATGGGCTATGTCTTGCGTTAATCCACGTATTTGCTTTCTCCGTGCAGATGTATCAGGTAAAATGGTGCCTGTTAGAATAAAACACATTCATCTTAACAACAGCACGACCATGGCGTAAACCAAAGGCTGCCAAAGTAATCGGTTATTCACAAAGTTATTTTGAAAAACTTGTCTTTGAATAAGTGGGCTGGGAAAGCTACGACACCGAACAAATGATTAAAAAACAAAGGATTTAACAAGAGGCCGATAAGAGCCCGTGGAGCCCCCCCAGCAGGCCGTTGTAATACCTCGCTTGGAGATAGCAGATCTGATGACTATTAATTACAATGGAGTCAGCTTTCAAATGCCAGCGACTGGGGAGATGTTCCGAGTGTTAGAGCGATTCTTAGCGGAAAATAAACTGCTCAAGTCACATTATAGATTTATTACTCTCTCTCGCGACCCTCGCCGCCATGCCGAGACATCGTGGGAGGACCACCGCAGCAGGAAGACATCGACTCGAGAACGGACTGCGCCACCGAGTGCTGCGATTCGGCAGACCTTCATTTACTACGGGTATGTGCAGAAGTTGGCGATAAATCACAGCATTTACCTTATTCGTGAGTGCCTGTATCACTTGGCAAATTTGAGCAGCGCCAGACCCCCCCCCCCAACCTCCCACTAGGAAGCACGTCCTCCCCAGTACTCTTCATCACTGCTACACTTGACATGAAGGCAATTTGGCACAATAAGCAAAAGAAACACCACCTGCTTTTATCATCTAACTTTTCCCTGCTTCGTGTCTTACTTTCATTCCTGGTGAGTGGTATTGATTTTTTTTTTTAAGAATTGACGTTTTTTTTTTTTTTTTACACGAAGCAGGCGTCGCCCGACTCCAGAAAGCTCCGGCTCGCTTGCTCCTATGCATGCCTTCCCGCGAGGCTGCCATTAACCTGCCTCTTTGAGGACAACCGCTATATTTTTCACCCTGAATGGAGGCGACAGGTCAGCAGCAGCCAGTAATAACAAGCAGCTGTACGTGTGCACCTATGCTAACCTTGAGGGCCATTTTGATAAACTTCACACCGCCGCTGCATGGAGGAGGTGGGGGCTGGAACAAATACAGGACTGCTATAACTCTTTCGGCAACCTTTGGCCTCAGTCACCCATTTCTAATCCAAGCGGAGCTCATTCAGCAGGTGGCTCACACGTTCCATTTCACAATTAAGGCCGTATTTCTGCGGACAAAGCAGAAGCTCCAAAACCGGGGGAATGAAATGGTTGCGGAATATAATGAGGAGCTCTTCCTGTGCACCCCATGCCCACCTTATATGGGTCCTGTTTTTGCAAGAGGGGCCTGCAGCCAAGAAAAAGTTCCGTTACATTTCGGGTCGACGAGTTATACCAAAGCTCACTGCATCCTTCACTCGCACAATTCATCCTTCATCCCTTCATTGCAGTTTCCGTTGAAAATCCTCCAGTTTGCCGAATTACAGATCATCTAATGACACGGCTATTAATTAATAAACAGCATCTTGCCATATTGTCGACCATCGGGATTCTGCTGCTGAATTCTGCTATTGATTCTGCTGAGTCTGGTACTGATGGCATTTTTCACCACTCTTCCACCACTTGCGCACTCACACTTCCGCAGCAAAAGATGGCATTTTCAGGTCCTTTCTTCTGCATGTTAATTCAAAATGCGTTACATAATGAAGGAAATTAACTTCCCGCTCCATGGTGCCTGCTGCTGCCGTGGGGATTTTAAAGGCAGTGATACCACTCAGACTGACTGTGCTGTTCCTCAGGGGAGCCCTAAGCTCTCGTGGTTTTCTGGCTTCCCCTTAGCAACGCGCTGAGCCAAATTTCTTTAGAGTGGCTATTCAATAAATCTCCACAGTCGCGTTTCGCCCCAGCAAAGGGTTCACGCAGCGAACCCCGCAACTGTTTCCGCTCCACACCACATTATTCAGCAACTTCACCAGTGCTTTGACAGGACAAATCTTTTCTAAGGTGAAGATGGTTCATTTTTGTGTACAGCGCCGCGATGACAGATCGTGACTCCCCCCATCCCTTCATCCCCCAGTCATCAGCCCTCCATAAGTAATTATTTTCAACTGTGCAATGCTGGAGACCTTTTATCTGAAAATTACATAAATTATAGGGGGGTGCAGACAACATGGAGTGCTTAATAGCTCCATGGCACAGATCCCAGTGTGTACACGTCCGACAGCTGAGCCAGATATTATTCCCACAATTAGACGCCAATTCGCTACTAATATGAGGCAACAAAAATGGTCACAACATTGGGCGTTTTTTGCTGCGAAATAAACATGCCCTCCCTGGGAGCCCAAAATTGTTGGAAAGTAACACTTAGCGTGAGCGTGACAAAGTGACGTTGGTTAATAATGCACATTACTCACAAAGATCAGCACAATGGCGCCGTGTCTGACAACTAATATAGACTTCTACCAAAATGGGATTATTTTTATTATGAATATTTATTTGTTCATTTAGCCAATGCTTCTTCCAAAGTTGAGCTGGTGGCTGTTTACTCATTTTTATAGAGGAGTAAACTCGACTGGAGCCATTCAGGGTAAATACCTGGATCTGGAAATTATGGGATTTGAGCCTGCTACCTACAAGCAGCAGCCCCAACCACTGCCCTGGCCCTTTTATGAGAATCTATTACCTATTTATTGTAGTCACCTACTGGCAGCCAAGCCAGCTATTTTATTTCCACCTTGGCCATTTTTGTATCTCTATTACGGTTATTTTCAGTTCTGTGCGGTTAAAAGTTTTTGACAACAATGGTAAAAGTGAAGTTTTCTAGAATACACTCAAGCACTTTACAAATATTTAGGGTGAATTTCAAACACCCATCGTGCCACTGCAGCATGGTTGTCAAAAGTATGAGGATTTCAAGGGTGCAGGAGTCGCTCGTGTTTCCCAGGTACGCAATGTGCCTGGGTGCATCTAGGCCATCGCTTATGTCAGCGAAGCAGCTGATGGGACCTGATGCCACCCGGCACCACCGGTGCGCCAGCTTCTCCCTTGCGCTGGGCATCCACAGCTCCCAGGCCTCACAGATGCAGCCGGGACCTCGGTCGCCCCAGCACCTGCTGAGGTCAACGCCAACCTCGGATCAAAGCCGCCCATAACCCTAATTACGTCCCCAAACTCCGCAACCGTGAAAAAAATCAGTCAAACACAAACATCACCTTCGTGCCAGCACGAACGAAACAAAGCCAAAGCCAAACGTTAATTTCCCTTTAGAGGGAGACATAAAATATGTTGCGAAATGAAGCGCCGTCTTCTTTTGCCAGGGAGAGCGTGGGAGAGCCTTCAGAAATGGGCGCAGATTGGAGTACATATGTGGCCATTGGCTTCAGACGCTGAAAGGTGCTCAGTGGTGCCGAGTAGAGGAAGCAAAGTCCAGCAACCCTAACCTGGTTCTGACTTGCAAGCGTGAACATGCAGGAGCTACCAGAATCAGATCTGGCACCAGCGGGTTTGGCCGACTTCATCCTTAGCCAAAGGAGTGAATGGCCTTCAGATTCCCTCACCAGTGTCAACAACTCATTGCCATGGCGAAGGGAGACGAAGAATCTCTGTGGAGCCCCCCCGGCTCACTGTGTAACATTTCTGTTCCAGTGTCAACTGCTAAGCTCCACATCCCGCACCTCAATGGTGTCACACATTGGCTGTTCATAGTCATGAGTTACCAAGTAAAAACAACACAACTCAGGTAAAATTTTAATCTATTTTATATTATCACTAGCTGGCTTACCTGGCACTGCCCAGATGAGGAATGGAAAAGTTCAGTAGTAATAACACAGTATTATAATTAAAGCACATTTTTACCATTAAAGTGGTTGTATTTACTGCATACACATTACTAGTGGTGAGGGACAGGAAAAAGAGAAAAAGTATTAACAAAATATACTGCCTGGCCAAAAAAAAAAGTCTCACACAATAACATTTTGCTGGACCACCTTTAGCTTCGATTATGGCACGCATTCGCTGTGGCGTCATTTTCGATAAGCTTATGCAAAGTCACAACATTTATTTCCGTCCAGAGTTGCATTCATTTTTCGCTAAGATCTTGTATCGGTGATGGGAGAGTCGGACTGCTGCATAAAGTCTTCTCCAGCACAAGATCCCAAAGATTCTCAGTGAGTTTAAGGTCTGGATTCTATGGTGGCCAATCCATGTGTGAAAATGATGTCTCATGCTCTCTGAACCACTATTTCACAATTTGAGCCCAATGAATCCTGGCATTGTCATCTTGGAAGAAAAAATTCATTGACTGAAAAACCTGGTCATTCAGTATATTCAGGTAGTCCGCTGAGCTCATTTTTTGGGCACATAATGTTGCTGAACCTAGACCTGACCAACTGAAGAAAACCCATAACACTAAATTAAATCCAGATACTGACTTTTTTTTTTGGCCAGGTGGTGTATATTTCACTATATATCACTGTATATTGTATATTTTTGCATTAGTAGTGTGTGCTTGTGTGTGCGTGTGTGTGTGTGTGTGTGTGTATGTACTCACATGAAGTGGCTTGTTTGTCCTCATCCAGATGGATTAGGTGGGATTAGGGTAAGAGGCAAACATTGCTAATGTGTGTGTATGTGTTCGCGCGCACATGCTTGACCATTCACAAGTCTCATTTAGGGTAAGAAGTACCTGTGTGCCAAATTTCAAGCCTGTGTCTTGAAAAACAAAGCCGTGTATAAAGAACAGACAGACAGTGGTCTATGGCTATAGATATAAAAAAATCAGCACATTTATGTCAAAATTTCATTCTGTAATAAATGCATTCACAACTACAAGTGCTGTCCTATGTACACTTTGCACCGAAATATTTCCAAGCCGCAGTTCCACAAGGGCAGTACCGCTACTTCCTTGAACTACTTTCTAATTGCCACTTTAGTGCAGAACTGTATGACTGAAAAGAACGCAAGTTTCTCCTGAGGAGGAAATCTACTGTGCAAACATGACTCGGAGCACGACTGCTTTCTCTGATGAAATGAGTTTTTCTTAAGAACGTGTTCGGGCTGTACCCGCTGTTTGACAGTCCGATCTAAGGCGCAGCAAGAGACAGTACTGCGGTGGTACTGGGAGGAAGCATCAGTTAACTGTAATTCAGGCTCAGGACTCACACGAAGACAGAGGTTTTCCAAACATGTCCCAAGTCGAGGTAAAAGGACTCCTTGGCGGTAAAAGTACATTTACTTTCATTTGCTCCACTCCATTTAGGAATATTGGTGCATTTAATAGTGTCTAATCATTATGTCTCACATTATGAACACTTTCTTGCAGAGCAGCAACCTTAATGCATTTGCCTTTTTTAATGATACTGTAGACTGGTACTCACTCACACAACATATTTTTGCTACCCTCCTATAAATCAAACATTGCCTTTGGATAGATTCCATGCTGGGTTAGAAACCCACTCTTTTGCAGATAAACCCAGTCATCCATTTCCATAATGCCCCCACACGTAAAATATGGAATTTACTTCCAAGCCTCAGAAAAGGAGCCCATAAAATCGAAATAAAGGTAAAATGTAAAACCATGTCTAAACCTTGCATAAATTCAGATTTCTTTTTTTGAAAAATGCAAGTTTTTCCAGAGTGAGAAATGAAAGGCTTTGGGAAAATGAAACTTTTAAATTCACAATTTTCTACTCTTTGCTGGTATATGAATAAATTACATATAAGACTCTGACCAGGGGGGTGAATAGCTTCATTACCAAAATTGAAGATGGGAAGATTGGCAGGTTGTAATGTTATCTTCCTGCACATAGACTTCTCCTTTCTCCTTGTCCATCCATAAGATCAACCTGGGACTGCTTTTGCGCATTTCCACGTGTCGTTTGTCAGTCTGTGTTCCAGTCCGATTTACATGACTGCTCATACCTGACCGTTCTGTGCTACACCTGTGAACCAGGTCACTGGAGTCAAACTCCTCAGGTAGTTCAGTACAATGTGGTGGGATCTAAGCTGTGACACTACAGTAATCCCTCGGTATCTGAATGTAATTCATCCCTGAAAACAGGTTGGATACTGAAATTTCCCATATCGAGCAACAATTTCATGGGCCCAGCGCAACCAAAAACATCTGTACAACTATCAACTATTAACCCATGATTTAAGCATGATAAAACACTCGAACGCTTTTCCCCCTCTGTATTAACTTACCTACTAAGGAAATATTTAATGTTGTCATGTCATTAATGTGCATGTCTATAACACATGGTACAATATGTACAGTACAGGACATTTTGGGTGTCAACGCAACCACTGGTGTCACTGCGTTACAAACAGCAGATGAGAGGCACTTGGGGAGGTTGGAGCAGGAGTTCAGCATTATGGGATGTTGAATAAAGACGAGGTGTGGCACAGTCACCTGCTGCATATTTGTTTGACACAACATTTAAATGAACAGGTTTATTTAAAAATGAAATGTGCAACTGTGTTGAGAAAAACCAAAACTAGCGGGAACAACTGATAAGACACCAATGTAGGTGGAGCCTTTTTACAATGCATAAAGTATTTATTTCCACAGCACACTGCATGACACTGTACAGTATTTATTTGTTCGTTTTGTAAAATTTACTTTGATTTTAACTCACCTAATTTTTTTATTATGGGTAAATTTTGGATAAACTTTTTTTATAGCAAAATATGATCTAGTTCATCAATATTTAGGTATTAATTTTCAAAATGAGTTGTTATCGGGAAAATTCCAATAGACAGTTTGGGTACCGAGGGATTGCGGTGTTTGCTATTCATTTGGACTGTTTGAGAAGAAGAAGAAGCCCTGGTCTTGCTCTACTGAGCAGCTGAAAAGCTCCAATAGAATACAGTGTCATTTTTTAGCTGATTCAGATTTAAAAAGGAAGCTAAACAAACATGAGTACATTCATTATCCTTGATCACTTGTCCCAGTCAGGGTGGTCTGGATCTTATACTGGAATCATTGGGCACCAGGCCTGGAGATTTTACCCTGGTGAACATGCAAACTCCAACACAGACTGAGCTGGATTTGAATCTACACCTTAAGAGCCCAGGTGCTGTAAGGTGGCATCGCTACGTTCTGCGTCAACCCCACCCAGATTACATTTCAGCTAAATGAACAAAAATCAATAAATATTTCAATAAATAAACGAAAATCTTCCGTCATTACGCCAACTGTATGAAAATCACGGTCTTTGTGCAAAGTCAGTGAGTTGGCGTTATCTGTGTTACGGGGCTGCAGTTCCAATAAGATGCAGCTCATGCTGTGAACACACACTTCCAGAATTAGGGGAAATTAACTGAAGCTGAGCCCTAATCACTTTGGTGCCGCGGGTTCGCCACACACTGCCATAGCCATGTTGAATGTGTAAAGCGCTGCTCACGCTTTGCTGCAAAAACAGACCATTCAGCGGATCGCAGTGCTGCAGTGGCTCCTGCCGGCAATGGGCCACGCCGCCGCGGCTGCATCGCGGTCCTTTGCATTATTTATTGTGACTTATTTTGCCTTGAGGAGTCCTAGCTTCCAGGGCCACTCATTCTCACTTCGACAAATGAAGTTCACCCGTGTGTTCCCCTAAGTAAACTGCTGCGCCGAGCATACGTCATGACTACTGCAGGTCTGTGGACCTCCTCAGAGTTAAGAATCGGAAATGGTGAAAACGGTTTGTCTCCGTGCCGAAAATCAGTGAGGTAGTGCAGACGGCTGAGTAGAGTGATGGCACAGTGAACAGATCCAAGGCACGGACCCCATCTTCCCCTATGGTCTTCTGAACTGAGGCACAACATGAGCTTCGCAGGGTAAAGTTTGAGGCAACAGATGCTGTGTTGTTGAAAAGAGGGTGAACGTAAGCAGGACAAATCCACTCACCTCCTGCAGACACAAATGCCAACCCCATCCACCCTGAAGGTGATTACCCTCTTAATGCAAACTCCTGATAACCTGTACACAATGGTACACTGCTAGGGAGGAGAGAATCCGTTTTTAGTTCAGATTAGAACTGCATTTCTACACCTGGTGTATCCCTGCGCTGTTCACTGCACCGCAACATTTTGCTAGGGAATAAAGACAACGTTAAATACTGTGACAAAACTGCCTCAGTGTGAAAGGGAACATGTATTCAACAACAGATTACGAAATAATGGACGGAAGTCACTGGAACAGCTCACATTTTGAAGCTCAGCAGCACTACAGACAGACACAAACGCACACATTCTGGAATCAAAGAGCCGCTGCCAACACGAAGTGCCGCCTCAAGGCGAGTGATAACAATCGAAGTCAATGACAGTCAATACATCCCGGTCTCAGGCTGACACATCAAACACAGATCCACCTGCTGGAGCAGCTTGTTGACTGAAACTGCCATCATTGGTTAAACACCTTCTTTTCGACAGCAAAGTGAGGATCACAGATCATGTAGGAGCTCCCGGGTTGTTCACTCTTTGCTCCGTGGAGGTGCAGTTATCATAAGTGCTAAGGCAGAGTACACAACAACTGAATTCCTGTCTCTCTACCTTCTTGAGAAAACGAAAAGTGATAGAGGTGAAAACTAAATTCTCCTTTTGAAAAAAAAAAAAGAATGCCAAATCAAGTCACTAAAACTGAGGAATTCCTCATATCCAGGCATCCACTAACCACTTTATACTGTTCAGGGATCCAGAGTCCATCTCAGAATCACTGGGCGCTGGTCCAGGAAACAACCCTTGGGTGGGAAGCCAGTCTACTGCAGTCCTCACATTTAAGGATTCAAACAACTCCATCCATTATCAGCCAACTGCCCCATGCATGGGGGTCTTGAAGCTACTTCGCTGTGAAGCAGGGACGCTGAATGGGGCACGAGTCGACTACGAGGATCCAAACAGCCACGCACTAAGCTAGCTGAGAGAAGACAGCAGATGAGACTGCGTACAAAAGAGAAGTTTTTTTCCCCTCTGTACTGCAGTGTGGGCTTCTAATACATTAGAACTGTGTGGCTTTAATGGGTCATTAAAACTCTGTGACAGAGGCTGGTACTTCTCTCTCAAAGTGCTTGGGACACGTCAGAACATTTCAAACAGGCTTCAATTAGTTTCCGAGATTTTGTTTTCTCGATGTCTCTCGAAGAGGAGAGGATTAGGGGCTTCGTCCCGGCAGCTATGGATGACATCACCATGGGGAAAACAGCTCTGCTTGCTGGATTTGGGAAGCACTCCCGCAGCCGAATCTGAACACGTGGTCCTGTCATCTGACGCCGCAACTCTGCTATGGAGAAGCACTCGCTCGTTCAACACCACGGGGTTTTAACACTACAGTTTGTGCCACATTACCTTTGCTTTCTTTGAATGGGCAGGGGTGAAAAGGGACAACTAAGAGGGAAACGGACACAGAGAAAGGAGTAACTGCCCCGAATTATTTCCTCTTCGGCTGGAGCTACCACTAAAGCTGACCAGGCGCTGCTGTCACGCCACCACAGAAGGGCATAATTGCTGAGCCGACACAGCTGTAATCCCCAGGATATTCAGCCCAGGCTGAGCATCCACACATTGAGTACCAGGTCCAAAGTAGACTGAGTGGACTTGCTCTGACCAAGCAGCCAGTTCTGTGGCCTCCCGGCTGCAGTTTGAATCCCACGCTTGAGGGGTTACAGGGGGGCACAGCCAGCTAACACGATGGCTTTGTCACTGCAGGGCTATTGGCTCAAATCTCTAGTGGTGCCCTGCTGGAGTACCCTTGGGTTAGGGTTTAGGGCTTAGAGTTAGGGTTAGGGTACTGAATTGCTTCTATTATGCAGCTATTCAAATCTTTAACACGGATTTAAAACTCTGCTGAGCAACTATTATAATAATAACAGTAATACTTCACATAGGTGTACCAACGGGGGAGAGTGGTATGTCCCCCTTTTAATAAGAGCAATAATCAAGGGAGGACACCCCTCCAGGAGAAGACACTGTAGGATACCTTTGGTCATGATCTGACAGGTCCTCAACTTCAGCACAAAGATTTACCCCAAGTCATCTATCCCCAACCTCAACTGTCAGCAAATTGCCGGCAAATGACTGCTCCCCCCACCTACAGGACATGGATGTTTGCATAATGTTGCTTTAGACTAAGGGAAACCTTGAATCAACAAACTCATTGGAATATGCATATGTGTCCAAAATTCCAGTTTTAAATTGACTACCGAATACGTTTGCAGTTATTCTCTGAGCTATTTGGATGCATCGTTTTTCACAGTCCTCATCACTTGCAACCGTATGTTGCTCTGTGCAGGAATAAATCTTTGCACGATGACCTCATCCCTCGCCTTTTAAACCCTGAATATTATAATAAGGACATAAACAGTGCGCATAAAGTTAAACAGTGATTCTATTACACGTGTGTATGTTTCCTTTCAGCTCCACTTTCATTTCTGCTAAGGCAGTCCACTTAGTGTGGTGTGTGCCTACATGTTAGGGTATTAATGGGTAAGACTGCCGCTCACACAAAGGCCCATGGCTGCTCGGTGTCAATCATGTGAGAAAATGGTGCACAGAATTAATCACACATAATTAAGCTGCGCCGACAATGAACTGCTCAACTCTTATTTTCGAAATGCGGCACAATTAAAAGCGACATTATGAAAAGTATAAACTGAGTATTTTAGTCTTTGCACACCCCTGACAAGTTTGCGAGAACATAATAAATGCTTAAAATCTTAACTAAAGCCTGAGTTAAAAATGCTTTTTCCACTCTTGTTGGAAGAATTCTTCATTGTACAAATTCTGGAGAGGGTGGGGGCCATTTTCTGTCTATAAAGCTGCCGAAAGTGATTTCTCGGCCCGGCCTTGCGTGTCCACAGTTGTTTTATTCCGATTGTTCTTTAATCTTATGATCTTTAATCTCAAGAAGTGGCGAAATGGATCGCATGAGGGAGTGAGATGTGGCTTCCTTCATGCTGATGCAGAGCTGTGCGTCACGCGATGGTCCCAGCATCGCACCCGCCGTTCCAAGCGCCCGTCTCTTTCTCACCTGCTTCTTCAAAAGCCCATCGTAAAACCCACAGAACACGTTTTTCCCTTTTGTTTTTTATTTAGTTCGACTGCAGAAAATTACTCACGGGAGGCTGTACCCTTTTCCTGTGTGTCTGTGACTGAGATGCTTACCTTGGTTGTTCTGCACAGCTGTCTACACGGGTTTCAGGTTTGCCCTCAAGCACAGGTGCCAGGCTGACCCAGGTCAGTGTCCGCAGCCTTGCAAATGCTTGCTTGTTTAATGCCACACGATAGTGTAGTATAATGTGGACTCAAGCCCCGCAGAACATGGATGGACAAGAAAGACATTTTGCAGACTGTGAGAAGGACACCACAGTAGCAGGTGGGACAAAGTCTAGGGAATATAGTACTGGGACTTCATTCCTTGTTCTTGTTTTGGATTGTATGGTTATTTTCTTTGTTGATTTGTGGTGGTGGGGGGGGGGGTCAATTTCGACTGAACTAAGCTCTGTTTTGTCTGATTGAGTCCAAATTGGAGTCCAAATTGAGTCTAAAATTATGTCCTTCCATCTCAGCCACAATTTATGTGACATCTGCCTGTTTGAGATGAGTCATCCAAGTTGAATATTTGACAAATAAAACCCAAAAATGTAAGATCAACAGCTAACCCAGGCGTTAAAGATACGGGATGGATTCTTATCTGGTGATACTCTGCTTTTTAAAGTCACTATAAAGCTCCTGTTCCTGTTCCCGTTCCTTTAAGGCTCATGATATGAAACAGGCCATCGTCTTAGTTTTAATGTCTTATCCTTTGAACGACGTCATGGTTGGAAATAGATCAAGTCCCACCTTGGTCTTTGTGAACCTGTGTCTCTTTCCACTCAGCTGCTTTCAATAACTCAGGACCTCAGCACCACAGGTGGGACTTCTTTTTGAAATGACACCGAGGAAAGGCTCAAAATTTTAAATCACATCGTGGGAAAAGATGTGCCTGATGCAACCTATAGTCTGCTTTAACTTTATTTTCTGGATGACACAAGAGTGGGACCTCAGAATAAACTATGGTACAAAATGGATCCGAGGCAGATCAGGAATGGTAAGAAGTGGAGTTGCGGTGCTGCTGTGGTCGGCTAATGTGCCTCGGGTTAGCTGAGGATGTTGCTGAGAACACAGGGCAGCTCAGACAGCAAATGAGCCCAGAAACATCGGTGCACAGTGCAGTACCTGACGGGAGATGAACCCGCACCCCTTTGGGATCTCAGGCCACCCCAGGCTCACCTGGATCCTGCTGCCTTCCAGCTCCAGAAGAGGGGAAGGGCTCCGGCTGTGTGTGCGGCAGCTAACTGGATCATCTGTCATGGGGATAAGACTGACATGCGAAGCCTTGACGGAGCGGTCACGGTTGGCGAGGCCAAATCCAGGCGGAAAAGAGGGAGAGGGACGGGGAAGCAAATGAAGCTTCGAGAATTGGAAATAAACCTTCCTATCGTTCACTCTCATTTAATGGGATTACCCAGTTTTTTAACAACCTTTTTTTTAAGGACACGCTGATATTTGCTCGTCGGCGTTATTAAAAAATCCCACAATTGAGTAAGTTCGGCTCCGGCGGCTCCGGAGCGGGTGGGTCAGTGACCGAATGCCCTATTTAATGATATTAGTCACATTCACTTATAATCCCGCTTCCAGCCCGAGAGTTCGAGGAGTTTGTGTTTCTTTGGCGGTCGGAAATACTGGCTTTTCATAAGGAGTCGAGTGCTCGATGACAACAACAACAACAACAACAACAACAACAGCAACAGCAGCAGTAGCAAAGTACGGGCACATCGCTGACTCAGCACAAGCCTTCAAGACAACCACCAACCAGAGTCTTTTCGGTTGAGGCACGAGCGAGAAGGAAGCGGCCATGCATCACTTTGCTTCTCTGTCAACCCAAATAAGTCAGGCTAGCGAGGCAAGCAGGGTGATGGTCAGCCCCGGTCAACGAGGTCAGGTTAGGATCCACATAACCATCTACAGGGAAGCCAAGCAGCAAAGAGTCTAACACGCAGCTGCTAAACACTCATCAGCAGAATAATCCCCTCAAATCAACGTGAACACTGTCATTGCATGCACCTTGTTGAGGTGGGAGGTGTTTATCATCTATTAGAGAAGAAAAGGGACGCCGGGGAAGGGAACCGGAGTGACAAGAGGTCTGGGTCAACCACAGGGCCGCAGTCAAACAGACAGTCAGAAAACCGTGAGCACACAGTGGCCGAGGGCACCCCCTCGACCCGAGCTGAGGAGTGTGATCGGACTTCATTAGCGACTCCGTGGTAGAGCAGATGGGCCTCACCCTTCAAGACCCAGGCATCCAGCGCCTGGCACCCATCCTCCAGCGTGAAATCCAACAGCCCTTCAGAAATAGAACCCATCCTCATCCACGGCAGCATGCCGAGACGCATCAGCAATGCCTTCATGTCTCCCTCTCTGTTCCAGTTTATCGATGTCATCTTTCATAAACAAAGCTGCTTTTACCACTTCAGCCCTGTGCAAACACATCATACTACAGTGATGTGGGGAATAAAAAAGCCCCCCGTACGGTACCACAGACTCAAAGTACCTGTCATACACTGAGCCGGGAATTAACAGAATTCCATGAATTCCCAAACATTATAATCAATATTTATTACTTGACATTTATTTTTCCAAAGTTTTATCACTGCAGAAGCTGAAACTGAGATCAAGCAGATTTCTGAAGGCCACAGTAGCAGCTCCTATCCTGGGGTTTAAATGTGCAACTAATTTTAGGTCCCAAATTCAGTTTGTTGGCCCAACCGTAGCCCATGTTTGTTTAATAAACTGACTGTAGGGCACGTATTGAGGCACACAAATAATCTGGAATTACCTGGAATTCAAAATAAAATTTTTGGGCTCCCATGAAGAGATAATAAATGCTGCAGGAAACAAAAGCGTCGAGGTTCACCGTGCGTCTGCGGGAGGTCGGTGATCGATGGTTTCCGAAGACGGCCACAGTGATTTCTTTTCAGACGCGAGGAACACGAGTGCCTCTGCTGCACCCCTATTGGCTTCCTCAATGTGTGTGACGTTTGTGCAACAGCTAATTGGAAATCTATTAATTCCTTTGTTGCCATCCTTTTATCCGGCGCCTACGCTGTCAGTCGTCTCTGGGGGTGATTTTTAACACTCCTGCCTTCTCCCGAGCACAAGCAAAGGAGACCGACTGGGGACTACTGTGGCCCACTTAGCTAACAGCCGTCTCGCCTCCCATTCCCGCTTCGAGGGACTGCCCTCCCCTTCCTCGCGTCAGAAGGCTCCGGTCCATTTTATGCGCTGAAAACGAAGGATGCATCGGGTGGGCATGGGAGCGGATGCACCCCCCTCTCCAGGGCAAAGGCGCTGTCCTCCCACACGTATCAACACGTCGAATCCCCTCTGAGGGGATGCAGGGATTAGTTCAAACATTGTCCTCAAATGCTCCTTACCCGCATAATCGCTGATGAATTTGAAACACGTGATTATGACACAATGAAGACCCCCGCCGTGCGCCGCGCTAGTACCGTAACTCCCAGGATGCACGGGGAGCAGCAACCGGCGGCGGCATCCTGAGTGAGCCAGCCTCATTTGGCGGAGACAATGCGGACAACCGCAGCTATTTTTACACCCGTCATTATTCTGCCATTAAGTGCGTGTTCTCGTTCCAAGCTCCCGTGCGCCGGCCCCTTCCCATCAGCCCTCCAAACAACGCACCACCTTCGTTCCAAACCGCCTGCCAACAGGTTGGTCTGAGGAAGAGTCTGAAAGAGATGCCATTAATAACCTCGGGATTGATGTCTAACACCTATCTACACCTCGACTTCAGTTAAGGGGAACCCACTGAAACGTACTGTGTGGCATCCCACCTTCAGGGAGCACTGCAGAGCTGCCTGCTGAAGTACTGACGCATACGGCTGGCCCTCCCCGACCTCCCACAGCCACATCGAGAACCAAGCCAACGTTTTGGTGCATCGGTGACGTTTCAATGGGAGCCAAATAGCAGACAGAAAGACACGATGGCCGAGCTCGACAGCAGGCGGCAGCGACCACCACTGTGTACCTGTCTCCCGGGAGATGTGGACGAAGGCCTCCACGCCACTCTCGCCGTAGTTGCCTTCTGACGCTAAGGTGGAGACGTAGCTCCAGCCCATGGCCATGACGATGTCCAGCATGGCCTGCGCCTGGTAGGAGTCCGGCGGCACCACGCGGGAGAAGAAGTCATAGCGGGTGTTGTCGCTCAGCTCTGGAGCCGTGGAGGCGTAGCTGATCTGAGGTATCTGCAGAGGGAGGCAACGTCAGATTAGAGAGGTGTCGCTGTAGGCCGCAAGGAGCGGCTGACAGAGAGAGAAGCAGCACACGGACCTGGGCGCAAGAGCAAGAACAGAGGAGTCAGAGTGCAGCCCACGTGGAATGAGCTGCAGTTTCACTGTGACAGGTCACCACTGTGGGCAAAGGGAATAGACATGGGACATAGGTGCAGTCCTACGCAGTACAGCAGATGGGCTGACAAGCAAGCAGACAGAGGCGCACGCGCGCACACGCACACACACACACGGATCTCAGATCAGCCAGGAGGCTGGATAGCCAGCCAGCCTAATTGTCATTCTGCCTGAGGATGTGATCTGCCAGGGCTGCAGATGCCGCTCCCCACCTGGAAGGTGAAGCAGATCACAGCCCTCCTGGGGAAGGGCGTAAATAAGCCACCGTGTAAACTGGAGTGTTCCGAATGGCTAGACGCAGCACGACCATTTCAGACATTTTCTTTTTAACGTGGGCCGTTGAGCCATTGAGGTTCGCCTAGACCTTACCAGCCTTGCCATTTAAGGACATAGCGTTACTAAATTGTAACAGAAATGAATGTTCTTCCCTCCTGCTGTCCATCACTGGCACATAAAGAAATTGTATTTTAGTTAAGATAAAGTTTATTTTGAAACCTTTCCATTTTTTAATATACCGTATTTGAACTTTGAAATAGTTCATCGTTCCAAAAAGGTATCACCGCATGGCTGTGGAAAATTTCATAAAGTTTGCCGACTGAGGGGAATGAATAATGCATGCAGGTACTGTCGGGTAGCTAAACCAATGAAAAACATATGAAATGGACGAGGATAAATAAAAATCGCGCAAATATTTCAACAGCTGCATAAATTCCAGCAGTACAGCATCTAGCGTAACAGCAAATATTACAGTTATGTAGAAGCATCATGCGACCGTCTGACGTCAGGGTGAGACGTTGCCAGCAATGAGCGCCACTTCACTTCCGGACTCTTCAATACTTTAAACCGCCCAAATTATCATATATAGAGGAATGAAGAAAGCTTCTGGGGACTGCAAGACAAAGACTGGAGCTGAGAACTTGGTAAGGAAGCGCAAACGTTAGTGTGAGATCTACGCCAAAACACCTCTGAAGGGTGTACCTTGCACCTTGTCCCAGTGCAGAGAACTTAGAGGTTATGTGAGAAGCAGCAAAGATCTCACGTCGATTCCTACAGCAGCTGAGCGCATACAAAGCTGAAGAAATTAATGATTCATAACCCAATTACGTGGAAAATTTCAAAGGCGAACACCCGCTCACTTTTCGTTCTCTTGAATGAATGTGCAGTTTTTAAAAGTTGGGTCAATGCAAATTAAACAGTCATCCATTTAGCTTGGACAATCACGTTCTCCACTGAAAGCATTGGCATTTACTGCAAAGTGAGCCATTGCTGCTTTATTGCTTCCACTTATTGGTAAGCTCTTATTTTGTGAAGGAATTTTTTAATGCAGCAATAAATATAAGGAGAAAGTAAAAACAAGGCATTTTCTAGTAGAGCTTCAAAGTCCAGGTGAAGTCATTTTCATAACATTTTCCACAAAAGTAGGCATATTAGCAAGTGAAAACCGTTTATTAATTGACAAGAATTCCTCTTTGTGGATTTTACACGTTTATCTGGCAACCTTGCTGCTCATTAAACCTTTTAAAACCGACTGGCCGAAATCCATTTCAAGTTGTACAGTTCGTTTGACAATAATGCTATTTTTTCAAACATTTTCATATAACTGCAGTTTGGACAGGTGGCAGTTTGCTAACCTAAAAGGTGTTAAGAAACACACAATGCAGCAAGAAACCAGGCAGTTAAGGGTGAGTTTGAAGGTTTGCTTCAGTTTGCTGGTTCAAAGTCTCCAGAGGAGCATGGTACTTAAACTTGAATTCTTCCAGTTATGCAGCTGCAGAAATATTTGAAATTGTTCATTTTACTCTGGGTTAAATATTAAACTTACAACAATAACCTTACGACTTAAGCCGTTATTAATAGCATGAGTTTTTTTTTTTTGTTTTTTTTTGTATCGATTCAGGTAAGTATTGTGCTCACAGGTAATAACAGCACGAGTGGGATTTGACCCACAGACCTGCAACTTCCAAGGCAGCAGTTCCAATCACTGCATGAAATATCAGTTCCAGTAAACAGTAATAATAATGCCTTTGGCTTCTTTTAAGGGAAAACACAAGAAGTGATAAATCATGGACTAATTCTGCATTGCTAGCATGGACCATCCAGATGTCCCCGCTCCTGGGGAGTTGGGCTCAGGAGGCACTCAGACTGCGGGGAGGGACCTGGGTGGGCAAGGCACCAAAAAACTCCTCTGGGGTTTAAAATATGGATTCCAGCACTTTGAAACACATTGGGTCCTGCTGCACGGTGCCTCCTAGAGTGACCACTACGACTCGCCAAGTATTTAGCCCATTGCTGAGAGGGCCTCTCTCCCCCTGACAATCCCACTGAAACTGGGGGAACGCTTATTTATATCCCTTCATCTGAGGGATCCAAGAATGATTTATTCCACCTCTGCGAATTCTACCTCTGTGCATAAAACACCCCCACCACCCACCCCCTGACTTGGTGGCAAATGGAGCCGTCATACGCAGAGACGCCGCCGCATTAGGGTGATAGATGGAGCTCCAATGACAGTAATTAACCCTGCGGTGGACCCACATTGTGAGCCACTCCAACAGGGAAGGGAGGGTATGGATCCTAATGAAAGGAACAAGCGAAAAGGCATGAGCTCACACACACACACACACACACAGGGGAACAGAAAGGATTCGGTCATTGCACAAATCGGTGTGGTGGCTGTGTCTGGTCAGCACTGATGGTGGTAATGATTACAGTAACTCAGGAGGAGAAGATGATCGAGAGCAACTTTGTCAACGTTCGTTTTAAAAACGTCAAAATCAGGGCAAAAGAGAACCAGCGCTCATCCCTCCCTAGCTCTCTCCCTCTCTCTCTGTCTTACATCTCTGAGCAGTTTCAAAATGCCAAGTGAGTGGGACTGGTGACATCTGCCCGGTCACCCTGCCCTACCAGATGTTAGCGTATGTTTAGAGCGTTTTTCATTTCCCCTCCCACAGATGTGCCCCCCCTCTCCGCGCCATCGACAGGAAACTGCAGCAACTACCCCGCCATGTAGGAAGGTGTGCTGAGTAAAAGCAATACAGGTATTCTGGGAGCAGCAGAGCAGTGTTCTGGGTATCAATTCCCAGTCCTGAACAAACCCCTGATGTCATCACTTCAGCAATTATTATTATTATTTGTAGTAGTAGTAGAAGTACACAGTCCTTCCTTCCTTATATAATTGGTCCAAAAAAAAGCCAAAAACATGCTCAAGGTTGCTCCAGGTGGATTCTTCAGGAAGACCTTACCCATGTACCCTATTCATACTCTTCTCGCAACCACAAGTATACAAGGATTTCAAAATGTCCACATCATTTTCAAATTATTAGACAGTCTCTGTACGAGAGTACAAGAAGCAATAAGCTGAAAACCATATTTCTGTATGGCGTTCCCTTGCCTCATGAATATTTACAAACATCAGGCTGTTTTTGAAGCAGCCATATGTGAACGGACATTCTGGGGAGGGGGGGCTTTTAAACTCGATAGTCTCCTGCCACCGAAATGTGAGCGCGCGTCTTTCACTGCAGGAGCATCTCGTACTTAAATCATCTGGATCAGGACAGAGGTACAGTACTGAGGGGCCTTCCTTCCATGCTTCCTTCCATGCTCCCACCCCACCCTACTCCTAGGTTCTTGGGTATTCTATGGAATGCAGTCATAGCCCCCCGTGACGAAACCAGAGCTGGCTGATCAGCGTAGTCTCTCTCCTCTGCTGTTTGTTGCTGTGGAGACAAGTGCGGAAATGCAAAGACGTAACTCCACCGTCCATTAAAATGCATGCTTTCCAATTCTGATAAGCTCACAAACGCTGGATTGTGATGGCGCATCTGTGGCTTTTTCTTTTTTCCACAGGTGTTCTGAAGACCTGAAAAAAGTCTCTGTTTCTCCTACCGCGTGCAAAATCTTGCCGAGCTTTCGACAACAGAATGCAAATCGGCGCTGAGACACCCAATGGAAGAGTCAACCGCAATCTTTGCTGAAGTTCCAGCCAATTTAATCGATCCTGGAGGCCGTCCGCCTCGGCTCATTCCCTCAGCATCTCGCACGGCTGCCGATTAACCCCGCACTCCTGCAGCGTCGACATTGCGTATTCACCCAATCCACAGTCGCACAAACACAGCTCGCCAACTCCATCCATACATCCATCGAGCCGGAGATATCGCCAAAGGAACCCGGAGGAACAAGCAGTCGCTAAAACCGGCAAAGGGTCCAGCCGATTCAGTCGATCCTGGATGACACCCAACACCGCTCTCTGTCTCAGCAGTTTGATGGTGGGGTGTCATCCAGGATTTACTGTGTGCAGCACGGTCAAGGACACACAGTTGAGCCTTGAGGGCTTCGCGTCCCAGAAGGGGCCTTAGTGCAGCACCGCCAAGCAAGGCACGACTCCTGAATTGGTCCAGGAAGAAAAAAGCGCATAAGTGGGGAAATCGGGAGTTTACTTTTGAGAACTGTACCCAAATAACTACAATACAGTGAACAACAATTGTTATCAATGTCACAAGGGACATTTGGAAGAGGCCTGTTGCCACTGTCACCGAAAAAGGCTTAATAAGCGGGTTAATAAAAACCTATCCGACACCTCCCACAGGCAAGTCCATCTCTGATCTCCCGGCTCAGGGCTTTGAAAGCAGAACACCCTACCTTCACCACAGACGTTTGCCACGAACGCTCACTTTGTTGTTCCCCGCACGCTGCTGCATGCAACACTCAAAATTTATTCAGAGCTACCCACTCAATTTTTCATGCAACGCGCCTGAAATTGATGTCGACAGTAGTTTCGGTTTCATAAAAAGCCGACGTCAAATTCAATCCAAATCAACGTCCCAGGAGGCTTTGGTGTTTGTTTGGCGGGGGCTGAACGCGCTTTCTTCGTCCGTGGCGCGGTTCCGTTTCCGTCTGCTCCAGCAAGCGCTCAAGTGGACCCGGAGCTCTGGACGCATCGACCTCTTCCACACGTGAATTAGCGGAGCAGTAAATCCATCTCTGTCCATTAATGCGAGGCATCTAAATAACAGATCGGCGCTTGCAGCAGATGAAGGCTTGTAAACACAACAGTGATGCGTAAATGAGAACAGCAACAACACAGCTGCGCCATACACGGAACGTAAATAACGGCTTGTGGGAAATTCATTTTAAACGCTAGATGCTGATTTCTGAATGTGGCTCAGAAGAAAATTATACGTCAATTTTCTAATAATATGTGGACTCGTGCTTAAGAAATTAGTGCTATAGCATGGATGGCTTAAAAACTATTTAAATCCGGCAGAAGCACGTTGCATAATAGCAAATTTGCCCAATCCCCTCCAGAGGATATAATAAGGAGTACAGAATGTCAGTGATAACCGAGGAGAGGTGGCAGCTTCTAATATCCACCCAGATGACTCCTGAGTCACTGCCTTTTTCCAGCAGAATTGAAGGCTTTTCTTATCTTGGCGGTAAAATTGAAAGGATCAGATGTAGGCGTATCGTAACACAATGCCACATTACACCAGTGTTGCCCTGGGATGGGGGCTCACCAAGGCCTATGGAGGATTTTCAGAAACGCTGAGCAAAGAGCACCTTTTTTTGGTCAAAATGCTTGAACGAGTGCAGCTTCTCTCTGACATGCTCGACGAATTCTCTGTTCTTACAGCAAAGAGAGTTAAGTGCCAACCCCCTTCTCCGCAGGAGAAGCAAAGGGTATTCCTTCTCAAGAACACTCCTACTTTCCTAAGTTTGTTTGGTTTTTTTGACAACTTTTAGCTACTGTACGGATACGTTAGATGCCACTAGGCCCCGTCGCTTGGGCTCCGGCATACATAAAGAAAATTTCTGATCAGGGCACACATTTCCGATCAGATGATCCTCAGCACCGTTCGCTGCTCGCAGCAAGACATAACCCAACAGCAATCTAAAATGTATTCACCAAAGTGATGCAAAACCCCAGCAATGCATTAATCTTTCCATGGTGTTGCGGCAGAAATTCAAATGAATGTTTTTTGGCTGTAATGATCATCCTTCTACGTGCGCTATTTTTTCCCTGGGTAAAGCTAATGTCAGCTTTGTGCACTCATTGCAGTGGGGACGATGGGGCATCGGTGTTTCAGAGGGTCCTTTGTGTCTGCCACTGGCATAAAAGCAATAAGAATCTGTGGAATCCAAGCGGAGGCTACGGCACGAGGTTGACCCACGGTGCCAGAAGGAGCCAGAAGTTGCTGGAATCTTCAATTGCTGTAGACACATTGCCAACGTGGCTGCTGTGGCTTCCCGAAGCTCAAACAACCCTGCTGTGTTTGCCTTCCTAGTTGAACAGCGTAAATCTCACTTCTGTCTGTCAAAGAAAAGTTCAACCCCACACCAAGCCCAGCAACCGGATCAGCGCCAGACACCAAACTGAGACTGCATGGCCTGGGCGGTGAAGTTCCCAACAGTCCCCTTGAGAGCCACAATGATGATACAGTCGTACAGTCAAAACTGCCCACAGATAGTGATACCGGCATTAGCAGCACCATCTGTGAAGCCAAATGTTTTTGGGAAACCAAGGAGTGAAGCACATCGAGGACAAGAAAACGGGCTGCGAGTCAGGTTCAAACTCTCCCACGGTGCGCAAAGATCTTAAACAAAGGATGTGTCAAGCACAAATCACAGATCACGCTTATCCAAAACCAAGCATGCCTGAGGTCCAATTTTCTGCCAGTACCACTGGCCAAATAGATTTTGCTAAATATGTTCCAGTGGGATGGTTCTCATTGAAAGGCGAAGCAGCAGGCTGGCACTGGTCGTATTTTAGACTATGCGAATGCCAACAAACCAAGCATCCTTTGAATTAATGCATGGCGGGAAAATAATGGGACTGGCAGGGAAAAACACAACTGGATTTTCTTCATCACTGAACAGCTGATTTACCATGACGTGTTTTTGCCACGGGCAGTAATCTGCGCCTCGCTTGCCACGAATCGGTGCCGCGGTTCGTGACTTCAGGTTCCGCGTGGTATCGACGACCATCCAGCAGCATCTGCCCAGCGGGGTCCAGGCAAAGCAGCTGTTCCTGCGGGTCTCACAAGATGTGTGATGGCCAGCTGAGGCCTGTTGCAGAGCAGTTTTAATTCCGTTTCAGATCTCAGGGTTTGGCCTCCCTCTGTTTCCACACCAGCTGGCAGATGAGAGCTGAACACAGTCTAGGGGTTACGCAGTCCGACTTCCCATTTTCTAATGATATTTTTACACTATGTTTCATTTTCTACCTCTCCTTTTCTATTCCTTCATCTTGGCATCTTCCATTACCATCCTCTTCTCTCACTTCTTCTATTATTATTATTATTATTATTATTATTATTATTATTATTATTATTATACCAATACCTGAGTATCCAAATGTAAATGGTTCCTAGAAATGGCTCAAAAACTGCAAACTTGAACATAAGGATAATTTCCATTATTTCTTAAGAAGGTTCATTCAAGAAGCCCCAGTTTATTTCCCCAAAACATTCCTATCATTCTCATGCCTATTTCAGTCTAATAAAGAAAACTTTAACACCGGTTGCCTAACTACCAAACAGTCAATGAGTTAAATTAATGTGCGTTTGTGTGTTTATATGTAATTACTTTTTTACTCAGTATCATAAATTATATTTTATTCCTTATTGTAAGTAGTACTAGCAACAGACATTTAGTAGTCAAATATACGTGAAAAATGAAGAAATAAAAACAGTATAAAATGGGAAAAAAAAAAAAAAAACTGTAGCTACAGTAATGGCTGTTACTGTAATTAACGGCTACTGGGGGATCGACCCGCTGAACAGAAGTGACCGAAATGACAAAGTGCAAACTATGCTTGAACCCGGGCCACACAAAGCAAAGAAAGGACACAGATGCTGGGCGCAGTGATGCCACCTAGTGTCTCGCTTGTACTCATGCCCATTTCCTATATCTCTGCTGTGGTTTGGCTTGGATTGCGCAGAACTCGTTGTGCTGGGATTTGTGCCAATCTGGATGTTAATTCATTCCGTTGGTTATATGGGGAATTTGGAAACCAGGAGCTCGAATATGGGGGTTTAGGTGTCTTCTTTTTTGAGACATACCCATACTTAAAGGCTGTGTTACCCAGAGAGCCCGGGATCTATTCCACAGCCCATCTTTGCTGAAGCCTTCAGTGGATTTTACTGCTCGCCTTTCTTCTGTGCCAGAGCCTCAGACTCATGGTGCCCATTTCTCAGGCTTCGTTCAGTGGCAAAATCCACCTTGTGTACCCACCTCATCAGCACATCCTGCAACTTCCCAAAGCTGAAACAGCTGTAATAAAAATCTCACATTTTCCCAATAAATTGTTTTGGCAGTTCAGTGTTTAATTTTTTTTTTACATTTTGTTTGAAAACTAAGTGGCAGCCTTAACCAAACTAACTGCACTGTGAATGTACTTTGTTTAATGAAAGTTGATCATAATTTCCGTAAAGAGCAGTTGCCGGTCTTGCAGGAGACAATTCAAGAATTTTAAATCTGATTGCATTTATATATTTCATGCAATTAGAATTAGAATTAGAATTAGGCCACACTAACAGGCACCCATCGGCACTGGCCAGTTGCTTAACCCATCACGTATATCAGCGACACTTTGCATGGCATTAAATGAGAGTCCGGGTGAACTAAGTCCATCAATGAAACACAGAGGTGCGTATGCCAGTATGGGTACTAAACTCAATGCGTCTCCTTCACCTGCTGTAGCCTCAGTGCACCATGGGATGTTTCTATAGACACCGAAATAAACCGCTGTGATTTAGTGTGTGAGCTTCGCTGTTTTGCCATAATAATGACGCACACTGTTCACCTCAGCATATTCATAAGATGTACTTGTGCAAAATAACCGTATATTTTAATTCATTACTCATTACGATCAACACAGAATGTGTATTTCACTGTTAAAGCAATTTTACAGTACACTTATGCGTCAGATTCAGATTCTTAAACCCCGTTTGAGGGTTCCTTGATGTCTCCTTGCTCCTTATGACAGCTGGTTCACAGTACAGTAGAAATCAGCATGAGGGAATGGCAAACATTTACGGACGATGAGCACAATTGGTAACATGACCGTAATTTTGGACCATTCAAACACGTGAACGGCAGCCTTACGGACAACGGATCTTCTCTAGTGCCGCTGCAGAACTACTCAGGGCATTCGCACAGAATGCCTTCACTCCCTCTTGAACACACCGTGTCCAGCCAGAAATAGCTGCAGAAAAGTCCCAGCTCTTTGTTCTCCTGGGGACCCGAGAGGCGGCATGAGCATAACAGCTGGGATCTTCAACGTCTGCGACCTCGGTCCACCCCTCCAGGGGCTCCAGCTTCACTGGATTCACGCTGTGTTTATAACCATCGCACAACTATGTAGGTGGAAGAGGGCTACTCTATAATGCAGAATATTTACACTCACACGTGCTCTCTCACACATGCACAGACAGTCCTGGTTCCTGTTCTTCTGGTAAGATGCTGCCACAGAACCAACAGCCTGCAAGATGGTCAAAGGATCCACACCCTGATATCTGCATGACCTGAACATCTCTTACATCCCAGCAAAGGTGCTACACATCTCCACCTCTGGCCACTTGGTGACCCCAGTGAACAGGGGTCCAAAATCAAAAGTCCAACAGTCCCCAACTTTGGCCTCAGTGTGATGAACCAAACTCCTTCTCACCCTCAAAACTGCTGAATCCATTCAAGAGTTGTGTTATTGTCTGATGTGTCCAAATAATGAAAACCCTTCCTTTTGGGAGCTCAAATAATTTCAAAGGAGTCAGTTTTTCTCCTCTTTTCCTTATGTGCAACTTCCACACCAGCAGAATGATATTTATCATTTGGGCAAAATCCTGGCATCACACAAACAAGCTGCATTTTGACATTCAACTGTTTGACTCAAAAGCTCTTTGTCTGCAAGTTTGCTTTGAGCTGTTTGTCATTTGCCAAATGCGTAAATTTAATGCAAGGAAGGGACAGCAGGTATTATGGGACAGCAGGTATACTGTTAGTGAGAAGTGCTGGGGTAAAATGAGCAGGGCTGCTCAAGCTTTTGAACAAAATCAGTACTGTTCCCAAGCACTGTTTATTCAGCAACCAACTTTGGCCTAAAATTCCCCCAGATTTTGTTTTAGAAACAGGCAGGCCACCGGAAAGCATCGGGGTTGGAACTGAATTGGCACCTGAAGGAGCAGGATGTAAACCCCAGCTCCTGCTCCTGCTGTAGTAGCAAGTGCATCATCTCAAACTGCTCCAGTAAAAATTACCTTGCCGTACAAACGGCTAAACAATCGTAAGTTGCTATTTTAAAAAAGTTGGGGTTGGCCGAGAAGATGATGCAGGTGGATGACGAAAAGTAGGTTGAAGATGAGGCAAAATGGCGACAGGTTGCTCAGTGGTTCTGAGTGGAACACAAAACACAGTGGAACAAAAACACATCTACTTGGGGAAAGATTACCTCTTGGGCATGAACCGAATAATTCAATTGTACTGAAAAGAAGCTTGAGTAAGAACAAAGAAGGTTTCTCCCATAACAAGTTTGGTCATTATTATGCCGCCACTTCAATACAAGTGCAATAATAACAGAATTGGTTAAGAAGGAAAAATGAATGAAAATCCCATGTGTGTTTGGCTTCGTAACATCTTGACCAACAAAGGTTTATACCTTGGCAAGCACAAAGATCTGGAAAGACCCACGCCCGTCTACAGAGGAAATAAAAGCTCAGCATCAGGCAGCAGATGAGGTTTCATCCCTGCAGTTGGAAACCATTCTTCTTAACTGTGATTGCTGACTGCCTGGACATAAACCAGCAGGGGGGTTGTGATACTGAAATGCACTGTGAGATGGAGCCTCCATTTTCAGATGCCGTGTGGTTGACATCAAGAGTCAAGGGATTTCGGTTGCGGTGGATGCCAAGAAGCCAGCATCTCAATGCACTAACATACTCTCCTTTTTCCCCTGAACTATGCTTCCTGCCTCACCTCTAACCCCTGGGGCTGCGAAGCACAACCCGGTGCCCCATGGGCTCCGCTCCGAGGTCTTTGCCACCATGATTGTCTAATTATGGCCTCCCCTGAACCAACATTCAGCACATCATTATCGAGGCAAGCATCCCAGGGGAGAACCCATGCTTAAGGATGGAGACTGGAATAATATGCTGTGAAGAGAGAACAACAGAAGAAGAAGCTTTTACACCGGTGGAGGTGTCCTCTGCCTTGGTCCAATCCAAGAGTTCCTCTTCCAAACTGATAACTGGAAGGTGTCCACGTACTTAAAAGCAGCCACTTGACCAGCCAGATGACATTTTATATCCATATGAAAGTCCGAACGCTTCAAAATGCAAACACATGCACACAGACAAACAGGACCCAACACTTGCAAAGCACGGTTGGAGCAGCAGATGTTCTACCCTGCATAACTCTCTGCATAACTATATAAACCCCATGCCCTCAAGTGATGAACTTTTTGCTTTTTGGCTTGTTGTCTTTGATGTAATGACATGCACAAAGTATTTACACTGGTAAACAGTGTAGCGCATCATGCCTTTTGCTTATCAGGCACGAGCGTTCTCCATCCTCGGCCATAAAAACCCTATAAGTTGTTCTGGCAGGTGAAGCTCAAGTTTAGATATACAAATCCCTTCAGAGAGAAGTTAATGTTGTCCTGGTTTTCGTCACGCATGAGCATCCTCCTGCAGGGCTGTTATAGGCAGTGACTCGCTCGGTTATCTCCGCCCGCCACCTTTTATACAGTGTGTTTCCGCCGTCTCCATCTCCCTGCTGTAAACACCATTACTCCGCTGAGGTGCGCGCTCTGTCTCGGGGTGTCACACACTCCACCTTTAGTTCCCTGTTTCACAACGCAAAATCCCACAGGGTCCCTCACCTCGACAATATGTTGCGTGCCAAAAATAGTGCCCCAGCCTGTCAATGGCCTAATCTTCCTTCTGTGACATCCTGTGTCCAGTGAGCAATATGTGGATGAACCATGAAGTCAGAATTTCCATGAAGTCTAACATGTTTCCACACGTGCAGTTGGTCCCTCCTTATAAACCCAGATCTGGAGACTGGCTCGCAGCTGAAAAAGATTGTAAGATGGACATGACATAGAGCAGGGCAGTTGCTCTCCATCAATTCTACATCCAGTGTAACAGGGTGGCCTGTGTTTGGTACTCCTATGTGACTGTACTTTGTGTTTGTATCTCTATCGCTCTGTCTGCTGGTGAGGCGCACTATTGTTTATTCCGAGATGCAGAAATGGAGAACAGCATCTGCTAAATGCATAAATGCAAATGTTCTTCTGGCATGGAAGCAGCAGCAGGGCTTTATTGGCAAGAATAGTGCAACACAGCGGACTTTTCATCTTTCCCAGTGATGACTGAGCCGGGCTGCCTCGTGCACCTACCAGCGCGTTCAGTGTTGATACTCGCTGGCAGGCCCTTTATTCCCCGTTTACCTCACAAATAACACAAAACTCATTAATACCCAAAACAACTGTAATAATCCATGTATTTTGTTAAAGGCTTAACCTGAGAAGGGTCAGGTGGTCCAGATTCTATCCTGGAAGCGGAGGGTGCCAGGCTATGAAACTGAACCAAAACGGGATGCCAGTTCATTCCAGGGCGCACATGTGTAACGTTAAGAAACAAAAGCATCATTTAAAAAATGCAAACTGTGCATTACTTTCTTTGAAACTCGGACATCCACAGCACATCAACTCAGAGCTACAGATTTCACACGGAGGTGCAGGATGACAGAAAAGCGGCACCAAACTGATGGCTCAGAACTCACAGATGTACAAGCATCTGCATCATTGGCATCATCTACAGCTTGTTTTAGACTTTCTCCATTCTTTGAGGAAAAACTGCGACAGTCCTTGCTATTTGTGTGGAGAAATTGGGTGAAACTTTAGTAGAGATTTGAACTGGAATGCCAACCACTTTTTTGGAGGGAAAATAAGTACTAAACACAGTCCTTGAAAAAGCACGCATCAGCAAAAAAACTAACTACAGAGCTAAAAATTAACTAATTTTTTTTTCATTTTGCAAGTTACCTCAACATAGATATTTACTTTTTTGGAAACGTTAAGTCATGTCCAGTAACTGTAAGCTATGCAGGTCTGCAGAATATCTTCCATAAAGGCCGCACGCAGCCTTTTATGTTCACATGCTTGTTATACGGTTTTGCTGTCTGTTCTGAGAAAATAATTTTTCTAAACCAATAATGATAAATAAAACAATCATTTCATTTTCCTCCATTCAAGTGCATGCACAAAACTTGTTTGAATGGGGCACACAATTGCAGTAGCAAACATGATTCCACACAAAAAGCTGACAGATGCTTTTTTTATTGTGAATAGAAGTAAGGAGTAACTAATTAAATGTTCATATTATGTATTATGTTTTATGTTTCATTTATGTTTTCCTTGCATTCTCAATTATAAATCCGTAAGTTAGAAAAGTTTGTGAATTAATTAGATCCGTTGCTGCTTTTTAAGTTTTACTTGTATCAGCCAACTCTCACCCAGTCACGCTGGTCAATCTCTTGTTCAGTCAGGGTTACACCTTTGATGCAACGCTACGTCATTTCAGATGAACCACACCTGCACTCCAATTTCATACCCTAACAGCAATTTAGAGCTACCAATTAACCCGAAGTAGGTGTGAGACTGTGGGAGCACCTGGAAGAAACTCATCTGACCACTTGGAGAACATTCTAATTCCACATGGTCTAAGCCAGATTCGATCCCGCATCCAAATAGCCCAGGTGCTGCACTGCTTAGCTAACATGCCACCTAATGATACAGAAATGTCATTTTCAAATAAAGGGCCATTGTGGTGTTCACAGAACCCTTTTATGCACAAAGAGTCCAATGTACTTATGTCTAAAAGAGAACAGCAGAAACATCACACCTTATCCTTACGTGATCCACATCAATAGAAAAAAAGCTGGAAAATGAAGACGATGCAGCTAGCGAGATCAGATGCTGTAGGTGACACTACTGTGGAAAACACGAAAATCTCTCACTGAGAACCAATCATCAAAACATGGGCTTTTCTCAGAAGAGCTGTGTCCGTCGTCAGAGTTTCAACATTGAGGGCAGCCATTATACTCTGGCCTACAGAGGAAAAGTGATTTATAGCAGAAAAAACGGCTTGAGATAGAAGTGCTCCTTTTGATGGCCTTGAGCAAGTCTAAGTGGCCCTTCTTGTATTTGTCCTCCGCAGGCCCCCGTGGAGTCCCGGCCTCTAATCGGCGGGTCGGCAGTGACAATGCCAGGATTAGAATGAAGGGCTAAGGCTCTCCTGCGGCGCACGCAACGGGACCTAATGGCACCCTCCTTCCTCCCTCTTTCGGGTTCCTTAAATGGAGGCTAAATTTACACCCCAGCCGTTATTCCACGCTAATGCTTTACACGCCTCCCTAAACTCTGGCGTCTCCCGCTCAGCAGCTCCTGGGGAAATACAGTCTCTGCCTGCTCTCCATCACTTTATAATTATCAGAGCAGTGGTGGCCCATCGCTACCCGGGGATCTGCGGCCAACGTGTGCGGTCACAATGTCACAGACACACTGCAGAGGCTGAGTCTATAGAGAGAATGAGGCCTGAGTGGCCACTCGAGCCCCCATTACAGCTGCAATTATCATTCACAGCATTGAAAGTCAACTTCAGTGTTTGTGACTTTCAAACAGAGGATGGAGCAGTGTGTTTCTTCCAAACAAATACACTGATTCCCCAATTACATTCCTAATCTGTTCCTGAAAGCCAGGTAAACATAATTAGGGAGCCAATTTAGCATTATTTTAAATATTAAAAATTATAATCTATTTTAACCCCACCCCCATAAAATTCCCAATAGCACTAAAACTCTGTAAATTGCCTACATAGTTTAACTAACAAACCATCATTACTCTCGCTGTCTCTCTCCCCTTTGTACCACAGAAGTGACATTTGGACACAAAGTTGCAGCAGATCCCCCTCCCTCATGCTTAGCAGTCTAGTTAACATTTCTCCACTCACTGTTCGGATGTCATGATAGATTTTCAGAACGTAGACGGTTTCAATCAAAAAACTAAATTCTGAGTATTTTTTTGATCACCCTTCATATACTGCATGTTATAAATGCATACAGTTACACTTTACTGCAGACAAGACACTACAGGTGCCCAGCACAGACAATATAAGCAAGACATGTAACAACATCATTCTCCCATATTTGTTCAGCAACTTTTATTACAAAAAACTACTTTTATCTGAAGGTCAGGCTAAGAGCACGTTTGGACTTAAAAAAAATTGTATGTGGAGCTCTGAACTTGAACCAAAATTTTGGTATAAAAAAGAATAGACATTCTATATGGAGGATGAAAATAGGGTGGACATATACCAGGGCACAGGTGTAATTTAAATGGAGTCATGGGTGATGTAGTGAGTGATGGAGAACTGACCTGCAATGCAGTGTGGAGTGGATGTATCTGCACATTTGAAACCAGGTCCTAAAATCTTGGGCAGACTGATGCATTGCAGGAGGCATGATGTGCAATGAATCTTCCCAGACTTTGGGTATCTAACTAAACAAATAGATGCTCAAATCATAAAATGACAGGGAACTTGCGTCTTCCATGAGTGACGATGACAGGGAAGGTTGAGACTGAACGCCCAGGGTCTTCAAGGCATTACCACCATGGCGTGGTATAGCGTATTTTCGGAAGATGGATATGCTCTGCTCTCTCAGAGTCTCCATTTCTACTCCATATTTGAAAACGTAAATTCTTTTTTGCTATCCAGGATACTATTTTGGCTCTAAATTCTACTGAATGTAGAGCTGATTTCCATGTGTGCTACCTGTAATTAATGTCCCTCCTAGCACAGTGAGAGACCCCCCATAATGACCTCCCCAGCAGTGGTTCCAAACCCAATGTCCCATTTTCCACGGAAGCCTAAAGTGCTGCTTGTACAAAATAATGCAGATTAGTTTCCTCATCATGAGGGAATATTTAGGCAAATCAGGGGCCCCTGATTAGAAAATCGCAATGCATTATTTTCTTTTGGTTCCTTTTTACGCCTCGGCTTAACAGATATCTCTGGCATTTGGATGACATTTATAAACATTCCCCGTGGGGTGGAGGAATCCGGTCACAGCGATGCCGCAATTACGGAAAATTTCAACAGCTTTTTTATTCATCGGCGCAGAACTGGCCGAGCTGAGCGGTGAGACACGTCGAGGGCTTCGGATGGCTTCCATTCTCACAGGCTGCAGATTAATTAACAAGCCCTGAGACCAGGCCTGGGATCTTTAAATCCTACATGAGCAGCCCTGGCACGGCCCCAGAACCATCATAATACAAATTAGGCCGAAAGGCTGGAATTGGGATGGATTTTTTCAACTGCTCATCAGAAATTACCTTTTTTTCCAGAATATTCCATCTTTTTTATACATATTATCAATCAGTTGTCTGGCTGAAGGGAAAACAGCACCTCGGCTTAATGGCTCCAAATCGATCTTTTTTTTTTTTAGTAAGACAAAAGCTATCTCCTTCAAATTACCTGATCCGCAGTGCAGATTAACGCCCAAATGCCTGCGTCTAAAGCCTCAAAGGGAAGGAGAACCCAGTGTGCAGGGAAGATGAGAACTGTGAAAGAAGAGAAGTGAAGCTGTGCATGGAGGTGTACTTGCAGCAGTTGCAGAAAATATGGTAATAGCCATTTCACGCAGTACATGGAGTAGCAAGATGAACACCAAAAAGTAACCATCTGAAAAGGGTTGCGTGAGATTACGAGTGTGGCTTCAAGCATTGAGAGCCAAGTGCCATAAAGTTCTACTGTCTCAGAGTTTCAGGTGGTTTGAGGCCAGATGTCAGCGCTGATGTACACATTCTCCGGAGGAACAATAAAAAAGCTGAATATATCGACCAATAAAAGATATTTAGATGAACGATAAGGGCACTATGCATGTTGCAGCTGCTTACGGAGAATCAAAACGACCTGCTGTCTCCCTCTTAAACCACACAGCATAAACCTTCACAGCACAGTGCCCAAGACATTAGGTTCATCATAAAGCACAACCTTGAGTTTCGATTTTGATCTACAGGAGACTTTAGATTCACTGGAATTATGAACAACATCCATCAGTCATTGTGGGTTCCTTGAAAAGTGCATCTTTTCAATGACTATAAGAATACCTGTCCTGGTCCAGGCCAACAACTCATTACTCTAGTGAGGAGGTTCTGTCCTGATGCCCTGAGGTCCGAGTGGTACCACCCACAGCTTCTCTTGATGCGGATTAGAATTCAGAACCAGAATGAGTTGGGTGATCCTCGGGTTCTTTACAGCACCGCACTTCATGTCTCCCGTCATCCAGAGATGTGGAGGTTGAGCGAGACAAAAATCATCAGTGGCCAAGAGCTGTCAGAACCGGCAACACTGCAAAAAAACCTCAAACCCACCACAGAAAAATCAAAAATGCTACATAACTACACTTCACATTGAAGCTGGATGCTCCCCATCAGACTTTGTGAGAACATCCATGTTTAAAATAGGAAGAAGCCTTGAAACTCAACAGGCAGTGCAGCAAAACAGGAAAGTGTTTGTGAGCTGGGGCATCTCTGCAAGAAAAGGCCAGAAGCATGAATGATGGGAAAAACGGAGCAAGAGAAAAACCGTCATATCTAGCATGTCGATCTGTGGACAGCCAACTGCTGGAAGATTCCACATTCCTTTCTACCATCTAGGCCATGTCAAACTACTCTTACCCTGGTAAGCAACCCACATTTCAAACATCAGACTGGTATTCTAACAGCTACAATGAGAAACGGAACGTTTATGAAACAATTTTTTTTTATTGTACAGACAGACGGCATTGGGTACTAAGAAACCAGCAAATCCAAAATTTCCGCCCAGAAAATTCTTCAAATCTGATTACAACTGGGTACTTCCACAGCGCCTATGTGGAAGCAGTGAAATGGGCACTTTTTATAGCAAGCAGAAAAACTGCACAACTTTTGGAATGATGGAAAAATCAACAAACTTGTAGCGCATCTTTGAGTCAATAGCTGCAGGTTTAAATGTTTCACAGTATATTACTGTCATCCAAATTTTCTATGAGGGTATAGCAGAAATCATTTCCTACAGCTGAAAGTATAACTGATGCCAAACCCAACGGCTATGACTCATTGCATTTCTTTTCTTCTGCTTATTTATTTATTTACTGCATGAACCAAACTCAAATCTGAGAGGAAATTAATTAATGTGTGATGCTATAGAGCATGACACTGGAAAAATAATGTCAGCAGCTCTTATTTTCAAAGGACAGGGAGCCTTGGATGTTCTGTCCCTGAAAGGGCACACTTTCCCAAGGGAACCTGCTGAGATAATGTCTCAATTTTTTTTTTTTTTAATTTTTTGTGGGAGGTGAAAGATTCATCCTCAGATCACTATATGTCATTTGCCACCTCTGTAACTTCTTTCATTCTTCTACAGTTACCTGTAATTTCTTATTATAGCTGTAAAATTACTATACGAGGTATACATACTAAAATATTTGTACGAGGATCTCCCTACTTGTCCCCCTAACCTATGAGCAGAATGCATTCCTGGACATCCGCCCTGTAAGTTGAAGTTTCAGAAGTCAGCGACATAATGTGAAAGTATTGCTTTAAGAGAGTGGGGCATTGTGGGAAGTGAGTGCATTCCACAGACACGTCTGTCAGCCATTTTGAGTGTGTTACTGAAAGAAATAAATGGGCTCTTGTTACTCATAAACATGAAAAATCACTCCTATGTGATCGTGTCAGGGTGTTAAATAACTTCACTCCTATATGCAAAAACTTGTAAGTCAAAGACTCACACATCAACGGCAACTTTTACTTCCGAATGTTCGGTGTTAAAATGTTTTTAGTTCTGAGCAACTGTCCTGACATCTTTGGCCAAACATTATGCCTAAATTCCTCTATTATCACACCCTGACTGACAGTTATGTCATTACTGGCACAGCTAAGTACTCACAACTCTAAACCTTAGATCATAACATCCATTAAACATAATATGTATATGTACAGGTATCAAGAACATCAGAATTTTGTTGTTTCCATTCGTTTCAAGGCTGTGGTATATTTCTTGCTTGTTAAAGTCTGTCTTGACCATCGGTCAGTGCGCTGATGCTGGATTTTCCAGGGGCTGTTCCTTGGGGAAGTGTTATGAGGATGTCTCCGTGCCTACACTCATGGAGGGCATCAGAGATTTGTTGCAGTAACACACAGAATTCGTATAGTAATGTGTTCAAAAGCTCAGAAGTGAATGCTGCTTTGTGTGTACGCATCCATACAAACAGGACAAGACCGGCTTCTTTGTCTTGACAGACACTGGAGGTGTGTTGTGGAATCTCCAGGGTACCTTCGCCGCTCAGTTTCATTTCCTGCATCGAAAGAGGTATCAAGACATCTGGAATAGGATACGTTTTGAATGTGCCCCTTGTGTTTGATCCGCTGTCTCCTGTGTTTGTATTTTTCTCTCATTTTGGGCAAACGTATGCTATATATCTGACAGGCAATAGACAACCAGCAGTTTTTTTTTCCCCAATATCATGTTCATGTGGTGGCACTGATAGCCAGAGTGCTCTTCAAAGATCTGACTCTCTTCACACTGCCTCATTAAAAAAGGCATTAGGTCATGGCTGGACAGGGTCCACCTAACTAACATAGTGGGAACCCTGTACTTGGACAGGGGCCTCTTCTATCACTCATAGGCTCATGAATTTAGTCAGCACTTTTCCTACAAAGCAACTTACAGTGATTTGCACATTTAAACAGCTGGGTAATACAGGTAAACCCCGGTATACACAATTTTTTTATAAAGCAGCTAAATTCTTAATACCAGCTCCCAGCTTGTGGAGCAGACATCTCGCTATCGCACACAGTCATAACACAGCACCAGAAATTCATCAGCAAGAGATCAATAAATTCAGAGTTCATGTGTCATGAAAGTAGCTTGTTCCTGTACCACACTGCCTTGCGATGCAATATTGTTCAGTATCGCAGCCTGTAAGGGTCATATTTTGCTAATGTCCTCACAGTCACATGCCTCATGTTCGCTTTGTCTGTTTGTGCAGCGTCTCCATGTGAAGTGATCCCCTGCATGAGATGTACCACACTGTGCGATGCTACAGCTGCTACAAGGTGTTTTACAGGACTGCGGTGATATTTGGGAAAGTTGGTTTGGGGTTTTCGGATGGGCTGGGAATGCATCATTGTGTTTCCAATTTAAAATAATGGAAAAAAGAATCCCAGTATACACAATGTTCTCGAGAACAAGTCGAGCGTGTAAACTGGGGGCTACCTGTATTTACTGGAGGAACTCAGAGTAAGCGCATTGACCAATGGTGCAACAGCAGGAGATGTGATCCAAACCAGGGTCCTGTGAATGGAAAGCAGGAGTTGTACCATTATACTACCTGCTGCCCCTGCACACAGCCATTAGTGTTTTGCTGGAACACTGAGGAAATTAATTTGAAACTGAATGAAACACTTCAGGCAGAGTCTCAACAAGTATATTTGCATCAAATCACCACCCTGCCTCTATAGCAAAGAAATATTCAGATCATGTCTTGCACGTCTTACATTCCATTGTACTTGCCAGCTGTATCCTGACAGTTGGATTTTATGGATCAGTACCGCTAGTCCATCTGTCAGAGGGCCCGTTCTCCTGGATCGTGCCGTGGCTGAGAGAACAGATTCGATAGAGCGGTGAAAGGATCTTGCACCTTGTAATGCAGAATTAGGTTGTCGGGCCTCAAGGAGAGTGAGTATCTGCTGTCAGCGTCCATTGAGAAGAAGGCATCGATTGGCCACTTAGCTGAAACAGAGTTCTGAAAACACGGCGTGGAGCCAATGGGCTCGCAGCATTGACTACAGCCTGGCAGATTAAATGGTCACGGCGCGGCCACGTCACTAATAACTCCCCGCGCAACAAATAATCATTTTGCTGCAGAAACATAGAAACTTTATGAGAAAGAAAGCATTTGTTTGTCCGCGTGGAATGATGCCCTGGACGCCTTCCCTTTGTTCTAGAATATCACAGCCTCTGCTTTTTACTCCCCTTCAGCAATTTTACACAACACAAAAAGAGTTTCTCGCATTCTGCACACCATAGGAATCAGTGCTTTCCATTAGGCACACAGACACTCAGACACATTCTGTTTCATGAGGGTAGCAGACTCCCAAGAAAAAGGTCAAAACATCTCTCGCTCTCACTCCCTCGCTGACTTCCTGTCTCTGGGCACTTTGTTTCCGTATCCACACCATATGCCTTTTCTCCAGCATCACAAAATAAAGCCTCAGCTAAATGGTGCCTAGGGGATTTCATGTGATCTGACAGCCATCAAAAATGTCAACAGCAGCAAACCCAGACAGGTCCCGTGGAGACCAAATAGCAGAAAGATGAAAAAGCCTAATGATGGAAGGATCTCCCAGGTTGGCCGAGCTCAGCCACAATCGGAGAGTCTTTCTTGGTCCTGGGACTGACAAGCTGATGCAATTCCTTGAGTTTGGATGACAGCTGCCCACGCTTAACCCAGGAAGTGATGCCATGGTGACACCATGTCATTGCAGGCAAAGCAGAGCTCAGAATTACGCACACTAACATCATATTTAACGTAACACTCTTCACAGATGATACAGAGATATATAAACTATGATCTTAAAGATGATCCATGTTTGAAGCCCAGAAGAAGCCCAGCTTTAACCTTGGGAAAGGTTGCTAAACATGCACTTCTTCAACATAGCTTCATTCTAATAAAGGCAATGGACGAGGACTTGAATGGCCTGTGATTTGCTACAGGCTGCAGTAGCACAAACCCAGACCTTGACTTTGTGGAATAAACTCCCTCATGAAATGCTGCTGGTCATCTCTTTCAGACCAGACCCTTCTTGTGCTTGACTGCCTTTGTCACCGTAAATCATTCCTCCGTACAGCAGGTCGTCAGAGCCCGAATCCCCACACGGATCACTCGCGCTGCCGAGGAAGCGAAGCATCGCCATTCAACGGCATCCTGCAAGGCTAAGGCCCTGGGTTTGCAGATATTTGACCCTTGCGCAGTATGTGCCCCACTGTGGCATGACAGCATCCCCATTTCCTCCAACCTGCTGTTGGCAACCTGACCTGGCAGCCAAGCTCGCCATGAGAGAAAACAGAATCCTGCTGTATGACTCTTTGACACAAAACAGCTCCCTCAGAGCTCATGCCACCCAGATATCCTGGGTACATCATGCCAGACGGTTGACTGTGCCCTGGGCACTCTGGGCAAGAAGCACCGGAGCAGAAAAGAGCAGTAAGGGAGGGCAAGTAGGAGGCCCAACTCTCCCGACATCCCCTCTGGGAGACCCAGCCTTCTGTTGCGGTAGAGAGAAGCAGGGGGGCGTTCTAAATAAGTCCTGCAGAGCTGCAGGGCATGGGCAACACTCCAGATGTGGGCATGCTGTTAGCAGCTCTCTGACCTCTTCAAGCGTTGTTGCCCTGAAGCTCTGGACTCAAAGCAAGTGCTACAGGCTTAGTTAAACATGCCAAGCACACTCCTTAACCAAACAAGACACCCTGCCGAAATGGCTGCTGGATGTCATAACATGCAGGTTACATTTTACAGAGAAGGAATAAGCAGATTAGTCAAAATGGATCCAGATTTTAGAAAGAGTACTTCGTTGTCTGACATAGCAGTGTTGGCTGTTACCCATCCGGGAGAAAATGCAGGCTGGATGCACACAGGGGTCTAAGTGTCACCTCTGGGAGGCTGTTGCACGCTTATGCCGGGAGAAGTGTGAGTAAACAGTCAGACTGGGCTCAAACTGCACCTATGAAAGCTGACACGTTATTTTTAACTTTCAAGACAGTCTGCCGGAGCTGCGTTCCTCACGACCAAACATTGCAAGCTCGAGCGGATAAAAGAGGCCACGGTTTCCGTATATTAATCGAACCACTCATGAAACATAAGCAGGAGAAATTATTCATAATAGCAGACAACTGTGATGAACAAGACCGGATGCTGTAAATTCTTCCGACGCCAGTGTAAGATAAAGGAAATGGGAAAGTAACACAGCTCTATAAGCCACCCTTCTGATTGTTAATGGCCGCCATTTACAACCTCTAAAGCCGAGCTATAAATCACAGGATCACTCGGGGAATGGGTCCGACGGCTGTTAAAGCGAGGTGAGAGGTGGTTATTACCGAGTGGCCCTGCCACGCAGTCGCCCTGCTCACCAGGATTATGGTGCTGCACACAGCCCGAGTCCCACAGCAATGTGATTACAGCGAAGGTTCAAACTGCCGGAGGTGGAACCGCTTCTCATTAGCTCAGGCCGAGCCCACGCACACATTCGGGCAGACGGAAAAACAGGAAAACGGGCACAAACACACACGCAAGCGTGTTTCAAACACTTGTTGTATTTATGTCTGACGTGAGCAAGCGTTGCCTTTAAACTCAGCATCCTCGTGTCGACCAGCCCTTGCCCCGGTCCGCTCTCGTCTCCGCACTTTGGCGACGAACGTCGAGCCAGAAGAGGTTAATGGCCGTCGATTCAGCGCTGCTGATTAATCGAGTGGGACAGGAAAGATGGTTGAAGAGACCCTTCTGGAAGGACTGAACACAGGAAGGCTGCTCGGCACACGCAAGAACCAAACCATCCTGTTCAAGGCGCCATCTTTGCAGCATCGCGACCCAACACAGGTCAAAGGTTTCACTGGGGGTTTCACTTACAGCCCGAATCGCCTTTTTTAACTTCCCAGCAGCCCCTTCTCTCGTGTCCCAAACCTCACTGTCCACAGCTTTAATGCGGATCACTGCCTTTGCTCTGGATTTTATTTATTGCCAAAAATTCTGCCCTTTTTACTGCATACAACCCGCTCCCTGGTTTCTGTTCCCTGACTGCAGCAGGTTCAACACAATCCTGTGGGTTTACTGTGTTCTGTTCCTGCGCAGGGGATAACATCTTTACGTGGCACCAGCTCTCTTGAGCGGAGCCGGAGTGGGAAAAGGTGCTCAGCATGGCCGCAGCTCCAGAACCTCACCGACATCCCAGTTCTACAGTCTCTCCTCATCCCCTGGTCTCCACCCCGGATGCTTCACGCCTCCGAAATTCCTCAAGTCCTCCATGACCTCTATTCCGACCCGCAGAGACAGTGATTAGCGGCAGACCTCAAAAGCTGCAACCCGCGGCAGAGGTGAGAAACAAAACAGCACGAGATCCAATTCGTTCTCCTCAGACTGGAATCGCAGCGAAAGCACTTTGTTGTATTTTTTTTTGTTTGTCTTCTCTTGTGCTTTGAGTCGGGGAAAGACAAATCCTGTGTTGATTAAACCATAAGATGGCAGGTTAGTGCAAAGACCTGAAGAGACGTCAGAGATATGGGCCTCAGCTTTCCACCAAAACGCCTTCTCATGTCAAGTCCATACAATAAAACAACGCAGTGAGCAGACCGCAAAACTCAAATCACACATTTTCTTCTCACATTCCTCTTGATATCTTCTCTGTGGACTTGTACTGAAGTCTGAGCACTTTTTGTTTGCAGCTGGTTTAGGCCTTTATCTGCAAAGAAAATTTTAAATGAAGCCTCTACCCAGAGTCAAGTCAGTGTTTAATTTACACCAAGCAAGGAGCGGAGCTTCTGAGGGGGGGAGACAGATCTGCTGGAATACAGCCCCGAGCGGAAAAGAGGATTACCTGTACAGGTGTGTGTGATTCATATTATGTGAAGTGTGATTCCTTGAGGGCACCAATTCAATGCAGAAATCCTCCTTAACCAACCAATAATTTATTCCTTATGATTTTCCGCTACTTAGCAGATTACGTGTGATCTCTCATATGGAGGACTGTGAGTACTTCTGCACTGGGAAACGGAGGCTCACTGCATGGACCCAAACCCACAGTCTGCTTTGATCACCACCATCTCGCTCCTCTGTGACAACAAAACTCTCCTTGTTGATCCCGCACCAAGTCCAGGTCTGACCAAGCAATGCTTTGGCTTTGAAAGCCTCTTCCTGCCGATAACCCAACGCTAATGAAGCCATGGGCATGAAGTAGGCTACGCCTGTGTGTGTGTGTGTGTGTGTGTGTGTGTGTGTGTGTGTGTGTGTGTGTGTGTGTGTGTGTGTGTGTGTGTGTGTGTGTGAGATGCACAGGAGAAGCCAGTCTGTCTTCATTAGCCAAGAAGCTCAGTCCTAGATTCAAGAGACTCTGGTTGTTCCACATCACTGAATCCAAGGCCATCATGGCGGAGGAGCTCATCTTCTTAGCGCTCCAGAATGACTGCAAACAGGAGCAAAACTGACTTTAATAGAACAGACCACGGTGTGTAATGCCTCATTTAAATTAAATTTATAAACCGCTCCTTCACATAGATTAAAAAAAGTCTTCTTTTTGGTTTCAAGCAACTCCAAGCAACACAGTTATAAAAATAACATCTAATATCGCTCTCATGTTCCCACGTGTCCCCTTAAGACGAATGTGATATTGCTTTGTTGTCACCGGTGTCACTTTGCCACCAAAATTCCATTGTCGAAACTGTCGCTAACGCTAGCTTTGCCCAAGTTGAAATTTACCCCGGTCAACACAACACCTTTTCGGCCTCAAACAAGTTAACGGACTCGATCGATTGTGTCTGTCTGGGTTCTCGGATCGGGTAAAAAACCTTTTAATGGCCCCGGCGTAATTATCTGTAATTTTGGGCTGCTGTCAAGAGACATAGCAGAGACGGGGAGGACCGGGAAGCGTGGACAAATTACCGGCTTCAAGGCACTGTCCTCCAACAGCACGCACGCACACACGCGCAAGCAGAGTCTGCCACTATGCCACATGCACACACACACTCACACACGCACGCACCCCATTGTCCACGGAAGCACAGCAACCTCAGTGTCACCATGGTTTCCCAAAAAGCTCCATAATACAGTCTGTGCCAGTATTTACCCCTTCATGAGGTGCCATGACTCCGCTCAGTGTGTAGGACTCTCACCACAGAGAACCGCATCCACTGATCCTTCTCACTTCTCACAGCTCTTGGTTCCCATCCCTCTGTAGTCCTGGCTGTTTAAACGTTAGTGATCCAGTAAGTTCTCCCTTTAATAATATATAATCCACAGTGCAGCGCGCGGCTATAAATATCAAAAAAGCTGTAACAGTAACTCGGCCCTGCACACTAAATCACTCCACACTTGTTTCCTAGACCAGTTTTCAAAGCGTTTTAGTGTAGCCTGTCAATCACAAGGCGCTGTGTTTATAAACCAACACGACCGGAGCAGCAGATATGTGTTTACAACATTCTTCCCCATTCTCCCCAAGCAACTCCATTATCATGTCAGCTTAATCCGTTTAGAAGTACCTGTCCACTTAAGAGTTGTTGGACAGCACCTGAACAAGAGAAGAGCCCCACTGGGACCCCTAGGAGCTCATCTTTTACCCCCCATGCTCAGACACCATGGTCACATCCACAATATTGGCAAATATAGTATTCATTTGAGCAACAAATTCACATCCGACAGGCAAATTTTAACTTCCCAGTTCTCTCGCCACACATCTTCGGACTGTGGGACGAAACCAAAAGCAAATTTTGGGAGGATATGTTAACGCCACCCAGACTAAGTGGGGTTAAATCCCATGTGCATAGCAAAGGCAAAGTGAAGCACCAGCAGTACCAAAGCCACAGACTCCTTCTTATCCAGAGCAGAAGGATCTTCGCTCTGAATCTCCCAAATTTCTACCCAAAAGAAGACCATGTCAGACAGATGTCATCTCTAACCTCCTTGTCAACATCACCTGTGGCTACCTGTCAGTTTGGGTTCTATGACCTGTGTGCCATTCCACCCAGAAGCTCTACATTGAGTTTGTCCACAAATCTTCTCCCGTGGAAAAAAGAAAGACCAAGACATGCCCCTGTCAAGGTTCTCGGTGCAATAGTCTCCAATATTCATAATTCAGCTTCCCGCGAGACTCCCAGGTCTATTGATCTGCGGGAGCTCCTTGCGAAAAGTCAGCCCTCACACTCAGGTTGATGGCAAAGGTTCAGAGTCATGTTGGCTATGGGCAAATTTTCCCCACCGACCCTTGTCTGCCCGAGATTTATTATCGGTATAACCTGGGGAGCTAAAGCGAAAACTGCCTCCATCACAAAATGTTATGGTTGCGAGAGCAAAAGTGTCATTTAAGAACAGGAGAGGCGAAGAAGGAAAAAAAAACTTTCGATGTTCCTCAAAAACGAATTTCAAGCCTCATTTGTCCATCCTGAACTTCCTCTTCACGCCCTATTGGCCCAGCACAAACACTTAAACCATTCTGTCCAAAAGGTAAAGCGGAGGAAAGTCACAGTGTCTTGGAGGTAATCTGAGTGCGGCCGCACTGACAGACTGGTGAGCCTCTGATCGCATGGAGACAGCCAGAGACAGAGGAGTGCGACGGGATCTTATCACATTTCCCATCTTATCTAAGCCTCAGGAAGAGACCCCCCACTGCATTTGGTGTTCAGTGGCATCCATCACGTTCAAGTCACATTTCTCCCCTTTCAGAGCTGACAGCCCACTCAGACCCATGAACTGGCGAACTGAAAAATGCTCTTAGATGCAAAGCAGTTTAAATGCATTTAACCAAAAACAAGATGTGCACAAACCCCCTAAATCACGAGGGTTTCATCAAGTGAGTGTTTTTTATGTAACGTTGCAATGAAGGGAAATATTCCAACTCGTGTGCCGCACTATTGTAATATTCCTGAAAACTCACTGATGTCAACCCATGAGCCAAGTTAAACCGACATGCCGGCCTATTTGTTAGCGGCTTCAAATAAACCCAAGATTTAGCAGGATTTTGACATACCATCTCACTCCGGAAGGGTTCAGAACACGGGTAGGGTCATCTTCCCCCTCTGACACGAAATGAGTTCTTTTGCAGTAACTCCAAATGCAACTGAGCACGGTCTGCGCACGGGAGCCGTGCTTCCCTGTCACTGGCATATCTGAGAACTTTGGGCTAAAACACACGGTGAGATGCGACACCTCAAAACCCGTGCCAACCCACGCCCCAGCTCCACCCCAGTCCACCCAGTTATTCGTCCAACTTCAAATAATCAGGAGAAAAACTTTCCGTCTCTCCACATACCTTCAGACCACGAAGAACAAAAGCCATTAAACTTTCAGTTCATAAAAAGACAGGAAGCATCATTTTCACATTTGCCTTTTCGCTCAGTAAATATTTGATGAGATCCCAGACTTGACTTGGCATTCTTTTTAGGAAAGGATGTTAAGGTCATCAGATCGCCACCCGCTCGCTCATCCTCTGCACATTCACACAACGGATCATTTTCCCAGCTCGTGTTACCCCCGTGTTTTGACTGAGGACGTCGCGAGAGGCTCTGACACCGAGGGGGGCACGGGGCCTCACATCGCACAGAATAAGCGTGCGTTTTCCATTTTGTTTCTTTTCTTCAGCTTGCCGTGCAGGGAGTGCGCCACGGATAGGAAACACCGACGTGGGTGGGCACACGCGTTCGCACTCGGCTCCGCGGCGTGAAAAGGAGACGATAACATCAACCTAATTAATGCCACATGAATAGACAACTACTTGGGTTCCCTTTTTTTGTTTGTTTTCCACATGGAAATCTACAGAAAGCACAGTTTCCACAATGCAGATCTCCTAAGATACGTGAAATAGCTGCACGCGGCAGTCTGGCTTTGATAAATTTATGACTGATGTGCATTTTAAGAGCTGCAAACAATTTCATGTTTTGGTAACAAATGTGAAAACTGCGGTGTGGGAAGACTGAGGGTCACATTTTAACAGAGTTTAATCGTTGAGGGAAAGACAGCGATGCCAGGTCTGTCCGTTGGGACATTATTAACGGGTAGAAGAGGTCTGAAGAATCGAAACATGACCATTTGCTCAAGGTCATCCTTCAAAGCGCTATCCCAGCTTCGTGATGCTGGATGACAAACTCAGAGCCATGATGGAGCACAGCAGGATAGCGTTCCCCCCAGGTTATTCAATTACAGTCTTGGGGGGCCGAGACCAGCAGGTTTTTGTTCCATCTGGGCAGTGAACCACCTGATTCAACAAACAGTTTGGATTGAACCCTTTTAACTCTCAATTTTCGAGTACTTAACAGAATAAGGACAATCTGCAGGACTCAATCATCCAGCAACAGAGCTGCACATACCTGTTTCACACAAACACTTCAACAATGTGCAGTAAAAAAAGAAGTTTCTTGCACTACACTTCACTGAAAAGTAAGCATTTCTTGCATAAGGACCTCGTTGCAACTGCATACATAACAGCGCAGAAGTGTTCACTTCGGGCTCAGTGGTTCATTCGTTCCAAGTTTAACTCACGAGGCTCCCACCCCGGATCAGACTCACTGCTCATTGCCTTGCAAATACAGGAGGCAGCGCTGGACAAAAGACGGTGTTTAATCTGAGTTTCTGTTTCTACACAAGTTGTCGTTCTAATGAAGATGAAGATTGGTGACACAAATCTGTCCGGGTGTGGCAGCTGGAGCCCCTGGACCCTGAGAGGGAGACTCAATCCACCGTTTTCAATCAGGCTGTTGGAGCAGCAGGGTCAGCATCGCCGTGTTATCGATGTCAATCGCTGGCATGTTTACTTGCTCTGTCACAGGGTCCCGCAAAGCGCTTGACCGATTGACATCAGGGACAAGAAGATCTCCTTCATGACGATGCGTAGAGAGCGGGGAATTGATCCTACACACTAATGTACAAACTGAATTCACAAGTTCCGGTGCTGTGAGAAGCCAGCTAATTTTGCAACATGGAGTCAATACCGCAGTCGATTCACGGGGGGGGTCCTCAGGTTACGGACCCCAGCCTGGAGCTACGCTCGTCTGTATTCGGACTGCACGCATGAGCATAAATGCCAGCGTACCACGGTCACACCGCACCAGTCTGCCTGCCGTGTGCGTGAATACACACTCCCACCCACACACAAACACACGCTGCACGACCGCAGCCCATAAACACAAACATACAGCAGACAATGCTTCTCAAAGTTCAGCACAGTCTACAAACACCCACCTACTGTCCATGCTCACACATACTTTGTGAGCTTTTACCTGTTTTGCGCAGCAAAACCCCACAATAACATCTGCACAATAAGATGACTTTCGGTTTAAAACGCAGCTGGCGATTGGTTCTCGTCCTCCTGACATCTTCTGTCAGTGTCAAATGTACAGGATTTACTGAAGAAGATGTACATTTGGCTAAAAGTTTATATTAGCATTGTTAACGGTGGGGGGAGCCGCGGTTCTCCCACAATGCACCGCTGCCATAGAGAAACAAAGCATCCGTTTCCTTAGCGGTGTCTTCTGAGCTGTGTAACAAAAGCACGGTCAAAGCCGGTTGTTATTACTCCATTACAAATTATATTTGTGGTGCGCAATGATCAGTTTATGTTCTACACATCTAATAAACAAGAATGAAAAAACTCTCTTTCATTTTCTTTCCACACAGTAACTGGAAGACAGACTGAAAAATAATGCTTATGAAATTAACCCTGCAATAACATACGCGGCTGAATTTTCTGGACCCCGGTTACCGCATTACGTTGGGGTCTTACGGCACTATCGCTGCGATCGAGAACAGTAGCAAGGCTCAACAGAGCTGTTCGCTCTGTTCGCTCACATCTGCCGAGACCGGATCGCCCGGATCCGACCCTGAAAACGAACGTACTGCCCCGCAGAACTCCCCCTAGGACACAAGGACAGACAACACAACGTAAGAGAGTGAGAGAGAGAGGACCAACAAGAAGGCCAAAAAAGAGACGTTCCGAAAGAAATACCAAACCAGACGCCACGAGGAAGCCGACATGCTGAGATGTATGAGATTACAGCAGGAAGAGGGATTATGGTGGAAAAAAACAACAAAACGACAACAACAAGCAGCATATGTGCTTAAGCTCCAGTTAGCCCGCAGCATGAAGGAGCAGGGAAATGATAGCCCAGAGTGAACAATCCCATCCGAGCCCTCGCCTGCCTCTCAGCTGGGGCTCTCATTACGGAAACGGCAGCGAGACGGATTTACAGCCTTGCAAATGTTTGCAGTTGCGCGATGCCCCCGCAATACAGGCGGCGCTTTTGCACCAAGCGTGGGCCTTACTTACAACCCGCACGCAATTACCGCGCACTTACTGTGTTTACCGTGCGCGCGGCCGAGGTCAGCTAGCACGAAGACAAGGTGAACGCCCAACAGGTTAACTTTCTGTCTGACGCAGTAAAAATGATGCATAAACAATTCTGCGGTTCGCTTCGGCAGGAAGTCAGGTAATTGCCATTTATATACAGCCTGCATCTACGGACAAAGTCTGCTGTGTGACGTCCGAGAGCGTTTGCACGCGTGCGTGTCTGTGTGTGGCTAAATGTAATAAAAATCCACCGTTTTCAGCCAGAGAATAACAATGTGTCTTATTCATTGTCCAGAAAGTTTTGTATTCCACAGCAGTGCAGCATCTGAATAATTTTCCAGGTGCTTGCAGATGCTGCCCTCTTCCTCATTTTTCACTGAGGTTCAACCACAGTCGAACCTGACAGGCGGTTAAAGTGCCCACCGAGGTAATGATGGTCCAGATCTTCAGGGGAGGAGTGGAACTTGTGGAGCTGAGCAACGAACACACTAAATATTCAGCTAGGCGTGACGTAGTAAAAGCTCCCAGGATAGAAATGGAGGTGAAAAGGGTCACTTCTTGCCGGCGGGCTGTGCTTTCACAGGTACCGAAGGTGCTTTGTCACATCTACTCACGCCCATTTACATGTTTTGGTGAACAAAAACCAAAGAAGAAAAGGTTTTGTCTTTGGCTTCTGAATGTTGGTTGGTGAATCATCATTACAAAAGGGTCAGTGGCATCGCGTCACTCAAAATGGGATCATAATCCAAACCCGTGAACTACAGACACCAACATACACTGCCCAGCCAAATAAAGTCACCACCTGGATTGAACTTGGTGTTATGATGTGGGGTTGCTTCAGCTGGTCAGATCTAGGTTCAGCAACGTTATGTGCCCGAAAAATGAGCTCAGCTGACTACCTGAATATACTGAATGACCATGTTTTTCCATCAATGCATTTTTTCTTCATATTCCAAAATGACAATGCCAGGATTCATGGGCCTCAAATTGTGAAAGATTTATCTGAAATGCATGTCCTTGGACTATGGGTGGAAACCTAAACAGACACAGGGAGAAAATGCAAACTCTACCCAAACTGAGATGGATTCAAACCCACATCTGCCACACACCCAAGTGTGTGTGTGTGTGTGTGTGTGTGTGTGTGTGTGTGTGTGTGTGTGTGTGTGAGATATATACAAATTCAGCCATCTAATTGACTTGCTCAAATAAAGTGTAAAAACTGCATTTATCATGCAGTGTAAACAGCAAATGTATTAAAATCTGAATTTGTTTAATTTATGAGTCCTACACTCTGTAAAAAAGGAAATTATTGAACCTAACTTTCCTAACCAAATAAATTCAAAATGCTATAAAATTACTTCCAGTCAATTATGCATGACACTAAAGTCCTTTATTAAAATCATTCTGACTATGATTCCACCAGTATCACAAATCATTCTGGGCAGATGAGAAATCACAGTTATTTCTGGGGTGGGGAAGGCAGGGAAGGGAGGGCAGGGACAGCCCAGGGTCTAAACACTTGTTCTCCCACCCCCAGCCAATTGTGTGCTCTCTGCAAATAGGACGTGGCAGATAACTGATTCATTTTGCCCCTCGCGGGACAGGTATATTTTTTTTCCACAGGCAATTGATCACGTTTTGAAAGCATCCGGCTGAAGGTCTTCAGTCAGTGCACTTCACTGCGTCCATCCTGACTCATTAAGGTACAGATATATGACACTGACCACATGATGCCTTAATAGACACCGGGTGTCTTCCTCTCACTGGGAGACACCAAGTTGCCAGTTTATTAGGTACACTGCCTAATAGCATGTTGCGCCTCCAGCCTTCACAGCAGCAGGAATGTATCTGGGCATGGATTCTGCAGGAAGCCAGGTGTGTTGGGGAGGACTGCGGTGCCACATGGAAATGATTGTGTTGCGTAGCTGCTGCAAACTGGATGGCTGCGCAGTGTTGCTGCACACAGCCCTTTCCAACTCGTCCCAAAGAGGGTTGATAGGGTTGAGACCCAGGGACTGTGCAGGCTACTGATGCAATGAAAACCAGTTGTCATGTTCCTGGAACCACGATGCACGCCAGGTTGTGTTATCGTACTGGAAGCGTGGCCATAAAGGGATGAGCTTGGTCAGCAACGATGATCAGAAACATTGCGCCATTTGAACGTTCTTCAGTGGGTATCGGGACACTAATGTGTGCCAGGAAAACACTCCCCACACCATCACACTGCCACCATCGTTGATGCCAAACAGGAAGTGACACATAACGTATGTACAATTTGTGTGAAGACTGGGGGTGTACCTAATAAACTGGCAACTCAGTGTACATGGACTAACACAGCAAAACGATTAAAGAAAGGTTAACCTTGGGAATCGGAATGGTGACTGGCTTTTTTCCACAGTAACAAATGTCTCTAGAGGTGTGTCATGGAGCTCCAACATGATGGTTTCTGGGAACAGGAGTCGGACCTCCAGGGATATGACATCACACAGATGGTGGCTTTGGTGACACTGTCACTATTCAGTCCCAAAACACTTAACAGCAGTACCAACTCACCAGGGTTATGGATATTGGTTCTAGGCCTTACTTGACACTAACTGATCGCTGACTAATTGATCACCGGTTTCATCTTACCTGAAGGCAAGACCTTCCATTTGAAATGAGTTCTTTTCCCACCGATACACACCATGATACACAGATAAGCTGCAAAACCTTTTCGTGCTCGCACACACTCGCCCTACCTCCAAAGTGCACTGGCTCATGAAACCGCTGACGTCCTTCTTCCTAGTCTGCAGGTGCGGTTCAGAAGGAGTGAACTGTTTTCACGTAGTTTCGCAAAATCCGACATCAAATATCTAACACAGCTTCATTACTGAATGCATAATAACTGTATCCTGTATTAGCCACAATTATAGGGCCACGTAGGGGACTTCCTGCTGCATGGGGAGGCTGGGGTGGGCCAGTGGGGGGTCTATTGAGGCCACACATTGATTAGCTCTCAGTACGGGGCCCAAAGTCCAATTTTCGAATGGAAATCGGAGTACAGACCCGAACTCCTAAATCAGAGGTCAAGCATGCGGCTGGGAGACCAAGCAGACAATGCCGGTCCCTCCCAAGGCTTGCAGACCTTGGCTCGGACACCAAGGAGAAGGAGATGTGAAGGAGTATCTGGCCGCCGCAGTGACCATTACAAACTCTCATTACCTTCAACGCTTCGCGCTCATTTTTCTTGCATGAATTATTCAGAAGAAGATTCAACTTTCTAGAGGACAGGCTATTAAAAATACATAGAGACATCGCCGGCACAGCTGAAATATTCTTACCTTTCACTTATTTGTCGATAGAGAAGCATACGGAGGACTGACTTTTTTCTTTCTTTTTTTTATCATGCTGGGGCAATTATGCCTGCCAGGTTGAGAGTCCCACTCCCCAAAAGCTGTGCAGAAATGTAAGCAGCATAAGCAAATACCACCTGAGACACTTTGTGTCTTCGAAATAAAGGGTTCATTACCAGATTAAACAACCAGCTGCAGAAAACAAGCAAAGCAGCAAATCATCAGATACTAACGTGGCATCTGGCGCCCACACCCTTTTGTGGCGTACATGGGCTCCCTTCTCTGGTACCTTCACCCAACCTTCACCTACCAGTGCAGAACCTACACTGGTTCTAAGGGTAAAGCTCTCCAATATGGAAACCATTCTTTCGCACACAGTCCCCCCCCCGCCCAGTGTGCCACCATCTAACAACATTTTCCCTCAGACTTGAATAGGATTGCTTCAAATACAACCCCAGCTCTGTCTGCTTGGAGTTTCCCATTTTTCAGGGCCTTCAAGGCTGCTTCCTACATTGCATCGCGTGCAGATGACCTGCTGAGCCCAAATCGCCCATGTGCCAGGCACCCTGTGATTGAACGCCGAGCTGCAGAACAAAGCTCGGGTGGTACAGCCCCAACAACCTTCTCAAAGGCAAAAACACATTGCGCTGTATTTAAAACTGTTTCATTTAAGCTGCTTTCTGAACTCACCTTCCAAAACAGACAGCCACCTTTTCAACTAAATTTCTGGGTTCAGCCTGAAATAAAATCCCTGACCACTGAAGTGCAAAATCCACTGAGGATAACTGAGACTGGATCTTTGGCACAGAAGCAAGTACACACACCCCAGAGATTAATTTTACTTCACATTACATCAGCTTAATGTTTGCATCCTTCAAAAAACATTTACATTTCTTTAGACCGAAAATAAAACATGAGCAGGTGATGGCGCATCACTTGGAAACGGGGTGTATTAGGAGGTTAAACACAGCGCGTACAACCAAGGGATGGGATGGCCATGTTCTACACTAAGGTCTCGACCCACCGGTTGTTTTCACCGTGTTCTTTTCTCGCTGTAGAAATAATGCTGCATTTAAATGGTGGAGAAGAAATTGTTTGAGCTTGACTGGAGGAGAAGGGCAATGGGGTCCTTGTTACCCAAGACTTGCTGTGCACCAAAAAGGAGGCGCTGGGAAGAACGACAGGTTTGTCAAGTCGGATAACACTTGAGAGTGTTCCTGCCTTCCTGTGGCAGCAGAGCGGACAGGCTGTTTGAGCTAAGGTGAACACCGGCGAGTGCTGAGATCTGCTCGCAACCACTGCATCCTGGGAACTGGAAGGAACCAGGTTTCGACGGCTAAATAAACTAAAGTTCAGGGTTCATCGCTCCTGATTTTTCCTGAAGGCAAAGCTTTGCCCTCCGACACCTTCCTCCTTGCCTGAGCACAGTCGCACGCACTCGGGGGAGGAAGAAGCCCAAAAAGCTTAATTCTCACTTGTATGTGAGTGCAAAGGGGGAGGTGGTGCCTTCCCACCCAAAAGCTGCGCCAAGCGCACCTGACGCCCGTCATGGCTGCGATGCTCAGCCATTCACACCATGCAGCTGCAGTTCTCACCTCCATGCTGAGGGCCTGCATGCGAGTGGATGGGTGAGAAACCTCAGCATCAGCACCAGCCACCAGCTCCACCCCAAGCCATTTATAGCATCGCTCAAACCATAACAATCTGCTGCCGCGCCCCTCCCCTTCCCCAAGGCACGACTTCGAAAAAGCCCGCACGAACCGATTAAAGAACAACAATGCGTTTCCACTTTGGAAATTAGTACAAAAACTCCTTTGGTGGCAGAGCTGGCAACGCGGTGCCAACAGCCTTTGATGTGGACCATTTGGTTAATAAGTGCCATCTCTGAGCGGAAATTATTATTTGACAAGGACAATTAAAATTCCACCTTCCGACATTAAGGTAAAACATATTGGTTTTTCACAAGCTGGAAAATTCCGGCATATATCACCCCGAAGGCGCTTAATGATGCGTGTGCTCTTAATGACCATTCCTGTTCGGTCGCCCACAGCACGCACGGCTCACCTTTGCTCACTTATTTCCTCATAAAAGAGATAAACCCTCACACGGAGCCCTGCTGACATCAAGTGAATCGCTCCCCGGCCCACTTTGGAACCCAGGAAACATCCAACACTGGTGGCTCCCAAACCGCGGAACAAAAATGCTGCCGTGGGAGGGAAAGTTTATGACCAACGCGGCCTCAAGCCACGTTCACGTACGTTTAGTTACTCCGCTGATACTTTTTTCATCGCAGCTTACACCGTTTTCCCCATTTGCACAGGTGGATAAAAATGGAGGAGTTCAGGGTAAGCTCAGTGGTACTATGGAAGGAAGTGGGACTCGAGGGCGGGTTCCTCATGAGCGAGGCAGGAAAGCCTCTTCTACGTGCTGTGTAAAAACAGCAATCGATTGAGCAGGGTGCAGGGTGTAGGTGGGCAGGACCCTCTCCTTGGATTGTCCATATAGGTGTAGCCCTGCCGACACCACAAAACCGGTTTCCTCACTGCAACAGCATCAAGCTCACCTTCATTTCTGTCATTTTAATTTTGAATACAAAACAACAGCATGCAGGATGGCCCATAAATCACCACAGCACACTTACAGTACCTACACAGCGGGTTAAAACCTCCCAAACCTAGGAGCGCTGCTTTGTCTGAAGACTGTTCTCCAAGCTTATCTGTGTCATAATTTGGACTTATTTCACCTTGCCTGGACCCAGACGCACAACTCGACAGGTTCCTCAAAACCAAAGCTGGATGTCACCACCAAAGTCATCATTGTTGCACCATAACTCATTCTGGCCATTGTTGCACTAGAAAAAGCAATACAATCAGTCACTCCATGTGGCACAGCAGCTTCTCAGAAATGTCAGAAAAACTGTAACTATGCCACCTGCAGAAGTTCTCTGCCGACTGCAATGCTGGGGCATGTGAAGAAAGGTGGCGAGTGCAAGGGGTTGATAGGGGAGTTTGTTTTGTGGCCTCAGTCAAACCACCTCCAGCTCAGGAGTAACAAAACAAAGGAGCTGGTGGCTGATGTTCACCGTGTTAAGGAGCCCTTGTGCCCGGTGTAGATTGAGGGTGTAGATGAGAAGGTGGTTAACCCTGCAGGTACTTGAGTTGTACCTCAACAACAAACTGGACTGGTCCCACCCGGATGTGCCATATAAGAATAGGACACGGCGGCATATAGATGGCCAAGACCTTGTAACATGTGCAGTAACGTCCTCCACATGTTCTACCTGGCTGTAGTCACCAGTGTGATCTTTTACACCACGCCGTGTTGTGGAGGGCATCATGTCTGCTGAGACAAAAAACCTCAACAAACTCACGAAAAAAACTGGTTCTGTCATGAGGTCAGAGCCCTGATTCCAAGGAGGCCATGGCAGAGGCCAGAATGAGGAGGAAGCTACAGCCCACCGTGGACATTGGTTCACATCCCTAAAGGAAGTGATCGCCGTGAGACCAGGTTATTCAACTCAAGTGCTGTAAGAAGCTTCTTGCTTCTTACTTCTGGAAACTTCTAACCAACAGCCATCCACCTCCACAATGACACACAAGGACCCATCAACAAACAGCCTGTTTTTGCTGCTGTTGTTTACTTATTTAGTTTTGTGCTTTTGTTAATTGTTTATTATTATGTGTATTACATTATATTTCCTGTGTGTTCAGCTGCTATACAGCAAATTCCCCTACGAAGATCAATAAAGTCCATTTCATAAATAACCAAGCAACTGGTGTCCCACATTTCCCACGCTTCCGTAATGAGCAATTACGAGAGCAAAGTTACTGTGTCGGAGGGTCAATGGAGTGTAAAATGCGAGCACCTGTATTCGGCGTGTAACGTTTTTCATTGGCCGCGGAGCTCTGACCCATGAATATTAATAAGGGGAGATCTGATCCTGCCAGCGACAGCCGGGCCTCAACGCACCCTCAGCAACATCACTAGACGGCGAGCATTAAGCTGCAGGTTCCCCTTATTTCACCTCATCTCTCCTTTTGATCAGTTAGTCGGGTTTGTCGAAGCAATGGCCGGGTCTCCTTCATGAACGGAAATCCAGCTTCGTTCCTCAATAACCCACATGGGTTTCTGCCTTCCGCTCCCCACACACACACGCACGCGTGCCACATGCTCATCGTTCCATCTGTAACGATATGGAGCGAGAGCAAAATCCAGTGTTTTCATCTCACACTTTACTGTGGCCAAGATATATTTTGGGGGGGGGGTATCTGTGAAAATTTACACGACGTCTGCAGGTTTCTCAAGTTACAGGCCGATTATTTGTAGCCCCTGACATATGTTGTCGTCATGAATTTTTCATGAAACACGAGACGTAAGACGAACCATCGGCTGTAATCGGACGCAAGTCTTAATATTCTTCCTTGAAAGTAAAATGGTTTAAAAGCGGGAGAGATCTCAGCAGGGACGTTTCCGTCTTATTAGCCCAGGCAACCCGAAGAATGGAAACTTGAATGCAAAACCATCGCATTTCAAACATTTCTATTTTGGATCGTTTTAAGCAAATTTTAAAAATCATGTTTACTTGTGCGATGTGAGGAAAGCCCCCAGGGCCTCGGCGAGGTGAGGCAGGTTTTGAGGGTGACGGACCGCGTTCTAACCGTGGCCCTGGTGGCACCCCCCTCCATTGTAGCGGAGCCAGGCTCATTCCCCTGGGACCTCCACCAGGAAAAGCAAAAAGAAGGAAGCTAACCTTGAAGAGTCGCAAGATGTTGGCCACCATGATGGACACGGAGCTGGCGGCAGCACCGATCACCCCGACGATCTTGTCGGGTTTGGTGAATATGGGCGGGTCACCGTTGGCGCAGCGCACGTCTGAGGAGTCCTTCTCGATGAGAGCCTGCACAAAGGTGAGCGACTGCTCCAGGGCGTAGGTGTCGCGTGAGCAGGTGTCCAGGATTCGTGCCCCCAGCGTGATGTTGGGCAGCAGCTCGGGGTCCTTGTTGATCTGGTCAATGGCAAACAGCATGGCCTCCAGGCGGTGGATGCCCTTCTCCTTCTTCAGCTCCCCGCAGGGCACCCCTCGGTCCCCACGGGCGTGAACGGGGAAGAGGCCGCCCAAAATGATGTCGCCATCCAAGCGGATAGAATGGGCATGTTCCTGGGCCTCCGTCTTTTGCATGGAGGTGAGCAGCCAGCAGCACTTAACGGTCAGCAGAAAGAAGCACTGGCAGGACACAGATCTGCGCTTCGAGTCCCTCGCCATGGTGGTGGGAGGGCCGGTGGGTGACAGGCGAACGAGCGGGTCAGGCCACGAAGCTTTAAGCGGTCGGAGCAGCAGGTGGCGGTCTGGCAGTGTGAACGGGACGTGGGCGGGACCATCGGTGCTCCTCTGCCAATCAGTGCTTAGCCTGGCACACCAAGCAGGTGGGGGGTCTACCACCGTTTTCTAGAACGTCCAGCCACATTTTGGGTGCATTTTAAGACCAAAGAGGAGACAGGAGAGGTTTGGAGGAAACAGGAATGTCCGTCTGTTGGATTCACGCTGGCAAAGTTCTTACACATTCCACGCACCCTGATGGGGAATAAAAAGAAGGAGAAGAAGAAGTCTCAGTTCAACATCTCAGTCACTTACAGTTGCCTGGCGTGCAAAGCAATTTGGTGCCATGTCACTTACACACATGCAGGTGTACAGCATGGATATTGATAAGGAGGTCCTTTGAAAGATTTCTCAATTCTACAAGTATAACTCATTAAAATCAAAAGCTTCTGCCCAGAATGTAATTTTTTTCTGTTTTTGTAACCTACAGCAGCGGGTATACACAAAATTTCAATTATCTGCTCAACTTGGGTGAATGCAGAAAATTAAAAAATAATCGTGATATAAACATTCAGTTAAATGTAAGTACCCTAGCAATATTTTAAATGTAATTCATGGTAAACCATGTACTGTACCGCATACTTACTGACATCAAGTCAGCAGGAGACATTTTGTTGATGCAAACTAACGGCACAAAAGTACCAAAAAAACAGTGCCACAGTAAATATAAAAATAAATATAATTATCTAAGCCTTTTGAACGTAAGTGAACTTTAAGTAAAACAAAATCTCAGTCTGATTTCGTATTCACCATTGGTCCGAATCAGTAAGCGGAACCACGTCCGATAGTTTCGCAACAGTGGGATTCGCTTTGTTTCCAAACTAGCCGAGCCAGAATAAGAGACTGTTAGCTAACAGATAACAGGTAGCCTCCCCTTCAGATGACGTTTCTTTTCTGTGGCCGACTGTTAAACTTATTCGGCCGAGGAACCTGAAAATCCCTTACTTGGGAGCGACGGTTTCCGGATTTACGGATTTTTGCCATTAGCTATGCTGTCCTGTACCAAGGCTCAGTTTGCCCCGGACACCTTCCTTTCCCGCCACATTTGGTCCTGGGTGCTTCTCAGGTCATGATGTGGTGAGGTCCACCTGGAAATCACTTTTACTCCTATTTAGTTCTACTTACAGAAAAAATCTGCTTTAGCGAATTAAAATTCCAAGTACTGGAAATGAGCAAATGCAAATGGGCGGAATACACTTGGTGAGTTAATTCGGGTTGCTGCTACTTGACTTTTGTTGTCAGAGGTGTAGTTTTTAGCCTCCTCCATCTAAACATTACTCGGGGATTTCTTGCTCAGTATTCCTAAAACATCCTTAAGTTGAATTTCAAAGCTGAATGCAAATCCTTTAATTTTTTAACTTAAATCCAACACAATTTTTTCCCAGTGTTATGTGCTATTAGGGATGTGGTGGTGCATCATTGCTCCTGGGCTGCTTGCTTGATGTGGGGTACAAGCCCACCTCAGGGGTGGGTGTGGAGTTTGCAGGTTCTCCTCCATGTTTGCACCCCTCTACGGAAAGAATATGCCGGAAGAAGGCAATTGCAAACCACTTCCATACCTCCTTGCCTTGAAAACCATGCTGGCAGTTGCCTAGGAGTCAGACATGACTCAATGCCACCTTCTACTTCTAATGTGCTAGACAGCAAGGACCCTGAGAGGACTTGAACCAACCATCACCAGGGGTCAGCTCCATATCCATCAGCAAATTACACTGTAACTACAGTAAGGAGACCACTGCACTGATTTATTGACCCAGCTGATGCCATTCTGCCCTGAAAAAAAATTACCATGTTTCCCCCACTTAAACAAATCAGTTTCACTTCAGCAATTCAAGGTAAACACCTTGACCACAGGTAATAAAGCAGGGGGTGGGGTTCAATCCTAAGTGCTTAGAATGGTTGGCAGAAGCGCTGACCACTACACCGCCTTCTGCTGACAGAATAAAACCACAGAACAGTTCAACCAGGTGTCACAGTTGTAGGAATAAAAAGGGTAAAAAGGTGCTTCAAAAATGTTGGGATATCACTTTTATTATTATTAGTGGCTGAGGCAACTGAAAAGCAACACGATCCAGATGATCATCAGCATCCTCAGCCAGGCAGATGGAACAAAGGAGGCCATCAAACTTTCTATTTTAGTGATTTATTCTGGTTTCTCCGCCATCAAACATCCAGCCTGGCACCCTGCTCTCCTCTTTCCTCCTCAGTTTTCATCACCTGCTTGCCACGAACCGCCTGCAGCCCAATTAAGCATTAATTGTATGTTGTGTACCGGCCTGATCTGGACCCCGAGTCCGTGACCTACCTGCCAGCGACAAACTCTATTACACAAAATTTTAATTGGATGCTATGAAGCCTCAGTGTCCATCAGACTGTGCCTATTTTTGGAGGAGCTTCTCCTTCCATCTGCTGGGTGGCACCACCTTGAGCTTCACCTGAAATCACCACCAATCAGCTTGTTAAACCACCTTTAGCCCCCATGCCCCCCAATATTTATTTGTCCTGTGTATAATATGACCCCCCCCCCCAATAAGGGATGTTGATAGGAGCCTATTTGTAAAAAAATATATATATATTTTTTAGCAACTTGAATTGAATAGCAGTAATTAATTTACCAGCATAAAATGCTAAGGAGTAACCACCCCCCTCCCCAGATCTAGATGGGGGGGCGCTGGGAGCCTAAAGCTACGTTTCATTCTCCACAAAGTTCCACGTCGTGTTTAAAAATCGGGCAGTCGTCATTGTCGCGTCGCGAGGACAGGTTTGGTCCTCGGGGGCTTTTTGGACAGTTACTCTGATTTTACCCTGTTTTGTCCCTTGTTATCAAAGCAGAGTCGGCGGCAACGCTTCCACACCGCAGGCATATATAATAAATATATAAAAAGGTAAAAATGTTAGCTGGTCTCCCGCAATGGGCAGTCGGCATAATGAAAAGGACGGATTACATCATATTGTGCGTGAAGCCCGTGATTTAAATCAGTGCCGTTTCTCTAACTGTTCTTATTTCCGCAGATTGAACTGAATCGGTTTGTTTTATCTGCTCTGCAAGTTAGATTCCCGTTTGGAAACGCTGATTTTTAAAAAATTTCCACCAAGAATTAACAAGTTGTAACACGACAGTCCAAATATTTAACACCGATCGCCGCACTGATTTATTTCGCTCGCTGGAACTGTCAAACGCGACCTCATTTCTGTGGGGAAAAAAAACGTCTCACATTTTTAATCTTACGAAATATTAGGAAATCGGTTAAATAATCATGCGGAATATGTGCGACTTTCTCAGCACTTAAATCGATATTTATGTCGATATTTTTCAACGGGGGGGCTGCAGCCCTGAGAGGATCCGTGTCCCATTTCTTTCTGTGACTCACATAAAAAGGAGAATTATTATTATTATTATTATTATTATTATTATTATTATTGTTGCCCCCCCCCCCCATACACCCGCACACACACACGTTAGAGCCATAGCCCGTTGCAGGGGGACAGAGGGTCGCATCCCTTCCCGTGTCCAGGCAACCGCAATGTGCGCCCACCCCTCACCCCCAGTGTTTGTGTTAGACCCTATTGATCACAACTAATCACTACTGATCGCCCCCCCCTCCCGTCCGCCCTGCTCCTGGGTTCGGACCCCAGAGGGTTCTGGTGTGGGGTCGCCCTGCATTCCTGCACGTTCCTGACGCGTGCTGCTCCTCGTCGCTGCAAATAAACCTGTTCGCACCTGCAACCCCCCTGCAAACATGTGGGGGGAACGGCGAAGGCGCAAGGAAGGAAGGAAGGAAGGAAGGAAAAAGCTCCCCAAAAAATAAGAACCACGCACACAAGCGCTGAGGACCGGGTTCTTCGGTTTCTTACCTGCTGGCCGTGCGGTGGCTCGCGCGCGGTCCCCCCCTCCTCGCGCCGCACCGCACCGCGCCGCACCGCTCCAGAGCTGCGCGAGGCGTCCGTCCGTCTCGCGGTGCCGAAAGGGACAGCGGAGCGCGAGAGCGGCGGGAAGCGCGGGAGCGGCGCCGGGGAAACTCCCACCGCCCTGATTGGTCCCCCCGCCCACTCGGCTCCGCTGCGCGCGCCCTCCGCTAGAGCGGCCGAACCCGCATCACCGTCAGCGCATCATCGTGGGGGGTGGGTGCGGGTTCGAGCCCCACTCCCCCGTTCGTTCGGGAACACCGTGGTAAATCGCTGTAAAATGATAACAGAGTAACGCGCAGGAAGGAAACGAGCCGCATTTTGAGGCGGGACGGGGTTTGCCTTAATCCAGACGGACATTTCAAAGTCGAACTAAAAAGTTCCGAAAGGCGGCTTCTAGCTCCGTGTTACCAGGAAGTCCGTTCTATTGTCCAAAACTGCGCACGGCTCTCACATTTATACAGAAATATTGCATTTTCATTTCTTATATACAGTATATTACACACATATGGGCTCCGGACCACCGCGACCCTGAAAGCAAAGATTTACTGCGCCTGGAAGCGCATTTTATTTTTGATTCACACACATTCATACTAATGTAAAGGTTTTACATTTCACATTTTGGTTGAAAATAAATACTGCAGCAAATGAGCTCTGGTTAAAATGCAAAATCTGCATAACCGTTGTGGGGGGTGGGGGACGGGGGTTCAATCGCACCCTTTATGTGCGGCTCAAGGGATCCCGGGGACAGCGCGCTGCCGCCATCTTGTGGCCCAGATGTGCCATCGTGCGTCGCAGCAGCGTCTTCAGCTGTGGTTCCGACAGCAGCAACGCGCCGAAACAGTACACCACAGTGAAGTCCCTTAGGGTTTGCTATTCCGGCCGAGAGCGAAGAAAACTGGACCCCTCATGATGACTTTTGGTAGCGTTGGTAGGACAAGGAGATGAACCAGGAAAGCAGTTCACAAGCAACAGGTTTAAACATTTAAAAGTTGGACAAAGTTGTCCATTTGCAGCACTTGAGAGAAACTGGATGCTGCAGTATCAGTGAGACTAAAGCTGACCAAAATCCAGTCACTGAAGCAGACTGACCACAGCTGAGTTGTAACCTGCAGGTGAAACTTCCTCAGAGGCTTTACAAAGACCAGCCAGTGTCATGTTTTCAGCCATGCAAATGACCTTTTTTAAACAACTTCTATCCTGACAGCATTAAAACCCCATCACTACCCACCACTCACACAGCTGTCCAGTATTAGTACAAATACTTGCCCCTTGGACCACATGCAAACTTGGGTGCGTGTGTGCGTCATTTACCTGGGGAAGAAGCAGCAGGATGCACTGAGAAGAGTGTGATGCTCCGGGGAAAGTCGTGCTGGGAAACCTTGAGTCCTGGCATTCGTGTGGATGTTACTTTGACCTGTACCACCCACCTAAACATTGCTGCAGACCACACGCACCCCTTCATGGCAATGGTAGTCCCTGATGGCAATGGCCCTGCCACACTAAAAAAACTGTTCAGGAATGGTTTGAGGTACATGACAAAGTTCAAGGTGTTGCCTTGGCTTCCAAATTCCCCAGATCTCCATCCGATTGAGCATCTGTGGGATGTGCTGGAAAAACAAGTCTGATCCACAAAGGCCCCACCTTGCAACTTACAGGACTTCCAAGGATCTGCTGGTAACATCTCAGTGCCCGATACCACCGGACACTTTCAGAGGTCTTGTGGAGTCCACGCCTCAACGGGTCAGAGCTGTTTTGGTGGCACAAGGGGGACCCACACAGTATTAGCCAGCTGGTTTTAATCTTGTGCCTGATCGGTGTATACATCAGTGTATTTGAAGTGCTCCAGACATGGGTTTTTTCATCATCGTGCCAAGCAGTAACACAAGTCAGTAGTGGTAATGTGTGCAAATAAAAGTGTAAAATCTGTACAAAGTGAAAATGTAAAAACAACTGTACATCTCTCACACACACACACACACACACACACACACACACACACACACACACACACACACACACACACAGTGTTTGTCATTCTCATAGGTTCACTGTCTAACCTGAGCAATGGCAGAAAACTCAAATAGAAAACCCCGCATAGCAGTCGGCTGCAGCATCGAGCAAGACTCTTTACAAGGAAGTTCATACCGAAAACCTTTTTCGTAAACGTTGCTGCCTGGTTTCAGTACCTACTTTGAGTGGTCAAGTTTAGTCCCTGTAAACCACTGTGAGATGGTCTGTTTCAAACCACTTATTATTCACATCTGATTCTTCAGCATCTTTTCCTATCTCTTTTCGCAAAACTTGAAGCTATTTCTTAAAATGTCCACTGAGACACCTTTCACACATTACTAAAATATAACACAAATGCTGGAACATTTAATTCATGACTAATGTGTACTCGTGAAGCACAAAATACATTCATCCAGAATCGCTAAAATACACTGTATGCAGCAGTTTAGTGAAACACCAAACCATCTATGCAGATTGGTCTGATCAGTTTTGCACTTCTCACAATGAAGCCAGGTGCTGAAAAGCTGATTCTGCCTATTTGTCCCCTTATTTGTGCTATGCAATGAGGCCAGCATCCAAAAAAGTCTTCATTTAAGCCTCTCTGCAAAGTTAACACTTTGAGTGTCCTTCAATAAAACCCTATTTGACCAAAAACCTGGAAGTGATGCAAAAACAACACATACTGTACATGCACTACAATACATGTAAAATAATTTCAAGCAAATTTAGACATGATTTTTTTGATAATAGTTGTGTTACAGGGACATCACACTTCCTAATGTTTTTTTTTTATTTTTTGTGTGAGGGGGATTGTATGGAACCTCAGAAGAGTACAAAAACACAGGGGACAGGTTCTGAACTTGCTGGTTTGCTTTGCCTACCGGTAACCCATAGCTTTTCCTGTGCCCAACAGCAGCAGGCTCCGCCCTCACTAAGTGTAAAACAAGTCCCTCCTGCAGTCTCCATACTCTCCATCTGGCCAGCAACTCCTCCTGCTTTCTGTCCATTTCTTCATTTTTTAGTTTCTCCCTCTTCTTCCACGCCGCATGTGAGGAAGAAGCTAAGCATATCCATCAGGGAGGTCTGAGGGACGAGACAGACAACACCAGAAGCCGTTAGACTACACTTAAGACTCACACACACACTGGCTGCTCATATAAACGGTCAAGCTGGGAATTTCTGAAGATGCAACATTTTTAAGTTCACTGATTTAAGTGCACTTTCTTTTTAACTTCCAACTCGCATCACAGACATTATAAAAGGCTGTCAGTAGGTGTCAGTAAGATGCATTCTAATACAAGTGAGGAGCAGGAATATTTTAGCTTGCTTTGTGGTGCTTGCGGTTTCGCGCCTCGTGTTCCTGACTGTTGGCGATATGAAACCAGTTGAGAAAATGTTGCACTTGTCCATGGGATCAAATAGCCAACAACAACACAGAACAGTGCTTGGTTGAAACAGGTAGGTACAGCTGTAGTACGTCTGGACAGGGCACTTACCCTACACTGCACCAGTAAAAAGTACTCTAGAGTAAAACGGAGTCTACCATTCTAAGCTCCTTTGGGGGGAAAAAAAATACATGTCAAATTTTCACTTGTGTTATATCAGTCTGAACAGGTATAAAATGTCACAAAGTGCAGAAATAGATTTTTCTAGAACTATAAAAATAACTAGCAAATACATTGATTGAAATGTGTTGTTGACAGACTTATTAGTAAAACAGCTAAATGAATTATGGTCAGAGTTTCAGTGCCAATTGTTTCCAAGTTTAGAAGCCAGTGAACAGTCCTGCAACATAGATGTCTACTATCGGCTGTTAACTACTGCTTTACAGCCATAAGCTGGTTTACGACCTCCCTGTTTACATCCTCCTGATGCAACGTCAAGTTGGTTTAAGGTCTGAGCTAGGTTTAACCTAACCACGTACCAAAAAAAAAGTTTCGTAGGGTTTTCCAGCTGAACGGCATCATTGAAAACTACTCATCTGTGTTCTGAAAAATTGTCACAATTTAAACTGTGAGTGGGGAAATCTGAATATCCCATCTGGCATGAGTGAGGTCATTTACAGGCTGGCTGTCACACAACACATTCCTGGAGTTCCCTTTCGTTTATTGAATGTTTTAACTGCAAACTGAGACCACGGGTCGTAAAAAAGCTGAAAAGGCGTTGAAAAAAGTAGAGGCGAAAGGGAGCGAGAAAAGCTTTCGCTATGGAGAAAAAAATGAACGTGAAGGTTAAAGGAAGCAGAACACGAAGAATGTAGTTTGTGCTTTGAATAATGCCTGTGACAACAGACAGAAACATTTCTGTCATGTTCAGTGCATTACAGTGAATTGCACTGCTTGTTTAGCAATGAAATTTGTAAAAGTGCAAAGAGAAAATTCTGGTCTGTTACTTATATAGGTGTTTTTCATTGCTTTGGTGATATTTGGAGAAACTGATTGCAGATTATAATTTTTCAGGTTTACAATAATTGAGAATAGGCTCCCTATTTATATTTTCCTCATTTAATTCCTGCTTTCTGGACCGGTTTAGGAACGTAAGCCAGGGTACACCTGTAATAACACTAACAATAGATCTATGGCCTTGGTTTCAAAGCGGTACCAGAAACTCTCTATAGTATGTCAGAGGTCACCAACTGCAGTGCTCTTTAACTGGTGTATGATGGACCACCAACAGGCACAGCAGAGTTTTCGCCGTTTCTTTGGTAAACAAGTTTTCTGTTTTGTTTAATAGATGCAGACCTGTTATTGTGATATCAGCACGCATTTATGTATGGTTGATGTAAAAAGGCAGATGAATCTCAATGAAAAAAAATCACTTGTCAGTCTTATTCAGTCAGACTGGACTGTCATATCCAGTGTTTCAAGAACAGGACATGGAAGTCAGAATGGAATCAAACAATACCACGCATATTCCTTATGTCTCTCTATATTGATGCTGGTCTATTTACAGGTATCCCCCTATTTAAATGCAAAATTCCTGGAAATTGATTCATAACATGGGATCTTGTAAGTCAGAGACATAATTACCATTAATTTCAGTGGGAACTTTTTTGCTCAAGTGGCACCAAAACCTATCACCATTACAATAGCATTTAAAAGTAAAAACATGTAATTTCCTTCATTAATCATATGCAGCAATGTAATAAAAATATGGATGCAGTATATAAATAGAAATGAGATCACAAGATGGCACACGACAATCACGGAGCGCAACTTGGAACAAAGGTGCGGAGATAGCAAACGCAGACAAGAACGGGAGGTGGCGTCACCAGCAAACTGGGTGTGGTTGTTGCGTCTTGTAGGTCCCTCTGGACGACTAAAAGGGTTCAGAGTCAGGTGGCATGTTTTCAACACAACCTTTACCTGAAGGCTGCAATCACCTGTGCTGCTCTCACACTCAGACATAACTTAATCTACCACAGTTGTACACTCAAAATTCTCCCATACTGTCTGTAGATAGATAGCCATTATCTGAGCTTAACTTGGCAATGAGTAATAAATTATTTCACTTTTATATGCAGAAACTGGATCATTTTCCCCATTTCCCCCCACATGGTCTCAGCTCACGTTCTGCATCCTAATTTTGTTGACAACCAGGAGGTCCTGCGTGTTGTGTGAACACAGGACGCTCCTCCAGCTACAAGTCCATGAAGAAAGTTGACTCACCAAATGACAGCCTTGGATCGAGTCCTCCGACTTGGTGGTTCCTGGGAGGAGGGCGATCTGTGTGTCCTCCTGTGCAGCTGCAGGTAAACCTTTCTGGCAAAGGCCCGTCCACACAAATCACACGTGTAGAGGGACAAGTCTTTGGTAACTTTTACCTTGGTTGCTTCTAGGGTGGAGCTGGACCTGGTGATGATGTTGCATTTCCGAAAGGCAAGGGTTCCAGCGGGTCTCCTGAAACGTCCGCTGCCAGCCTGCTTCTCGCTGCGCTTCTTGCTCATCTTGAGAACCATGTTGGCTGGCTTTTTTATCACCTGACTGTCTAATCTTGTAGTGACCTCTTCCAGGTAGTGAGAAGGCTTCTTGTGGACCACAGACAAATGACGCAGGACATCTCGCTTACGCCGTGTCTCGTAGCTACACTGGGGGCAGGGGAAGAACTTAATGAAGAGGTTGTTGCCATCCATGTGCCGGTCAATGTGTTTGTTAAGGTTTGCCCTGGAAGAGAACTGACGCTTGCACAGCTTGCAGTAGTGCTGCTCAAGGTCAAACCCCAGCTCGAGCTTGGACTTGTGAAGCCTGGAGCTGCTGTTTGGTTGCTTCACCTTGTCTTCCCTCTCCACCTCACTTGGGCTGTCTTTTGCTGTGTCTGTTGAGCCTTCCACCACCTTGGCTTTGACACTGGAGGCCTGCTGAGTAGCAGTGGAGCCCTTCTTATTGGGATTGATCTTGTGGAAGACATGCATGTGTCTGATTAAAACCCCTTTTGTTTTGAAGTTTCTCTTGCACAATGTGCACCTACTAGCAGTCAGGCTGTTTTCTGCCTGAAGAAGAGCATTTTGTTGACTAGGAGGAGGAGGAGCCAAGGTTCTCTTTGCGGTCAGCTTCCCATGCTTTGAAGAGACATCCTTTCCATTAACAGAGTGGATCTTATGAAAAACACGCATGTGCCTTACCAGAACCGCCTCAGATTTGAAGTTTCTCTTGCATAATAAGCACATGCATGCTGACATGCTTTTTTCTGCTTGAGGAAGAGTATTCTGTTGACAAAGGGGAGTGGGGGACATGGCCTTCTGCAAGACTGACTGCTGAGGCTTAGCTGTGATGTCCTGACACCTATTGGGATTGATCTTGTGGAAGGCATGCAAATGTTTTAGCAGAGCCATTTCAGACTTGTACTTTTTTTTGCATAATAAGCACATGTCTGCTACCAGGCTTTTTCCTTCCTCCAGGACAGTATCCTGTTGACCAGCCAGACTAGGGGTTGTGGCCTTCATAGAGACTGAATCCCCAAGAACAGTCGAGGCATCCTGCAGGTGGCTGCAATGCTCCTTGTCAAAATGTTGTCGCATGCCAACCTTTGTAGCGAATGACTTACTGCACGTGGAGCAGCTATAACCCATAGTAGCTAAGGGACGGCTTGTCTGACTTTTCACAATGGACACCAAGCTGACGGGTACAGTGCGCATCTCAGTGAATTTCCTCAACTCCTCCATGTTCTTTTTGTGAACCTTAAGGCAGTGGTGCTGTACACTACGTTGAGAGCTAAATTCCTTCCCACAAAGGCAGCAGGAGATACTTACTTTTGTTGCTTTGCTAGTTGTTTCCTTTTCACTGCTCTCTTCCTCATCAGAGGACGATGCTGGCTTTGGCCGTTTGGTTCCACATTTGCGTTTGGGCTTCTCATCTGCCCTGTGGCTAAGCTTTTGGCCTATGGGATCGGCATGCGATTCATGGCAAAGTTTTTGAGGCTTGGGCTCAACATGTGCCTTATGGCTAAGCTTTTGGCCTGGAGGTTCGACACGTGACTTCAGGCTAGGCTTTTGGCCTTCAGGTTCAACAGGTGCTTCCTGGCTAGGCTTTTGGCCTGCAGGATCAACACGTGACTTCAGGCTAGGCTTTTGGGGTTTGGGTCCTACACATGCCTCCTGGTTAGGCTTTTGGCTCGTGGGTTCAACACGTGCCTCCTGGCTAGGCTTTTTGCCTTTGGATCCAACACGTGTCTCCTGGCTAAGCTTTTTGCCTTTGGATCCAACTGGTGCCTCCTGGTTGGACTTTTTGCCTTGAGGTCCAACTGGTGCCTCCTGGCTCAGCTTTTTGCCTTTAGAGCCAACAGGTGTTTCCTGGTTAGACTTTCTGCCTTTGGATCCAACAAATGCCTCTTGGTTGGCTTCTTGGCCTTTAGGTTCCACAACTTTTTCTTGGCTAAATTCTGCGACAGACATTGAATCACCTGGCTGTTCCAAATTCTTTTCTGGATCCTGGTCCACAGGATGCAAGATCACTGAAACTGAACTAACTGCAGGCTCCTGTTCTGTAGAGTTCAGCTCTTCAAGCTGACTCTGGTGGTGTTCTGCAGCCAAGGACTGGAACACAGCATTCTGGTTGCCTTCTATAGGTTCCAGCTGAAGTGTATAATCTGGCCTATCCGTCCGCGGGTATAGGGCCTTCAGAAGCTCATTTATAGCCTTGTTCTGTTTCTCTGGAAAGGTATCTGCAAGGAAATCAATAAAGACAACTCTGTATAACAGAATATTTTAGGGTTCATTAAGAAGATAAAAGAGACAGAAAAGGAAAATAAAGGAAAAACAAGACAGCAATAACATGAACACAGGAAAAACAAAACAAACTTGCTAACCATCAGTCTCATTTGGCCTGGTAAAACAGTAGAACTCCTTGTGTGTCACAAGGTTGGGCAAGCCACGAAAGAGGCTGCGGCATTGTCTGCATTCAAAGATTGTGTCGACCTCCTTCAACAGGATACGCTTAAGCTCTGCAGTGCCTACAGAGAAAACATAAGCATGCAAATTTAGGGACAGGTCATCCAGCAAAAGTACAAGTATATGAATAAGTTGCAACTGGCATACCAGAGCGGAAGCATTCAATGATCTGCTGAATCCCAGACTTGGAGGTCTGCAGCTGCTTCTGCAGCAAGGGAGGGTCCCCAGGCTCCACAAGGTCCACTTAAAATAAGAAACAAACAGTTATGGACATCTACAACCAATGTACTTTAACTTCCTGATCCAACGGTTTTAACGGTTTAAGATGCTCGTATGAACAACTTTACACAAAAACCATAGCATGCATCTCTGCCAAGGAGGCAATAAGGTGACCTTAATCTCAAGGTCATAGTTTTACCATCCAGCCATTAATAATACATTAAATATATACAATATAATTAAAGCAAGCCCTGAGCCTGATGGTAAAGCTCAGGTGGCTACTTTAAATACATCCTTTTATTCTTTCTGTAGATTTGAGTTTTAGGGGCAGGCATACACCAATCACACTGGCAAGTTCATCTGCATAGAGGAGCAGCAGATGGGAGCAACTCCTACCAACACATGCTCTTGGCCTGCTCCAGAAGTTGAAGCAGGAGAAGGCAAAGGCACAAGTGCCATGAAGTTTACAGGAACATGCTGCACAGTTTTGGCTTGTGTGTGCCCTCAGGGGCCTTGCAGTTGATCTTGTGACCAAGGAGCTCCAGCAACTACACCATATATTTTAAAATTTACCGAAGAAGCATCATTACTTAAAAGGTAGCACTCTAAATAGCCGATGATGCCTTGGGCTTTTCATAACTGAAATATGAATGGCCCTTTCCAAATTATAATGGATCTTCTGATAGAGGAATCCGGGCTGATACTGATATCCAATTATTTCTATTGAAATATTAGTCAATGTCAGTGCTCATGCAAACAATTACAAAATTCTACTTAGGAGAAATGAGACAAGATCTGCCAGAAAATTACAAATGTAACATTTACATGTGTAACATTTTGGTTTTGTACACTCTGGGGCAAATAAGGGCTTTTTCCATAAATGTCCTCTTGACAAGACAAACATAACACAACAATAAACTTCTGTTATAGTGAATTGTTTTGAAAAAAAAATTTAAACGGAACAATTTCACTTGTATAATTTCCCGGTACACAAAAGTAAAATCATGATAATCATTAAAATATTTAATTTAAAATTCAAACTAACACATATCTGGATGTACAAATATTCCCAAAATTAACTTATGACATTTTTTAATGAAAAAAAGTTTTTAGTTTCTTCAGAAGCCATAAAAACCAAATGGAACAATACTGATCTGTCTGCAAATTTACCTGCAAGGCTTCAGTCCTTAGGAAAATCTAAGGAAAAAGCTACCCACAGCTAAGTAATTTTTTTTTTTTTTTTTTTTAAATATTTGCTAATTTCCTAATAACTGATTTCTTGTTACTAAATTTCTTGCAATTTTTAGCTTGGCCAAAAATGTTGAAAATCACTAATGTAGATGACATCTAGTGAACCATATCTGGGTGCTTGATCCTTAACAAGGAATGGTTTTGTAGGCTGCAATCTTACAAATTCTGAGTAACTCTTATCCTCTTTCTTTTCGATGGAGGAAAAAAAACTAACAACTGAAATAATGACCTTTTAAAATAAGGGGAAAATGATAAAATAAGGAAATATCAGGACAATAAAGACAGTATTTTTTTCATGGAAGTGCATTATTCTGTGTTAATCAAAGCTTCCCCAAAAACAAAACAGGTGTATCTCAAAAATTTGAATATAGAATTTGGATACCAAGGAACTACTGTATTGTAGAAAAGCATCTGCCACATTAATAAATATAACTATTCGAAGTCAAGTACCTGGGTTACCCTTGACACCAGACATACCGGGAGTTAGAAGGGCTGCCTGTGCCATAGATGGACCAGCGCTGCAGCAGTCGACTTCATACTTCTCAGTCTGGCAGTACTTGTTCTTGGTCGGGCTTGGCTGCGAGCTGGGCGTGGCATCCGAGGTCACCAAAATCACTTTCCTGGGTTGCTAAAATGGAGAGAGCAGAGGGAGCTCATCCACAAAATCCAGTGCTTGATTCACCAACAATTGGATCATCTGAACTATAACATAAATGTTCGGTTTCCCCAAATAAATAAATAAATAAATAAATACATAAATAAAATTTAAAAAAAAAAAAGGGTACAAAACCTTCTATTCTTCAGGATTCCTGAAGTCTCCACTTAAAAAAGCAGTTACAGAAAAGATTTATCAACTAAACCTATCCAGTTTTCAAGGTTTACAACTCTTGATCAAAACTTCTGATGACTCCAGAAGATACCCTGCCTTAAGAGTAGACTGCTAAAACACGCAATTTCTCTCTGGCACGCTGCATCTTATGGTTCTACACTTAAACCCTTCCTTTAAACAAATTTTCCAAAAGTTGTGGCACAAATTGAAAAATTCAGTATAAAAATATTCATCCTGCTCAGTTGCTCTTACACAATCAAAACAAGCCAGGGAAGCCTTGTAAGCCCATTTAAGTCTTTAACTTACTGAGACAAACCCACTGATCCAAAAAGGAAAATCCTTGTACTTTGACCTTTCGCTAAAAGAAAGCACTGAGGATGGTCATTACACTATGGCATTCAATGCGTGATGTTCTTTCTTTTTACCCGCCTACAGTTCACTCTGGCCGGAGTGTTTGAAAATGGCTCTGGTATGGTAAATATAGCAGAAGCAGGAGAAAATGGGGTACTTTACCTGCTTCCGTGGCTGGCGTGTGGTCTTCCTTGGACCCCCCTGCATCTCCTCCATCCTGAGTCCCGTTTCAGCTCAGCTGAAGAGGAGGGGGGGATCATATAAAAACAAGTTTGTAATCTACTTCAAGTGAGTCAACTGCATTGTTCAGTAATGGAAACCACAGCAAGTATTAAAGTTGCTTATTTAATCAGGTGTCAATTCAAAATATGTGGACTCAATTTTTGTAAATATTTCTGAACCATGACATATTTAGTAAATGTCCTCTACAATTACACTCATTAAGGTCATTTGTGTGCATAATAATTCTCAGTTAACATTACAAGGTGACAAATCTATTTCAAACATGCTGTGGAAGAGTGTGACAATCTTTTCTATCACTTTATTAATACAACACAAGCCACTTTGGCGAAGGCAGAAACATACACGTGCAGCACTGTTTTCTTTTTAATTCCCTTGCTCTCAGTCCAAGTTTCAATAACATTTGGCCTGTAAACTTTTGCAGGAGGAAACACATGCAACTGCACATTGGTGGCACCAGAGTAAAACTGCACTAGTATAACTATTAAAAAAAATAATAAAAATGATGGGACAACAGTCTCAAACAAATGAATCTGCATAAAATACAGACTTCTTGTCTAAGCACCTTTACTGCAATGCATGCAAATTATACACAGAGAATACAGAATATGACCTGCGCTCTCTGTATCTATTAAGTTCAACCTATCTGTCCTTCAAGGCTTTGTTTTTCAAGCAACAGACTTAAATTTTGCCACACAGGTACTTCTCACCCCAAGTGAGGTTTCTGTGGTGAAGTTCACAAAATTCCAAAGAATCTACTTTACTACTCTATTATTTTGAGAATTTATAATTCAGTCTCAGTTTTTGATAAGGCACAGAGAAGCAGGAGTAGCTACATGCTGGGCGTATGTAAGGAGCATGACACACTGTCCCTCTCCAAATGTGCGCACTGGAATATTTTCTCTCACACACACACACACACACACACACACACACACACTATAGATATGTGCTGATGCACTCTCTCTCACATATACACCAATGTACTAAATGCAACAAGTTGAAAAGTAAAAAAGTTTGGCGATACAGTCAAACATATTATTACTGCACATTACGACAGTTGGCATGTGCATCACTCTCGCTGCCCATCTGGGTGTTCAATCACAAGAGCCAGTAGCTGTTATATATGAGCATCTACATGCCAAGCAACATAAAAATCCAAATCTATTTTTCCACCCCCAAATAAAAGAGTGAGAGAAGGGTGACAGCTGAGAGAAAGCTAGCACATGCTTTGAGTAAAGAGCAGAACTAGGGAAAAAGGGGGGTGGTGCTTCGGAGATGGAAAAAAAGCACCATTTTAACCATCATCACCAAAATGCTAAGCTGCACCAGGGACAGCAGCTAATACATGCACAAATAAAAAATGTGTAAAATCCGTACAACGAGAAAATGTAAAAGTTTGAAGAAAGAAGAAAAAAATTATTTAAGACACATAAGGTGCTGCATACACTATGTGATGTAAAGGTAATAAAATTGGGTGAAACAGTAATTACTTGATCTACGAATATAACACATTTCCAAAAAAAAAAAAAAGTAAACCCAAAAAATAAATCTTATTAAAACAGAAATTAAGCTTATGGATTCCAACTACCCACACTGGCTACACAGCAGAACCCAACGATCACCACAACATGCCATCCCTGAAGCTCTGGAATACATAGAACACTGTCAGGGCCACTATCGGTCCATAACTCCCCACAACAATTAAACAATTTACACACATTTTTTCCTAAACAGGACTGAATTCTCATGCAAAAGATGCAAAAGTGGTGCCATCAGCATTTTTTTTTTTTTTTTTGGGGGGGGGGGTCACTGCTGTATAGTCCTTGCAGTGATTGCTTTTCCCATAATGCCTATGGCAATAAAGTGTTTTGAAGATAAACCAGAAGAACTAACACGTGATTTTATGTACATTCCCCAAATCTCTATTTCAGTGCACCCTCCTGGCACAATGTACACATTCGTACTGCCATAGCACGGCAACAAAATTCAACAAACTGCAACAAGCAGCTCATAAATCAAAGATGTTAATTATATGTATTAAATGTATATACACCTAAACCCCAAGTCTCTGTGATGTTAACTGTTTAGTGACTGGGGTGGATTACTGTGTATTTGTAATAGTTGGTTGCCCACTCCCAGTGTGGCTTTTGTTGCATTTGGTGCCCTCTGTGCATTTGTGTGCATTCAGCAGGAGAGCTAATGGTTTGTCTACCCTGCATTTCACAGCACATGAATAAAGAGCATGGGCTGGCCATGCAGTTTGTATGCATTGTTCATTATTAAAGGAAAAAATTCATAAATCACTGGTGGAACTAAAAGAGACTGCTCTTTATAGCGAGTTTTTCCATACCAAACGTTTGTAAATCAAGAATGGCTCTGTATATACACTTATTACTGTCCACTGAACTATGACTAGCATCCACTAGTATTAACTTGCACACTAAATGCAACCACTTTAACTGTAGTACCATTTAGTGATATACAATGTGATATTTTTCTTACAGTTCTCCAATTCCATCTGTAAAGACAGATTGTTGCCCAGATCTGAAACTAAGGGTAAACTCACCTAGTAAAATCATAAACATTGGACAAACAGCTGACCAAATCAAGTAATAGAATGCTATAAATAACATGAAACAAGGGCATTGCATAGAAAAAACACAATACCAATATTTCATGTAATATGCAAAAGAAACAAAAAAATACAAAAAATATTTGCGCCAGTGCTTCGTACAAATTGTTCACTAGTTTAAAAAGATTGAGATCACTGTCCCAACCTCACTTCTCATCACCTACACAGAGCTGAGATTCCAGCACCCAAGCCCATCCTTCAACTTTGTCATGAACCTGAACGTATTTTTTTTTTCGATATTCTTACAAAGAACATAAAATCCCAACAACAAAACTTGAGGTAAAACAAACCTAACAGATGACATGGGGGGGCACTATACTGAGGTACACAATTCCTGTTTGGCAGCAACAAAACAGCTTTACACTCTGTGGGTGCGGCAAGTCCCAAAAAGAAAAAGACACCACGCATGTTATTAAAGGTCGGACAACCCCCTCCACCGCCACCACATCCTTAAGACATTTTGTAGCAGGTTACAACACCTGAAAGGTATTAAACGCGATCAACATATCAGATGTACGGCGAAATGCATTTCTAAAAACCATTTTTCGCTTTGTAAAATGTATTAATTTCCTAAAAACCTGAGCAGTTCAGCATCGCCCCTCCCCCACTCCACTCCACTCCGACTAACCGAAACAAACTTTTCTTCCAGTACCTATAGTCCAGTTCCCGGGCCTCACATAACGCGTACGCCCGCGGTTCGGGCCTTGTACTTTGTTTTACACGGTCCACGTTCTGCTTTCAATCGACCGAGGAGGGGGTTTTAAAAAGAAGTTACACACGTGCTCCCAGAAACCACGTGACCGCTCCGAAAATACGCACAGCCCCGCGTCGCACTTTTATTTACCGTCAACAAGGAATGTGCAAGGGATCGAGTGCGGAACCCTCACGCCGGCTGACCGACCGACCACTCCGGACTCACGCCCCCCCCTATTCCCAAATCAGTACCCACGAGAAGATGCACATTTCCAGCATTCTCCGCGACTGGCGCCGGCCGCCCAAACTCTTGAGAGTTGCGTGCGGGTTTCTCCCAAATGCGACGAAAACGCAACGAGGCGGCGAGCAAATCGCCGGGGTTTCCTTCGAGACGAACGTGCCGGCACGCGCCGCTGACGCGTCTTGTGCGAGCACCAATTACGTAATCGCCGCTCGCGCCGCTTCCACAACTCTTTCGTGCGGGAAGGAAGGAAGGAAGGAAGGAAGGATGCGACGGGGCCCGAACCACGCATCGTCGAACCGCCAGCGTCAAGTTCTGCACCTGATTTGAGAACTCGCGAACTCGGGCCGACTTTGGTCCCCGAGAAGTCAACTTTCCGTGGAAGTTGCGCGCGCGACTCGGAAGCGCGCCGCCGCCGCCGCCGCCGCCTCGGGACGTGCAAGGACGCATGCACGCGCCCGACAAGTGCGTCTGTCAAAACTGCGCTGAAAGCTGTCAAAATAAACGGCGTTCCTCGCGTTTCGCTGGAAAAGCACGACGGCGAGCGGCGAATTCGAGTGCGATTAGCGAGGAAGCAGCTGGGCGAATTAGCGGATGTTTACAGCCCGCGACGGCGGTGCGCAACGACGGGGCGGTTGCGCAGCTGCGAAAAAGACAACATTTAACGCCGGCCTCGTACACATTGGGCCAACAACGTCCTAGTCACGTCCTCGCTGTCGATCTGCGTTCGGAAGCGTAAAGCTGTCGCGCTTCGAATGTTCGTGTTGAATTGCTGGATCTTCTTCACGTGGTGACGCGGTCAAGTCCAACGTGGCCCGGTTCTGCACCAGTAATGGTCAGGCAAACCTCATCAAAGCCGAATCCAAGTGGGCAAGAGAACTTCTGCAGTGCAACATGTCCACTTTTTCGACATAATCCGACGGAAAAGAGCGCGGCGTAAAAGCGTTTCGAGCCTCACGATGGACGACGACGTCGCGTCTCCGCGTTTCGCCCCCATTCAGCACAAACACGTCGTGCCGATTCGAACTCTTCCGAAAACGGGACCCTGGAGGGCCCGGTGGTGTGGAAACAAACACGAAACGGCCCGATTGCGGAGCGAAAAATCGCTACCGATGCTCCTGTTACAAGCAGGAGCCCGGCGCACTGCACCGGGGCCTTCCGGCTCGGCGCGTCCGTGCTCCGCACTCTTCCACGCACAAAGCGACGCGCTGGCTGAGGAAGACGCGCCCGCGCAGCGTCCGGGGACCCGCACACGCACCGGGGAGCGTGAAACAGGGCCGGAGGTCAGCCGGGGCTCCGGGAAGCACACGGTTTGCCCTCCGAGTTCGGGAAGAGCGAAGAGAACGGGGACGCCATGTTTCTGCAAAAAAACAACAACCACGAGCGGGAAGCAGCGCAGAGGCGCCCGGGCTCTTTCACGCACCGCTCCGTGGCTTTTATCCCACTTTCACGCGGGTTTCCCGTGCGTTCCGCCCGACTCTCCCCTCCAACCGGTGCGGAAGGTGCGAAGAGAGCCTCGTTGTGCGCCGTCGGGTCGCAGTCCCCTCGGCTCGTCCCCGCCGCCGCAGCCTTTGTGCGCTCCGAGCTCTGCGGCCGCGCACAACGCTCATGCGTGCGCGCACACACACTCTGCCCGGACTGCGCGAAACGAAACGTGACGACGCAAAATAAAAATACTCTTACAATAATAACCGTTTGCCGTGCCGACACCTGTCAAGAGTTTCGGCGAAAAAAACAGGCGGGGGTTGATCTATAAAAACAGCAGGACGACTGAAATATTAGCTTTACCCGACTTTTTTGAAAACGTCGACTAGAAAATTAGAAATATTAGTCGTGACAGTTTAACTAGTAGCGTAGCACTGATTTCCAGTTACTGAACGTTTTTAGTCTTTGTTTTTCGTCACGGGGTTTGTTTAATATTAAGTTTCTCAAATATGAAGAAAAGCTACCTAGAATATCCCTGGCGGGGTGGGTGCAGTCGAACATCGTAGACAGTTGTCTATATGGGTGACATAAAACTTTATTGATCCCCGTACGCAAATTCGCCTGTAAAATAAACACTGAGAAAGTGTTGGTAAATATTATGCCTATGAAAATATTATCTCTTGTAAAAGGTGTCGCCCTAGTAACACTACGCGAGGATCAGAGTACTAGAAGTTAAAGTGCAACTTTGCGCAACAGGGCGGTTTTCAGCATCGCTTTGTCGGGACAATTTATTCCCCAAAGGATGAGAATGGACACGGAGCGCAGCACACTTTGTCAGCCATAATCCACTGTCCTATCCGGACGAGCGCTATTCGGGGATTTCCAAATCTTTATGTTCGTTATGAACTTTACATGCATTTCACCCCTCTTCATTCCTAAATACGTTGTCGAAACCGTTGGGAGCACCCGGAGCAGTCGGGTTCAGGGCTGCAGGTTCCAATTCTCGTGAGATTGTTGGATGTTCGGGGGGGGGGGGTCATTTCCGATTCCCCCCCACCCCCCCGATCACTGATAACGGCAAAAAACTTTTTAAGTCCTGATTGTTGTTGCGGAACTTCACGATAAACGGTACGATTTTTGTTGCGCATCTACAATCTGTTTAAATGTCCTACCATGTATTTTTAACAAAGTTGATGCGCGACTTTTAAATTCATGTGAAGAAACAGCAGACTGCCTAAGAAAAGATATTTAATGCAATTCTGTAGATAAGGGATGCTTGTATGTTGATTTTAATCAAGGAGGCGGAGCGGTCAAGTGTATTTTAAAAAATTGTATTAAATATTGAAATATATTTTAAAAGAATTGGATTAAAAAGTACTTTAATTATAAAGATAAAATTCCGAATAGTAGCTCCAGCTGGAGTTTGAAGCAAATGGGTGGTATTGAATTCCTTTTAAAATGCAATTTTGATGCGGATAAGTTAAATTATTGGGATTCCATCAACACACTGCGATTTCCTGGAAGCTTTTGCACGAACAACTTCTCACCACATACCTGTAAAATCTGGAACAGCAGGGATATTGTATATAGCAGTAAAAAGATGGTACAGAAACAATTAGCACGTTTTTAGATATTCTGAATTTCTCACAAGTTCAGGAAAAATGAAAATTCAATACTCCTCCTTTATTGGTATTAATGTATAGAAAATACTACCCCACACTGTAAATCATACTGGCAGGCAAAATATGGTTATAAATATTGGAAAGGTATCTGGAATTCATTCCATGGCTGTATTTACAGTACACTTTTTCTGAGCTAATGCAGAAAATTTAATTTATAGATGCTTGAGAGTCAAGGTGAATTTCACAAATAAAGATATTTCTCTTCTTTAAACATGAAGATGTTAGGCAAGATGTATGTATCTTAAATTTGTGAATTTTTGCTAAACATTCATAAACAGAAATGGTCAAATGATAACCCAATATTATCATATTTAATAAATGAACTAGAAGAATAAATTTTAAAACTTTACATTTAAAGAATAAAAGTTACAGTCAAAACTACATATGTTTTATGTAATGGCAAACCCTGACATGTTTTGCTGTTTATTTTTTCCTTTTGCTTTCTATGATGTAATGAGAGTGGTAAACATGTTTTTACACAATGATATGCTGTTTTAATTATGCATACGTGCATTTCCTGTTTGCTTTTGTATTTAAATAAAATTAAAAAATAAGCCCTTCATAGCTGCCACTTCTAATCATTCCTCATTATTCAATGGTACTTTTTAAGGTTTTTTTTTCCTGATGCCACCTTTGGAGTTCAGCTGGTACTATGTTGAGTAAAATTAGTCTTACACCATAATTTCACCAACCTTGCATCTCACCATGTGTTGCAGCAGAACTGATTTCCCACCCTGCTGTTTCCCCTGAAAAGCCACAACCCTCACTTCTCATCCTCACCATGCAAGTGTGTCGCCACCTGTGCGGTTCTATCCCATTATGGCGCCACTCACACCTAACAATGGCCTCCAAGGCCACACTAGCTGTCTGATGTCAGTTTTCTGGCTGCCGAGCTCCACACATTGCAACTGCTCAGGTCTCGGTCAGTCAATTATCCGTAATATTAACTGGGGTTCTAAGTCTGTCATTTCTTTTTGTATTAAAATATCAGACAAACAGAAGCTGTTTTGTCTCAACATTCAACAGAAAAGAGAGATTTGAGTGTATCTGTATACAGCAATAATCCTTAAAAACAGAGCCGGAAATCACAAAATTGTTTATGTAATACTATATATGTATTTGTACATACAATATAATATAATAATAATAATAATGAAAAAATATGTGTATACAAAGTACACTATATACGGCATTGTATTTGAAAGTCTGCTTATTTTCTGTACAGTGTTTTTTAGTTTTGTTGATGTTTTACTTTCATTACATTCAACAACAATATGCAGAGGACACCAAACTGCAGAAACACTCAGCCTTCATGTCAGCGTTCCTGCGCAATGAAGCAGCATTACAATGGCAAATAAAAATATGCCCTTTTCATTTATTATATATGACATATAAAACACAAACAGTCCAGGAATTGGTTAAACAATTGGTTAAACAGCTTTCTTAAAAAAACAATAAGATAAACAAGAAGATAATAAAATAGACCTTAAAAAGATACTCCTTTGCTCCAGTGTTAGTAAGGGATTTCTTCCAACTCTAACAAAGAAAAGCTTCTTGATGGGGGGGGTGCAGACATGTATATTAAATGGCCAAAAGTATGTGGACACCCCCCCACCCCAAATGACTGAGCTGAGTGGTTTCAGCCGCACCCACGCAGCATAAAAACATTCTAGACAACTGTATGCTTCCAGGTTTGTGGCCACAGTTTAGGGCAGAAACTCCTTTCCTGCTCCAGCACGACTCTGCACACCCCCCCGTGCACAAAGAGAGCTCCATAAACACATTTTCCCCAGGTTGGTGTGGAAGAACTTGAGTGCTTGCACACAGCCCTGACCTCAACCACACTGAACACCTTTGGGATGAACTGGAACACCGACTGCAAACCAGGCCGATCTCACTCTTTCTCTTATGGCTGAATGGACACAAATTCCCAAAAACTGTTGGAAAGCCTTCTCGGAAGAGTGGGGGCTGTTAGACCAAGAAAGTGGGGAACACCTCCATATGTTCATATAACACACACAGTGCCAAATACCAGGAGCTTGGTTTATAAAGGGGATCCTGATGCCTATCTAACCCGTCCTAACCCCCCCGCACGCTTACAATCCGCTACTCACCGGCTAACTAGCGTCAACCAACCATAATGCCAACCATGGTGTGGCGCAGCAATGGCGCGTCATCTCATCGGGGAGTAAGTAGCTGTTTAAACTTTAAACTGCTTGCATTTAGTTCATGATTTACATGTGAATACCACGTGCTCCACCGAGGAGGTCAAACATGGAGAAAACAACATGCAGGTCAGCCATGGGTTTAGAGTGGGAGGTTCAACAAGCACATATGCAGCTGATGCTCAGGTGTCCACATACTTATGATCATATGGTGACTCATGCGTGCCGGGCCCTCTCTCTGGCCCTTCTGTTTCTGTATAGAAAGCAAAAACACTGTAATCTAAATTTTGCATTTGGTGTGCAGATGCTCATGTATAACAGCTACTTACTCCTCTCTTTTCCAGCTGGGAGCCCATTGTGGGCCTATTGGCCAGCAGGACTTTAAACTGCTTGCATTTAGTTCATGATTTACATGTGTATACCACGTGCTCCACCGAGGTGGTCAAACATGGAGAGAACAACATGCAGGTCAGCCATAGTGACATAGTAAACAGTAATAAAATATATTACCAATCCATATAAAGTTTAAAATTTTTGTAATTTAGTGGTGGTACTGCAGAGACAGTGCAAAGTATCTTGTGTGACATAATTTGGTCCGGCTTGTGAAACAACTACCTTTATGTTTTCGAATCTTATTTGAAATTCCAAAGTACTGTGGAAAGTTTTAGGATACAAAGTGTCCTTTTTGGGAATCAAATTAACTTGACTTGCGAAAATCTTAACTTAAGGTGGGAAGTACCCGTGTACCAGATTTCAAGTCTGAGGGTGAAAAACTAAAGCCATATATAAAAAAAACAAACAAACCAAAACAAAACAGAGACCATGCTTTATATACAGTAGATACTAGCTGAGTTACCCAGCGCTGCCTGGGTCAGAAAGTGGGAAGGTGGAAAGTAAGAACGGATTATTTAATCACCAAAATGTACTAGTTAAAGTGGTTGTATTTGGCACACAAAACTGGCTTTCAGCTGCTCCTGTTAGGGGTTGCCACAGTGGATCAGCTCATCTGCATACTTGGTTTGGCAGATTTTTATGCCAGATGCCCTTCCTGATGCAACCCTCCATTTTGGATGGGCTTGAGACAGAGGTGCACCCCTGTGTGGTTGGATTTGCATCAATCCCCAATGGGGGGGGGGGGGGTTTGAACCCACAACCCAGAGATTATGAGTCACATGCTCCACCCACTGAGCTAGCCAGGCAGGGATTGAACTTGTGCATGCTGTTGGACACTTAGATCCTGCAGAGCAACACGCTGCTCAAAACCCAGTAGGAAAGGAGAAAACTAGTAAGACATCACAAAACTTCATTACTTTGTGCGTGAGTTTGTCTTAATGATGAAGAAGCCGAGAACCGTCTGGAGGCGCGTCTCACTATTTTGTGTATCACTCTGCCTATGTGTGGAGTGGCCCATTTGTCCTCATCCAGACAAATTAGTGGGAGGCACACACTAATGTTTAGTGCTTTATGTGTCACACACCTTCCTCTTACTAACACCACAATATGAGGAAAAGGTGTGAATTCCCTACGAGTAAGCAGCATACACACATTGTTCACTCTTTTTCAGCAGTCTCACTGAGCCCTACAACACCCTTCTGTGTCCCCACATGGACTCTTGGGCCTTTCAGTGAGCTCTAGCAGTGCTAAGTGATGGTAGGTTAAAGGTGAAACAGAATACATACCTGTTAGAAGCTCCCCATAAATCTCTTACAGTTCTTGTGAATGCCAACAACAGATACACAAAAATGATAGTGGAAAATTGGAAAAACACATCCTCTTGGGTGTGATGTTTTGTGTGTATTTATTGCAGACAATTACACACGGGATTTAAATTCAGCTATATTCTGCTACAGAGACAATGATTTTTCAAATATGGGTGATGAAAGAAACAGCTATATAATTGAAAGGCACTGCCCCCTCAACTTATGAACACAGATGGGACTGAAAACTTTTATAATTCATTTTATAATTTGTTTTGGTTGTAACTTGTGTCACTTATTACTAACTCATAATCAATAAAGGCTAATACAGATGTCCACATTTATTTGCTGATTAGGGTTACTATATAGCTACAATAAATTTAAAACAAACTTTGTAAGACTTTTTTTATTTTAATACATTTTATCAGCTTCCAGTGCTGCTAAAATTTAAAATAAATGAATGTGACTGAAAATAAAAAAAAAACCCTTTGCCTGCAGCACTCCTGTTCAATGCCAGAGTTTGAACAACTGGTCCCGCAAACACTAGACATGAGATTTAAACCCTGAAAGCCAGTGGAAGTCTCACACTCCTACTGATTACAAGTTTGCATCTTACAAAATTCATAGCTATTCTCATTATTTTGATCCAGTGTACTGCATTCATGCAGCTTTATATGTTGCTGAACTTCTTAATAATCCTGCTGTCCTGTAAAAAAAAATAATAAATAAATAATAATGTCAGGAATAAGAAGCTGCAGATCTGTTTATGGTTATCAGACTACAACAAATACATCAGAAACAAAAAGTACCCAATTATTGTTAATATTCACTGGGAGACGACTATGTTGAAAAACAAATAATCACACTAAATAACTGTAGTTTAATGGAGCCCTATGGCAGCCAAGTCTGCTTATATCTACAGTTCTGCGTCATGAACAAGATGTGAACTAGTGAGGATGGCTGTACATTTCTGCACTTCACAAAGCCTGAATACCAGTATCAAGCTGCACAATAAAATCATCGCAGGATAAACTTCAAGCACTCAAGCAAAAGTTCTGTCCAGGAATAGGTCCAAAAATGTAAAGCTTCATGTGAAAAATGCCGATTCACATTAATCGGCTACGTTGCCTTGAGCTTAATTTTATGTTCTGAAGTACTGGCTACGTTGCCTTAAGCTTAAATGTACAGTTGACATACATGTATCTTCTCAATAAATTAAATCTGCTGTGCCAATAAAATTGGATTTTATCAATTGTGCTAACAGCATAAGTACAAAACAAATAAAATACCGCTATCTTCTTAGCACAGCAAAATCTAGCAACAACACACCCCACAGAAGACAAATTCGGATATAACGCGATTGACTGCTGTCCTCCTGCCCCCTTTCAGTCATCTGTTGCTGACAAAAATACAGGATTTACTGAAGACAACGTAAATTTCAGGAATAGTTTCTATAATCAGTGTTGCAGTGGGTTGGTTGTGGTGGGGGGGGCATGGTTCTCCCATACTGCACTGCTGTTGCATGCTTGCAAATGGTTATGTCTAACTGTTATGGGGAGTTACATGGGGATTGTTGAGCCTCTGTGTTCACTGTGCTTCAGAGCCTTGAGGTGGGTGAGTTGTTGTGCTCTGTGAGTGCTGGTGGCTAAACATGATGCATAGAACCGAAGCTTGTGTCTCCACAGTCCAGCCTGCCAAGCTCAGTCAAAACTGGACAGTATCTTCTGATTGGTCAGCAGCCTTTTCAGCCAGCGGCTAACAATGTCTCACTGAACAAAAAGGTGCAGAGCCTTTAAGGCATTCATGCGCATCGGATGTCAGGGACACAAGAGTATGACAGTTGAATCATATGCAATTGCTGATGTTCACGGTAAAAGCAAGTTCATTGATTGTATAAAGGGAGAGCTAAAACATCACACAAGAACAGCTCAAAAGTAATGAGCAGAGGGTGAAAGAAACGTAAAGAAGCCAAAGAAAAAAGCATCAATGCCAAAAGCTACTCTGGAAAGTGCATTTATTTAGGTACAGGTAAAGATTAAATGTGACCTGTTACTCCTTAACTTTGGTTTCAAGATGTACTTACAGCAGAGCAGGATGCTAAAATAAGTTCAGTGTCTCCTCAGTGAGAAAATCCCCAAAATATACTTTCAAATTAACAGCTCTACCACAAGTAAGCATCAGACACATCTCTGGCATGTTCTTGGTGAAGTGAAATGATTACATTTACTCTTTTCACCCATCATATTGCACAGTATTCTTTCTCTATCAGTTCTGCTTAAATGACTTGACCAGGGGCACTACAGTGTCAATGAGATTCGAACCGAGAGCCTTCTGACTGCAGGAAAACAGCTTTCAACACTGCACCACCTGTTGGTGATTGCTGGCTACTGCACCGTGATGCATTTGTTGAAGGAAGCCAACCCTGCTGTTATTCTCGTACAGTAACAGTGATCACGGTGCTGAGATACTTACGCCTCCCTCCTGAAAGTCTCCAGAGATATTTGATCAGCAGCTGCTCCTTCGGGAAACTCATCAAAGTCCTTTATTCCCAAAGTGGACAACGCTGCAAAAGAAGGATGTCAATGGACTGTACCGGACAGCAGGTTACAGCATTGTGACCGTAACTCACCCTCCTTGTACTGCACCAGGCTGACATGTCCCTGTCCCGTGGGGTCGAGGATGCCAAACACGGAGTCCACGTTGGACAGGTCAAACAGACAGGGGGGCTCAGCAGCGCCCTTTCTGGACACCTGCAGCTTCTCCAGCTGCGCTATGAGGAACTGGAGGGGTCTCTCTGGAGGAGGCGGTTGGGAAACAGGTTAAGCAACAGTTGAACAAAGACTGAAGATAGGCCTAATCCGGGGGGGGGGGGCATTTACAGTTATAAACGAAGCTATTTTGGCCAAAAACAACTGACAGTGCTTTTGACCCCCCGACGCCTCAAGCTGCTGCAGCCCTGAAAAAAGAACCCGGTCGATCGCGCGCGCTGCCCTTACTACATTGCTTGCCAACGAGACGCAGCAGCTCTGCTCGACATGTTCGCGCTCGCATTGAGCCCGATCTCCTCGCACGAAAACCCGGCGTGGGACAGCAACGCACCCGGCCTGTGGAAGAACAGCATGCTCGTCAGATTGTGCATGAGCTCCGCTATCTTGTGCTTCTCCAGGTAGTCGGCGGCTTCCCGCTCCCGCGGCGTCGCCATCTTCCTTTCTCTGTCCCGGTTGCTAAGATACGGCGTCGCGCAGGCGGCGAGGGCGCCCGCATCGGCCCCTTAACTGGGAATTATTATTATTATTATTATTATAATAGTACAAAACCGACAGTTACTGACAGCGACGACCACCAGAACAGATTTGAATGCCACTGGGCGTTTGCGTGCGCGCCATAATCCCGAATGTTGTTTATGAGGCAGGGGGGGTGTGATCTTCCAAGCCTCGCAGGGAAGGGGAGGTCACGTTTTTGGAACCCAACACCGCTCTGAAACAGTCATTTTGAGGTACGAAAATTGGATGTGTTGAATTAAAACTTTTTTAAAACGTGTTTTAACTTCATTTTTGTTTTTCTTTTTATTTCACATAGTCTCCCACAATCCAAAGTTCATAAGCAGTGGTTGAAATGAAAAATAAAATGCCAAAAACAGTCCAGCGTTGTCATAAGCATTTTCAAAATTTTATATAGTGCATCATTACTATAAAAAGTAACGATTCAAGATAGTTTGAAAGCCTTTATTTTACAATCCAAACAGGAAACGGTAGAAAACTGTTTACATAAAAGTAAAAATAAAAAAAACTAAAGGTGAGATGCTTCAGTTGTTTGAAACCTCTACCTCACTTGTCAACATTATTGTAAAATTGGCATCATAACTTCTCCTCAAACTTTTGTTAATTTGACCTAACTTTGATCTCCGTTTTCCAGACTATCGAGGTTTGGCTATCACACACGCTAGCTCTTGTTGATCGTTTCTGTGGATACCTGACACCGTGGACAAGTGGCCCCATATACTGCTGTTATACAGCATATGATCTTTAGAGGTCTAGTACTCAAAAATAAAATAACCCCATCTTTTTTTTTACTTGAAATTCCCATAAAAAAATGCCATCTTATATTTGGGCCAGTATGGTAATACCCAGTTCGGTACCCAAGTCGAAGTCCTTACATAATGAGGTTTGTCTGAGCGAAGCTGAACCAAAACGGAGAAATATGGGAAATGAGTGTGAGTATAGGCATGACACTAAGTGGTGTCACAGCATCTGTGTCCTCAGTCTTTGCCTCATGTGGCCCGGGTTCAAACAGTTTGCACCTCATCATCTCGGTCACTTCTGTCATCCCCAGTACAGTCATTACTGTAGGTACATTTTTTTAAAATTATTTTTTCTACTACCTACAAGGAACAAAATGTAAGATACTAAATAAAAAGGTAACTACATATAAACACTCAAATGTATATTAATTCCCTCATTAAGTGGTAATTGGTGTTATACAAATTAAAATAGGTATTTTAGTGTTTGGAATATTTTGTGGAAATTGAGGTCTTCAGATAAATCCAAAATGTTTTTACCATGGTAAATGGCTGACGTAGAGCACAGCAGTGGGCAACTAATTTTTGTCCCTGTGGAATTGTGTATTTTTTCCACACCTGGAATTAGCCATTTGAAAAAGAGTAAATGTGTCTATATCCATTTCCACCAAAGCATGATATTCACATTTTTGGACTGAAGGGCAGCAAGTAACACAATTTTTAAAGTTAAAGGGTGTTGTGCCACTAAGGCCAATTACTATCATGCAGCATAAAGAGGTAAAATGCTCTTATGGGTAAAAAGAAAGGATCCCATGGAGGGTTTGACTTGGTGGTTGACAACTCAGAGCTGAGTAGATCTGCCTTCTGCCTTTCAAATCGACTGGAGGAGACATTGATTTCTTACAAACATATAAATTATTATTTTTTTTATTTACAAAGCCAAATACAAAACAAACATGATAAAACACCACCCGATTCCAGACAAGCTTTGGAGAAGATAGTGAACCACGACAGCTTCACTTTGTCTCCCTTTTCCTTCATGCACAGCTGCCTTTCAACTCCCACAATTCCATAACTCTGGCTTTTTCTCACTCTGGTTCTGGCCACCATCCCCAGCTGCTATTGCAAATCCACCTCAGCATGTTTGGGACCACAATTAGCAGAAGTCAGAGGAACAATACTGACATAACGGGAGTTAAATGAAATGTTTTTACAACTTTACACTCCAAGATTTAGCAGGTTCTCAATTAAAAAAAATACAATATGGCTCATAAATTTGCATAAGCAACAATTCTCAAAACAGACATAAAAATATCTGCTTCCTTTGTTGGTATTGGGATAAAATTTAAAATGTATAGAAAGCATGTTTTAGACCATATTTTCACTGAGCGTTGGCATTGCCAGGTACATTAAAAGATATATAAATGCTTCACTAAAAAATTTGGTCAGGATTATATACAGTGGATACAAAAATAAGGCATTTTCTTTCAACACCCCTTACATCTATTGTAGAAGTGTCAGGTTTGGGCACTGGGAGAAATATTGGAATAAACTGAATGCCATTGTTGTTTAAGAATAATAGAAAAATAAAGCGAATCAAGGTTTACTAATCTGGGATGTTACTGAAAAAAGTAACCTTGAAGGTTAAAACAGTTTTTCAAACTACTGGCCACAAGATATTTTCCATAAGTCACACAAACTGAGTCTCTTTGTAGAAAACTGTCACTCATCTTATTCAACAATAATGAGGCCAAGTGCAGGACTTCACTGCTCTAAGAAGAGGCTCTACAGCTTCCCCAAGGAACAATTTCAATACTTACCGTAGTAACCTCACCTCCATGGACATCAGTTCTGTACCAGAGGCACAAACATAAAGAAACAACCATCTTAAGCTACTATTAGCCCAGAAGGTCCCCAATTAGTTCTATTTGTGTGGTATGGATTATGAAGATTTTGCAGCTGTGATGTCTGGAAAACCGCATTCAAAAACATTGCATTCAAAAATATTGCATTCAGAAACACCACCATCTGACTGTATTACTGTGCTGATCTTCCACAAAAGGAGCTACAAGTGGTACAACTCCTTGGTTAAATGTACTGGCAACCTTTGCATGCAATCAAACTGTTTGTTAAGCAAATTTCACTTACATAAGGCAGCTAGGAAGCCCAACCAATGCAGAATTCTGCAGATTCACAACACACACAAAATAAACAACAACAAATACTGACAAATGAAGAGAATGGGGCTCTAACAGCAATATGCTGGTCTCACTCCAAAGTGGCACAGGAGAGCTGTGTCTCCTCAGCTCTTGACAAGAGAGTGGTCCACACAGAGTCTGAGCGTCAGGCAGAGGCCCCCAAGGAGCCAAGTAGAGGGCACAAGCCTACGTATGTGGCAAAGCCTGCTTTTGTACATAGCCTGGGTGAAGGAGCAGCCACTGCAACACAAACACAAACCCACTACAGTGGAAGTAGTGCACCGGTAAGCAGTATATGACACCTCTCATCACGGCAGTACAAGCAGTTGACTTGTTTCTTAAAGTACATTATGAATATGAAAATAATTCATCACGTTCATAAAGTTTCCGAAGAAAATGGTGCCTTCATTGCAGTTCTTCCCTTACCCAGGTTACTGAGTCGCTGTATTTATGACCGGATCACGACGATGGTTGATACTGCTGCAAACCAGAGCTTCTCTTCCTGTTAACCTGCAGAAAACTGCACAACATTTACCAAAATTCACTCTATTTCGTGTATCTATCAGCATCTACACATCTGCTTGTGACCATCTCGCCTCTACTATTAATTGGTGCTTAGGTTCAAGACAAACTGTGCTGGAGTTTGGAGTATCCTTAAGATAACACACCTAAAACTAACCAAAAAAAAATGTGTAACACTATTTTTTTTTTAAAAAAAAAGGCAAAATTAGAGCATCTAAGGCTATCGAGAGGCCTGTTAACAGCAGTGAGAAAAGGCTGTATAAAGGCAACAAAATGGATCACAAGGCAGGGAGGTGGTTCCCACTAGATTGGAGTAACAGCTCAAAAAGAAAGGATTTCAATGTGGTTTCATGAAGCGCTACTGCTGTGAACACATTGAGCCAAATGAGGCTTTGCTGACATTTTCACCTCAACAATTTGACGCAGGAGGGTGGAAAAACTTTTGCATGCTTTTACATCTGAGACAGCAATAAATACAAAATAAAACTGCATATGCATTTTGACCAAAAAAAAACACTGTGATGATGCAAACAGCTTTAAAAAGAGATTATAAATATAATTTTGCTAGGCATCTGTAGCACTATTGTGGTCAGTAAGGAAAAAATATACCAAACCAGCGCTTCAATTTTACTCAAAAGACCTGACTTCTGTATTACTTGCAATATCTAAAACAAACCTTGAGAGCAAGACTTCATCAGATATTAAAATTCAAATTGCAAAAATGTGCCAGTATAATAAATTCCCTTGGTTCAGAGTTCAAAGTTCACAGTTTGTGAGCTCAGCCTGTTCCAGTCCAGGCTTGAGAACTGGGTAAGTGCACTTCTCACACTATCCTGTGGGGGGGAGCTTCCTCCTTTGACCCTTTGTCCCTTGATTTGAGACTGACCAGGTGGCATGCTGGTCCTTCCCAGGTAAAAACCTAACAGAAGCACAAAATGCGTGACATCCTTCCTGGCGTCAAAACTGCACCTTTGCTTCGAACTCGGGACAGATGTGTGACTGTCTGACATCTGAATGACACTTATGTACATGAGCAGAAACCAAAACAGGAGCCCTTGCAGTTACAGGTTAGAATGAAGCTGACCTGGAAAAGCCTGGAGTTGCTTACACAGGTGGCGGGTGAGTATGGGTCCCTTCATATGTATCCAGAAACTGTAGGTGAAGCCGAAAGGTGAACAAAGAAGGACCTCAGGAGTTCTGGACCAACATGGATACTAGCCTCCAGGGTGAGACAGGTAAATAAAGCCACAGCAGCTGAGTTCTGACACAGACTATGAAGACAAAGGTGCTGCAGGGCTGACATCTTTCCTGCAGGCTCTTCTCCTTCCAGAGTGCCCGATGCAGACACGCCAGTGGGTAAGAGGGGTTGCGCTTCACATGGGCCACGTCAGTGATGTAGCTTAGGCTGCGATCAGGAAATAATGTCATTGTAACTTAAAATCAGCCATTCTATATATTTCTTTAGTAAAGGGACACAGAATTTTAACATGCAGTAGGAAAGCAGTGTGAGCCACCTTGCAGGGTAACTTAGTACACCCTGGGTAATGACAGATCACTTACACTTACATAGATCATTTACAGACTACAGCAGTATTTCACCGTGAGAATCTGGTCAATTAGGCCCCAGAAAAGAGCACTAAGAGCTCATGGAAAGTGTGAGAAAAAGTCCCAATTCTCCAAAGAACAAACTTACAAGTGCTGCTACTGTGTACTACAGTACTGGTGAGAACCACAGAACAATAATTGGTATTAGTGGGTTAACAGTGAAGGAACGTGTAGTTTAATGCTCACCTGTCGGGGGAGGCCTGTGTGTGGGGACTCAGGGACTGTGGAGAGGAGCCCATCAGTCTTCCTGAAGATGCTGTTGGGTCCCGGTAACCTGGCTACCTTGCCAGATTTTGTGTAAGAGCTGCAGCTCTTTCTCTTCCGTCTCTCCCCAGGGGTGCAATGCAGCGGCTGGGTGCTGCCACCAGGAAGGGCATGGAACACGGTTACCTCAGTGCTGATGTGCCTAACATGGGCAGCGACCCCCAGTTCAGCGCGTGCAAGAGGATCCGGTTTGGCCCCGACAGGCGTTGTCCCATTGCTGCTGGTGGTGGGCGCAATGAGGTGAGGTGGTGACGCACTGAAGCTGGTGCTCCTGGTGGGCCCAGACACCCTCTTCTTTTTACTCGCCTCATGGAGTCTCGAGGCCTTATTGGCTTTGGCTCTCGCCTCCATACCCAGACATCGGGGGAAGAGGGCAGCAGGCTCCACAATGCCAAACATCCCACTGCCAGTGTCCGTAAAGGTACCAGGGTAGCTCAGTGCAGAAACACTGTCCAGTGGGGGCACGGGAGATGGGGTCATCCCCAAAGAGCTGGTACTGGATGCGGGTGGAAAGTCTGGGCCGGGGCTGGGGACAGGGAGGGGCTGGTGTGCAGGGAATGGCACAGGGGTATCAGCTGCCAAGGGGATCTTCCTGCAACATACAGAGAACCCCCCTCAGTATCAGTGCAGATCAGAGCTCCCTGTTCCCCTGCTCACAACCCAGGTCTGTTTCTGCTCCACTCCCTCTGATAAAAACCTACTGCAAAGTGCTCTACAGCTTGTAGAAATTATGTAAACATTGTCGGAGGATCCTGATTTGCTCTTTGAAGGTTGCCTATGTGCCAAGCTTTCATGCACCACAAAGTGATACTTTGCCCTAAACTGAATTCTACTCCTAAAGACAGCTGGACACTTTACTGTAGAACTCCAGGTTAAGTCCAGTTGTCAGTGGCCCAACAGCAGGGCCCCTCCTGAGATTTGAACCGGAGAAGCTCAGGTTCAGAGTTTTTGTCCTTAACCACTACACTATCTGAAGGTGGAAAAGCCTGTTTCTTCAGGGTAGGATGGTCGACCCATACTCACTTCCACATCTGTGAATTGACGTGCCTTTCTACCATGTGGCAAAGCGCCAGCCTCAGTCGGTCCCATCGCCTGTCAAATACGTAGTATCCACGACCCATCAGCCGGCTGCCAAATGCACAGCACTGATAGGTGAGAAACAAAGAGAACCAGAGTGGTGAGTGGTTGCAAGTGGGCAGGGGTGGGGAGGCACAGTTACAGTAGTACGGCACTGACACATACGCCAAGGGGCCGAGGATGCTGCAGAGAGCAGTGCCAGTCGCATCCCTCCATCTCCTCTGGGCCCTCGCTCTCGCCCTCATCGCTGGAAGGCCGGATGCCCCCTTCCACGTTTGTAACAGGGGCCGTCGTAGGGGCAGGGGGGAACCCTGAGCAGGAAATCAGCCCTGTGCTGCCCCCACCCCAAGCCAGTCTGCACACAAAACAACACAAGACCAAGGGAGAGTTTTAATAAGTGGTATATTTACGTTAGCTGAGTAACATTCACCAATATTATATATTAATGTCATGGTGGCACGACAAGGGTATGTTACACTGTGCTGCTGTACAAATGGGTGTATGGTTAAGGGTAGCATAGTACATCCAAAATGAACACAGTAATAGCCTGGTTAACATTCTGTATAGAAAGTAAGATAGTAGTTCTCCTCTTGAGCTAGTTGGCATCCTCTGTGTGTGTTTTGCTATAATAACTGCACACATACACAGCCCTTGATGTATAAATGAAAATTAAGACAGATCAGTTCAACACAACTCACACGACAGCTATGGAATGAACAAGTTCATGGAAACCGATAAAAACAAGACAACATGCAAAGGTCATAAAAACAGTTTCAATTGCTGTCAAACTTTCATATAAATAGGAAACGTTCAACATGTAAAATGGGTGAAAGGCACCAAAATGTTATTTCGGTTTCCTTGCACATGCACAAGCAAGCTGTGTGTAGCAGCAGCAGAGGGCGTGTGCCAAGAGCAGACATCTTGCACCGTGTGCCGTGGACATACCATAACCATAGTGGGGAGGGGCCAGAGTATGTGGCACAAGCACCAGAAAGATGTGAGAATGAGGATTACAACAGTATTGATAACAAAAAAAGGAGACATCCAATTCTACACTATTATGCATAAGCACTATAACAAAATAGTGTTGAAGGGGGTATTACTGTAAATATAAATTCAAATAGAAATAATTTAGCTATACAGAACAACCCAAGCTGTCTCCAGATAGTTTTGTATACATAATTTTTTACAACTGAGAAGTTATTTAACAAATGTGTAAATTTAAAAATGCTGAATTGCATATCTGGAAAAAGCATTTAACGTTTGGTTGCTGTATATCGGTTCACACCGTGTAGCAAAAATTTCCATCGAAAGCACCGTCACACACTTTTACCTTTGTAAATGTTGTACACAACGTTACCTTGGCACGCATAAGCTTGCAAGCCGTGTTTTCAGAGAGGATCTGCCACTGTGGCAGTTTGCTGCCTCTCCAGGGGTCGGCTCAGGCAGCAGGCAGCCATAGCTGTGCGGCATGTCCCTTTCTCCCTGTTGCTCCTGTCTGCAGCCCTTTTCCTTCTCCTTTGCTCGGCCCTTATGCTCAGCCAGCAGGGTATCAAACAGCTTCTTCCGCCCTGGCACTGCCCGCCGATGGGTCAGAGAGTGGGTCTGCACGCAAAGACACATAGTAAGAAGCAGAGATGTAAAGCTATACAATGAAGCATCCAGGTGTGCTCTAATGCCTGGTGTGCAGCACAGTGTGCTGAGAAAACCTTGGAAACAGTCACCTTGCAGGTCAGTGATCTTGTACATGGTCTCTTGCTCTCAGGATCCAAGACTCCACAATGCTTATTGGGGTCAAACTCCCTTCCTTTGGGAGCAGGAAAAAACATGTCATTATGAACTCACCTTCAGAGTCATGTGACACCAGTATTATAAAATAATCTGAAGGGTACTCGCAACCACCCATTCCCTCTTCAACCATTTTATGAGCAAGGTATTGTCACCTAAATTGACTCTTACCGCCCCACAACAAAGCAAATCCATCCATAATTCTGTCTATCCATTATCATTAACTGCTTTATCCTGGTCAGAAATGTGGCGGTTTGGATCCCAAACAGGGTAAACAGTTTTCTCAAAAGAACTACACAAGGTGGGAGGTGGAACTTAAACAGATCGTTCAAATATCTTTGTTACCTTCAGCATTTTCTGGGTTTTTCAAAAACTGATTTTCTGTTAAACTATACTGAAGTAATATTATAGCTGGGATGCTCAGAACTAAAACAGGTCAGCTTGAAGGGCCTATGCTCACTGAAGGTCTGTTATACATTTTACACTGCATTTAATAAGGGCTATACTAAAGTTCTGGAGATCTTAATGAGAAATACACGTTTACCCATTTTGTGGCATTGCGTTTTAGGTCACTTTGACAGACTTATTAGCATAATTTTAACCACAGGCAATATCTCGGTGTATTTCAGTTTACTGTGCATAAGGTCACCTACTGTAGATGGCGTGAGAAAATAAAGACAAACTTCTGATCTCACCTGACAGCCTTTTATATGGCTTGTGGCCCTTCGTGCCATTTTGAGTCTTTCTGTCCTGCAGAGAGGGAGGGGCACTGGGTCGACGGTCCATGGGAGAGGGCGGGGTTTGCTGCCGCTTGTCTATAACAGAGTTAGAGGGAACTGGCCACCTATCCGATACGGAGGGGGAAGAGCCTGTTCGCCTGTCATAAGTAGAGGGGGAGATGCCGGGTCGCCTGTCGCAAGGAGAAGGCGCCCTGTCAGGTTTCCGTTCAAACTGAGCAGAAGGTCCTTTTCCATTTGGCACCCTCTCCTGAGACTTATGGGATACTGGAAATGTCAGAGAGGGCTTGACAGAGGCAGCGGAAGACAGTGAAGAAGATGAGTTGACTCTGACATGGCCTCCCTCTGCCCTGCCAAGGCAGGTCATCTTCTCCAAACTCACGACAGGGACTGACAGGCTGAGGTGAGAAGGGGAGAAGACAGATATGGGTTAGAAACTCTTTCTCCTACAAGCAGCTATGAGGAGGAGAAACAAGACGTGGAGGCAGTGAGGGAGATGGAAGCAGCACGCACCATGGCTTGCCACAGGACCCCTTAGGTGGGTACACAGCATATGGGACTTTGCTGAATGGGCTGCGGATGTGGTCTCTGGATGCTCGCAAAGCCTTTGGCTGGGGGTCAGTCATAATATTCAAGGTGGCTGATCCTTGGGGCTTTGCCAAGGCCATTGGGTGCCTGGGGTCCAAGGGTGAGTCATGTTTCCTCTCTGAAAGGCAGAAGGACAACACAAGTCATTGGTGCCAAGAGGTATGGGAAAACAGGCCTTCTCTTTGCTCAAGAAGATTTCAAACAGATTAAAAATTAAGAAAAAAATGGATTCCATTATAATAAAAAAAATTACTATTCCTAAAACTGAAATTAATGTCCGACAAACAGGAAGCAGCAAGGAATTATCCAAACAGTCTATCCACATTCTTTCTGACTTTATCACTGGACTGAAATAGATTAAACTGGAACAATGGTGTCAGCCAAATAAAGACATAATACTACTTATACTCCTTCTATTATTACTACTACTACTACTACTAATAATAATAATAATAATAATAATAATAGAAGTAGTAAGTCATCCCAGTGTCGTCTTTTGTGTCTACAGCTGTTAGGTCCTTGGGGTTACTGTTACAGAAATTACTGTAGTATGAAAGATGCAGAAAAAGGAGTCAAACAGGTTGTTTCTATGACAACAGGACCATTATGATCAGCCAAATCTATTACTTTTCAGACTGAATAATTGGCAAATTTGAGAAGACGCTCATAATAACAACTAAAAACAACAGGATTTTTGTAAGCAAGAAGCTGTCACTCGAACTGCCTTGGGTAAAATTGTGCAGGAATTGCAGTAAATTCCACTTTCACCCCAGGTTCATGCTGGTTAAGCCCTCAAAATATTCAGATGAAAAGTGTCACGTTTCAAAGGAAAGAACGCTTGAATGGACAAAAAGTTAGACAGCTAGGCACAACAAAGAAATACATTTATTTTAAACTGTTGTAGATTTTATCACAGATCATCTCAATATCAGTAAATTTGGTCATAGTTTGCTTAAAATTTACAAGCAAAAAAATTACACAATCGTAAAATAAACAAAGATAGGAAGTGGATCAAGAGCATGAAGGAAAAAGGTCTGGAAACAGCACCCACTCAGACCAGGACAAATTAATCATCTGCTCTGCATTTGCTTTGCGTATATGCAATTTTTTTGCAACACATTACTCTTATACAATTTATCGACCAATAAAATTACTAAATGCCATACTGAATGGTAGAGAACTTTTCAATTTCATTATTGGGTCATCATTTGACCCCAACCAGAAAGGATCTGCAGATGCAAATGCAGAAAAACAATGGAAGCTTTTACATGTGTTCTGCTGCAAATTATGTGTGACCATGAAGGTGCCAAAGGACTGCTGTCAGACATCAGGTGAGGTAAGAGTGCCCGGGGAAGTTTAAAACGCATCCCTAGGTGGTCAAGGATCACGTCCAGTGAAATTTCAAAGCAAGCAGCTTGACATTAACCATGAGAAGATGTATACAGAGCAACAGTGAGGCAGCCATGACACTTACGGTTCCTGCTGTGCATGGCTCTTGGGGGAGACAGGCTGTCCTCTCCACTCACTGTGCGTCAGTTCCCCAGCTTCCTACAAATGTCCAGAGGGCACAGGTTTAAACCTTTACAGCTATTTCTATCAGTATAGCTGTTAAAGAACAAACAAATAAGCAGTTCTCAGACAGACAGGTCACAACAGAGCCAAAACAGATTGTCGCTTTATTTTCAGAAGACTGCTTGTATACTTCATCAACAGACAATGGAGCAGAATTTTGGGCTTGCACAACGTTTATACGACTTCTCTGCATTTTCCTTTCTGAGCGGAGCCTCGGGGCAGTGTGCAGAGATGGCCACATGTACCCACCAGTGTTCGGGACAGCTCCTGGGTATGTGCACAAATCCCAAAACACAGGACACAACCTGCTTACATCAACTGCCAAGACTGAGACTTTCAGTGATTGTGAACAGAGGCAGAACAGCTGTGTAAATAAGGCAAACCAAGCACAGCGTCATTTGTGTCAGATGTGGGGCAAAGTCTATACTGTGCAGAGGAGGCATCAGACTTAGAGGGGGCACCTGCCAATCAGACTCACACTCTCCTCCAAATACATGCCAAAAGCATGGTAAAGACCAGCTAAACAGCTAAACCCCTCAAAAATCTGCTTTAATGAGGGTCAACAGACAGCACTGCCAACCGCAGTCTGTTTAACCATAGTAATCCTTGAGAGGCTGTGAGCAGCACACTGGGTGAGAAAGTTTGCAGACATAGTACTAGTAGTCCTTTTTACCAACAGCCATCCACCTCCACAATGGCATGGAAGGAGCTGTCAACAATTAAACTGTATTAACAACTGTTGTTTATTATTTTGCGATCCAGCCACAAGGGGATGCGCAAACTAGTGTATTTCTTCGTGCCGGTCCCAAGCCCGGATAAATGGAGAGGGTTGCGTCAGGAAGGGCATCCGGCGTAAAAATTTGCCAAACCAAATATGCGGACAAAAATACAAATCTCCATACCAGATCGGTCGAGCCTCGGGTTAACAACGACCGCCACCAGCACTGCTAGCCGACAGGGTGCTGGCGGAAATTGGGCTACTGTTGGCCCAAGAAGGAGAAGAGGCCGAAGGAAAAGAGGAGGAAGGCATGTCCAGAGGAAGGAGGAGAGGCGGAAGGTTAAGAGAGTGGACGTGAAGGTAGGAACTTTTAATGTTGGTAGTATGACTGGTAAAGGGAGAGAGCTTGCTGATATGATGGAGAGAAGGAAGGTTGATATATTGTGCGTGCAAGAGACCAAATGGAAGGGGAGTAAGGCTAAGTGTATTGGAGTGGGGCTTAAACAGTTTTACCATGGTGTGGATGGGAGGAGAAATGGGGTAGGGGTTATCCTGAAGGAACACTATGTAAAGAGTGTCTTGGAGGTGAAGAGAGTGTCTGACAGAGTGATGGTTATGAAACTGGAAATTGATGGTGTGATGATGAATGTTGTTAGTGCATATGCCCCGCAAGTTGGGTGTGAGATGGATGAGAAAGAAGAATTCTGGAGTGATATGGATGAAGTGGTGAAGAGTGTACCTGAGGGAGAGACAGTGGTAATTGGAGCGGATTTCATTGGGCATGTTGGTGAAGGGAACAGAGGAGATGAGGAGGTGATAGGTAGGTATGGTGTCAAGGAGAAGAACGCAGAAGGTCAGATGGTTGTGGATTTTGCAAAAAGGATGGACATGGCTGTGGTAAACACGTATTTTACGAAGAGGGAGGAACACAGAGTGACGTACAAGAGTGGAGGAAGATGCACACAGGCGGATAATATCTTATGCAGGAGGGCCAGGCTGAAGGAGATTGTAGACTGCAAAGTGGTGGGAGGGGAAAGTGTAGTTAGGCAGCATAGGATGGTGGTATGTAGGATGACACTGGAGATCAAAAAGAGGAGGAGAGTGAGGGCAAAACCAAGGATTAAATGGTGGAAGTTGAAAAAGGAAAACTATAAGGTGGAGTTCAGGGAGGAATTAAGGCAGGCATTGGGTGGCAGTGAAAAGTTACCAGTGAGCTGGGCATCTACAGCAGAAGTGGTAAGGGAGACAGCTAGAAAGGTGCTTGGTGTGACATCTGGATGGCGGAAGGAGGACAAGGAAACCTGGTGGTGGAATGAGGAAGTACAGGAGAGTATACAGAGAAAGAGGCTGTGATGTTTGCTCTGAGGGTGTTGATGGAGAAGTACCGAGAAGGTAAGAAGGAGCTGCATTGTGTCTTTGTGGACTTAGAGAAAGCATATGACAGGGTACCTAGAGAGGAGCTGTGGTATTGTATGAGGAAGTCGGGTGTGCCAGAGAAGTATGTAAGAGGATATGTACAAGGACAGTGTGACAGTGGTGAGGTCTGCGGTAGGAGTGACGGATGCTTTCAAGGTGGGGGTAGGATTACATCAAGGATCAGCTTTGAGTCCTTTCTTGTTTGCAACGGTAATGGACAGGTTGACGGATGAGATCAGACAGGAGTCACCGCGGACTATGATGTTTGCGGATGACATTGTGATCTGTAGTGAGAGTAGGGAGCAGGTTGAGGAGACCTTGGAGAGGTGGAGATACGTTCTAGAGAAAAGAGGAATGAAGGTCAGTAGGACTAAGACAGAATACATGTGTATAAATGAGAGAGAGGACAGAGGAGTGGTGAGGATGCAGGGAGTAGAGTTGGCAAAGGTGGTTGAATTTAAATACTTGGGATCAACAGTCCAGAGTAATGGGGAGTGTGGAAGAGAGGTGAAGAAGAGTGGAGTGGGTGGAGAAGAGTGTCAGGAGTGATTTGTGATAGAAGGGTACCAGCAAGAGTGAAAGGGAAGGTCTATAAGATGGTAGTGAGACGAGCTATGCTTTATGGGTTGGAGACGGTGGCACTGACCAATAGACAGGAGGCAGAGCTAGAGGTGGCAGAGTTAAAGACACTAAGATTTGTATTGGGTGTGACAAGGATGGACAGGATTAGAAATGAGTATATTAGAGGGTCAGCCCAGGTTGGGACATGTGCAGAGGAAAGATTCTGGATATATCGGGAGAAGGATGCTAGGGATGAAGCTGCCAGGCAAGAGGAATAGAGGAAGGCCTAAGAGGAGATTTATGGATGTGGTGAAGGAGGACATGCAAGTGGTGGGTGCGACGGAGAAAGATGCAGAGGACAGGAAGAAGTGGAAACAATTGATCTGCTGTGGCGACCCCTAATGGGAGCAGCTGAAAGAAGAAGAAGTTTATTATTTTGCACCTTGTTATGTGCCCTGTGAAATGTTTTTTGTCCTCTACATCCAGCTGCTGTACTTGAGAATTTCTCTCCAGTGATTAAAAAAAATTCTATCCTATTCTATCCTGACCTAACAAAACACTATCTGAAATAACCTCTGCTTATGGGATTTCCAGGGGTGCAAAGCCCAGCACAAAGGGCCTGTCTGTCCCAGAGGTTCCTGCAAGGAGAACATCAGACTGAAGGCTGTGTATAATTTAGCTTTTTACTGTCCCTGTTAGTAACCACAGGAAACAGCAGCCTAACACTGCACTTTGTGATAGCTACGTTATTTACGTCTCAAGCCAAAGACATCTTGGCGTGTTTGATCTCTCCACAACAAAAAACAGCCTGGTGAGTGACACCCCGCCCTCAAATCCCAGTCTAACTACAGGGAAACACAGCCAGATGATTTTTAGAGTTATAGGGAGTGCAAAACTGCAGCTGCAAGGAAGTCCTTCGACATAGACTGCTGAGCGCCCCCTGGTGTTCCACACACATGTCTACAGAATGTACCGTCTGCCTGGCAGCTGCAGGGGTTGCAGTCAGGTTTGAACTCTCATCAAGACCCCCAGCATGAGAAGCTTTACTTATCAGCACTGTCGGTTTGGGTAGTTCGGATGTGGTAAAACCACAGCAAACACAATCAAGCAGTAAATAGTGGGAAGAACGGAGATACTAGTGGGTGGCCACAGAAGTGGCGGTGCAAACAAAGCTTTTCTGCACGCGGTTGGAGCAGGTGAACTGTGTCCAAGTAGAAGCAGCAGTGTGCTGCATCACACCAGACGTGAGACCCCCTGACTGAGGATCTAGCAAGCAGCAGAACCACCGAGAAATGTCTTGCCTTGTCTGCTTGACACACTAGTTAAATCTAAACACCCTGCTTTTAGGACCAAATCTTTTTTTTTTCAAATGCAACAAATGTTTAAAATATAACTTATGAGAAAATTAAACTAATGCTATTCAGAGAAACATTACATACCGATTCCTCCTTTATTCAGTGGGATGCCTACAAATTAAATCACGTTTAAACTCTGGGAAAAGCACAGGAGTAAGATTGTAATCTTAGCGGACAAAGCACAATAAGTAACAGTGAAGGCTTCCCGTAACCCACAAACTCGTCCAGAAATGGCACAAAACTAACTTTACCCTTACAGTTATTCACCAAGTTTCCTGCGCAACACAAGCAAAGATATAGGACTCACCACAGTATGTCTGGAAGCCCTGAGATTTGGTGACTTGGCTGTGGAGATTGCGTACAAGAAAATATAAATCATCACGTGTGGGATGCTGGCCGTAGAAATGCATGTCTGCAAGGGGATGACAGGGACAGAGCTGAGGAGGAGATCAACAAGAGCAACTCGCATTTTTACCTTCAGACTGAGTCAGACAGCAGAAAATCCACTCCTAGCAGGAAAAAAAACAATGTGAGAATGTGTTTTAAAAAGAGAGAGCAAAACATCATTGTACCTATGCACCCTGTGGCCAGACAGTATAGCAAAAGCACAGACGTGGACCCAGAAGGCAGCTGTTAGAGTGAATAAATGTGTAAATAACTGTAAACAGCATAGCACCATTTGTGAAATGTTGCAAGATGCCTTAGAAATAGGCCTCAGCCAAACGAATCCAAGTGAATGCCAAGACAAATACAGAAGAGCGAATGAATAATAAATGTGAAATTTACTGAATGATTCAGCGCAGTTACCGGCAGCGCCAGGTAAATAAAGATGCGAAGTCCTCGGGAAGCCACGAGAAGACACACGCGCCGCAGCCCCGCTCACATGTGGGATCCATCCGAGCGACAGCTTGGGCCAGCATCTCCTCCGACCAATGAGGCCGCAGCTCGCGCTCGGCGGCAGCCAATCAGCGGGGCCCCTCCCCCCGCATCGGGCTCACGCAAACGGGGCTTCGCGCGAGAATTACGGTTTGTCGAAAGCGCTGAGAAAACGCCGAGCACGAATGCAATTTCCTCGGCGGCTGCCAACGTAAATAAGCGGGGAGCGGGTCGCAAGCTGGAGCGGCGGATTCCTCCAACGTCCCAAGGCGCAAAACACCCGCGCGGGCGTCGACTTAAAGTGCGGGGACCACCTCCGGACAGGTGGCAACGGGGCGAAGTTTTGCCACCGAGCGAACATCCCAAGTCTTCGCAGCACCTCGAGCGAAGGCAGCGGTAACGCTTTGTCCAGCCGTCCCCCCGAGCATAGTTACACGGCAGAATAACCTCAGGACCTTCGTTCCCTCCCGTTGGATGCTGTCAGTGCGCTAAAATAAACAGTCGCTTTCAGCCCCGCGCGTTTTATTGACGCGAAAAAGAAGCGACGCTCCGGGTGTATAAAACATCACCGACGTAACTTCACAGCAGCATCACTCTTGTTTTGACACGACCCCCCCCCGTGGCCCCCCGGCCATCGGCTGTCAGGAGCCTCCCCACCACCACCACCCAAAAACATCGCAGCCTAGTGCCACAGCTGACGTCAGCGCCGCCACCGGGCCGCCGTGAGTCACTGAGCTCCGATGACAAGCGGGGAGCCGCAGTTGTGACTAACGCGGGCGGCCAACGCGTGAGTAACAGCGGGTGTAGGAGAGCCCCTCTCTACAAATCGCCGTCCCTCCAAACAACAGACGACACAGTGACCGTTTGACATCATCATCATGACAACATTTTGTAAAAACCTCCCCCCCAGTTGACACCTTTGCCCAGGGCATTTACCATATTGCACCAGCAACTTTACTAAGGAAGCAGGGTCTTTTTATTGTAGTTCAGAGTAAGCACTACAGAGGGAAAAGGGTTCAAATCCAGTCCACAAGATGACAGATAACTTTAGGCACTGTGCCACCTGCAGGCCCACATGCACCTGAGCAGAAAGCTTTGAAAAGTAGGGGAATCCTTCACTTACAGCAGGAAACCCCTTGGTCTCGAATATAATACATCTAGACAAGGACTTAACCAATAACCACTTAGGTGCATCACACTTGTGGAACCGTGCAAAAAAACCTCAATTCCTTCATGACAAATTTGTAGATCCTGACTGCTATATCATACAGCAAAAGATTAAAGCATTATTATATAATAATAATAATAACATCATTATTATGCTCTTCTTCCTCCATAGCTGCCACAGCTTGTGCCATAACTTATAAAGGTAATTTTGCATAGTAAACTATTAATTATTTCCCCATTTATACAGCTAAGTGGGTTTTAGGCCTAAGTGAATTAATGAAATAACTTGAGTCAGGCTAACAACCTCCACATTGCGTGGCGTAGTGGTTTGGCCGTGTTTGTCGTCGTCTGGATATTGCTGGTTTGAATCCCCCTCGAGGTAATCATCCTGAACTAACACAGTACGAGTATCCCGCCGTTAAAAATGATAGATTACTATAAAATTGGTTATCGAACAGTATAAGATTTTCAGAGCAAATATTAAATAGGTTAATGACATAGAGCTGTATATAGTTGAACACACATATATATTAACTCGAATATTTAAAAAAAACGATGTAAGATCGCATTGGATGGGGCAACATCACTTTTCCCACCGCTCGCTCGTCCCACTCACCGTCCTGGCTGAGTTTCCCCGTTGTCCCACGGTCGTGTCACATACTGTCCCCCGCAGGCGTCTGCAAAGCAGCGCAAAGGCGTCCTCAGGTGCCCGGCCCCTCGGAAACTGCCAGCCGAGCGCCTTTACCTTCATCTGGCGCGTGTGTCACCGCGGCGCGTGGGGAAAACAAGGGTGACAGGGGCGCTGCGACAGCGACGGAAACAGCGCCTTCGCGTCGGCGGTGCGCCTGCGAAGCAGGCGACCAGCCCATCAACTAAACTGCACGCGAGGTCTCAAGCGACGGCCACTTCTAGGTGTGCGCGTGTGTGTGTGTGTGTGCGCGCGTGTTTCAGCACGGCGCACATGCACGGAAAACACGAGCGAGTCTGGCACCTCCACCACTCAGTCTCAGCGGTACAACAAGTGCAGAGCGGCAGCGACACGGAGCGCCTGTCGCGGCGGGTCACTTACTGTCAGAGCTGCGTGTTTTATCACCGTCGGCGTGCGTGGACAGGCGCTCGTACACGAACATATCCGGAGTGGGCAGTTCGCGATCCAGTGTCGCCATTGCTCTTCCTTCTTGTTGCTTTTTTTCCTTTCCTTCATAGTCAACGACACGGGACTTGCGAAGCCTCTGACGTCACGCTCGTCAATGTCCGTCTCCGTTCGACAGGGCCTCGCGAGGCCTGTGACGTAACACTCGCCAATTTCCGCCTTCCGCTGTTCTATCCGGGAAAAAAAAAAAACTTGTGAAGCGTAAACCGTTATGAAGTTTATTTGCTGAAAATGATTATATTACTATCGGTTTGTATCGTTCGGTTCATTTATTTCACTTGCACGTTATGAAAAGTGAGAGAATTAAGCTTTTTATTTATTCTTTTGTACACTGTTTTCATTCTGCACTATTCAGAACACCTTTGTGAGGTTCTGACCCAGTTGTGTTCGTTTTTGACACATTCATAAAATATGACCTCGAAAGGAACATTTATGCAGCTTTAAATGATTATGCGCACTTTTTTGTCTGATACTTGGCACTAGGTGCCGCCAGAAGATAATCAACAACAGCCGCTGGACCCGAACTAGAAAATTTTGTGTATAAACTCCTCCATTTATCACTGCACGAATAAACTGTTTACTACGTGCATTAAAGAAAAAGTAGTATAATTTAATAAGTATTATGTTTAAAGGGCAGAGTGGCAGGTTATCTTGGCTTTTTTCTTGTCTACATTTCTAAGCAGCAGTCAGTGACTGTTTTCATAAAGCATAAATCATTGCAATATAATATATTTAGTTAGAGTCCTAATAAAAGACAGCAGTTTTGGTATCAAGACAGTTTATCCACCAAAGAACACTTTAGGCCGCGTGCAGAAATGTGGCTTGCTGTCACTAAACTTATTTTATTGTGACACCGCATGCTTTGCAGATCATCCACCCCAACCACCTGGATCTTCCCAAGAGGAACGCTGGAGCTACACCACACCCAGTGACATCATACTCATCCAATGGCCCATAATGTAGCCAGGTTGTAAAACCATGCTGATCCATGCTCTATCGCCACAGCCTAATGCTGCGCACAGCTCAGGGCTTTGGCTACACTTCCTGGTGTAAATCACTCCACCGAAATTACAGTGTGGGAGCGTGTGGCAAGGATTCACGGAAAACAACTTGTACAGTTTGCAGGACCAATCAAGACAGTGGATCTTTCTAGACAGTTTGGACATTTTACTGGGGATGTTTTAGACTCATCAGCGTTGTATGTTTGCTGCAGTGTAACGCTAGCAAATTCTATTAAGAATGTATTTTCAGTTTTCTTCAGAACTTACAAAGATTCATAGCGTTAATTTGTACCCACCACCTCTCTGCTGCAACTGAGAACTGTTGTCCTGTTTGCTTCCCCTCATTTGTTTAAAAAAAATGCTCTCAATCTCTGACTTCCCAAGAAGTCATTGTACAGAAACTGCTTTAATCTCCAGAAACAATGCTAATGTCACATCTCAAGTTGCTAGACTCCCATTCGCTTTCATCTTTCTTGACCTTTCTCACCAGTTTTGGTACTGCTGGCCACTTGCTACTCTTTTCTCTTTAGGATCTACAAATCTCAAACACCTGGCTAGAATGTCTTAAAATTTTTAAAGATTTTTGCTTTCCTTAAGAACCAGTGAGCCTCAAATAGGGGTTCTGCCTTCTTCCATTTACATGTTTGTGAGGTGTGTATGTATGTATGTATTATTATTATTATATTACTGCTGCTAATTTTTATACTAAGTTGCTTACAGTTATTTTAAATGTGGATATTTTATTGTGCTTTTGCTGCCTTCTGCTTCTACATTCAGATTTAACTATGACATCAGTGTAAACTTACTTCACTCCTTCTCTTGCACTTATCTCTTCACTAACCCAGTTATGGTCCATCTCCTAAAAGTCCATCCTACTCACTCAGTATGTGCCATTATTATTACGGTTTTTCGGAGCCCCTACCTCACATCCTCCCTTTGACTGTTTGGGTCTGGATATAGGTTTCAGAGGGGGTGTGAGGTTCAGACGTGTGTGGAGTGTGCATACTCTCCCTGTATTCACATGGGTTTCCTCTGGGTGTTCTGGTTTTCCCCACAGTAAAAATGTGTTTCAAGGTACAGTAAGCGGTGACTAAACTGTCCTGAATGTGTGGCTATGTGACTGAATGCATGTGGTTACCTTACACTAGAGTGGTGTCTTGTCCAAACCTAAGTGTTTGTACTTTTTCCAATGATGCAGTAATGGAGACAGGGAAGCAGGACTTGACCTGCCTTTCAGTGACAGTGATTGATTTTCTTTATTAAAGTCTTCCCTGTCTGCACCAGCCTCAGCATCCAGAAATGCTCCAGGACATTCTCTCAGGGTATTTTTAGAGACACATCAACTGTATCTTAGATGTAAGGCCACGCTGTCCACTGTGATGCATTTATTCAAAAAATCCTTTGCAAAATGTTTGATTTGTCTCCCTGTATATTTTTGTTAAATGTAGATTGATTGTTATTGTGCATCTGGTAAGGAGATGTATTTCACTGCTATCATCTACACCAGAAGATCCTTCTACAAATATGTGGTTGTCCTAAGCGACTAATTTCCTTCCGCTGGAAAAGTTAACATTTGAAGCAGATGACAATTCAAATGAATTCTTTGGTGTCTGGTCACCTTTTAGGAACATCTTACCCAGCGCTGCATGTCCACCCCTGCTCAATACTGTAACCATTTGCCCTTATAGTGTATTTTGTACGTGTATTTGGAATTTTGATTGTGTTGGTAGGTTGTATGTGAACTGCAATATACAGTAGTAATACCTAAGATTTGGATTATGTGATTATTTCACTTGCAGTCTTACAAACACTAATGTACTATGTCCTGTAAAGTTAAGACAAACATGTCCTACAAAATAAATAATAAAAACACACACAACACAACCCAGAACAATAAATCCACTGTACAATTAGCATCTTTAACTAAATCATAAAGCTTTGGCCTTTTCTCCTCCATTTTTGCAACACTGTGGTTTAGTGGATGGCACTGGTGCATTAAATGTGTGTTTGGATGCAAATTTGGATGTTGGTTTAAATCTGGCAGTTCTCTGTTCATCTGGGTTCTTGCCTGATGCTCTGGTTTCCTCCCATAGCCCATAGACATGTATAGACATGTGTTTCAGGTGAATAGATGACTCTGAATTGACCAAGTGTGTGTGTGTGTGTGTGTGTGTGTGTGTGTGTGTGTGTGTGTGTTTGATAGACTTACATCCTTGACAGTGCTTCTGTAATTGGATTCTGGCCTTCTTGACTTGCACCAGGACAAGCAGTTATGACACAGCACAGTCCCACATTAAGTAAAGAATAAAACACTGTACAAGACAGCCCTGAGGATTAGGTTCCGAGCTCCTCAGCAGTAGCGCCCGGCCGTACAGGCCCATTTTTTCTGCTTGAATAATGACGCATTTGTTCTCTGTACACTACCAGGAAGACAAAACAGCAATCATCGAAGTCACAAGATAAACAAGAAAACAAAAGGCTCATTATAGCAACAGGAGTCAGATTCAAGCCACAGAGGCCAGAAATCCCTTTATTTTGGTGTGTTTAACAAAATCCTGTAGTGATGTTTGCAGGACTGTACCAGCCTTAAGCCTGCGCAACTGTAGGAAAAATAAAAGAATGTTCCAGCATCACACTGAGATGCATCGCCATTGCAGGGTTGGACTTTAATTTGTAGTTCTGTAATCCAAGATTTGGTTAAAAGAGGCTAATGTTAGAATGATGGTGGGCTGTGCACAAGGCATACAAGAATGTACACAATCGGATTCCTGAACCTTCTTTGGCGGGACTAAAATGTCCAGACGAAAAGCTAAAAAAAAAAAAAATGGGGGGGGGGGAGTGAATATTGACTTTTTGTCACAAAAATCTGCATAGGGCTCAGAGAATCGCTTGTGCAAATACTTTTTTAGGAAAAGGTGCTTGAGAAGAATGTTAAAACCATTCGAAGTTACAGATGAGAAATTGCAGATTCCAAATTTTAAACAGGAATACTGAAACCTATGGCACTGAAAAATGGCACACTGAAGGGGAAATCCGGTGGCTTTCACAAGATTTAACTGCAGAAAGGGAATAAAGCTGGAACAATACGGGATTATTCTTCAAAAATATAAACTGATGTGGGTGCCCAACACAATTTTCTTTTCTCTCAGCGTTGTAAATAGAATAAACATAATTGAACATTGATTTAAACTGACAAAAAACTATTTAAAAACGTACGCTTTATGTTAAACAAGCATGTGAGGCACTGAATAGACTTCACTGTTTTTTTATTTGGAGATAGCAGTCCTGGTTTACATGATGAGCTGAGTCTGCCCAGCTGCTCTGGAGCTGCACCGCGACACCACAGGTCTGAGTGTCTCTGTGCGACCCTACCTGCACTCTGTCCCAAAACACGCCATGACTGAGCTTTCTAAAATTTCCCCAGAACTGCAGCCGTTCAAAGCCAAGTTTTAAAGCCAAGTGTTACAGAGGAGAAGACCGTCGCCTTGCCCTGCCAAAGGGAGCAGTGGAAACGGAATTTTTATCTCAGAATATCACACACGACCCTTAAAGTCCCGACTGCAGGTTTCAGATGTTTGACTCTGTTACTCCCAACAGGTTACAAACACCAACATCGAGTCACGGCAGAGCAGCATTAAAAATCAACAACAACAACAAAAAACACTTCTGAAATCACAATAAAGTATTAGAAAATAAAAGCACATTTTTCTGCTCAGAGTTTAAAATATTGCAAAATAATGAAGTGTAAAACGGTGCAGTTAGAAGCTATAATAACACAACAGAGAGTGAAAATGCTATTTAAAACAACAACGGGACAACAGTACACTAAAGAGAACAAAATCAAAAGCATGAAAATGGAATAACTGACATGCTAAAAGGATTTTTTTTATGATATATTATAAAAAAGGTAATGTGAACTGAAGAGACCCAGAAGAAGAGAGCGAGAGCTCACAAGGTAAGGCACTCTGGTGTGTGGACAGGTGAGGTACCGTATCTCCAGCAAGGAACTGTTGGTGGTGTGAGTGAGAAGGGCAATGCCACTGTTCTCACCCCCCCAGGAGGCTCTGGGCCACTAGCCCAGGACAGTGGAAATGCCTTCACCATGGGGTTAGATTGGCGCTGGGACTTGGCCACGACCTCCTGCTGGCTGGGAAGAGAGCTTCTGGGCATACCAGCGAGTCTCCTTGTAGGCAAACCAGGCGTTGCCAGCCCACACGATCATGTTCAGGTATCCAAACACCTGCACAGGTGGCAGAGTGGTAAGCGTGCTGTAAGTGGAGCCACATGCAGTGTGAACTCACGTTTCACACACACACCATTTGAGTAGCTGAAGTGTTAGCAGCATGCATCCTAAGAAAACCATCCTCAGATTGCACGTTTCCACCACACTGTACATGTGTCCCCAAAAAATCTACCCTTTAATATAGTTGTTGGCACACATTTCTTATCTGAGCGAGAAGCCAAGAGCACAAGCCTGTAACGAAATCAGAACGCGAGTTCAGGACTCACCACAGATATATTGAGGCTCCGCATGCTGGCAAACTTGGAGACCTCGCAGATGACGCCACCCTCCTGGCACAGCGGCAGCACTGTTTCAATGGCCTCCGTGCCGGTGGCGTCCTTCACGGTTTGCAGTCCCCTCGCCCACGCCGATGAGCACACCATCCAGAAGAAGGCGAAGAACACGGTCATCATGAAGTCCTGTGTAGGGGGTGCCGGTAATTCAGGTTGAGTCCTTCGGCCGACACACAAATCCTCCACAAATCATTGCCCTGATTCAGACACACCAACCTTCTCCTTTATGTTCCAATCAGGCCAACTTATGAAAACCTGAGTTGACCAAGCAAGGAAACGTTTTCCTATGATACTGCGAAATCTGAATGATCCTTATTTATATATTTATACATGTTTGCTACAGCATTAGTTAACATAGAAGTTAAGGACAAGACTTCCTCAAGGTTCGCAGGTTACAGGTTTCACTTTATTGTCATTCTGCACAACGAAGTGTAGTGCCGGTGGCTCATGGTACACAAAACACTGAACAAACACAGAAAACGTGTACATGACACAAAAAATACAGACAAATTGAGGTATGAAATAGATGAATAATAGCCAGGAAAATGATTAATAGATTAATAAATAAATGGGTAAGAGAATGTGTATAATTGGGTCAGTGGTGGTGGTAGTGATCAGAACCTAAGCTGTCCAGAATTCAGCAGCCTGACAGCCAGCGGGTTCTCAGTTGGAAGGTTGCTAGTTCACGCTTCTGCTCTTAAGTGCGGTACTTAAGTCTGAATTTCTCCATCAAAATATGCGTCTACATAAGCAAGTAAAATTAAAATTGTCTCCGTTGTAGCTCTGTAGCTAACAGAACCACATTCTTTGTAAATGTGAGTGTTTGAAAGAACACACTCTTTGGGAAACTCACAATGATGGGCCCCAGCTCAGAGTCCCTGTGGATGTGCATGTAACCCACGTAGACAAGCAGGGCAGCCATGCAGTAGAGGAAGGCCAAGATGGCGATGGTCACAAAGAACTCAGCCGAGGATGACGCGTTGCCCACCAGGTGCGTCTCCGGGACCGAGTGGTTGCAGAGAGTGATGTTGTTCTCCACCAGCAGCACCCGGTTTAACCTGCCACACACAGTGCGTGCAAACATGACAGTGGGGATCACGCATGAGCATCTACAGCTCCTGAAAGCTTTTAACCTCTATTTCAGGTGGGACTGTGCAACTCTCAGATGTATTCCACCGCACCACTTACGGCTGCACTTCTCACCACAGGTATAACAATAAGGTGACAGATGTGTGTCTGGGATTTCAACCTAAGGTCATTCCTGCCAGTGGCTACCCTGGGGCATCTCAGTGTCTGGTGGTGCTGACAGCTTACTGTCTGAGTGAAGTTTTGCCGTCTCTGTTACTTAATGTATCTGTATTACCGTCTAGTTTTTGCACTTCTTACTCTGTCTGCTTCATTTATTCATTCCCGCGTTACCCCGTCCTTCTGTCACTGCCTGTTCTATGTCCTGTATATGTTTTATCAGTCATTTTATCCATTGATATTTGTGTCCTGTAGTCACTCTTTTTAACCAGTAAAGTATTTATGCAAAATATCTCTATCTATTTATATATCTACTGTATATACAGTATCTATCTATCTATCTATCTATCTATCTATCTATCTATCCGAGGAAGGTAAGCTGCCTGGGACATGATAGCCTACAGACAGCTGACAGGGGGGTCTGACACCACTGCCCACATGTTAGACCCCCCCCCAGAGTATGTGAAGTAAATGGATTGAGAAGCATTGGAAGGCCATAGGTGCAGCTCACCTGAACGGGTAGGAGAAGGTGGCAACCAGGGAGTTGTTCTTGCCCTCAGTGCAGTACACAGACACCACATTGCTGCCCGTGTAGCCACCGCACGTTGCAAAGGCAAACACGGCCATGAACTGGCAGAAACACACACATGTAAGTCCAGGAAGGCTTTATTTCAGCAGAACCAACCATCTGTGGGACAAACTGACCGTATTTTTCTAACAGGACAGTAGAAATATTCACCCCCATAGTCTGTAGACTGGAAAAACTTTGTGTTTAACCACATTAAAATGCAAGCAGCGCTCGGGTTTGTTTTCCCTACCCAAAGTGCTCATATATTTAATGAAAAAAAGCAAGGAGGGAAGTGGCAACCTGCCGCGCGTCACGATTTAACACATTCAGCTTCCACCGTGCAGACCGGCCGCTGCGAGAGAGCACATCCCGCTCCAAGAGGTAGAGCTGAATCATATTTACACATCGCCGGCCGTGAAGAAGGCCCAAGAGTTAACCAAACAACCAAGAAAATGATTTAACCAACAGCGCAGTGGGAAATAAGCAACCCCCCTAAAACACATACACACAGAAGAATGCGTTCAGCAGGCCCTACAGCAGCACTTTTCAGCGAAACATAAGTGATTCTGTCTATATTCTGTCCATGGGGCTCTCTCAGGTGGTTTACACTTTAACAGCAACAGCAAAAAGAACAGCTGTGTTTGTTCCGAAGTCCCGGGCATCGTAAAGTGTTTTAATGAGAACAAAAATCGGAAATATATTTACAACCACCAGGATGAAGGGAAGATGAATCATCTTCTATTACCAAGGGGTCAAACATTGATGGTGGGGGGAAGAGAACCGCGAACGGGGGACATCGGGCCAGGTTGTGTGGCCGTTTGCCCTAAGCGGTCGTTGTCGCCCAGATGTGCAGAGAACAACTTTGACTGAAACGTCGCTTCGCTTTTATGAGTTTGCGGACCAAAAATGGCCACACCATTGTGCTGACCTGTGTGACTTCGCCCTTCTCGCCAATTTTGCAGTAAGACGGAGCAAAAGCGCAAGAAAAACGGGAAAGGACGCCGGCGGCGGTTTGCCAAGTCAATTATTAAACGAAATGCTTTACTGTATAACATAAGTTGCGCGGATTCCCAGCGAAGGGCAAAAAGTGTTGTGAGCGTGAGCAGCAAAGCATGAAGAAGGAGCCATGGAGAGAACAAAAGAGGAAGGCAGCGAGCGTGAAATAACGGGAGAAATCCGCGCATATTTCCTGGGATTAGGAGCGCCCGCGCCTTTTCCACGAACGCAGCGGAAACAAGAACTTCGTGCGGCGGCTTTCGCGCTCCGTCCTACGTGCAAAAGCAAACGCTCTTAAATTGTTTTTTTTTTTAAACAACAGCAATAACAACAAAAATAGCAAAACAGCGATTTAAAAAAAAAAGCCCTCGGTTCGGGGCCGGAGGGGATCGACCATTACAAGTGCGACGCGGCGCTCGGCTCGCTTCGGTTCGGGACTCACCCATTCCAGCACTTTGATGAAGCCCAGGGGCTCCTTCAGGGGAGACCAGTTGAGCCGAAGTCCAGTCATCCTCTACAGCGGCCTGAAGCAAGCGTGGAACAGCGGGCACATGAAGAAGTGGAGCGGTGGAACAAGGTAAAAGCTGCGAGCTCCAGTGGGGATGCAATGGCTCCTCCGCCGCCGCCGCTCTCCTCAGGTCTGAACTCCGGCGAAACTTGCACGCTGGCCCGGGCCGTCTGTGCGCGGAGCGGAGAAGAAGCTCAAGCTCACATCTGGAATCCAGTTCACGTGCCCAGGGCTGGCGGGGGGTGGGGTGGGGGCTGAGGGGGGGCACATCTGGAGGAGCACTTCCCGCCCCCCCCCCTAGTTTCTGCCAACGTCGAGGCCAACCCTAGACCATTTTGCGCAAATTCTCGTTCGATCCGCTGTGCGAGTGCTGCAAACCAGTTTAGAGTTACAACACTTCACCCGCAAGCAGGTTCACGCATACGAGAAATTCGGTTTGATTTTCGCCCTTTCCAACACGTTTAGAAAACAGGACAGTTATTAAAAATAGGTATTTCTGTCATTTATAATACTATGTACTGTATGTGCATGTCCAACTAATGGAGGAGGTGAAGATGGACTCAGTGATTCCGGCGCAGAGCTCAACAGCTTTTCCTGTGGCCGGCTGAATGTTTCTCAGTATACAAGTGAAAATGTAGAATTATTTTTCTTTTTGGAGAGCGTTCGTCTCAAACACTGACACAAAGAATCTTAAAGACAAAGCAGGCAATGGTTACAGAAGCTACAGAGCAAACCAACCCGCAGCTGAGGAGAGGAAAACAAAAAAGTCCAAACCACAGGGAGAAAAGTAAATCTGTGGGGGTCCAGTTGTCAGTGGTGGCTCATTCTAAGGTGGAGACAAACAGTAGCAGTAGAACTGGATACTGGCATTTAAAGCTGTATCGTTTATGAGATGACTTCTCCGGTTTGTAAGGACCATTGCTCGACAGAAGAATCTGCTTTTATTTCTCACCGTTTGGGTTCTAATCTCACTTGATTGATTCTGTTAAGGGAGGGCTTGGAGGCTGTGATGACTACGGTGGGAAAGATCTCCAAGGATCTTCTTTCTCTGCATGCTTTCTGCTCCTGGAAATGGACAGATCTTGGATTTTGGACAGGTCACACCTAATGATCCTGTCTGCTGAGCGGATCAAGCACTGTAGCCTGGCCTTGTCTAGCAGGGTAGAACCTCCATACTGGTTATGCAGGAGGTGAGGACGGACACGATGATCACCACATAGAACTGAATCCACTACTGAGCCTTCTTTAGAACGCAGACGATGTTGACATCACATTCAAGGGCTGCAAGGTTCTTGAAGGACTTCACCCTGGTGCCCAGTAGACCAGATGTAAACTAATCTAAGTATATCATACTATAATATACACTCACCGGCCACTTTATTAGGTACACCTTGCTAGTACCGGGTTGGACCCCCTTTTGCCTTCAGAACTGCCATAATTCTTCATGGCATAGAAGCAGCAAGGTGCTGGAAACATTCCCCTGGGATTTTGGTCCATACTGTGCTTTCAGGAATGCTCTTTTGCATACCTTGGTTGTAACAAGTTATTTGAGTTACTGTTGCCTTTCTATCAGCTCAAACCAGTCTGGCCATTCTACTCTGACCTCTGACATCAACAAGGGATTTTTGCCCAGAGAAATGCCACTCACTGGATATTTTCCCTTTTTTGGACCATTCTCTGTAAACCCTAGAGATGGTTGCGCGTGAAAACCCCAGTAGATCGGCAGTTTCTGAAATACTCAGACCAGCCCGTCTGGAACCAACAACCACGCCACATTCAGTCACTTAAATCACCTTTCTTCCCCATTCTGATGCTCGGTTTGAACTTCAGCAGGTTGTCTTGACAGTGTCTACATGCCTAAATGCATTGAGTTGCTGCCATGTGATTGGCTGATTAGAAATTTGCATTAACAAGCAGTTGAACAGGTGTACCTAATAAAGTGGTCGGTGAGTGTATACTTAATATTTAGTAATAATATTTAGTCAAATTTAGTAAAACAGCAAAATTGCCTTCCTTGTCTTTCTATTACAGCTGCACAGCCACAGACCATCGTATACATCACCTAATACAGCTTCTGCCTAGACTGCAGTTAATGAACGTACAGCATTCCAGGTATTTGACACCAGTGGCACCTTTATGCTACCCTGGCCCACCACTTGCTAATCTACACAAGCACAGGCAGAGGAAAGAATGTGAATAACTGTTTTTCTTTAACCTGTTTAATAACCCAAAAAGTCCCTTTGTGGAATTTTTAAAAAAATTCCCCACAAACAATCGTCTCTTCACAACCCTGGCACCCAGGGCAGATTGCTGCCCAAATCTGGATTGGACAAAAAGTTTTGCAAGCAAAGGAATAGAAAATGTTAACATTAAAAGGCAAGCTAGAAATAATTTTGTCACAAATACAATAAAATAGCATATACTTTGGTATTTTGGTTAAACTTGGGTAACACTTTTCTTCTGGGAACCTTTTTGTTGAATGAAAATAATGATTATCATACATAATGGTAATAGTTTGACCCCCTATACAGTAATAGGAATTTGCACAGAATGAATTATCCTTGTTATGTGAGAATTGGGAATAATTAGAATCACTGTGATGTTTCAGGGTGGAGTTCAGAAGATAAACTGTGAATAAGGCAAAATTTTCTTCTTACTGTTTCTAAAAAAAAAAAAAAAAATCCATTAAAGTATGAATAATATCACAAAACTATATCCTATAATGCCGAAGAATGCTGTGGGCTCCAAGCAAAAACATGAATTAGCATATAAGAAAATATCTGTCAAAAAGAGAACGGAAGATTATGTGTAATAAAAATTAATTTGGGAACACTTGCATGATTAATCATTTTATTTAAAAAAGTCACACTCACGTGCCTAGCACAACCTGTAAAGGTGATATGCATACTACTGGATTACATACCAGTGCATTAAGGCTGAGGAATTCCAGATCAGTATTTTATCTTACACACATGGGAATGTATATTCACTTTACAGTTGGGGGGCTATTCAACTGATGAAGGTGGTAAGTTTAATATCACCAGTGTTGCTAATGGAACAAATGGTGTGAAGAAGAAAATTAAAGACAATATAAAGTTTAAATTCACAAGAATTATCAGATATCTCACAACATACACACAAAACATTGTACACATTCATGAGCTGAAAGCATACCAGGAGGCCACAATGTGGCCAAATGATTTTTCTTTTGGTATAAAATGGGCTTTCGACAAAAAAAAAAAAAAAGTTATAGTCTATTCATACTACCCCGGCAGCACCCTCCTAGTCACAATTAAACATTTTATGTACAAGAGAAATGGCAGTTTGGCCATATCATTCTATGTAGAAATACTCACTATCATAAACTTTTCCTGTCATTAAAAAAAATATTCTCTAAAGTCTGTAGTGAAGGAACGTATAAAAAGTGTTAAAACCAAACTCTAGCACAATGGATTCCAGTTTCTTATAATTTAATAAAAACCAACACATTCTAAAGTTTATTTTCTATATTATGGAAAACTGATGTGTTAAACATTTGTATGCAGACAGAGGGGGAAAAAAATTAAACAACTGACATTATGATTTCCAGAAATACGGTGGATGGACTTTGAAGACTTGCTGCTATAACACCGGTCGGTTTTCAGTAGAACTGTCTAAATGACAAGGTACGTATTTGGCATTTGAAACAGGAAGAAAAAAACCGTCCCTCTTGACAGTAATATTTTGCATAAAGGAGCATAAGAATTCCCAGCAAGGAAAAAAAGCTCAACACACAATTCTCACAGATTGCCAACATTTAACAATTACCTTAAGGTCCTAGAATAAAATCTATAGAAACTTTCATTGATGATAATAAAATGCACATATGCCTCAGTTCCTTCAAAAAAAGTGAGTGGTCACCTGAACACTTGTTGTGTAAATGTATTTTGTGATAGAAATCTGTCAACTGCATTGAATCTGCTCTCCCACAGTTAAAATCAAATCGAAGCATAGATGGTTCAGGAGTCTGACATGTGACAGGGAGAGTTCTGTACACACAGGAAAGATTTACAAACTCCTCCGTGGAGTCCGGGCTTGGACGGTTGCTCACTTGCAGCGAACCACCCTCTGCCGGCTCATCGACACCCCCCCGGGCCATCTCAGTGGAGCAGCTCCTCCAGCTCGCCCTCTTTCAGCCGGGCGTTTTCCCGCACCTCATCAAAGGAATACATCTTGACTATTGTCCCGTTCCGGAAAACCGTATGCAGCAGGTCCTGTCAGGAGAAACGAAACGGGAATCACATACAGCTCTTTCGAACCTGAGCTAACAAAGTATCAAATGACGCTGTGCAATTTAGCACTTCAGAACTACAGGGGTGATCTTGGGGAGAAATGGAGCTCAGCTCAAAATGATGGGTATCCGCTAGAGTCATTCAGCCTCGCTGCAAAGATAAAAGACAAGGAAGAGGAGGATGAAAAGGAAGACGGAGGAGGTCAGGAGGCCAGGGTGATGCTGTCTAGGAAGCTGATGGGAGAATACACACAAGAAGGATACGCACCACACCATATTCTTCAAGGTCCCCCTTCCCCTCCTCCAGAGTGACAAAGTCCCCACTGGGTGTTTTGTGCAAGGACAGGCGGCCTTTCTTTGACCTCTTGTTGGGATCTGCCACTGGGTCCTTGAACACGTTCACCTGTGCAGGGACATGAGACACCTCTCAGCAGACACAGTGAAAGGCTGAGTCCTCACATCGCTTCCCCGGTGTGGGGTGTTGACCCAAGACGGAGGTACTGGACACAGCAGAGAAGGGGGACCACGACGTCCGACCCATAATTCCTTAGTCCATGTTTCAATATGCATGAATACACCTAAAAAACCATCCACTGGTACATTTTCACAAAATATAATTACAGTGATGTACACAGGGACAGGATTATAGATTACAAGCACCTGTCTCAAGCATACGTCATTTTTCATCAACTTGAGCAATATCCTGCATGCAGGTACAAGAAGGCTTAGCACCGACAAATTCATATTACATTTATATGTCATTATATGTCATTTTCACCTGACACAGAATAAACATGCTACAATAAAACTCCTCTTGTATTTAAAGTCCATATGAGAACTTTTGAGGAAACTCATATACATAAAACACTCAACATACAAGGTTTTCTGTATATACAAGTAAATATATTTAATACCCTTTACCAACTTACTATCAAATACGGTGCCGGTTTTTCTCATACGAGTAACAAGACCCGAGCGCGGGCAAGATTTGTCCATTTATTTATTTTACTAACACACTGAAAATGGCAGACAGATGTGTCTCTGAAATGCACTCACTTCCCACAATGCCCCACTCTCTTAAAGCAATACTTTCACATTACGTCTGCGGCTTTCATTCATAAGAAGGGGGACACCTGTATGCAGCTGAAGAGAGGGCTGTCAGTATGCTGAAGCAGATGCGAGGAACGGTCTAACTTCATGTGTCTGAGGTTAAGTGTGGCTCAGCTCACAGATGAAGCAAGGATTTGAGAAATGCAGGTGTTGATAAGCTTCACTAGAACTGGAAGGCACGGCTGGACTCACCCCTAGGCCATTGGTCACCACGTAGCTGCACTTAAAGGAGCAGTTGAGTAGGTCACGGGTCAGCTTTTGCAGTAGCGCTCCCCCAGACCCAAAGGAAATGTTCTCAATGCTCCAGCGGTGCTGCTTCATTCCCTCAACAATCTGAAACACACAAGGTTGGGGGGGGTGTTTCTATGGCTTTTTCTATAAACTGCTCTATAGATCTAAAAAGCTTCCTGCAGATAAATGATGTGTAAAATACAGAAGATGCAATGCTGCACTGGGCTCCAACCTCCTGCAGGGTGTTGATATCCACTCCGTCCCCTTGAATCACCCGGATGTAGGGTGGCAGCACTTTGTAACCCTTGTTGTTCTCTTCCGGAGAGAACTTCTTCCCTAGAATCTCCAGAACCTGAAATGGATGAGGAACAAACAACCACTTTCATATCTGTCATTCTACAATGAAAAAGGTTTCTTTCCACCTTCTTTTAGTATTATCTGGAAACACCTGTCTTTGGAGGTCTTTGTGACCAAGATGCCAAATGGTGATGCAAGATGGTATAGAAGAAAACTTGTGGGCTCACCTTCAGAACCGTATCCAAGGGATTGCCAGAGTCCGGCCGGACAACCAGAGGCGCACTGGGGCTCCTGGACTCAATGAGGCTCCGCAAGTCCTCGCCCCAGATCTTCTCGCAGGCGTTGTAGATGTCATAGCTGTCGCTGACGATGGACACGGGCACGGAGGGGAACTGCTTCACGATGTGCTCAAAGGCATCCTTCTCGTGGTCCTTGCCCCAGGCCGTGATGGTACTTGGTAAAGGAAAATCAAGACAAGTCCTTCATCTGACTGAACAAACCTTTGGATCCATTATTAAAAAGGTTCATTGGCTGAGTTTTAAAAAAAAACAAAAAAAAAAAACACCAAGAATAACAATATCACAGGAGGAAAAACTCCACTGCAGGGACCGGCTCAAGCTTAAGGTGCATTGAATTCCTACAGCATCCTGACCAATGTAACACATTTACAACATGGGTGGCCAAACCAAACCTTGGAAAGCCACAGCTTATCCTGTTTTTTTTCAGTACTTTGGCTGCAGTTTCTGTGACAGTCTTTTTCCTCACCTGACGTTATCAGATGCTAATATTTCATCTAAAACTTTGGGAATAGCAGCCTTCCTGGACCCGAATGTGACCACCTCTGATATTTACCAATTCGTAACACTTAAAAATTCTGTCTTACCTGTGCTCTGCAGCTGGCACAGAGAAGCCAGGCACGGGGTCCTTGGTGCCATAGTACTTCTTGATGACTCCTATCCCAGCAACCGTGTCCGTCCCTTTGAAATTCACCAGGTGTGCAGAGGCGCCAATGCCAGCAGTCTGAACATCATAGGATAACGATACATTAACTGTTGGAGTGAAAGTGGTCTTAAGAGAGTCAGATGGTTTTATCATTGACTCCTCAAAACAAAATAATAGTATCTTCTCCAATGGCATTGAAATTAAACATCTGAAAATGAATTCTACAAAGAAAATGAACCAACACCTCCAAGGGGGTACAACTAAAGCATGGAGAGTGGGTTTAAGAAGTCCCTGTTATAGCAGCATCCTCTGACCTCTTGCGAAGAGACGCCTCTGTAGCCAAAGTCGTGCAACTTGTACTCCAAACCCTCCAGTGTCCCTGATGTCTCCATCAGGTACTTAGCCAAGATCTTCTTCTGCTCCCTGGAGTTGGTGGCCACTGTGATGGGGTACCAGATCTGAACCAAGATGGTCTGTGTAGGGGGGAGGAAATAATCAAATTAGGTTTCAGGGAAAAATATCATGGTGTTACCTGTTTATGCAGCATCTGCCAAAAACAAGTTCTCCCTAACATTTCTAACTCATTTACACATAACACAAAAACAGATCAAAACAGACACAGTTTCTTCAATGGTTATAAAAACAAGGCAGATCTCCTAAATTAATTCCTCTGTAATGCAGTAGGGCTGTCTACCTGCACTTGTTCAGCTCCTTCATAGCCATTATGCATCATATACTGCACAAACCATGCATATATATGATAGTCAAGGTTTATGTATTAATTTAAACTAATACAAAAAATAAATTAATAAAGACAAAATAAATAAGTGAAAATGATGTAAATAAATTCAACCTCAGTAAAAAAGTCTGAAAATTCCAATTGTGGCCCATGATTACCAAAGTAACAAGTGAAACTAGCAAACAAGGGGTAATGGAGGTTGAGAACAGAGCGTGAGCCAAATTGTAATTGAGGAAAAAAAAAAAAAGAACACAAGGTGGCGCTGGTCTCGGGACCATCGACTGTCAACAAGCTGTTGAAATCTAAATTCAGCTCTCGTAAATGTCTCATAAACCGAAGCAAGGCTATGAAAAAAGTCAAGATCTCGTAACCCTAACTGATGCATCTTGGGGGATGGCTGCAGTTTTTTGCTCACTGTAACCAACACAGGTACAAATGATTAAAATAAAAATCATATACATCTGTAAAGACTCAACATCAGAGGAAACTGGCGCTGTTTTGTTTATGGCCAAACAACCGAACCTGCTGTCACAATGATTTTTAGCTCCACAACCCTGACTTGCATTCTTTCGTTGTTCCAAGACGCTGCTAATGGCCCACAGCTCCGCAGCCCCCACTGAAGTTATTATTCAGCTGTCACACTTGGGTGACCGCAGAGATTTGGTTTCTCCCACTTCAAATGACTTATAAAAGTTGTGTAAAATGGTTTATCCACCTGCAAAACACTGGTCAGCATGAGTGAAAGCATTCTGAAGCCATGTGAGTAATCCATGACTGAGTAGTTAAGCCAGTAGCTTCTCTGTCCAAGCACTCCTCACTCTTCACTACAGCTATGAAATATTTGGGCCAATAGCCCGTTCGCTACCAGTGACTGTTCCTGTATTTTGGCTGGCTGACAGCTCGGCTCACCTCACAGTGTCTCCACAACAATATCAAAAAGAAAAAATAGAAACACAAACACTGTGTATTTATTTCAAGGGGGCGGCACGTGCAGTTCAAGGACACAGGAGGCCAGAATTTTCATTATCAGCAAGAAAGGGCTAAAAAAAGAACTGCTTGCTTTTTTTGTTCCTTTGCATTCAGTTGTGATCGCAACATAATTCATCTGAATATTTTGGCAGGTCATGAATGGGCACAACCATGTTATGTAACTGTAGCCAACTGTAGGGCAGGCGAATGTCAAAGCAGCCAGAGACAGAAAGGCCCCAGGACAGCGTGGGACGTCTCACTGACCTCCACCCAGTTGGTGAGCCAGTAACACTCAGGGTCCGTGCTCTCCACAGTGAACAGCACATTCCCACGCGGGATCACGCTTCCCTCTGGAACCGCCTTGATCTCAATGGGGAGGTGGCCGTCGTATTTCTGAAGTAAAAGACAAACCGGGGTGGACCGTAGACACTTTATGCTGCACACACACTTCCATGTGAAACAGATCACAGCATCTGTACTGGCTTTATAAACAACTGCTGCTTTAGGTATAGAGGTTCACCTCTACACAGAGGTACAGCTACTTAACAGGGGTACAAAGGCACAATTGGATACAGGGGCGAACTGCAGTTAAAGAATTAAGCATTTTATTTCCTTTATATCTGAACAGAGGGTTGTGTAAGCTGACAAATCCCTGACCCAACCCTCCACCTCCACTGCGAGCCTCCTGTTGCCACTGCTCACCTCCAAGATGTAGTTCCAGCCTTTCTCGTTGAACACGTCATCTTGGAAGTGTTCCCGATACACCTCCTTGGCCTCCTGGATCTTCTCGGGAGTTACCACCTTCCCTGGAAGTAGGAGACAGAGGAAAAATGTAGTCAAATAACAGGAGTTGGTATACGGAGCAGGGAGTCAGTGCTAAGTGGAGAAACAACAAGGGAATGGGACCACCTCCAGTCACAAATTCACGGACCCGGCGACAGATCTCAGCTGGATGGCGAAGGGACTTTACCACTCCAGAGAAACCTAAGGAGGGCCTTGAAAAATCCAGCACAGTGTATATCCTTCCTCCAGATGTTCTCATGATGGATTCTTAGATGACACAGCCCTGCAATGCTCACATCCACCTTTCTCCTACCGCTTTGCCCATTGAGAACAGAGACATCGTCCAATTTCTTCCATCTCTTCATCCCACATATCATCATATAAGGCCTCTCAACTCTCTCTCACAAAGAATGTCCTCAGCTGGCCGTGTCCTTCTTCCCTCCCCACACGAAGAAGCACACTCTGTGGCCTTTAGAGCAGCAACCGCTTCCCACTGTGAGAAGCACTTTCATTTAGACATCTTTAACTCAGAGATAGATATTCTTTGGGACCTGCTAGTGGGAGATCACACTAATAACACAGCATCCTTGTCTTCTTTTAGTCCCTTATGTAAAAATGAAGGGGAGTCTGAGGTCCAGCTATACTTGTAACTGCCCCCACTATCACTACAGCTTTAAGACCGAATGATTCTGCTGCTCACAGCCAGGCCTCATCACATGAGAGTCATTTTCCCTCAGCCAGGAGGAACAGTGACTTTCTGAAACGCTGGAGCTGAACACCTCCTGCTCATGTTCTAGCTGGGAAAGAGTCTAAAGCTTCCTCCAAACACAAAAGTTGATGCAAAAAGGTGTTCCGACACTGATTTGCATTACCACATCACTCTTTAGAAAATTCTACAATGGACATATAACAATATTTTAAATATGCTTACCTTTTAAGTACTTGTGGAGGATGTACTGCAAGCCATAGAAGACTGTTTTGTCATATTTGACCTTCCGGTCTTTAGTGGAGTCCGTCTTTTTCTCACGACATTCGAAATAAGAGTAGACTTTGCTCGTGTTGGGCGGGTACTGTTTATAATGGGTCACCTGGATACAAAAACAAAAAAATGTAACTGTTACCTCTGAGTTTTCCTATGAATTCATCTAAAGAGCAGCATGGTGGTGCAGCGAGTTGTACTGGTTCCTCACAACGCCTGGAATATGCAACTGAACAGAGTTGTGACCCCTTTTTTCTCCCTTTTTTCATCTCCTCTGGGTGCTCTGATTTCATCACACACTGCAAAGGTGTGTGATTCAAGTGAATTGGTGACTCCAAGCTTCCCATAATGGGTGACTGTGCGAACGCACGTTCATGAGGGGCTGGTGTCTGGTCCAGGATGTACCCTACCTCACACCCTATGCTTCCAGAAGGTTCTTTATGACCTCAAACCTGAAGCAGCTATTGATAATGAGTCAAGTATACAACAAATCCCAACACACTTTTCCAGAGGCTTCAAACAAGCACCCCAAAGTGAGTGGTTGTGTGAAGCAGTCCCGTAGTATAACCAGCTTCCCATCAAAGACATTTCCTGCTTCATACTAAAGAATCACAGTGACAGAGCAGGCGGCATAGTGGTTAGAGTTGGCACCTTACACCTGAAGGATGTAGGTTTCAATTCCACTACTGCTGTAGTACTCTTAATCAAGGTACTTACCCAAAAAGAATACAGTAAGCATACCCTGCTGTATAAATAATTGTAAGTAGGTTAGTAAACATTGTAAGTGACCTTGAATGAAGGTGCTGGCCGAATAAATATCAACATACATATCTGGGCCATTTATATTTTCCCCCAAAATAGAAACAAAGAAACTGCATTTAGCTCCTAGTCCACTGAGATGCCACCTTTCGCAGGACTCCCGTGTCAAAATGTGTGTATGCAAATGTATTTGTCAGCTGGCACCCACACAGCTCACCAGCACACGTTCACGCAGACACACCCAGACCTGTGAACCCAGTGACAGGAAGCTTTGTTTAAAATAGAAATATTACAGTTATATAAGATGCACAGCATGGGCTACGATAGCGGTAACAGCACCAGCAGGAAGGCTAGAATCCATCCGAGCCAACGACACCCTAGACAGCACCAGAAGCTGTTGGAGTCCACAGAGCAGAACAGATCTACAGTGTGCAACCTCCCATGAATATGGGATGTGTGGAGACACGTAAATAAAAACTCCTTGTTTGGTTCAGCAATGAGAAGTTATACAGAATCTGGGTTGCGCAAGTGCAGGAAAACTGTCAAAACATTTCTGACACTGCGCTATGACAAAGAAGGACTGGAGCATTTAACTGTGGAGCACCATCCCCCCTCACCCTTAAAATCCACGTGGACATTATGACCTTGGCTCCATCACCGCTTGGCCTGAACAGAATGCAGGACCGAAATGTCACCCAGCTCTACAGTTTCACTGAACTCTTCAGCCTTACTATGGCAATGTGGAGAGTTACCCCCCCACACACACACACACACACTTCTGATAAGAGGTACAACAGTGCAAAGGAACTAGACTTTTGACCACCAAAATGCCAAAGGTTCAATTTTCTACTCAAAGGTGACATACGGCCTTTACATAACTTTCTGCACATGACTAATGGTCATTATTATTCATATTCAAATCCTACCAACCCCATCAGACATGCATACAACATAGAAATAAAAGGGCAAATATTTGCTGTTGCGCTTTGTGTCCACAATGAAACGGAGCACCAAAAACCAGAAAGCCCCTCGAAGAACAAAAGTGAATTCTGCATGTTTTTTCAAGTTTCTTTCTTGCAGTTTGACAACATTGGAAGAAAGCAAAAGATTCGCAGAAGATATAACAGGTCTTACCTGTTTACAGTTTGTGTTTTCCTGTCATTACTTATTAAACAAAGTACTGCCTATAGCAACTCTAGAAAGCAGCTAGCCTGTGAATGGAGAATCTCGAGATCAATAGGCTTCTGCACTTAGGGTTAAATCAACCCACCCACTTTTCTGCTGGGGACATGAGAAGTTGAGATGACACATCAGGAAGGATTCCACTTCCCCCACCATGTGGAGGAAATGACTCTTCAGTGCTCCTATCAAGATGCCAACCAAAGCATTCAACACAGGTCTGTTCAGCCTCAACCATCTCAACTCAAACCACCAGATCTTCAATAGTGGCTTTAGCAACAATGTCAAATGTAAAAATCTACAGCACCCAATCACCTTCACCTTGCAGAAAGTGTAACCCTTTAAACAGCAAAATATCAAACCAACAGCTGAGTGCAGGATCAGGTGCAAAAATGAGCTAGGTACAGACCTGACTAAGACTTGAAGATGGCCACCATCAGTCTCCTCATGCACAGTGAGAAGAGCAGCACCTTTTCAAAACTGGTAGATACATTGGATTCTGTCCCTCAAACATGACCAGGAAAAATGTGTTGCTGAGCTTCCTTCTTCTCTTCTGCTGTGTATGTTGGTGGTCTCACCCCGTTATCTCACCCCCTATTATCTGTCCAAATTTCCATCTCTCAGTGGCAGAACAGATTTACCACCATACTAAAAAACTGATTTTTGACTGCTCCCATCAGGGGTTGCCACAGTGGATCGGCCCGTCCACATATTTGGTTTGGCAGATTTTTACGCCGGATGCCCTTCCTGACGCAACCCTCCATTTTGCCCTGGCTTGGGACCAGCACAGAGGTGCACCCCCTTGTGGCTAGATTTGCAGCAATGCCCAATATGGGGCTCAAACCCACAACCCTGAGATTACGAGTCACATGCTCTACCAACTGAGCTAGCCATACTACTTAACCCAAAAAAAAACAGCTAACAATGGCATCCAATGCCACAGCAACCATCTGCTGTAGCTAACGTCTTCCAGCCATCCACTCCACGTGCTGCTGCTATGCTGTCACCTCAACCATGGCGTTAAGTGCAGCTCTCAGTCTAAGTCATTTCTTACTATTTTGCTGTACAATATCAGGAAAACGAAAGCTGTTTTGTCTCAGCACTGAGCACAAGAGAGAGATCTGTGCGTATCTGTGTACAGGAATAACACTTCAAAAGGAGAGCAATAAATTGCGCAACTGCTCAGTGAGCACTTTAGGTGGACCTAGTAGGACGCACGCACGCATGCACACACACGCACACACACACACACACACACACACACACACCTGTATATACTGCTATTCGGGTTGTGAATTATTTGGCTTGCACCATGCTGACACCACCCCCATTAAGTCACCAATCATACTGCTTGCCAAAAATGTATGGTGTGTGGGTGATGTAACAGGGTAGGACTGTACATGTTTAGTTATGAAAAGTATCGATTAACAAACAGCAGTGGAAAGTTACACCCCAAGCCCCTGCTGATTCCATACTACAACAGTAAATGTTCATTAAGAATTCTGTCACAAAATATACAATAAAGAGGTATGTGTAAAATTTAAACCTGTGTTAAATATTTAACCTGACAATTAACTTATAAGCACATTTTTTCACATGCATGTGGGACTCGAAAATATATCTTTTGACAGCTGCATTACACACACGAGATTAATCACACTGAGGATTCAGACTATAAGCAGATCATCAGCAGATTAAAGCATTTCCTACAAGAAACAGAAAAACTCTCTTATTTATCATGCTGGTAAAGTAGGAGTTTCCTTGTGACCGGAGAACAATACAAGGAGACGTCAACAGCAGACAAGAGAAGGGTTCATTTACATAAATTCAGGTAGCGCCATCTGGTTTGGGAATGAGGGTCCGAACAATGACCCAACCAGAAGAAGAGGAGTCTGTGTAATTTTATCTCTCCATGCCTCTGAAGACGTGAATCTTGAGACACTGGGACTGTCCATCTTGAACTGAAAATGCTTACAGGAAGGGGAGGGAGCCTTCTCTTCCAAAGCATCCCCTAATTTCTATACACTCTATTCAGACTCTTTTGTTCCAGGATCAGTGGCAACATCACAGCCTTTGACACAGTGAAGAGGGACAAATGACACCATCACCCAACACAGGCTGCAGCAGCACTGCGAATAATAAAGAAGAGGAGAGGTAGAAGATGTCCACCGTAGGCCATGAACGTCCACTTATCCTGCCAGATGCAAAGTTTCACTCTTACTTATGAGCCATGATGGTACTTCACATTTATGAGAAAACGAAAGTGGAATTGGCGGCTCAGGGGAAAGAAAAAGTACTCGGCTCCCATGATGCAAATCTACAAATTTTACGTGTTTTAAAGTCTACTGTCACGGCAAGCAAATCACTCGCCCGTCAAACCAAGCAATTTGATTTACAAGTAGCTCAATGCGGGATGAACCACAGGAAACTGTCAGCCGGGTCGCTGCGTTTAGTTCAAATCATGCTTTCACTTCATTCGTTCCGTCTTCCACAGACATTCCACATCACTTAAAGACAAAACTAGATCCTTTTTCTCTATATTCTATTTTAAACTGTGGCTTCATTTCAGCACATTTACCCTTGCTGTGGCGTAAGGGTATTTATTTGACTATATGTCAAAGCAGAGCAGCCTGGTGGAACACGCGCACGCGCGCACACACACACACACACACACACACGCGTTTCACGTTGACTTCCCATCGTGACTCTGCACAACGCAGGGAGGAAGCGGCGGCGACTGCCCATCACTGAGGTGCCATTTACACACCGTTTACGCCGCCGATTACACCGCCGCTCTCACCCTTTCCTTCCTCCATTGCCAGACACACAAGACGTAATCGTGCGGCCGACTGATGCTGCGATTTATTAGGAAAGAGGAACGATCGCGATCGCGGCCGGAGATCGACCCCGTTAGTTGCCCGTGTGGCCTGCAGGCGACTCGGCCGCCGAATGCCTCGTAAACTGAAGCTCATCGCTCATTTTCACTTCCATTCAATTAACCCCAAGCAGGCAGCCAGGCTGTGGCGTCGGCCGCTCGAAGCGCGTGTCAAACCCGCCACACGTCCGCCTCACCTTGTAGGAATCAGTAGCCAGCAATATGTTGAAGTCAGCGCATCTGTACTCCATGTTGCCCCCCCCGGACTCCTGCCGCTGTCAGGGCTCAGTGTGTGGATGTGTGTGAGTGCGAACGTGAGCGCTCGCATGTGTGTGCGCACTCCGAACTGGGGATTCACAGCCGAACCCCGTCGCCGGGGAGGCGTCACGTACGATACCATGGAGGCGGGGCTACGACTCACCCGTGGTCCAATGTGAGCCGAGGGCAGGGGGGTGACGTAACGCCGGAGGAGACCCAGACCATGACGTCTCTGTCAGGTGCCAGGATGTGCGCGTGTGCGGCTCTGAGCATGCGCAGTCAGGGGACTTGGCTACGATAGGCCCTTGTAATTACATTTTTTGCGCGCTGAGCGGAACTTTGGCAATTCACACTTTAAAACTTTTTTCCCCTATTACTGATATATTATTCACTTGTTTAACGTATACACAATTTTATGTGCGTTGTTACGATCTGTTTTAAACTTTCAGCTACGCATTTTCACACAGTGTAAAGTCAGAAGCTTCGTTGCCACAATTTAACCAACGCGAATAAAGTAGCTCTGTTCCTAAAAAAAGCAATGTTTCACTGCACAATACGAAAGCAGAGCGTTTAATGTAAAATTAGCGAGCAGCTCTAAAACGAAACCATTAATAAAATGTCGTACAGCTGTCAGCGTTTAGTGGTTAAAACCAGACGGGAGATGGCGCTCTTTGTTAAAGTTCCTCCCCGCCTCTTCGAGCTGCAAATGTGTGCGAGGTTACCGGAGAAGAGGACGAAACAAGTTTTGAAGTATAATTTAATTGTTAAATTACTTCATAATATAGTTAAAATAACTTATTGTAAACCAAAATAGGCTGTTCAATAAAAATAGAAAACATAGTATGTATAAACAGCGTAAATGTCTGAAACTGCATGCAGTTACATGTGATTTAAAACTCGAGCACTCCATATATTACAGAAATGTTTACTACAATACGAGGCACCGGTACAGGTGAACGTTTGGGGTGTTTACAGTAAAGGTGTGTGTGCGAGAGAGCGGGAGAGAGAGAGAGAGAGCGAGAGAGAGAAGCAGCGGGGGGGGTGAGGGCCCAACGCCAGAGCGAAACAGGAATCGAAAGAGAAGTTAAGAGGCGCACCGAGCCAGAGGAAACACGCCGACAACGCGCCACTCCGCGTTGTGCGTTTCATTTAAACGCATAAATGCGGAGGAGTGCGGCTCCCGACTGGTCTCCGAGGTCCGGGCCGCGCTCTCCGACAGGTAACCGCACCGCAACCTGCCCCGCTCCTCAGGAAGGCTCGGACCGTTACGTCTCCACGAACCGCTTTTCCGCATAATTTTACAGCGACCTCTCGCCAAACTACGAATAACTTCAAGCTGTCTCCATGGTTTTAGTGTCCGTTCTGTGTTTTGTGGCAGTTTTAACTCACAGGCGCCTGTTTTTTGTGTTCCACTGTGGAGGAGTAACAACTTTTACAGCCACGAACGTCACTTTGTATTGTTGACGGTCGCGGTATTCACTTATGTGTAAGTTATACGTTGTTTTTCTTCATGTGTTTTTTTTTTTTTTTTACTCTAAACCTTTGAGAAGATTGAACTGAAGTAAGAGGTTAGTCGGATATTACGAGCTTCCTGGGTTGACAGACTTCCTCACTCTGAAGCTGAGCTCGTATCCGCCTCGCAGTGCAGTGTTCCACACTCCGGCTGGTGAACCTTCAACACCCCCACAGACTAAGCCACATCGACCCACTTCATTCAGCAACACTCAATATCACACCACTCCACTCCATACTCCTCAACACCACTGCACAATAAACTACACGACACCATTCTGCTAAACACAACACTTCTGAATGCTCAACAGAGCATCACACCTCAACTGAGCCCCCCTTACCACTACTATACACTAAACGACACCATTTACAATACATCATTCAGCACTGAAGACCACTTTACTCAATGCAACTTAACACCTCTGCACACCACTTCACTGAAGTCCCTATCACTCCATGCACAACTCCAGCGCTACTCAGCACTCACAACTACTCCACTCATATCTACACAGCACACCACCACTCCACACTGCTCAGCATGGCTGTACACCAAACCCCAAAACTCTACATCATGCAACACTCAACACCACCCAAACTAAAATCACACAGCTCCACTCAACACCACACCACTGAGCACCTAATACCGCTTGGCTCAACGCTGCTCACAGCTACACCCTTTCATATCACTCAGCATCATACCACCATACGCCCCTGTACTTGACTCTGCTCTACTGTACACATGCAGCATTCTGAGTGAGGCTCATTTATAGGCCCCTAGGTGAATGAGCCACAAGGCAGCAAAACAACTTCACCTTCATCTGTATTTTAACCCCTTGTACTGCAGTAAACAACTTAAATACTGTATACTTCTTGTTTTGTCATTTTTCTGGAACTCTCAACCTTCTCCACCATTTGCATATGCAGTAGAAGTACAGTATATAATAGGCAGTGTGTATTTTTCTTTTACTGGTGTTTCTGTAAATCAGCCATGGCTCTCTAGTTTTCACTACCTTTTAATGCAAATTACATGGCAGTTTCCTTGACAGACCGGCTGATAGAGAGTGGTGCTCTGTCTGAGTGAAATTGTAAGATGAAAGAAAGCACATCACAGAATGGCTTATGGGCTTCTCCACTCAATGCCTCAAGTCCGCTTTGACATAATGAAAGCTGTGATATTTAACAACAGCAATAGAAAGACTTCTGTAAAAAAAAAAAAAAAAAAGATCAGTTAATTGTTTTGTTCATAAAAGTAATGGCCAACTTATCATTTTTCATGATTTGCTGTTTATGAGTAGACATTTGCTGCTTTGGGTTAGGATTAGGGTTATTTGTTGATATTGATGTAACTGTCTTGGATGTTGGTTACCTTTCAAACATCTTAATTTTTCTGTTTGGATTCTGTTTTCAGAAAACTTCTGTTATGGAACAAGAAGTCTGCAATGAAGATCAGCCAGTAGTTTTTAGAGAGGACAACAAGAGGAGACGAAGGAAGATGAAAGCATTTACCTCCAGTGCCTTTAAAATGACAGACCTGATAACTGTTGAGTTTGTGTTACCTACATCTCCCAAAGCTGGGAAAGGGTTTGACTCTTTGCAGCTGGATGTGGCTGGGAACTGCACAGTGGAGCAGGTTAAGGCCCAGGTGTGGGTCAAAGCTATTGCCACTAATCTGTGCCCAGAATTCTACCAGAAGTACTCTCCTGATCACTGCATTTTGCTGTATCAGAAGAAGGGGAACTGGTATGAGATTTATGATAAACACCAAGTGTTCCAAACCCTGGACTGCATATGCTACTGGAAGACACTGAAGAAAGAAATGGGTAGAATTCATTTGACCATCAGACCACAGCTCTCAGAGGAGTCTATTCAGTACCAGAAGTATCTAAATTACCTAATTGGCTATGATGTCACAGACGTGAGCAATGTGCATGATGATGAGTTGGAATTTACTCGTAGGAAGTTGCTCACCCCTCGCAAAAATGAGCTATTGACTAGAGACCCCAAACTCTACTCTATGGATCCGTGGATAACCACCAAGCCACTTCCAGAGTACCTTTTTAGCAAGATCAGCAAGAATCACATTCTCCTTGTGATACATAGAAACACCTCTAGCCATACTGTCAAGGTTTCCATAGATGACACTCCAAATCAGGTACTTCAGAGCTTCTTTATCAAGATTGCAAAGAAGAGAGCTTTACTGGGCATTCCTGAGGAAGTTAGTGAATCTGATTTTGTTCTGAGGGTGTGTGGAAGAGAGGAGTACATCTATGGGAACTACGCCATTAAAGATTTCCAGTGGATAAGGCAGTGTCTGAAGAGTGGCGAGGAGATCCATCTGGTCCTAGAAACAGCACCAGACCCAGAGCTGGATGTGGTGCACAAGGAAGATTGGGCCCAGGTAGATATCTGTACTGGCTTGGCTGCTACACATGAACAGCTGACCATTGACGAGAAAGACCATGAGAAAGTCTTCACAATCTCCCTCTGGGATTGCAACCGAAAATTCCGTGTGAAGGTCCTGGGCATTGACATTCCTACCCTCCCACGCAATTCTGAGCTCATTGTCTTTGTGGAGGCCAGCATCTTCCATGGGCAACAGTTGCTGGCCCAGGAAAAAACATCTTCTAAACTCTTCACTGAGGAGGTTCTCTGGAACATGTGGCTGGAATTCAGCATTAAAGTCAAAGATCTGCCTAAGGGAGCACGACTCAGTCTGCAGGTGTTCTGCGGAAAAGCTCAAACTCAGACTCAGGCCTGCAAGATTGCTGGTCCAGACAACTGCAGTCATGAGAGCAAGAGCAAAAGTCGTCTGCTCTACTACGTGAACCTTTTGCTGGTGGACCACCGCTCATTGCTTCGGCAAGGTGAGTACGTTCTCCATATGTGGAAGATGCCGGAGAAGAGTGAAGATCTCGGCAGCATCAATGCCGACAAGCTAACATCGGCCACCAACCCAGACAAAGACAGCTCCATGGCCATAGCTATCATGCTGGACAAATATGGTTACCCCGTCGCACTGCCTATGAGCACAGATCCCTCAGATTCTTTTGAAGGGTCAGATGACGAAAGGGGCCAGAGGGAGATGCCCAGCCACCTGAAGAGACAGCTAGAGCAAATAGTGGCCACCGACCCGCTGTACCCACTCAGCCCTGAGGACAAAGAGCTTCTCTGGCACTTTAGGCAGGAGTGCCTAAGGATTCCCAAGGCATACCCCAAGTTCTTGAGCTCGGTGAAGTGGGGCAGTCAGGAGGCTGTGTGGGTCACGCACCAGTTGCTGGCTAGGAGCTTCTCCTGGAGCCAGAGTCCGCTGGACGTAGGTCTCGCCATGCAGTTGCTTGACTGCCACTTCTCCGATGCCATGGTTCGCTCCCTGGCTGTCAAGAAGTTGGAGAAGCTGGGCGATGACGACGTCCTGCGGTATCTGCTGCAGCTTGTGCAGGTGAAAGAGACTCGCATAGGCAACATCTACTGTGTTCTAAAAATAGCCATCTGAATTAGCAACCAAAGCTCTGCTGGTAGCCGTGCTTGTCCGCTAACTGGTGCTCATTTGTGAAAATGTTCTTAATGTACAGTTGTAAACGTGCAGCCTCATTGACTGCATATGACATTTACCAGTCAATGACTGTACTACATTAAGAGTTTGATACTGCTACACAAGAAACTTGTAATTTTACAAATGACACACTATATTCACATACACATTTCCAAGAGACACCAATGTAACTAATATATTATTATAGATAAGCCTCTGCAGATCCTGAAGTCATTTTCACCTAACATTATTTGTGAATCAAATAATCTGTGTGTTCTGCAGACAGTGGGCCCTTTGGTCATATTCAAATCACCAGCCATTTCATTTAATCTTTCTGGCCCAGGGGAAAAATATTATGGTCTGTGAAACTCTGCTAGCAGAGAGGATGCACCTTCATGGCCTTTCTTGACTTTATTCCTCATTAACTGATAATGTTAACATGTCTTGTCTGTTCTATAGATGCTGTAAAAGTTCAATTTTATACCGTGAGTCAAATGTCAGCATGTATCAACATTTTAGCTGACACTCCCAAGGTGGTATGAATAGATATTTTATGCAACTTTGTTTTGTGTGTCTGTCTGTTCCATACAGGCTGTGAAATTTGAGCCATACCACGACAGCGCCTTGGCTCAGTTCTTACTAAAGCGAGCCCTGAGAGTGAGTACAGGATGATTTTAAACATAGACTGATATTTTATTCTCTGTTGGTCAGGAACAACATGTGCTCATGAAAACTTGCTTGAATAAAACAAAGTATAAATGCTGTTACTATAATGTAAACAAAGGAGTAGTGGGTCAGCATGCACGATGGTGTGGCCCATATGCAGAGCAAGAGGATCGGCCACTTCCTGTTCTGGTTCTTGCGGAGCGAGATCGCCCAGTCTATGCACTACCAGCAGCGCTACGCAGTCATTTTGGAGGCCTACTTGCGCGGCTGCGGTGATGCCATGCTGCAGGACTTCAGGAAGCAGGTGGAGATGACTGAGGCCCTGCAGAAGGTCACCCGCGAGATTAAGGCCATGTCTGTCGATAAGTACGACGTCTCAGTGCAAGGTGGGCTTCTGGAATCTAAGGTGTTATCCACCTTTTTTTTTTTTTCCAGCTGCCCCTTCCCTTTGCATTAGACCAAGGAATCTGGAGTATGTGTCCATGGTGACTATACTATTTTACTGCAATGTACAAACCAAAAGTGATAGTAATCATTGGTCATTATTAACTCAGTTTCCTGAAAAGGTATTAACTGGGCTTCTACCAGTGCATGGATAATGTTCTATAGGCATGGGGCATATTTACAGGCTAAATATTGACCTGCTTCTACATCTTAGTCTTATTCTATGTATTTAGAGATTTCAGTTTCACAGTTCATCTGTTACAGATTCTGTTTATTTACAGTTGTGTTCCAGCTGAGACAGAAGCTGGAGAACTTGCTGACGTCTGGCCTGCCCGAGAGCTTCAAAGTGCCCTATGACCCAGGGCTGCGGGCTGGGGCCCTGGTGGTGAGCGAAACTCCCTTTTTCCCTCTTCCACTCTTCTCTCTTATTTCCTCTTCGGTTGTTCTCCCACAGTTCTCTGTTTGTGCTGTCTTCTTCATTGCCTCTTATCATGCATTTCTCCTCATTCTTTCCCTGCTGTACACCTGCTGTTCTTTACATTGCACTACATCTACTTCCTTTGGCCCCGTTTGTCTGTGCAGATCGAACAGTGCAAAGTGATGGCCTCGAAAAAGAAGCCACTGTGGCTGCAGTTCCGGCGGGCCGACCCCACTACCCTGTCCAGTGACACCATTGGGATCATCTTCAAAGATGGAGATGACCTGCGCCAGGACATGCTGATCCTGCAGGTGTGCCTGGCATCTTACAAAATCCCGGAAACAGAGTTACAGACTTACAAAAAGAAAACGTGTGTTCAGCCAGATAGCACGCTAACTTTTTCTGCAGGAGAAAGATCACAATCAGTTTCCTGTGCTTTATTTATACCAGCTATAACAGCCTGTATTCAGCCCGAAGTCTAACTGAAATGTGTTTTAATCTGCTGATAGATCCTTCTGATCATGGAATCTATATGGGAAGCAGAGTCTTTGGACTTGTCTTTATTACCCTATGGTTGTATTTCTACTGGAAATAAAATAGGTAAGTCCCTTTTTAATTAGGCGTAGGTTTCTCAGGTAAGAAATAATGTAGATACGTTTTGGATGGGTCTTTTTTGTAAATTGGGCATTATTTAGGAAGACCTGTGTGTGAGTGAATGCGTGTAATGCATGAGGTAGAGGTTTACTGTAGCTCATGCCCTGTGTTTTTTTTGGGATAGACTTGGAATCACCATGATCCTGCAATGGAAAGGTGGTTATTGACAATGAATGAATGAAGAGAATTGTAAGTCAAGGTAGTTTATGATAACTACACACATGCAAAATGTTGTTGTCCAGGGATGATTGAGATAGTGAAGGATGCCACCACCATCGCCAATATCCAGCAGAGCACAGTGGGCAACACAGGCGCCTTCAAAGATGAAATCCTGAACCAGTGGCTGCGAGACAAGTGTCTGACAGATGAAAAGGTTCGACGCTGATCTGGAAGGTTGTTGCTGTGTGAGAGACAAGAAGGAAATGCATCCTGCGCACTTCCTCGCAGTGGCAGTCTTAGTATAGCTCAGCTGCATCTGGGTTACAAATAGCAAACACACTTCCGAACCACGGGTCTAAATATAGGCAATGTCAGATAGTGCTGACATTTTCATTTCCTCGTGTGTCCATTTATTTTACTCTGAACGATCAGAGTGGCAGATAGATCAGTGGTCAGAGCAGCTTCTTTTAGACTTAAACGGTACAGGTTCAAAACCCACCTGCTGCAGAAGTACCCTTGAACAAGGTGCTCTAATTTGTGGCAGTAAAAATTGACCAGCTGTATAAACAGGAAAATAACCAAGTTCCTCTGGAGAAAAGTGTGAGATAAATTTTAAAAAATTCAGTTTAGGTGATGGGGAAGCTCACTTCTACGCCTTTCCCTGATCAAACCTGCTGACCTTCTACTCTTGTGTTTCCTCTATCCTTAGTTTGAGCAGGTTGTGGAGCGCTTTGTGTATTCCTGTGCCGGATATTGCGTGGCCACGTTCGTCTTGGGTATCGGAGACCGCCACAATGACAACATCATGATCACAGAATCTGGTACAGCTATTTCTCACTTGGCTCCTTTTGTCCTTGTTCAGGTCTCACTGTCTTGGATACTGAAGTGTCTCTGCACACAATGAGCAACACATTTTCCCCACATGCAGGGAGTCTGTTCCATATTGATTTTGGACACATCCTTGGAAACTACAAGAGCTTCCTGGGTATTAGCAAAGAGAGAGTGCCTTTCGTCCTGACGCCAGACTTCCTCTACGTCATGGGAACTACTGGGAAGAAAACCAGTCCCCATTTCCAGAAGTTTCAGGTACCAAAATATTTCCGAGTCACACATCTAAGGAACTCGGGTCCCTGGCTTTTGTGGATGTTTCCAAGATCATTTCAGGTACTCTGAGTCCCAACTTATGAACACAACTGAGATCGGAAGTCTTTTTGGATTTAAGAACAAGAGTCACAGTCACTACATCACAATCAAATAAACCCTAATAACCCACACACCAACGTAGTCATGGGCTAAGTTCTCAGATAAAGCCTCAGATGAAGCTATAGTTATTACCTGAAAATTTGCTACAAGTATTTTATTTATTTATTCCATTATCATCAACCCCTTGTTCTATGCAAAGCTTCCTTAGGAAGCAGAAAGCATGTGGTAGAGGGTAGAGAATACTATTGATGGGAAACAAATCGATTCCAAGAATTTTAATTTTATTTTCCTTTATGAATATGACACAAAGTGCAAAATTCATTAGCATGTAGTTTGCTTTAATTACTTTCATAATCTGTAGAATCAGTAAAAGTGTCATAATAGGCACACCAGTTTATTCAATGGGTGCTTTAAAAGTCTTGGATATGGCTGTGATTGACAAATAAGTTGTGACAATTGTCTTTGAACATTTTGTTCACTTTGAGATACACTAAAATTAAAATGGCTAAAAAAGTATTCACAAATTCATATTTTATTGCTGATTCCTGACTGATTTATCCCACGGTCATGTTCACCATTTTGTTATTGATCCTCTTCACTCAGGAGCAACAGATGTAATCTGTAAACACAGAAAGGGAGCTGAATTAATTCAGTATCACTTTCCTGTTCAGTTTCCTACTTAGAGTAACATGCTACCTTCAAAAATGTATAATTCAAAGGTCATAAGATGAGGACCCTATGTGTAGCCATTTTCAGCAAAATGTACAAGTTCAGTGTAAGAACATGCCTAGTCTAACTCTGACTTTATATGTATGCAAATTATGTGTTTTGGGACCATATCCATCCCTCTGCTGTGCATATCTTGGGCAGGATGTGTGTGTGAAGGCCTACCTTGCCCTGCGGCACCACACCAACATGCTGATCATCCTCTTCTCCATGATGCTGATGACTGGGATGCCCCAGCTCACGAGCAAGGAGGACATTGAGTACATCCGTGAGGCGCTCACCGTGGGTCGCTCTGAAGAGGAGGCCCAGCGTCACTTTCTGGACCAGATTGAGATCTGCAGGGACAAGGGCTGGACCGTCCAGTTCAACTGGTTCCTGCACTTGGTGTTAGGCATTAAACAAGGTGGGGAGAAGAGGTCAGCTTAGTGCTGCTCATACACCCGACTGAAGTGGCAACACCCGCACGTGGCGGGCACTCTCAGAAGTGACACTGTTGACTAATGAAGCGGAAATTTCCTAAAAGCACTGCAGCATTTCAACAGAGTGAACTCCACCATCAGTGTTACAGTAGGATGATTTTGGGAAATAGATCCCTGTACAACTAAACCATCTGCTCTGACAAATTTGAAATTGTTAGAGCCTCTGGCAGCTGATGGTGGTACAAACTCTGCAACTAACTCCTTTGTACTTTGTCTAATATATAGCAATGAACTATAATCCTGTTAAACCCAATCCATAAGGAATTTTTTTTAATTATCTAATTTTGCTATGTTTTATTAGTATTTTTTATACTTGCATAATATTTAAATCATGAAAAATTAAAATTAAACTATATGGTGCTCTTTTAATAAATCATGCCATAACATAAGTGGAGTCCAAAAAATTCAGTCGGTTGAAATACAGGCCTGTCTTATTGTAAAGTTAATGACAAATATATTTTTTACTTATTCTTTAGGTTACTACAGGAAAAGAAAAAAATAGAAATTGATTTGTTGGACATGTAGGAAATGAACTGATTACAAACAAAACTTACACCTGACAAAATGTCAAATTATTTTTTAAAGAAACACTTCAGCTGTAGTGCTGTCAGTGTTACAAAAGGAGGATTCAAGACACTGGACTGTGGGATCACAGGTTTTGTCTGTAACATGTTTTACCACCAGCACTCACAGAGCACATCACCATACCTGCTTCAAAGCTCTCAAACATAATGAAAAGAGAATTATCAGTCCTCCTGTAACTCCCTACAACGGTTAAACAAAACCAGTTACAAACGTGTCCACTTCAGTAAATCTTAAAAACCAAGTACAAAACCTTGAGTATATGGATTTAAGTGCTTTAAGTTTTGTATACAATATGATGGCCTGAACTGCAATGGAGAAAACTAACAAACTAACAAAAATGTCATCAGTCTAGGAACAATAAAGATGATAAACAATTTGCAGTTGAAATGTGGTCACCTTATTGCTGTTAAAAGCTTGACTAGAATTGGTGTTTGGATTGTTTTATTCATCAGAACTATTTTGGATTTTCCTGATATATTTCATATACTTAGTAATAAGGATATTATAATCGCCGACACTAAAATTTTCTGTTTTTGTTATAAAAAATGCCTGGGGTTACAGCACCATTTGTGGCTAAGAAAGTTTTTCACTAAATTACGTTGGTATGATATCACAAGAGCTAAATCCCAGACCAAATCCAGAACTATGACTCCTGTAAGACCCCTGCAAATCTCACTTTGAAATACACCAGTATAAAATAAATTTGCATTGTTTTATTTTCTTTGCTGCTCATCTCCCACAGCAACTTGTCACAGATGTAGCCAAAAAATATTAGCATTTCTAGTAAATTAAGTACAGTTGGTTAAACTGATAACCAACTGATTTTACCTGCAACAGTTTCAACATTTAAATTTTATACTTGGCATTTTCACAAAGTAATTTGGGTTAAATTCTATTCCAAAGAGCACAAGAGAAGGACTTGCCTTGATTCTGGACCCTGCAACCTGTTGGTGTTTAGGTCTGGCTTCTACTTTTTGTTTAAATATTTCAGTGAAAATGAAAAGCAATTTAGTGTTTTTCTTTTCCACATAGGAGAAGACAATGTGTGTTGTATGTGTACAAATCCAGATTACAGAATTCAAGTCAATATAGCCAAGATCTCTGTAGCAGAGGGGATAACTGGCCTCCGTGTGTGTGAGAAAGAGAGAGGCACACTGTACTATGGGATTATTTTCCCATTATTTTTCCATATTCTAATATGATTCTAAATGTCGTAATGAATTGGTACATTTTAGGTTATCAGATCATTTCTTGCGTTACCAGTAAAGCTTCGTAAGCAGGGGTCGTGATGATGCAAACAGCCTTCGCGAAGCCAGGCAGGGTTCTCCCTGGACGGAACCGCGGAAGTTCACTCACACGCACAATTTGGAGCCACCAATTCAGCTGAAACACGTGTTTGGGCTGTGTTACGAGAACCCGTAGAAATAAGGGGAGAAAACCTTGAATAGTGGATTGGAACCCATTCCCTATGAACTATGGTCCACTACTCGCGTTTTTTTTTTTATGTATTATTTTTGTCGTTAATCCATTAATCGCAGCGCCAAACGTTCCTTCGCTGCTTTAATCTTAAAAAAGTCTGTTTGAGCACATTTTCGGGCGCAGAACAAAACGCGGATGGCCCTGCCTGACTGTGAACTGGAACCATAACATACCTTTTATGCTACAATGACAAAAACTACAATTCCTGACTATTAACATTGTTTAGAATGCCCAGGTGGGGTGGGCTTCCACTGGCACACGGACCCCAGAGGTTTATTTTTCTCCCATTCTCTAGTGGAAAAGAGTTTTTTGTTTTCCTCTTCTATGTGGCCAGATGCCAACTCTACATGAGAACTGTACATGAGTTCTAACCTTTACTTGTCTGTCCCCTTTATATGTCTGTTCAGCGCTATATAAAAATAAAACCGAACTGAACAAAACCCACAGCAATTCGGTGCGTCCACCCGGAGGCGGTAAAAACATCGTATTACTTTTTTTCATAAATGCTTTTTTTTTTCTTTTTTTTTTTTACAGAAAATTGCTGTAGATATGCATGCATACAACATTTTTTAACACCCGCTACCGTCGTAAAACACCATGATGAAGACTAAAATGTCAGAACCGTCTTTTTGATTTTGTGAGTTAAGCGGGCTCCGCCGGGGGCGTCTCGCGACTTACGCTCGAGATCGCGGGAGGCGCGACGTGCGTGTGCACGGCCGCGCGCTGTCAAACTCTCGAGGCCCTCCTTCGGTTGCCATGGTTTCTCGGGTCACGTGCTAGGCGTCTTCTTTTTTTTCCTTTACCCCCCCAACCGGCGGCGCGAGATGCTGCGGTTCCACGAAGCGGAGCGGGTAGCGCGGGCGCGGACAATGGCGGCTCAGGTGTGAGGAGCCGCTGAGGCGCCCGTAGCCCCGGAGACGAGTAGTGCGACCCCCCTACAGGTGTGCCGCCACGCAGCGCAGGCCAGTTATGAGCGCCGAGGTGCCTGCGGGGCTGCGCGAGCTGCTGCAAGCCTTCGCCCTGGAGGCGCTGAGGCGGCAGCCCGTCGACGTTCTCGACTTCGCCCTGCAGTACTTCGCCCAGCTCAGGGACGCCCGCGGCGGGGTGCGAGAGCCCGGGCCGGCCAAGGCCGTGAGCTTCGCGCAGGAGACGGTGAGCCCGGACTCGGATGACGACGAGGACGACGAGGAGTTCCCAGGTAACAGGCACACCTGTGCGCTCGCACCATTCCAGGTTGTGCGTTTCCACTGCCGCTCTGTGTTTAAACATTCAGAGAATAAAACAAAGCAGCAGTGGTCGAATTTTAATCTCTGTAAAATAACCCAGTTGTGCAGGGAACTCCATATTAACAAATCGCTCCCCGATGCTGCAGCGAAAACGGGGCTTGCGCTTCATTTTCGGCCTGATTTCCTTAAAACAGGCATTGATGTGTACATAATATACGACCTCATACACACAGACTGCGTTCTTCTACGGGCTCTCATAATTCCTTGGCAATTTGAAGCAGGTTGGTTCGAATCCCACTCGTCCTGTAGTACATTTGCTCACGGTGCTTACTCTGCAGTGCTGCTGTGAAAATGACCCACAATTTGGGAGAATTAATGTCATGTTTGGTTTCCAGCACTGTAGGCCTCCTTGGACAGTGGTATTAAATAAAAGTTAACTGTGTGATCTAATCGGGCTACATGCGAAAAAATGGCTGACGACTGGTGTTGCCGTGATGTAATGATGTTTTAAGAGTATAAACATTAATCCTCAGTAAGGGTGGGGTTCTTCATAGAGGAAAATAAATCTACTTTGGGTCATACCCTCATGAAAAAACTTAACTTCCAACCTTCTTTTATAGTTTGACAAAAGTGTTTTGACTGGCTTTAAAATCTCACATCAGTGTATTATCATTCATCGCTGTATCCTGGTCAGGGTTGTGGTGGTCTGGAGCCTATCCTGGAGTCACTGGGTGCCAGGCTATGAAATTACACCCTGGAGAGGATGCCAGACCATCCTAAGAAATAAGTGATGTAACACCAATCCATTTTCAGCACCATGATCTGTGAGATGTATTTTATTGAAGGAGGTGCTATAGGTTGGTTATCAGTGGTGACAACTATCATTGTTTGTTGGCAGCAGAGCCGGCATGAACCCCATCCTCAGTGTGAAGTTCAAGTACAGAATCCCTCCACCTCAGTCACACTACTGGTCTTAACTCTGTGGATAACACGCATGTATGAAGTGTGTACAGTGTTCATTGCAAAAATTAATGTTATGCAGACAAGATGTAATAAGTGTCCTCAGTGTCGACTGTCATTTGTTGTAAATTAGGAGTTTGGCTTGAAACTGATTCATTTATAGAGCCTTTTGTTTACTTCTCTTTTCAGCTCCAATTGTCAACAGATTTGTACGACGGGCTTCAGGTAAGTCCACATTTGATCATGTGGTCCTTGAACTCTGACAGGTCTAGGCCTCAACTGTTAAGCAAGTTCGGGTTTGGCATGTTGTCACGATGTCCCCATGCCTCTGTTTTGCATACCTCACATGTGCTAGGTTCACAATAATTCGGTGAGCTGGCTGCAGTCCTGTGGTGGTATCACCTGATGAGCCTCAGTAGAGTGTCTATACCTCAGTACAGAGTTTGGGTTGATGAAGCCAGTTTGAAAGCACTGGTGGAGCTACATGTGTCAACCAGGGGTCTCTCTCTTCCTCCAGTGCCACTGTGGTACTCGTGGTGTGATAGGTCACCATCAGCACAGGAAGCTGTGTGTATTTATATGTTATCTTTGTCCAGTGGTTGGGGGTGGACTGTACTGATTCACAGCAGAGTTCTGTTAAATGGTGTGAAAGTGAGCTGCATGGTACTCTGACTGTGGCAAAGCGCTACCAGCAGGATGGATATTTTCTAGAACTACAGTTTGCTATAGGAGAGGAAATTTAAACCACTGCACACTCACTCACTCACTCACTCCAAGTCGATTACCTAATATATGGATAATATTAGGTTATCAATATACAACCAATATAATTATAAGTCAGGGTCACAGAGGTCTAGAGCCTGTTCTAGAAACATTGCAGCATGGGAAAGGCATACTTACAGTGCATTGCATAACTGTTCAGACACTTGACAACATCACACATTTTACTGAACAATAAAGTTATGCTATATAATATTTATTTCCATATATTTTAATTCAAAATAATAATACTCAAAATGTTTTTTTAACAACCCAACATGAGTTTTGCATGACAAAATATTTTTAAAGACAGAATAATTAAAATATGCCACCTGCAAAAGTATTCAGACCCTTTCATTGTAGTAGGTGCACAAAATTACCCAGTCACCCAACTAATTGACTGGCCTGTGCTGGTGTTCGTAACAGTGGTTCACATTAAATAGTCACAGATTGTCCACACCTGCACCCTGTATCTGGGTCTGTTGGGATGCACAGGGTGGAGTCATCACTTGGTGATCTGCTAACTGCTGTAGAAGCAAGACATCACCTGCAGGTTCATATCAAGCCCCTAGGTGGCCCTGATTGTGAGGCCAGTGGGCATTCTTCAATAACCTTCTGGATTGCTTCTGCATAAGGAAAAAGTCATTGTGCTCTGCCATTTCCTGTCACGGGGGTTAGGGGACATTCCAGACTGGTAGTGCCTGAGCTGCATGTTGACCTAGTCACCTGTTTGTTTCAGCATCTCCTTCACTGCTAGCAGTTTGCACTGAGGATATTTCAGTGATCGATGCTGTGAACGTGCATGCAGTTGTCCTCAAGGGAATGTAACGTAATTACCGGTATTATTTTTACAACTCTTACATTTTGTTTAGCTTAACCTTTATTCAGCCCAAGCCACTAAGTGATGTGAAATGACTTTAAGCCAAGTGTCTTGTTGCAGGTTTTGCTGAGGTGAGGATAATAACCTCCTGTGTGGGGAGGAAGTATTGATCGACAACAAAGATCTCTGTTTCAGTTATTAGTGGCACAATGAGGCTCTAGTGCTATTTTGGTCCTCTGTTGGGCTAATGGCCTCTGTTTCGCCTTTCCGTGGTGCTCCGAATAGAGTGTGAAGCTCTTGTGAAGAAATGCTCTGGTTTTGTAACACCTACTTATGCAGCAGTCAGTGTGTTAACTGCAATCGACTCCCGCTTGCAGAATCTCATAAACAGTTGGATATGGACATGTTGGCAAACGTTTGCATCAAGAAAAAGTACAGAAAATACTGTCGCTTCCTCAAACCTGCGTAGCAGACGACAGCAGTGTATCGCTGTCTTTGGCTTTTTTCCATACACATCGATCACTGAAATATACAGTTAAAAAAAAATTTAAGTGGCACGGTAGTGCTGATACTTCACTGTTTGTGAGCTTACGTGTGTCTCCTTGTTTTCTCTGTTTTTGTTGGTTTTCTCCCCATCAAAAGATGTTTTTCAGGTGGATGGATGCCTCTGCATTGACAATTGTCTGTATGTGTCCGTATGAGTGTTTGCAGTCTTTGAACTTGATTCCTTTATATTATTTTTTGTGAGTGATTCACAAAGACACAACAGCTACATCCAGTTTCTGGTGGTGCAGCCACCCGTTCTTATCCACAGCCAATATCTGTCCACCTTTGTTTCAGGTTGTGCTCCATGATTCTTGTGTAGCATCTTGTGAGCTCAATTTAATTTATCTATATTATTTTTATATTACCATATATTGTTAATGCAAAGAAATGTTTGCTTTTTAACAAAACTATTTATTTACATTATTCTGGGTTTTTGTGTTCCTTGAGCAAACATAGGGGCTCAGGAACACTTACTTTTTCCCAGCAAAATTAATGGTAATTAATCTGTGTTTTGTGCTTTGAAAATGCATTACTGACCATAGCAGCCCTTTGGCATTGAGTGCAGAAGTTAATTGTGGAAAAATAGGCTGTTAGATTCTCACTACATAACTGAATTAAATGCTTACAATATACAGTATTGCGCTGTTTTAAAATGCCTTTTTTATTCCAAAGGACTCTTCAGACTGTCAGGTCCCCCCATTCGCTTATGCCTTGTGTTTTGAATAACATTAATCAGACTGACATTTTGGACAGCTCTTCTGTTTTAACTTTTTCTGCCTTTTGTCTCCAACTTTGGAAATGGTTTTCTGTAGCTTAAGGACATTTGAGTTTCTCAGTCCTATCAATCACGGCCCGTTTGAATTAAAATTTTCCTTCTCGTTTCACTTTTAAAACTGCGTTTAGGACTTCTTGACTGAGCTTTTTTGTTTGAACCTCTCATGTCATCCACATAGACGTTGTTATCTCATATTAATATCCATCTTCACAAATGTCTCAAGAGAAACAGCTTTTGAAGTCTTCTAAAATTTTCCAGAAGGTTCCACAATCTGTTTTTTCTTTTTTATTTGGATAATAAATTTGAGCAAAATTTATATAGGCATATTTGTAATAAACCGGTTTTATACAGGTCTTGTCTGCTGTCCTCTTTAAGCAGGTTTGCTGTCACAGTTTTAATTTAAGTTTAAGCCAGATCCTAAAAATGAAGGAAACCAGTTAAAAAGAATACCATTGAACATAAAGTGATGCTACAGTGCTGCATTCATTACTGAAAAATATTTTTGGAGCATAAAAAAACTGCTAAAGCCTTTATTTAATTCCCTCTGGAAAATCAGCTTTTTTAAAAACATTTGATGACAATTTTCTGGTGAAATGTGCTTTATTAAAGTATTTTTTCCCCCCTTAAAAGGTATTAACCTTGTATGGTTTTTAGTATTTGGAAAGACTTTCTCATGCAGACCTTAAATTCTCTTGAAATGAATAACATCTAGTTCATATTTGAAAACCTGGAAGACGTGTGCATGGAATTTGACAGGAAGTTTTGTAGAAACAAAGGAAATAAATGTGTTTGGCTCCAGTAAAGCACCATCTCTGTTTCCTTTTTTCTTTTTGTTAAAGAAATGTGTCTTACATCTGTTGCAGATTTTCCGTGCTTTTTTTTTTCCATGTCCATTAGCAAGCTGTTCACACTGCAGTGGAAAAACTTGAAACTTTACTTCTGCAGAGCATATTCATAGTTAGACTTGGAACTAGATTTAGTCATGGGTTTATATTCTAAAGCACTATTTACATTGCCAGTACAAGTCTCTTACCGTGGGCTGACTTCTTACTGCAGTAATATTTACGCTGACAGTGAGCATTAGGGATTCTGCACTAAAGGGCCTGTGTACAACTAAAGCCAATAGGTCAGTAAGAAAACAAACCTTTGCTTTGCTACACCACCAGTCATAGAAGGTTTGTCCTCAGCTGTGTGCACATTGATCAGACATTTGTACGATGACATTAAGTCTTGTGTCTAATTTGTAGTGTGTGCTGAAGCATTCAACCCAGACGAGGAGGAGGAAGACAAGGAGCCCAGGGTGAGATCAAAATGCTGATGGATTTAGTGATGCCTAGTATCCATGGAAACTGGATATGAGTCACTTTGATTTCAGCTACTGCTGATACAAATATGGTTATGCATGAACAGGCTTCAGTTCCTCTGTAGCTGTGACACCGTACTATGTAGGTGCTTAAACTCAGTAACCAAAGTCATATGACTTTTTACTACTGCTTCCAGATGGGTACAGTAGGGTAATGCTAATATACCAGGTGTCTCAAAAATGTCTATACACTTTAATATTCAAAGAATTCTCATAGTTTACTGGGTGCAAAAACAAAAAAGCGTTTGTGAGAAATGATGCATTGGCAAAGTGTTCAAAACGTTTGCTGTTATCGTGGCTCTTGTCGATATCGCTAATAAAAATGTGTAAAATGGGACTATAATTTCTACTAAATGTTATCTTCGTAGACTGTATTCACTTTCATTTTAGTTTAAAATATTGTATTTTATTTAACAATGAAATACAGAAAGTTTTTCTTTGTTTTAGATTACTTATCCCAAAACTGATAAGCAGAGGCAGCGACTACAGGAAGCATGCAAAGACATCCTCCTCTTTAAAAACCTGGACCTGGTAAGAGAAATATTATGTCCAGGGCACTCAAAATGGTCTCGTGGGAGTCACTGTTGCTGCCTGCCAGTGTTTGTTTACACATCTCAATGACATTTGCAGCCAGATGGTTTCCTGAGGTACTTGATGGGTTCAAAACCAGTTCAGTCCTAGCCTGTACTTCAGATATGTTCCTATGTTCTCACCACAACAGGAGGAGATGTCTCAGGTTCTGGATGCTATGTTTGAGAAGGTTGTAGAGGTTGGTGAGCATATCATAGACCAGGGAGATGATGGAGACAACTTCTATGTGATTGAAAGGTGGGACTTTAAACCAGGTTTGAACAGTGCACATGGGTTTATAGCAGGATGTGATCTTTGACTTGGGCAGTAATATAATACATTTCATTATTTAAGCACTTTATTCATCAAATAACACTGGAACTTATTATTGCCTTTGCAGTGGGACATTTGACATCTTTGTGAAGATGGAAGGTGTTGAACGTTCTGTGGGGTCGTATGACAACCGCGGGAGTTTTGGGGAGCTGGCACTGATGTACAACACTCCGCGGGCAGCCACCATCATCGCTACCTCAGCTGCGTCGCTGTGGTGCCTGGTGAGTGCTGAGCCTCACCCCAGCCAGCTTTTTGAACAGGTTTCCCCCAAACAGGAAATGGAGAAAAGGCATTAGACTCATTGTAAACTACTATTTGACTATAGAATCTTTTGAAAGGCTGAACTTAATAGGTATTGTATGGATAAATTTACTGAGGAACCGTTCATACTTGGATTACTCATGTTTATGTAAATTGCATCCCCTCCACACTGTGAAAATCTGGTGTTAGGATATTTTCATATGGCCACTGGACATGACAACTTTTTTGGCTCAATTGTGTAACTCTTTATTGTCTTTTAATTTTATACATATGTATCACCACACAATATATCTTGAAAACAGAATGATTATCAAGATATTGCTTATATCATTGCTATTTGTGGGGGGAAAAATTCCCTTTTTGTTCCCCACATCCACCATAAGTTCTTACCCAGATCTCCCTAAATAGTGCATAATATCGTAAGGAAAAAAAAAAACTTTGTAGCATATTGAAATATAATGAATAACATAACATGTAAACTAAATCTTAAATAATTTGTTCACAAAGTAAATTTTTCTAACAGCAGTGTGTGTAGCTTGGTTTTAGGAAGACTAAAGTAATTATCATAATAGTCATATTTAGATAAATAAACCATTAGAAAATTAAATATGAATGGTGCAAAATAAGATGTAAATGCAAACATGAGTGCACAGCTGAGACTGTAACTGAGTGCCAGTCTGCAGCTGAGAGGGTGGGTGTACAGTTCCCACAATGCACTGTTGTTTCTCAGTCTCTGGCACAGCTCTTTCCAGTGCCTCACGCTGAAACAAATTTTGTGAGCGTGCACTGGATGTTGGAGTTTGGATTCTTAATAAAAATCCACACCTATTAATGATAAGTCGTATTAATAATTGCAAATTATATCAGTGAAAAACAGAATAATAAGATTTAACAGTGTACATACATTGGCCTGTTAAATTGTTAGTGTTCACATGAAGCTGTTGGAAATGTTTCACTGCAGGATCGGTTAACATTCAGAAGGATTATTGTCAAGAACAACGCTAATAAGAGGAAAATGTATGAGGCCTTCATCGAGACCCTTCCTCTTCTCAAGTCGCTGGAGGTCAGCATGGCCTCCGCCGCTCTAATTTCAGATGTTACAGGGAATTTGAGAAGAAAACATTTTAACAAACTATCACAACTCTTCTTGCTGCAGCCCTCAGAGAGGATGAAGGTTGTGGACGTTCTATCCTCAAAAGTTTACCGTGATGGAGAACGGATCATCTCTCAGGTTGTTTGCTTTTCAGAATTTCAGGTGTTAGACATGTTGTTATGGTGTTAAATGAGCTTCTGTGGGTCCTGTTCAACACAGACTTTTTATATTGTTCCCTAATCAGGGAGATACAGCAGATTCTTTCTACATTGTGGAGTCTGGGCTGGTTAGAATCACAATGAAAAGAAATGGAGTAAGTAGGACTGACAGATCACTTTGTGCTTTTTAGCAAAAAATACCGATGTTTAGATTTAGGTGTTAATTATAGCAGGCTGTGTATTGGGCCGACAGTTATTTGTTTTATGTGTCATCCTTCATCATAATGACTGTTGGGTGTTCGCCAGTCAAAGAAGGACCCAGAGAACAATGAGGTGGACATTGCCCAGTGCTCGAGGGGGCAGTACTTCGGGGAACTGGCTTTGGTCACCAGCAAACCCAGGGCAGCTTCAGCATATGCAGTCCACAACGTAAAATGCCTCGGTACATTTCTTTTTCTATAGCAGACGCTCAGTATGAGAATATCATGTATTTCTTAAAGTTATCGTAACCTTACTATAATGCATTTATTTTTACAGTAATGGATATCCAGGCTTTCGAGAGGTTATTGGGCCCCTGTATGGACATCATGAAGAGGAACATTGCAAACTACGAGGAGCAGCTCCGTGTCTTATTTGGAAGCCAGACAGAATCTGAAGATGAAAATGCATGAAAGCATAACGGCAAAAAATGAGCTGGAGCTGTTTGAGAGGAGAAACCAGAGCAGGAGACACGGTGACTATTTGACAGCAACAGCTGTATATTTCAGTAAATAATTTTTGTGTGGTGTGGTTTTCTGAGAATGGAAAATGTACATAGCAGAAATGTGGATAGCGCAGCCATGCTGCTTTGGGAAAATTTTTGGTATTTTTGAAGGAGTGATGTAAAGCTGCTGACAAAATGTTTGACAATCATGGTAAATTACACAATACTGTCAGCGCATCTCTGCTGCTGTTTTCAAGTTAGTCTCTCTGGGGCTGGTTTGCATTCTTTTTGTTCATAAACAGCCCCATTTATTCTGATTCTCTACTGTCATCAGTTTGTTCGACACTTAAAAATCAAAATTATATATTAAGGGATAAGTTAGCTTGCAGTTTTTGTTAATCTATTATCTGTACGTTGTGCTCACTGTAAGTGCACATTTTAAGGCAGCACCTCTCCCAGGAGCGCAGGTCTCTGGGCTGGGCAGTGTACTGCCTGGATCAGATGCCAGTTCATTGCAGCTGAATTCTGTAAGTGGGAACCAAATTACAGTGAGCAGTCAAACATGTGAAATGTTCCTCCAACACGGGATGCTCTGACTTCATTTCCCTGGCAACACAGTACTGTGATACCATCATCTTTCTGAATGTTCAACATAAGCTTAAAATTGGTCACATTACAATACCGGAAACTTTTTACTTGTCATTTATTTATTGCTGCCAGCCTTTTCAGCCACTTTGAAACCAAGCATGTTTGTGCACAGCACGTTCCTTTAAATCTGGTCTTGAACATACATTTTACGTGCAGATTTAACATGTGTGTATTATTGGTGATCTTTCTAAACTGACAGCCACAGATTTTGTTGCTAAAAATCACTGTATTGCATCTTTGAATAACGATCACAATTGTAGCGCAATATATACATGCTGCTAAAGATATGAATTTAGCTGTAGGTTCTTCATTCCTGTGTACATTGCGCAAAGGTTGCGATCACACCTGTAAAACAAGTTGTTGGATTTTTTTGTACGCTATTTTAGTTCAGTTTGTATTTTTCATTGTTTGTCCACAGCTCGATGAGAACAGTTGCAGATTCCTGGTGTGGCCATGTTCACTGTGGGTTTAATGCACACAGGGTACACACAACACATACCTGACTCTAGTATAAACTGCCAGCAGTAGAGCAAGTTTCTGTAATTGAGTTGACTGTGATTTTAAGTTTGAACTGTTTGGTCATTTCCAGATGAAAAAGAAAGGATGACAAAATGAAAATATTTACCTTATCAAACCAATGTTCACCTATTAATTCTTAGCACATTACATAACACTAATATACTGTATATGTTACTTTGTTAAACTTTTAAATCAGGTTACTAGAGGGCTGCTTTTTGATTCAAATCAAGAGTGGTATTGCAAATTTTCAGTGCCATTCTGTTGTTGTTGTTATTATTATTATTATCTACCTCTACACATTGCTTCAATTATACTAATATGTGAGCCTGCAAAATACACTGCCCGGCAAAAGAAAAAGTCATCACTTGGATTTAACTTAGTGTTATGATGTGGGGTTGCTTCAATCGGTCAAGTCTAGGTTCAGCAACGATATTTGCCCAATAAATGAGCTCAGCTGACTACCTGAATATACTGAATGACCAGGTTTTTCCATCAATGGATTTTTTCTTCCAAGATGACAATCCCAGGATTCATCGGGCTCAAATTGTGAAAGAGTGCTTCAGGGAGCATGAGAGAGACATCAGTTTCACACATGGATCAGCCATCCCAGAGTCCAGACCTTAAACCCATTGAGAATCTTTGGGATGTGCCAGAGAAGATGCAGCGGTCTAACTTTCCCATCACCAATACAAGATCTTGGCGAAAAATGATTGCAATTCTGGATGGAAGTAAATGTTGTGATGTTGCATAAGCTTATCGAAACGATGCCATGGGGAATGTGTGCCATAGTCTAAGCCAAAGGCAGTCCAACGAAATAGTTTTGCTCGGGCAGTGTATTTCTACATTCTTTTGTGCAACTGCATTATGATGTACATTAGCATAACTTTTTTGTATGTTTACAAATAATTGCTCCTTTTTAAGTACACTGCTTTGTTGAGAATTGTTTTCCACTGTCTGGCTCTAGCTCTGTGTAGGCAGTGCTCTCCAGAATATTTTAGACACTGTTTTGATTATGCTGAATTTCCACAAAGGGGCTTTTTAATAAAGTGGTCAATTTTCTTTATTTTAAGGGTTATTAATGTGTATAATATATAGAATCAAGAGTAGTTTATTGTCAAGGACCCTTATACAGCAGGTAAACATGGGAGCACAACATGAAGTTCGAATGTCCAGAATTGGGGAAAGAATAAAAACATAAAGAGATTTTAAAATGTATATAAAATAACTTTATAACTGTGAATTATACACTGCGTGCACACTTATTAGGCAAATTACGTTCCTCAGGATTAATTTTGTTGAACAAACACAATGTTCTCAGTTAATCCAAAATGTTATTAAACCTCAAACCTAACTGTTTAACAAAGAAAAAGTGTCTATTTCTCAGGGGAATATATGTGGACAATTATTAGGAAAGTAAATAAGAAAAATATTTTTTCTCCAACTCACTCGTTTCTTAATTTTTAGAGTAAGTGTAACAAATAAGTAACAGAATGACTATTTTTGGTCTTCCAAAAACATTCATTAACCAATATAGCCACCCTTCTTTTCAATACCTGCTGTGAGCCTTCCATGCATGGAGTCTGTCAGTTTTTTCATCTGTTCACAATCAACGTTCACTGAAGCAGTAACCACAGCCTCCCAGGTGCTGTTCAAAGAAGTGTATTGTCTCCCCTCACTGTAAATCTCAGGCTTGAGAAGGGCCCACAAGTTCTCAATAGGATTTAAGTCAGGTGAAGAAGGGGGCCAGGTCATTATTCGGGAATCTTTGAGGCCTTTGCTGGCAAATCAAGCAGCGGAGTGCTTGGATGCATGAGATGGAGCATTGACCTGCATAAAGATCATGGCCTTCTTGAATGCTGCAGACTTCTTCCTCATTGATGAAACTATCTTCCAGAAACTGGCAGTAGGTTTGGGAGTTGATTTTAAGTCCATCTTCAACTTGAAAAGGTCCAGCTAGCTTGTCCTTAATAATAGCAGCCCATACCAGCACCCCTCCTCCACCTTGCTGGCACCTGACTCGTACTGGTGCCCTGTGTCTATTAGTGATCCAGCCTCGGGCCCATCCATCTGGTCCATCACTCTCATTTCATGTCCATAAAACCTTTGAAAAATCTGTCTTCCAAGTATTTCTTGGCCTAATCTAGGCACTTCAACTTGTGAATCTTATTTAGTGGTGGTCATTTTTCAGCCTTCCTTACCCTAGCCATCTCTCCGAGCACTTTACACCTTGTACTTCTTGGTGCTACAGGTGGGTTGCAGTTCTGGAATATGGTTGCACTGGAGGCTAATGGTAGTATCCTGGTAGCTTCACGTTTCATCCTTCTCAAGGCTTGTGCAGTTAATTCGCTTCTTCTTTGTGCGCTTTTTGCGACCCTGTTGACTATTTGCAACAAAACGTTTGATTGTCCGGTGGTCACACCTCGATAATTTAGCTATTTCAAGACTGTTGCATCCATCTGAGGCATTTTACAACTTTTCACTGTCAGTTAAATCTCTTTTTTGGCCCATTTCACTTGAGCTAATGAAGCTGCTTGATAATTATGCACACCTTATATCAGGTGTTAACCACGTTGGGTTGCACCCGTCCTCATTACACAAATACATATCACCTGAAAATGATTCGATCCAATAAGCATTCAGGTTTATATGGACTGGAGTTGGAAAATGAACAGAAATTATAAGGTCAAAATACTCACTTGCCTAATAATTGTGCATGCAGTGTATAATAGTAAGTATATAAATATATATTGCAGATGTGCAGACAACCAGTGGTCTTGGCCAGTGCTGCTGATGGTGATGAGACGTGAGTTCAGCAATCTGACAGCCTGCAGGAAGAAGCTGTTCCTGAGCCTGATGATTTTGGCCCTCAAGCTGCAATGGTGTCTCTCAGGGCAGTGAAGTCCTGGTGATGGACTGGAGAATCTTCACTACCAGTTACAGAGCTCTCTGGTCAGAGGCAGCGCCGCTTCCATGCCAGACTGATGCAAGAGGTTGGGATGGTGTCTGTGGCACATCTGTAGAAGCTGGTGAGGATGGGGGGAGTCCAGCTCTTTGAGTCTCCTCAGTAAGTGAAGGTGCTCTTGTCCCTTCTTCACCAGGTGGGTTGAGTTGAAGGTCCAGCAGAGATCCTTGGTGATGTGCAATCTCATGATCTTGAAACCGCACCGATTCCACTGCTGAACCACCAATACACAGAGGATTGCGAGCAGCCCGAATCGTTCTGAAGTCATCAATCATCTCCTTAGTCTTTTTGACATGAACACACAGATGTCAGCCTTCACCGGGCTGTAGCTGCTCCCACTTCCCATCTTGGCCGATTTCTTGGTTATGAGGCCCACGACTGTGGTGTCACCTGTGTACTTGATGATATGGTTGCTGTTGTGTTGGGTGACACACAGCCTTATGAGACACTTGTGGTGTGGGAGGTGCTGCTATGAATTTTGACTGCCTGTGTCCCGTTGGTCAGGATTTCCAGGACAGTTAACTGAGTAGCTGTTGGGGGATGCCGGTACTCACTGCCAAGCAGCATTCGGACATGCAGTGCCGTGTGCCCTCCAGATGTACTTATGCGGCCTTGGGCTGTCCTGAATGGATCTGTTGTGGTGGTGGGCAAACTGGCGTATGGTGGTCTAGTGTGGAAAGTGGGACACAGGCCTCGATGTGTGACAGCACTTGGATAATGGGGAAGTTAAGAAGAAGGGATGGTTTCTGTCACTGAGGAGGACACGGGTGGTTTCTTGGGGATGATGATGAGGAGTTTGTCATTCTCCACGCTCCTGCATGCTGCATGTCTTGGCTTTCCTCCTGCCGCTGCTCAGATTGGACCTGGTTGCCTGCACATCTGAGCCCTGGAACTCGTCGAAGGCCGCAGACTGAGATGTCGAGATGCAACTTCTCATTTTGTACAACTTCAGCTACGCCCAACTCTCATTACAAAGGAGTGATTGTTTAAATTACAGAACAGTCGCAGCAGTAAAAAGAGTTTCATGGGAATGGACAGCCTCCTGGCTTTTTCGCCAATTCAACCGTTTGGCACTTAAGGTGGAAAGTGAGGGACAGAAAGCAACCAATGAACTGAGAGGAATTAATACACAGTGGGCCAATCAGAGGGCAAATCTTTGCTGATCGCTTAACTGCCCAATTATTTATGCAAAGAATGACCCCGCCCTTGAACGCAGAATGACCCCAATTTACCACGGTTGTAGTGGGGTAAAGGCCACAAGCGCATCCTTGCCTCCACAGCGCAAGGTGGCGCAGTGTCTTTCAGTCACACCCGGAGTGGCAGTGGCACCAGCCAGCTTGCTGAAAGCTGCAGTGCACCCCCTGTTGTGCAAAAGGCAGAGCTACAGCAGTCACTTCTAGGCAGCATCGACAGCATCCTTACTTGAAGACTCTTCAATAAGCTGCTCACGGCTTAAATCAGATTGTTTAAATAGAACTCATTTGATGACTCGCAAAGGTTTTATTTATATCAATCAGAATGTGGGTGTGTGGGCACATCGGGAAATTCCAGTTATAGTAAAAACTAACCTCTGCGGGCCAGCTACCTTCTAACTGAACAGTTAAGACATTCTTAATTATAATTTTATGAATTATTTAAAGAAGAATAAGTTATTACCAAACTAAAGACTGGGTGAAAAGTGGTGTGAATAACATGAGTATTTGAAGGAACAAAATTGTACATTAATACATGGATTAGATGCTGGATGTTGAGGAATAGGAGGTGTAAAATGCAGCACTATCATGGCTCATTAGTACAATACATTGTACCTTAAACTGCAGCACAATACAAAATAATTTTTACCTTTAATAATGGCAACAGAAAAAGCTCAGGAAGGGCAGGGCAAAAGGAAGAACCACCCCCCATCACCTCAGGCCAATGCTCTCTGACCCTCTGCTGGTCCTTTAAATCTCATCTATGAAGATCACAAACAGGTCAAGTTTGTATCTTCCAGCATTCATCAGTTGAATTGGACGTCCATACAAGTGCACAAGGAAGAGATGTGGACAGAAGCTCCACGAAATCTTTTTAAATAGTTGCAGCTTCCACCTGTGTCCACATTGGAGAGAAATGCAATTCCACCCCCCACTGCTTCACGCACTTGAGCCTCCAGACCACAGGGGTCACTTCTTAATGCAGCGGATCCTAACTGGGGCTGCGAGTGTCCACCCCTCTGGTTCAAATGTTCCCCCCTGAAAGGAGCTGCATCTTTGCCCTCTGTGCTCCTAAGGCCTTGTGAAGGTTCCAAGTACCTTGCAAACCCCATGAGCTCAGAGCTCCTCTGTGGTCCTGGGGTTGGAGGGTTGATCTGCTGGTGGTCAAGCCTCTTGTAACAGTTCAAGCCTTTTTCAAAAATGGCACCAAATTCAAGTTTAATGATAGAAGCACTGAACAAAGAGCTCCATGGACAGCCACCACCGTGAAGTGGAAAGGTCAAGGTGGTTGGGCTTAACCCCAAGTAAATTGGTGAACTGCAGCACTTTAAGGCGAGTGCAGCCCATTTCACAAAAGCCAGAGGTAGAAACGTGCAGTGACTGACAGTTTAATGCAGAGCAGACAAATCACCCCCCCCTCCAACTGCTGTGTGTGTAAGGGCCCCTCCACCTGAGCATTGTGGGTATCACACTTACCTCCCTGAGCAGTCAAACTGCTGTGTCTACCATACCTGTTAGTCCAGACTGCTGCCCAAGCGCCTGTACCCACCTTAAGCATTGAGATACAGATATTCATACAGATATACAGGTTTTGCTGAGAAAATGTTTTGGTTTCATCATTCAGCAGTTATCACTCAGTAGGGCTTTGCTGAATGATATTTCAGGCCCATAGCCCATATTCCTATCAGTGAAAGTGATGACCACAAACCACACCACATAAACTGCTGACTGCAACCTGGCCACTGGTTAACACAACGCTTACTCTCTCTCAGGAATTTAATAAAATGGACATTTATGTAAACTTCAAAACAAGGCGATTGCATTTGGATGCAAAAATGCTCCACAGTGCTGTATAATGGACTACTTTGCAAAGAAATAGCAAACTGTTAACCCTTTTGAGAACTAATAAATGTAGATAATACATTTCTGTATCAAAACAAATAAAACTGTATACTTTCACGTGACTATGTGCTGCATGTGTTTGTTGAGCCTGGTAGCTTCTAGCATGTAAAGCTCAACTCTGCTCAAGTGAACAGGCCTGCATACCTGAGACCTGTGCTGCTTTGCTGTACTGCACTGACATGTTGGTTAAACACACACCCGCAGAACCCGTTACCTACTGAGTCAACAGTTAGCCAGCTACTTACACACAGCAGCAGGGGAGCAGCTGTTAAGTTACTGAACTGCAGAGGGAACAGAGACCGACCATCACCAGCGACACTGTACCGTCACTCGTTTGCACTGAACCTTTTATTCTTACCTTATTCATTTGTTCATTCACACATCTATTCTTCGTCTATCCGTTCACCTGCTTCCCACAGTCAGTCAGTGTCATCCTGCTCTCTTGTTTATTGAACCGAGGTCCTTGGTCAACTTCACTCTCTCTGCATGTCTAAGTCAGAATGACGGCACGTGACCTCTGACCCGGGGGGATCATTTTGAAGGCTTTAATCTGTTCTACACCCCACAGCCCTGCGTACGGACAAACAGACTGAGAACGGAGTGGCATTAAGAAGTTTCTGTCTGCTGATAATTTAATTGTAAACCTCAAAATCTCCCCAAAATACAGCTGACAAGACGGAGAAAAGCAGTAACTTTTGGTCATGTTTACAACGTGCACAACTGAGCCAAAGAGGAAAGAAGACCAACAGGAAAGAACCCGAATTTACATTTACACACACACACAAAGCTGAGCGGAGCTCCTATCTTGCAATCCAGCATCTTAATCACTGGACATCTCCCTTAATAAAGCCAAAGTCGTGTATAAAATTAACTACAAATAAGAAGCTGCAAGTGTTCATGTTACGGTGCTGCAGAACCGCTGGTCACGGTCATTTTAATCAAATTCATTATGCTGAAGGTCTACCATATTCAGGGTTTCAGGTTAAAGGTTCTTCTGCAGAACAGAAGGTGACCTCTGTGCTGGGGGCAGGAATCCCGCTGTCGTCCACCTTACGCCCCAGTTGTAGCTCTTTGTAGTAGCTGCAGCATGATGGGATACACAGGCGCAAACACTTTCCCCTGTCTGGCCTTCACTTCCTGTACGTAGGCCTCCAGTGCAGCCCTGTGGACGGACAGACGGATGGATGGATGGATGGACACACACACTTACTTCAGTGACATTCTTGGTTATATTTAAATATGAGGCATCAACTGTCTCTCCAGTGAGCAGCAATTGAAAATTATGGCCAGTAGGGGGCGCTACAGCACAAAGTACAAAACAGCAGATTTAAGCGTTTTAAGGAAACCTCTGTAAATCGGAACATTCACCTGATGAGGGTGAGCCGGTCCTTCTCCAATGGGTGATCATCCAGCCACTGGGAGTAGCGAGTCACTGACCACTCTGCCCTCTGGTGGGAAAAGAGAGTTTTTAACTCAGCACGGTTGTGTGTGTGTGTGTGTGTGTGTGTGTGTGTGTGTGTGTGTGTGTGTGGTCCCTGCTGTTACCTTTGTGTCTGCAAGCCTGATGTAAATGTACATGTGTGTAGACACTGTGTGCTCTAGTGCCACTGCAGGGACAGCCGTCACTGTCACACACCTGGTTTGGTGACTTGAGCTCTGGGGGGGCTCGTGTGAACAGGAAGTGCAGGATGGTGCTATAGGGGATGATGTCGCCCACGGCCTGACTGGCAGCCAGGTGCTCACTGGTCTGGAAGAGCAGGGGCCTGTGGGAGGGACGGCACACAGGTTCACTTGTCTCTCACACACACACACACACAACTTCCCTCAGAGGGATGGCCTGCTTCTCCAGCTGTCTCCCCTTCACATAAAGTAGGGAATAATGAAGCTTCCGGAAAGGGAGAGTGATGTGAAAGTCCTGGATGGCAGCAAATGAACGTGCAGGGGTTCTGGTTACTACTGGTTACTCCGACGCCACTGAAACACCACGAGACCCTCAGTGTGGCAGCTGGGAGCCCTGGTGTGATTTGCTCTTTTTGTGATGCCAGAGCAGGAGAGCAGAGTGGCAGCTGCAGCAGGAGGAGCGGTCCAGCCTGTGTTCCTCAGGGCTCATCGGTACGGTGGCGATGAAGAGGAACCGCACACACACGCACGCACGCACGCACGCACTCTTCAGCGAGGTCACTGTCACATGGATCGCCTATCCCCTGGGTTGTGTTTCAGACACCATTCCCCTATTCAGTGGTCAAACTCCATACAGTAATGAGCAAACAAACAACCTGATGCTGTTATACCTTTTACCATCTCCATGGATTCCGGTACGGTATCTCCTGGAGAGGGGGGCTAAACCTGTTGCCACTGCCCACTGAGATCTGGGAATGTCACACCCTTGACACGACCAGAAGAGGCCATGTTTCTGGGGACGTGCCGCAGGACAAACTGCCTCAGAGGTGCTGTGACAACACAGTCCCTCTATACAGTGTGCTGCTGGCCTGAGGGGACACCTATGTGATGCTTCTGGAACTCACCTGAAGGAGCGCAGAAGGCGGTATGGTTTCCCCAGATCTGAAACCCTCCTGCACAGCGGTGCCACTGCTAGCTCCATCTGTGAGACACACACACACACACACACACACACACACACACACACACACACACACTATCTTAGGGTTAGACTATATTGCACAGTTCAAACATACCAGTCCTACTGGTTTATGGAGACCCTGGACATGAGTACAGTACAACTTGTGTGTGTGTCAGAAAAAGGATAAGCTTCACCTTCACAGTCTGCTTCGCATTCAGACTGTGAGCGATATTCAACTCACATAGCTCACTCCTAGCTGATGTCATCAGTGCTCTCGCAAAGCTAAAAGAATAGAATTTACAACTCACCCCTGCTTACCCGAGATACAGATTGCATGGAAAAAATCCTACTGCTTGTAGCACAGAGACGATGGAAGAAACAAAAACAGCAGCACAGAGCGTTCGTGGTATGTGTGTGTGTGTGTGTGTGTGTGTGTGTGTGAGAGAGAGAGAGAGAGTGACATCTGCTATCTGTGACCCTCTAACTGGCCACACTGTCTACCCGGACATAGTGCATGGATGCAGAGCTGCACTCCTCCCAGGCCTGTGGGGTTATAGTGGTGTTGCAGGGACATGAATCCACCGCGATGTGCTCTCTTGTTTTTGTGGAGAAGGAAGGAGAAGTGCGAGAGCGGCTAAATCACACACTTGTTTACAAGGATGCTGTTTATAGAGCCATGTCGGATTGAAGGTCTCTCTTTGTTTCTGTGAGGCACGGCAAGCTGAGGTGGCGCAGTGAGGAGGATATGAAGACAAGGAAAGAGGAAGATGAGGGCGGTGAATATGACCATGGTGAGTAAGATAATGGTGACAGCCCTCACCTGAGCAAAGTCGGCTGCCAGCCGCATCTTGCCGCCCTCGCCCAGGGGCCGCAGCAGGCTGGCATGTCGCACGAAGAGCTCAATGGCACGCTGAGCGATGGTCTCTGTGCTGTCGTAGATGAAGTCGACACACTGGAAGTGGTGGAAATAGTCGCTCATGACGCGCGAGATGAAGCCCTGCAGCTCCTTCATGTACAGGGAACAGGGAACGTCGGGCTTGGCTGCGGCTGCAAGTGGCCTGAACGAGGGGACAGGGGCAAGCATGCAGGGTTGGTCAGTGGGCAGCAGTGGTTTCCACACCCTTGGGCAAGATCCACACGGGGGTTCTGGGACAGCTGCAGTATAGTGTCATGAGGGGGTTACCTCACTAACATAATGTGGAGTCACTGAAATGCTGAATAAAGAGCAAAAGCGATGAATAATGCAGACATGCCAAGCATCATCGTGTTAGAATTCGTTCATCCGCAGTACTCATGTCAAACAGGCCAGTGACCGCTCGACACTGGTCAGTTCAGCCCATCCAAGATTTTCTGGTCTATATGGCAGACAGGGGTTCTGGGTGTGGCCAAAATACATAAAATCAGTAGTGTAATTTAAGTCTTTTTTTTACTGCAGCGTTGTATGGTACTGCACTGTGTACTACAGTAACACTGTTATATTCCAATGTAGTGCGTAATGAACATGTAATGTGGAGTATAAAGTAAAATATACAGACATACAGTACATTGAATGATGTAAAAACAGTGTTTTAGGTGCCAACACGACTGGATGAGACACTGCTACGGGGGACCAGGGGACACTGTGCTGTCTTCATCATAATTACAATGGAGATGCTTTGATAGTTCTTTATCGAGATACAGAATCAACATTTTTGAAAACATTATTTTATTCATTGTTATTTTCTACAAAAAAATTTGGTAAATATTTGCATTGTCTCTTAAGTGTGAAAAAAGTTTCTTCAATCTCTAAGATTTTTCTTTTTTCTTTTTTTTCTAAAATTTTTGGGACTGCCCAAAATCCAAAAAAAACCTATAAAATCCAAAAACATTTAAGTCCACTAAATTGAGGATGGATTGCAACACTTTTGTGAACCCAATGTTTCAAAAGGAGCTGGAATTTGTAGTGTTTGGCATGATTTCCAATTGTTCTGTTGATATCCATTAAACATTTTAACTTGAATTAAAAATGCATTTTTACACATTCATAATTTCCAGCTGTTTTTTTCATTTCCTTCCAAATATGAGCTTTCTGCAGCACTCAAGGATGTCCTACAAAACCAAATTTTTGTATATAAAAAAATTTGATTTATGGCGCTTTTACGCATTTCCTGGAGGCTGATCTCTAGTTACAACTAATTAAGTATTTCCTGCATTTCGCTTCATCCATTTAGCTGATGCTTTTCTCCATAGCAGCCTACAATTTTAAGCTACTTACCATGATTTGCCCATTTATACAGTTGGGTAATTTTTACTGGAATAATTCAGGGTAACTACCTTCCTCAAGGGGACTGCAGCAGGTAAACTGCATGCACCAGTGTTTAGGGTTGCTTGGCGAGAAACACATGGTATTCTGGGTCACCACTAAAAAAATCTGGGACCTGGAAGCTGCTTTAAGGGCTTTTTGTCACCGCTAGTTTAACACCTCAGATGCCGGGAGATGCCTGATGTCATAACATGTAACCTTTCTGCTTTTGCGTTGCCTGACTCTTGCGAGGGGTAAACCTGCAAACCTCCAGCTCACAGTCTTACAGTAATTCTGATCATCAACTGCTAAGGCTTTGTGTGCATGCACTCTGTGTGTGTGTGCAGTCAGCATCACTCTCCAGTGGAACAGCAGCAGCAGGAAACGGCAGCCAGTCTCACCCAGAGAAGTCCTCCTGGTGCATGGTGATGATGATGGCCTCCACGGAATCACTGACAGACTGGAGCAGGGGCTGGACTGCCCCAGCCATCAGAGCTTGCACCTCCTTCAATACAGAGAGCAGTGGAGTGAACCTTCGGAGAACACGGGCTCACACACCGTTACAACACTCTGTACTAGACACACTGAGACAACCTGAAAAACCCATTACTGCTGCTGAAATGAGGACTTGCAGTTTAATTCCCTTATCTACAACCAGTTTTAATCTGGCCCCAGCAACGTCCTAATCCCCAGTATGAAAGGAGCAACTTTGAATTCATAGGAAGATACAAACCGTGTGTGTGTGTGTGTGTGTGTGTGTGTGTGTGTGTGTGTGTGTGTGTGTGTGTGTGTGTGTGTGTGTGTGTGTGTGTGTAAATGCCTTGTCCTTAACAGCTGTTTACCAAGGTGTGCAGCTACCTGCATCCCTCTGCAGCAGTGCTGTGCAAACCCCACCTCCTCTGGAAGACCGGGTGGACCACAACCTCCCCAACAATTTATCTCACATCCAATCTCCCGCAAGCCTTATCTAAACTCAATAGGTTACTTCCTCTGTGCAGGAACGTGGCCACCTGCGAGTCCATCTGAAGCAGCAAGATAAGGACTTCACCATAACTCCTCGCTTCATGATCAGACAGACGTGGAGCTGATGAACAGCTCTGCTCTTTAGCGACACTTTGAGCTGCATGGGCTACACTACACTGGTACATTTTTGCTCCCCTTGTATAGTTGAACACAACTGGCCAAAAACAGAACTGCTAATGACAACAACATGTTACACAAACACTGACTACATCAACAGGTTTTAAAAGATCATTCATAACTTGCAGGACTGCTATTCTAAGTGCAAGAGTCAAAATACTGGGTTATTGGTTCTATTCACAGTGGTGGAAGCCAACCAAACTGAACTTCTGAGCTCAGGAGTGCCCCACACAGGCCCACTGTAACACATTAGACCAGCCAGGAGGCTGGGCTGCTGCTGATTTTGGACCCCTGAGGTTTGTTTCGCTCCCACTTCTTTGGTTAGGGAGTTTTTTGATTTTGTTTCCTCAGGTGCCAGAAGGCTTAGCTCAGGTGAATACATTAACAAACTGTCTTCGATATCAGCGTGCTTTTTGCCTTTGTCACTTGTGTCAAATGTACACTCTGTTGTTCAGCACAATATGGCATTTTATTATGAGGAACACAACATCCATCATTCCAGTACTGAATTGTACTGCTGCTCCATGGTACCGGCAATGAACTGTCAATCTACAAGTGGGGAGTGGGATTAGAGTTCAAGGTGAAAATGCTGCACATTATGTGTCAGTCCAAAAGAACAAACACTAAACAATGAAGCACATCAGTAATTAACTCTGAAACGAAATACTGACTAACTGCAGTGTAAATACAGGCCGTCAGAGCTGGGCATGTGGAAGTGGACAACAGGGGGTACCTGTAGGGCAGCTGAGAGGGACTGTTCTGCTGCTGGAGGGAAGGAGATCAACCCGGATATCATCTGTAACACACAAGTCAGATTTAAAAAATCTCATTTCATTTATATTAACTGAATGGTGCAGCACACAGCATAGTGGTTAGAACTGAAAGGGCTTAGATCCTATCTTGCCCTGTAAACCTGCAGCAAGGGACTAAAGCTGAATCGATATAGTAGAAATTAGCCACTATATGAATGGGTAACCCACTGTCAGTAGCTTAATGTGCAAAAAAAATTATATGTAGCTTTGGAGAAAACCCATGATAAATTATCAATAATAATAATAATAATAATAATAATAAGAATAAGAAAATGATTAATGATGTAGAAAAATCTCAAAATAACACCTATAACAAATGCTGTGATTTGTATTGTTCAATAAAAGGGGACCTCTGCAGAGTGAAGAAGACCTTTAATCCGACTCTAGGCCACGCAATGGAATCACAGGCGTCTTGAGCCAGAACTCAGAGGAGCAAATGGGGAAGAGACCGGAGCAGTGAGATCCACTGCGCGCCTCTCTGCATTTAGCGCTCCCTCTCAGCGCTGAGATTACAGGGCTGCGCAGATGAGCAGAAGCGGCGTTGATAACCCCGCGGCTCCTCTGTCATCACAGAGCCTCTCTGGAAAGGTCACCATGGAGCAGCTCCACATCTGAGCAGCAACATTTTGATAACTGTGATGTAAAATAATTTTACGGTGACGGTAATTTCAGACAGCTTCTCCTCACAGGACCAGTGTGGTAGGGCACGGCAAATGGAAACATGTATATTTAATAATTCAATTTTTATTGCATTCTTTACAGGGAGTCCATTTCCTGTCGGCTGCAGTGCCATGCTGTGGATGACTGGAACACTGCTCTCTCCCAGGGGACTCTACTGTGAGCTGAGCCATCCGATTAACTGCTGGAGATCAAACCATATCTACTATACATGGAACCTGAGGCCTGAACTTGATTCTGATAGTGAGGACCGGAAACTCAGGGATTTTGGTCCCAGGAGGGCCACCACAGTGCTCTGCAAGGTGACCTACGGAACGAGCCGTTGCACAGAGACCAATGGAGCTATGAGGCACCTACCTTCTCCACAGCCTGCTGCAGCCGGTACAGGGAGTTGACCACTGCCACGTTACGCCTCTGTCCCTCTGTCAGGGGTCCAATCACTTGGCTAGCGTCGCCCTGAGTGCACAGCTGGAGCAGGGAGGGAAACAATAAGGCGAGAAGATGAAATGGGATAGATTAGCCAGGAACGGAACTGGTGGTGAACCAGCATTTGTTCTCTCTTCTGCTGTGGCCCCCTTGTTTTGGTTCGCTGTCTCAGATCCGACTGAAACCCAAAACACAAACCCGCTTAGTTGGTCCACGTTTCCAAGGTGCCAGTTAGCAGTAATGTAACGATATCACACTGTGGAGGACATCCTCCACTGGATAAGCATCAGGCTCCTTCTCCAGCACAACCGCACTAATGCTTTAGAGACCAAATGCTTAAATGAAAATAACACAAATCTTACATTTTCAACAAAATAAAAAGCAATATTTTTAAAAAAGTATCAGCACTATAGACTCAAAAAAAACTTTGGGGCAAAAAAAAAACTTACAACAACGTGAAGTTAGTGCCATGGTAACTATATCTAAAAATGGCACGGGGAATGCTAATTATCACCCTCCTGACAGGTGTGCTCCTGTATGCTAAGGTGATGTCAGCAACCGGCTCACACACACGGCTATTTGTGGATCCAGAACATGGAGCGAGGAGACCCTGGGATATACCGTTGTCGAACGAAACCCAGGTGGGATTGTGAGCGTGATCTTGGTCCTCTAGCCAATTTGTGGTGTAGAAAATATTTCTCTCAGATCTTCTGACCCTGGTGGCCCCTGGCAGGCTGCTGTGCACGAGACAACGGCGCTGGGGCATCACCATGGTCATACTGTACAGGATGGCTTCTGTCTAGTTTGCCTTGGTCTCCCAAACAGAGGGTCCAGTGAAAATTCCCAGCATGCTGCTCCTGTGATAGCTGCCAAAGGCCACAGCACACACAAGCTGAGATCATTCCAGTGTGCTTGTCTGTCTTTTTAAAGCAAACTGCCCACGTACCCTCACTTTGATCAGGTAAAAGTCAAACAGACGGTAATCAAAGCTGAGCTGGGGTAAACACCCCGCTTTACTAGGAATATACCACATTCAGAGCTTGCCTGGCCTCAGTGAAAACTACAGATTCACAGCTCTGCTTCTGCCATGTGTTCCTGGATGCTCCAATTCTGGAAATGTGTTGGCAGGGTGAAAGACCCAAGATGGGGAACAGATATCCATGCCCTACATTTAAACTCAGGCACAGTCCTCACAAGTTCATGCTTAAAGCTCATCTCTAACATCCCTGTTGGCTCCAGCATCTGCTGGTCAAATGGCTGAAGCACCCAGAGGGGCAGCCTCGCTGCAGGAGGAGTGACCTCAAAAATGGCCAAGCCATCTGGGACTACCTGTGATGCCGAGGCACCACCAATGAGCTGGTTGATATAGGTTCTGTCACTCCTTTTGCAGTGGACAGATGGCCTGGTTCAAAGACAGGCAAGGACAGGGGAACAAAGAGGGGCACAAAGAGAGGAGGAAATATAATGAAACGGGAAGGCCCCTGTCACTCTCCCCCCTCTGTGCTATTGCACACCCACAGAGCAGGGTTAACCAGGACATCATGCTGTGGAAGGTTGACGCCTGCATCAGCTCCATACTTTATAGTGAAAACTATGGCACAGAAGGAAGGTCCTCTAACCTGGGTTACAACTGCCCAGTGTCCTGCAGCAATGACGTACGGAGGGTGACGTCACGACATGGTCTTGGTCAGAGTCAGCTGGTTCACCGCTTTGACAAATAACTGAATCCAAGTGTCCATTTAAAGTACATTTCCAAATGTTCTAAAGTGCTAAAAAAACTGCTGTTAAAAGAAAAAAATCCACATCAAGTTGCTCAAATTATCATAAATGGAAGTGTTCTGTAAGGAAAACAGCCATCAATGTGGCATTTTATCTATACAAAAACAACACATCCTGCTCAGATAAGTGTCCGGCACTACAGCAGAGAGACCAGGAGACGTGGCGTACGGAGCTCTGCTATGCCCTTAAATTATGTCCAATTACCCCACCTGCATCAGACCACGCTTTCTGAAAATCATCTGTCAAAGGCTGCTAAATTTGAGGAAGCCTGGTAATATCACCCACCTAATGTCCTGCTTTTCCTCGGGGGAGAACGGGATGTTAAAAGCACGTACGCTATTTCCAGGCTAATGGCCAACATAACGACTCAATCTGTGTCGACTTTGTGCTGGCCTTTTCCCCTTCTTTTGATTTATCCAAAAAAAGGACTGCTGGTTTTTCTGATCAATTATGACAGCCCAATGAAAACAGACCCACGGCAATGCAAGCATAAATGAGTTTTTCCCCTCCCCGGGATGTTGGCTGGACGCTAATAAAGCAGAGCAGATAGTCCTGTGCTGCCACTCAGCTGCCACTGTGAGACGCCTGCGGGCCCGAAGACCTCATCCTCCCTCGGCTCAGAGCCCAGGGGTGGACACGCAGGAAACACGCTTCACCATCCCCGGAGAAGGGCAGAAAGGTGGTTCCAGACAATGAGCATGCGCAATCACGCATTTCGTACAAAATGCATCCCTCAGCTCCTGCTAGTTCTGATTGGCATCATATTTTCATGTAGCACAAGAGAGAAAACATTTTCTGTCAAAACAATAACAGCTGAATCACTGAATTTTCACTGGGGTAAGTTTTGATTTTAATAAAACAGACAATGAAAGCACTCTGCTCAGGTCCCTCCTCAAGTATACAAAGACCATGTACACCTACAGAGCAGAAGGATCACTCTGCTGTTATTCATGCCATTTCACCATCTTCCCATCATGCACCGAGGCAGTTTGGTAGCTCACCAGCTGTTCTGACTTGACACAGAAGAGCTGGATGGTCTTGGCTGCGTTCTTGGCCACGGCCAGCGTGAGGTAGGGATCCACGACAGCCACGTTCAGCTCGCTGGAGGAGAGATGACACAGGTGTGCGTGAGACACACATGCAGACATGCATTTGAGATGCCCAAATGATCCGACCACCACAACTGTAAAACAATAACAACCTCAAAGACTCTGGATCAAACAAGGCTGATAAGTTTCCACTACTTTCAAGCTAAATAATAGACCTGATGATGTTTCTACATAGCAAATTCAGCATCTTTATTCTGGCAGTTGCCATAACCTCCTACCATCATTAAGATGACAGGATCCTCAAGCCATAAACACAACTGTCAAATTTATTTCTCAATTCTGTCATATTAATAGTTCAAAAATTGTTGCAAAGTGGGGCAAAGTGATACAAAGGGGATGAAAAAAATCTAAAGTCTTCCTTCACTCTATACAGAATCAATTAGGAATACATTAGATTCCACTTCGAAGGGTCCATAAAAACACAGAGAGCCTCTCTAAACCTCACTTTCAAGCATTTCAAAGTAGTGCTTCACTTCTGAAAGGCTTTTTAACTGAGACTTATTTCTTCTAGCCTGTGGGCCGCATCAATCGACCGCTGGGGGGTCGAATGCCGAAGTGCTTGAGGGTGGGGTGGGCAATTCTGGAATGTTGTGCTTTTCAGTAACAAAAGTTGCGAGAAGCACTGAACCTCACTGTGACTTTTGGAAGAGAAGTAACACACATCCATATAAAAAGGACAGGTACAGCTTCAGTTCACAGGTGAGGTAAAGAAGGACCAGCTCTCTAAGACAGCAACCTTTTGCTGCAGATTCAGATCATTATAAACCAGTGTTTAGTTGACACCTTTGTGCAAAATCAATTAATCCATTTGATAATCAACTCAAAATATAATCTAGCCATTTATACAGCAGTGTATTTGTACTGCGTCCATAAAGTACCTCAAGTAAAGGTACTGTAGCTGTATAAGGGATTTGAATCCTGGTCCTTCACTTGCTCTAACTACTACTCTACCCACTGGGTCAGGGGGCCCAATGCAGGGGCATGGTACCTGGCTATTGTCTTGATTATGCTTTCCAGTTCATCGTTGGATGGGGGGTTGCGTCCTCCCTGGGGGAAAACAAGGTTGATGGGATCGAAGAGGCGTGACAGTGATTTGGACAGGTAAGCCGCTTCGTAGGGATACAGCGAGTCCTTCAGCGCCTTCTCTGGACTGTGTAAAGAGAAAAAAAGGGAAAGCATTAAACAACAGTCTATCAGGTATCAGAACAGACTCCATTCCTTCTGCTCTCCAGATCGAGCTGTAAACCCTGGACCTGCTGTCATCACCTGCCCCCCAGACCACATCCTGCTATTTCACTCACATCTTCCTAGCCCTTCTTCATTTTCTCATCCTCCTTCCCTCCTCTGTCACCTCATGACATGTTTGTTACCGAGGCTGCCACCTACTTGCGGGGAACCCGCCGGCCTGTCTCTGCTCCGCCTGCTCTTATCTGCCCGGTGAGTCTGGGACCGTGTGGCACCTTTGAAAAGCTCATCCTGATTGACAAGTGGGACAATATGCAGGGCAGGACTGGGTAACACATACGCATGCACGCACACACGCACACACACTTGCCACCATAATGTGTGAGCTCCAGCAGATCTCTTCCAGAGCGCTTTCAACCTGGTGTCTGGACCAATGAAAACCAACCTGTTGTATGAAAAGGTGTGTGTGACTTGCCGGAGGGCACTTCTCCACAGGACTGCCTAGTGCACATCTTTATCTCCCACTTTCTCCCTTGGTTGTGTGTGTGTGTGTGTGTGTGTGGGGGGGGGGGGGGGTTGGTGACAGTTAAGCTATTGGTGAAAAGGCCAGGTGCAGGGAGAAAGGTTGTGGCCTTTCATCTCCCCTTCGCCTCTGCTGGCTGTGAGGCTGGGCTTGCACCGGCAGCTTTGTGAAGACGGGGCATTCACCGTGGCTTTCTGGCTTTCAGCACCTTCTCGCCTTCTTTAAATGGGAGCAACCCCCTCCCCGTCACGGGCTCTTTTAAGGCCTCCGCAGAAACACGCGCATCGCAAGCGCCGCAGCCGTGGCACGTCTCTCCAGCTGCATTCAAGCCAGCTTTCCTGTGCAGAGACACTTTCGGAGGGCTTCACTCCCCCCGAATGCTCACGCTTCCCTTCGTGCAGCATAACAAACACCTACGACAGTTTTGTCAAGTGGTGTTAATAGCCAGCGTTTTAATTACCTGTTTCCACCAATGCGCAACATCTGACAGACTTTACACACACAAAAAACGGGTGCCGGTGCAGAAAAAGTGAAAATTATCTCTTGATTAGTATTCATCAAGCATAATTTTTGCCAGGCTGGTGATTCAGATGAAATACTGAAATCTATTATCCAAGCTTTGCGTCTCCACGGAAATAGCAGGCAAGGATGCTGCGGAACAGACTGCTTTGTGTACATTAGGAGCTGGTAGACTATCTGAGCCATGATCCGAGATCTGATTTTTAATACCTTTTTATCTTTAATAACCTTCGGCGCTAGAAAAAAATACCGTTTAATAACTTAGGTAAATAGTGCGAGAGTATGAGTACACAAAGTAACACTGAACATACTGAATAAATACGACTATGGATTCCATTTGTCACAAACAATAGTATAGTGAACGATTTTGCAAAACACTGCTAAAAACAACTATGAATGAAAAATCAAATACAACTGCAATAAAACTGTTATAACACCTTAACACTTTCTGCATTGAGTCTTCATTGTTTATTTTTTACTAGTGGAATTTTCATAAAATATTTTGACAAATACGGGATCTGGTGGTTTAGGATGTGAGGTAGGGCTCGCCCTGGACAGGACACCATTAATCACAGAGCAACAAAAGACACTCATTCACTCTCACACACACCAAGGGTAAATTAGAGTCAAAAGCTGACATGAAACAAATATTTGGACTGTGAGAAGAAGCCCACGTGAACATGGAGAACATGCAAACTCCATATGGATGGAGCCAGACTCGCAGTCCAGGAGCAGTGAGGCACCAGTGCTACCTGAAGCATCACTGCTCCACATCCATCACAATCCTGGTGAACCCCGAATCCCAAACTCACTCGTAGTCCTGCTTGCTCTGAATGAAGAGATCGTGGGGCTCCAGTTCAGAGGTGGGGAGTTCCACAGGAAGGTCCAGACCCCCAGTAACTCCTCCGCTGCTCACAAGCGCCCCCTGAATATTGGTGCTGTACTGCTGAAGCCGCTTCCACAGCTCATTGTAGAGCCTCAGCAGCTTGGGGTACTCACCCTCCAAGGCCTGCTTCAGAAAGGCAGAAGCTGGGGATGCAAGAGAGGGAGAGAGGTGGACTGGTGATCAGCGAAGGTCCATTAGGACCAACAGGAAACAACAGACCCTGAGCATGATTCAGTCACCAAGGTCAGCCTGAGGCCCGGGACCCATAATATGCCCAGTCCACAGTTTTAGCATGGTCATGTTGTATTTGTGCCTACTTGTCCATGTTTGAATCTTGAAATAAAAGTGTATGACGGACAAACTGGAGCCATTTTATGCATTAGTCACAAAAAAATGACAAATTTCGCTGTCAAGACAACAACATTTAAACAACGGGCTAAACAGAAGGGACAGAAGTGAGAGTTAAGCAAAGGAGCTGTCTGACAGCAAAACGCCTCAAGACCTTTTCAAAGCACAGCATCATTAACATGTTAATAACAGAGCTTGAAGTGATTAATTGCTATTCAAAATGATGCTGGGCGAATGACTTTACTGCTGCTAAGCGTACAGTGAATTCATAAAACGTCTTCCCAACCTTAATTAAAATGAGCCCAGTGTGGCAGCAATTGGATCTGAGCTCAGAATCAATTCCCTGCTCTGTTTAGGAGCGTCTGAGGAACCGACAATGGCGGGCAGCTCTGTAAATCACCCTGACGTTTCATGCGCAGCAACCATCAGGGAGACTAGGGAGCAGAGGACGGTGTCGACTGGCGTGATAACAGTGGTGCTTCCCGGTGCACGAACCATCCGTCTAATCGGGGTTGGCGGCCACTTCAAGCTGAGCGACGAAGGTCAGATACGTGAAACCAAAAGCAGAGGGACACAGAAGAGCACAGTTCACATTGGTCCGACGAAACTAACTCGCAAGCCTGAGTGAACGATACCGCTAATACTAGAGGCCACAGACAGAGAAACAGCCACAAACGTCCTGGAAATTGCAGTTTACAATTTCACTCCGATGAAGGACAAAACAATGCTACGGATATTGTGTTTAAAGTTTATGGTGAAGGAGAAGCCACAGTGTATCAGGGACTAGAACACACTATGTACTGAGTAACTTGGAGCAGAAAACTACTGAATGAAGAAGAGATTTTTCTGTGGAGCCTTCCAGAAGCGGAACTATATAGGTAGATGGTTTAAAGCTTGTCGATGTTGCTTCCCAGACGCAGCACCAGGAACGACATACATTCCTTTCAAATGGTTTTCTTGTTTCCATTTGCATGTAAAGTTTGATGTCCTACGTTGTCCCAGCAATGAGACGGCAACGTGTTCCATTTGGCTGAGGTGCTAGGCCTGCTCTGCCAAGATCTCCTAGTGTGATGTTCAGTGTTAACACAGGTCACTGTTGTTAAAAATTCAAACAAACGTGGGCTGTCCGCCGTCCTCTTTGCCAAGGGGTGTTAATGAGGGCTGTGACTGGCATGCTGCTCAAACCCCTCCTCCAACAATGTGAATCCAGTGCCTCCCGAGAGCCGCGGATCTCACATTATCTGCTAGGGATGCTACAGAAGGCTTATTCACGAACACTGGTGAGCTGTACATCAGAACCAAAAATAGTGGGAAAAACAATTCTGGCCACTTTGCGTGTCACACTGGGCAGATAAGAAATGGTGAACCAGGGGCAGACGGAGGGTGGGAGGGGGGTTGTGATTTACGATACATTTAAATGTCAGCCGGACGAGGTGTGACTGGGAAAAACAAGGGTGACAGGCATTTTAGATCTACTGTGTGATGGGCAGTGGTTTGCAGTTAACTGGGCACTTGGTTCTGGAGCACCAAAGCACTACAACCCACCATGGATATGGGTAAACACCTTATGCAGTGAAGGTGATCTGGAATGTTAGCACATTACAGTTTTTTTGGAGCTCCAGTGTCAGAGCCATTGCTTGTCTGACAGAACGTAAATACATCACTGCCTCCAAGTAGTTAACAGGTCAATGTCACTGTCTGGCTACCGTGTGTTTACCCTTAGCTGTGTGAAGTGGCCACACACATACACACATCAAGTTTGCATTAAAAATGGAAACCATAAGCAGATGGGACATCGCTCTGTGTGTGTGTGTGTGTGTGCGTGCGTGCGCGTGTGTGCGTGCGCGTGTGTGCGTGTGTCCGTCCTCACAATTTTGTCAATACTTCTGTCACATTCTAAGAAACATCAGCAGCACACTTACCACTGGTGGCCTTCTGGAACTCAGTGGACAGAATCTGAGTGACTGAGGTCCAGAATATGCGCATGATGTCCGCTTGTCCATCCTGCTGGGCCAGAGAAGCAGTGGAGTGAGTAAGCAGGATGTCACTGACACTACGTTAATACTACTGAATTATTTTGATCGATGTGCTACTGACTGAAGTTAAACCAGGCAACCCAGGCCTCCAGATAAGGTCAACAGCAGACCCAATACAGCCAAGCATCAGCAAAAGGATTTAACAAAAGACAAAGAATTAAACACATTCTAAAGTATCTGATTGTCAGGAACTATACACCACATTTCAATATAGCCTTAAATATTTAACATGGATACTGAGGACAACAATGGATTCTGTTTCGACAAACACAACCCAGCCCGACTCAGCATCAGGAGATTTAGAGATAGAACACTTTTAGACCCTCATACAAGAGCCACTTGTCAGACACAGGTCTCTCAATTCCTGGGCACAGAGCTGCTTCTCAATGCCTGGTCATTGCATTATGATACAAACATCCCTCAATGTATTTACAAGTTTTGTGAAAACCTCAGATAAAAATACATTTTTAAAGACTTTTATTTATGGATTTAATTTTTAATCAACTATTCATCCAACAAATGGTTGCTATGTTCCAGAGTCTATTGCGGAAGGCATGGAGTAGGGAACACCCTAGGTGGCTATTAACTGTGTATCCACTCCTGCAACATTTGTCATTGTCTGCCCACTTTTGGTTTCTGTTATCTATAGGGCCCATAAAAGTGTGTTTTATTTGCCAGATAGGTTCTCAGATTTAGGCATTAGAAAAAACAATGGTGTAAGACTTATTTTAGCATTTTTACTAACTTCATTAAAAATTAAAACAGTTTAAAATTAAACACCTTCTCTGAAAAAATTCAAATTTAATGCAGACTGTTAACTGACTTAACCTTATAAACATGTGCAAAGTTTGCAGTCTTGTTTCTGATCAGCAATACTCAGGAACACCAGATGGGATTTATAAGCACTGTGGAAGCGAATTGAATTAATCTATTTCAGTGCATTTTACTGCCAATTATTGAGTGGATGCGATAACACAGGAGACGCTGGTTCCAAAACTAATAGAGTCTGAGAGTAGAAAATGGGAAAAGAACACAACTAAAACCAAGTAATTAAACAAGAAAATGCTTATGTCTTTGGACATTCGTAGCTCAAAGCGTTTGTGGAACAAGAACTCGGAGTGATCAGTCAAAAGTGAGACAATATGCTGTTACCATGCGCTTTGAAACCAATCTACTCACTTAGCAAAGCAAAAGTTATTTTACACAACATTCGCCACCTGAACATGACAGCAGTGTTCTATGTCCGTGCAACATTCTGCTGCTTATACTCATCACGCTCAGTCACACCGTGACTCATGGAAAAGAAAGGAGAAAAAAAAAAAAACATATTTATATAAAGTCATCACAGGATCAAGATTTTTAATATGTGAAGCAGTAACACTAGCAGAATGCTGCTCTTGTGCCTTGTATGAAATAACAAGAATAAAGAAGTTGGCAATATTTGTGGGAGATAATGTTCTGTTTTCTATCACACCTAAGACATGGACAACTGTACAATAAAAAATTCCATAATCACTGCTTCATGAAAGCGTGGTGTGACCAACAAACACATAAATAAATGAAAGCAATGCATCACCAGCATCTGTATTCTGTATTTTGAGTGTGTTCGCAGCACCCATCTTAAACACGGCCATCCCGCATTTGGCGTATGCTGCCAATTTCATGCACACAACAAGTGTGTCGCCTTAATGACAATTATAGCTGTTCTGTAGAATCCCAACTTTCACAGATGTCACAGTGGGGGGTGTTGTTTCCATAGAAACATCAACACTGATCTCAGCCAGGGTGCAATACTCCAAACCAAGAGATTACACTTTCGTGACAACTGTAAAAAAAAAAAAAAAAAAAACTACACAAAAACACTCCGATGTGCAAGCTGTCTAGACACGGTATTTTCGTAACTGTGGAACCAGACGTGAAATTGGTTGTTACAAATGAAGGTCATAATTTGTCATCCATTATTGTCACATCTCTTCCGGTGTGGGTGGCCCAGATCCTGTCCCAGTAGTGCAGGATGTGAGGCAGGGCACACCTTGGACGGGATGCCAATCCATTGGATGGCACTCACGCTCACTGTCACTCGCATACAGAGTAGGGCAATTTTAGTCAGAAATGTCACAAAAATAGTTTTTTTCTGTTAAATTGCAGCCAGAAGGGAAACCCATTAAGATACTCCTTAGCAGGTGTCAGATAGCCCAGCGGCAATGAGAATGCCTCAAGTTTGCTGCTGCTTTACTGCAGCCTTTTTTTTTTTTTTTTTTTTAAACTGTTCCCCAATTGCTGCAATCCCATAGTCCTCTGGTGCCCAAAACCATGTGCTCAGGCACACACATGCACACAACATCAAACACCCTTCAAAAACATGCGTTTCACACAAAATACACCCAAACCTAAAAGAAAAGCCATTTGCAAAAATGTAAGCTTGCTTGGTCTTGTTCTTCCATCTATGCAGAGACATACAGAAACTCGCATGAATTTGCAAGCGCACGCACACGCACACACAGAAACGCCCCTGTGTCCCACATACACTCCCACACACTCAATCTCTCCACTCTCAGCATAAACAAAGTCAACTTCCACTGTAAGATATAAACAACACTTTGGAGTCAAACTGTAATCAGTATGGATTTTAACGGTGTGATCAATATTCCTCCAAGAGGGAAAATAATCACCGCAGACCTTTGATGCTGTACCTGGAATACGACTGTCACACACAAACACACCAAGCTAATAGAAAATTTATCTCATATTAATCGTTAACTTTTCACACACTTACTGAATCATTTCACAGACACAATCGTTGCTTCACTCACACAACAGTTTTGATGTCATCGTAGCAACATGTTCATACGGCACCATTTTATCTCCTCTGCAGATTAATAACATCCACTGTTACACCAGGATGTATAACTTTTCCAGTAAAGGGCACCATTTACATACTGCAAATAAGAAGTGACACATCTATTGGCTTTATAGAAACCTGGAAAATAGCTAGTTATATCAGACACGCTTTATTTGGCCGGAAAATGAAATTATCAGAAAGAGATCAATGCCTGTCAGTGCTTGGAGGCCAATAATTAGTCCTGCTCCCTGTGAGTTTAAAAGGCTGATTCTTTTATTGTCATCAGTCTGTGGAGGTGACATTACAGAGAATTTGTTGGCAATTTTGGTTTTTCTTCTGCTTAAAGCTTCCACGGCTAACATGAAGGAAAATACAGTCCATGCTACGGATTGTGCATTTGGTTTTTCATGGACTGACTCAGGAACCTGGGGTGCACAAAATGCACTCATGCTTCACCAAAGGGAGTCGTTTAAACCGTAATTCAAATATTGACTCTGCCAGCACACGGTGTTTCCAAATACAGTGACTTCCACTGCTGCCATGTGACCTCCAAACACTGCAGCCATTCCCAGCTGGGATCCAAGTGAACAGACATCGAGACACGGGCTTCTCACATCACTGCAAATGACGCAGGCACACAAAGGTCGACACGTGGAGGGTGGGGCTATAGTCTCTGGGCATAAACAATGTGCTTCAGTCTCCAAACATCTCACAAGTCCAACAGGACCAGAGAAGATGATCCCCGCCCAGCTGGCTCGGCCCTGCTGTAAGGTGACATGTAGAGGACTTAAATGTAACAATTGTGTAGCTAATGACAGAAACACATATCACAATCCTAGCAGGGATCTTGACCCACAACCAAGATATCAGCAGTCTACATTATTAACCACAATGAGTAGGAAAGCAGCGACACAACTTGCTTATCGTCAGTGATCTAACATAGGAAACAAACCAGCTGTGTTTACTGTTGTAACAGCCTTCAATTACTGGTACAATAATGTTCTCAGCTTCACATCAATGCCGCTCGATTGAGCATCTCAGAGTTCCTCGAGTGAAACAGCCTCGAGGCTTCATTTAATACTGGGAACTGCAGGAAAGTGTACTGACGGATGCCTCCTGTAAACATCCTTAATTTGGTGGGACGCTAGGCCCTTCTTCTCACAAATTTGTCACTCACTGGGAACAGCTGTCCCTCTGTCATCCAGATTGCGTCCTGTTAACGGGTTGTAGCTTCATTTATAAAGGTAGAAGCCAAAAGGGGAAGAGTAAGGAGGAGGAGGAGGAGGAGTGAAGGAGGAGGAGTAAACAGCATGAGAAAATGTTAATCCACTTGCAGAGATGCATTATGGAGGTGGTGCAGTAAAAGGCTGCTACTCACGCTGGCCATCAGATACAGGGAGAGAAGGAGACAAATGGCCATTGATAACACATTTGGGGCAGTACAGTGTAGCACACCATAGTCCAGAAGACTGAGGGACACCAAGCCGAACAAGTCTTCTTATTCTGTACCCGTGTGGTGACACCGATATGGAATTCACATAACTAAACTAATTGGTGAGTTGTTCAGCACTCCCAGAGATGCAAAGTGATTTATAATTTCAAGGTAAAAAGAGATTTACATTTCCAACTTAAAAAGTGTTATGAGGATCATTACAAAAAATGCAAGCATGGTTGCTACTTGCCATGGATACAAGTAGAATCGCTGCCTCAGGACAGGAACATGGAGCGGCCCAAGCTGGCGACAGCTTGATGGACAGTCGATCTCGAGCCATTAAAGAGACCACATTTCTGCGGAAGGCAGGCAGCATCCCGTCGCTTGCCATGTTCCCCTGTCACCCACCTATCCACTCCTGGAGTCACATGTCCCTTGGGTACAGGCAGCAAACGCACAAGCAGATGTGTGACTCCTAGTCAAATCAATAAGCCTTTATTATTTTCCAAGCCTGCTGGGTGCATTACATGTCCAACAGGAGAGCACTGAGTCCATGGTGTAGGGGGATGGGGTTTTTCTGGCCTGGGAGAAGGGACAAAGGAATGGAGACCTCAGCTAGGGACAGTGCTGTTGTTGCCACGGTGGGAAGAACACTGTGAAGCCCTGACTTCCTGCCCCAAGATGACCGGGCTGACGTCAAACTCACTCAAGCCAAAATGGGTCCATTAGTCTTGAAGGCGCTGGGTGCTGGTTAAAACCAAGCAGGACTTGCTAAGGGAGCTGACAACAGAGTGTGTGCTCATTCAGTTCCTTCAAAATACCCCCCTGCAGTAATGCGTTTCTCCACACAACCAGGGCTTTGCAACACACACTCTACAAGGATAAACTTCCAGGTGACCTTTACTAGATAATATGACAGAAAATACACTGTTGCTACTAAGTAATTTGAGCAGCACTGTGGATGAACTGGTTAGAACACAAACCTTCAGGATTTCGTCAATGAAGCACACGTGTGTAACTGGATCTCTCTTCTTGGACAGAACCTTCTGGAGGTGTTGTACCTGCATATATAAGAGTGTGAATTAGGCCAAATAGAAAAAGAAGAATAAACTTTTCTTTACTCCTTTCTCAGATGTGAAGTTTCTCTAATGCTTATAATTATTATTAATATTTATTTGACTGATACATTTGTCCCAGCTGACTTGCGACACTGCACTTACAGGGAAAACTAAAGGAATCTCAGGTGTGTCTAAGAGATATGAACATTCTTTGGACATAACTATTGAGAACATGGAACAATGAGGAGACAGGTTAAGGTTCATTGTACCTGTCCACAGGCAGCACAGATCTGATCCATGAGTTTCTCCAGGTTGGTCCAAAGTGCGGCCCTGAAGGCAGCTGTGTTGCCAGGGGTTGGCATCACTGCACGACCTGGCCCACCTTAACACCACACACGTGTCCAAACATAAACCACTGTATTAGCAACAATAAACATAAACACACCCAGTAATGTACCCTTGTGTACAAAGACTGCCCTAGATAAATCTAGAGAGAGCAGCTCATACCTCGAGTGTTTCCAGACTGCGTAAGCACACGGATGTCCAGGGCATTGGCCACGTTGTCCTGCACAGTGGCCCTGTAACCATCCACTACGCTGTTGATGGTCTCCCTCAGGCTGCCCAGGTTGTAGAAGACCTGCAGTGCTGTTCCCACCTGCGTAGGATTCTGGGGAGAGAAGAAACACATGTAGGAGGTGCTGCTTCTTTACTGAATGTGAACACACCTGCTCAACAGGTGGGAACAAATCATTTTGACTGAGAATGGGTCCTCCCTGCAAAACTATTGCTAAATATCAAATTAGACAGAATGAGGGGAAAATTTCAAGTGAACAAAATGTGTTTCGGAACTGTCCCTCATGGACCCGAGAGGAGCAATTACAGGGAAAGAGAAAAGGACAGAATGAGAATGAGGGAGAGAAGGTGGGAAAGAGGGAATAAGAGGGAATAAGAGAAACTGAACCAACGGTAGCTTAACACAAAAACATTCATAAGAGGAAATCAAAGACCCAGACTCAACACAGACACAAAATCCCTAATTGAAAAGTCTGCAGTGAATGGCGTGAATGAGTGCTAAGTGTCATCACTACAGGGCCCTGAACCCTGAGAAGCAAGAAAACACAACCTGCTCTTACCTTTGATAACAGTGGAAATCGGCACGCGAACGACATACATCACCGGCAAAAGGTCTTATTCAAATGTCCACAGCACTACTACTGAGAAGCAACCCAGAATAACAGCCACGGGGTACTACGGAATGACTGCTTCCTCAGGTATTGGTAGAGGGGGCATCAGAAATGTATTTCACTGCTAAATTATCATTATCTAGCGAAGCAGAAAAAAGAAAAAACACTAAAAGGAAGATCAGAGGAAGTAGTAATGCATACTCGTGCATTTCTCCTGCTGCACTAATGGAGATGGAGGAAATCGGGCCTGATTAAAGCTTGTGTTAACAAGGGAACACGAAGTGGCCGTGAGCACTTTGGTTGAGCCACACATGGCATTGGCCAGGGAGAACGTGACCCCTGTGGGTCACTTTAGCCTTACAAACCCACAAGTGGACGATTTTACTACATCAGTGACTAAGCCACGCCCCCTTACCTGCACTCTGCCCCTCCCACTCTGAGTGTGTTTCCAAAGTGAAGAGGTGAATGTTATGCTGAGCGAGTGGAGCAGTGGTTAGAGCTGCTGCCAGATTTTATTCCCGCCTCCCGCAGTGGTATCTTAGGATACCCTACAGCAACAAATTTTTAGAGTGCTACACAGTTGTATAAATGAGTGCAGTATTGTAAAATACTTCACAGAAAAATGTCACATAAACAGATAAAATTAAAACAAATAGTGGGGTTTACCTTTTCTGTACCCCTGTTCAAGAGCCACTCAGGAGGTCCACCCCAAATAGCACAGGTATGTCACTATGGTCCTATAGTTTCAAATCCAAGATATTTTAGTTCAGTAAACCCCTGAGAAGTCATACAGGTGTTTGGGCCTTCAGAAATCCCTCTGGATTTATCCCTTACAGGCCTGCAAAGTATGTTTGTGTGAACCTGCAGATGTACTGAGGCTGCACACCCTGTGTAAAAGACACACAAACAGGTATGCTGGTGCTGTGAGATCATGATTTTGTCAGAGGAAGACCACTGACAGGAGGTTCAGGTGTGAACAGGTAAATAATGGAATATTCTAGTGAAGTCTGTTGGAAATGGTCATGCTAACTTTGAGCGATTTATACGCTGTCTGGAAACTGTATGAAAACAGCCGCCAAGACCAACATGCCGTAAAATAAAACATGGAAACTTTTGTTTAAAAAAATAAATAAATAAAAATACAATCCCACCACTGTAAATCAAATTTAAAAAAATATCATACATATGAGAGTATGCAGCTCTAACAGAAGGTCCCTTATTAACATGGCTGACAGGGGCCATAGAGAGGAATTCAAGAGGATCAAACAGCCACACAGGAAGGCTGACAATATGCATTCACGCTCACTCGACTCCTTGACATCAGTGGCGAGATGGGCTCTGTTTTCGGAGCGAGTGTTTCATCATAACTGGTGCCCAGCCATCCGTTTCCATACTGCCTCCTCGTGCTGGTGCTGCTGGTCCACATATTTCCAACAATAGGCTTGGCTCACAATTTGCAAACTGGGTATACATGAAAAAGACCTTCAACGCAACAGCAAAGGTGAAAAGGGTGGTCTAAAAATACGCAGCCAACTGTAAATGAGATTAGTGAACATGTGGCAGCGTACGATAGCGTGGAGAGGAAATCCAATCTGTCTAATAGCAGGGGCTTACGTCTGTTATGTTTCTCCTTCTCCTTGTCACTTCACATCTGCACGTGTCCCTGACTGTACCGAGGGTCTCTTCATGTGTCAGTCATTTACTTTAGTCTGCCTCAAACGTAAAGGAAAATATCACACCATGTGGACCACAAGCACCGGTTTAGTCTTAATGCGCTCAATGTGGATGGAGTCAGGTTCAACTCTCCACTCTTCCACTTTTGGTACCCCCGAATGAAGGTATTTAGAGAATCTCTGAGATTGTTCTATTCTGCCATCCGAATTCGGTAAGTGCTTATCCTGAGTTGGGTTGCAGCAGTCCGGAGCCTATCTGAGCCAACCCCCAGAACCAGCGGGGGCTAGGCTATGATACTGTTCCTGGACGGAATGCTAGTCCACACACACACACACACACACACACACACACACACACACACACACACTACAGGACATTTAGAGTGAAAAATTGATGTTTCATATGTTTTATATTTGACATGGGTTTGGACTGAAGATCTGGCACAGGGGACAGCCGAGCTCAAGTGGCCACCTGTGTCAGGATGCTCATGTATCTGTGAGTTGGAGAGAACTGGACTTCTGTAATTACATAACAAGGCTTCCTGTCAAACATAATGAATTCAGAGGTCTCCATTAGAGCCCCTGCTAATGTGAGATCACCGTGTCGCAGAATCAGAAGGAAAGCAGAGCACAGACAGAGGGATATGCCATTCAACTTGGAGATGCAACATGGTGACATCACACACACCTGTACCCTCTGGGGTGGGGTGCACCCAAGACCTGAAATGAGTAGGTTATTTGCTACTCATTTCAACTATGCATAAATATATAGTGGACAAGGTACTGCTGCTGTATTTTTCATGCCCTAACGGAGTACAGAAAAATAAACTATTAAATACACTGTTACTTACACCAGATTTTCACGTTATTAAAGCAGTTTTTCCATTCTGTAAATTCAGCTGACAAACCATAACAAATTTTATATTTTTGTGTTGCTCCATGTGACCATTTTAATACCATTTATTATTAGACTGAAGGGGGTTACATTAACATTAACACATAAGATTCACTGCATCACTTCCACTGTCAGTCCTACGTGAATTATGCAAACTAAAGACTACAACTTGTGTGTGTGCTGGATTTCTTTGCAGCCATTGTGGTGTTTCTAATCAGAAGTCCACAAACTAGTGCTGCAACCTGAGACATCCAGCTTGTTTTCAAAGCCTGGTTTCCTTTTGCTAAAACATCTGCACAGCAACTCGTTTAATCTGTTGTTGTGTGAGCACACACATTGGCACGCGTCTGGATATTTGTCAAACAGACGCAGCTGAAAAGGGACAGGAACCAAATTCCTCATACCCTGGTACACAGATGCGGGGCTGGTAGGGTCCTGCCTTCCTGCGGGCTTCTCTTCCATCTGCCAGATCCATCACGGCGCCACGGAAGAAGAAAATATTATATTTCCATTAAACATTTACAACAGAGCCGACAAATTTGCAGGCACTGCTCAATTCTGTGGTACAGAGTGGTGTGATCACAGCTAACTGCAGGCAGAGCCCTGTGACATCTGCCAACGGGAACAGGACTACGGAGCAGGCAGAAATACCCAAATGGCCAAGAGAACAAAGAGCCAGCGGTACAGCATCACATATCCATGACCACTACATGGAAAAAAGAAAGATTTAACATCAACTAGTCCAGACATACTCAAATATAAATATTAGAACATTTAACACACTGTCTATCACACAAAGGTCCACACAATGGCGGGTCACATGAGTGAATAAACAAAGTATAAAACTATGTGCAAAACAAAGTCCCAAAAATACCATGGTGGAAGACAGCATCTCACCTGGGTCAGGTGAAACTCCTGCATCACATTGAACACAAAAGAAAACTTCTGTTTTTGTTGTCTTTTGCATTCTTAAGGAAGGTTTTTCTTTTTGTTTGAACACTGAGCCTGTTGCTGCCAGTCAGATTTTGCACCTGTTTAATCCAGGAGGAAATAAGTGTAGATCATCTTAAAATGAAGACTACTTCATAGTCAGAGTGTTGCAGCTTCTGGGTTGGGATCAGATGTTGAGCAAAATTAAAGTGTGCAGGTGACAGAGGCCTCCAAAATGGATAAGTAGAGCCTAAAGTTGTTTTTCCTTTGTGTATTGAGTACAAATAACGCAAATAATACACAAACTACAAAGCATACAAGTTTGTTCTTGGTGTGGACTGAGTTGTTGTTTGGTCTGGATCCAGACCAGAGTCCACCTATTGAATACTGCTGATCTAATCCCTTCGCTGGCACTTAATCAATGCAATGCACATTTTCACTACATTTTATGCAGTTAAGAAGTCTACCGAAAGATTTAAGAGCTGCTGTTTAGTGCAGTTTAGGTTGTAAAGGTTGAGACTTTGGCATTTTTAACTACTATGCAACCCATCATCAATAATAGCTCAAATAAAAATGCAAAGTCATTTGCCCAAAAGATCCCCAGAGTGACACAATAGCGAACTTTAACCATTGCAAATGGGATCGAGGAGTAATAGTCTAAGAGAATTCGGGATAACATGCAAGTGAATAAAACAAGGAGAGCGTGACCGTTAAGTGTACACAATAACAAAGAAAAGACTCCCAAATGGAGGCCTTGCACCTCCCGCACAGGTCTTTGGAGCTTCCAAATGGAGCGTGACTAAAACCACGCTGGAAAGAAAACATTTAGAGCAAAAAACACAGGTGGAAAATTAGATAACGGAGCTCCTCACGTTTATGAAGTCAAGGCGATAGAACGTAATTAAGTTTTTAAACATAAAAGTCAAGAATATGGAATCTTTGTATTACCCTGCTTTTTTATTTAAATTTTTATCAGCAAACTCAATTTCATGCCTAATGGGCTCATTACAGCAGTCTCGGTTGGAGGGGTTTCATCATGGTGCTGTCCTCCCTGGAGAAGCCCTGGTTTCTGGTGTCAGCCAGTGAGGTATAAGCTCTCCCGCATCTGGGTCTCTGCACATGGCCCCCCGGGGCCAAGGTTTCAAGCCCAACCCGATAGTATTCCGCATCTCTCTCAAACACATCTCCTGACATCACAAAATAAAGGGGAAACTGCGCACATAAAATGGTTCAAAAACCATTCATTATTCATTTGTGACATTATGTTAAAATTTTCATCATACAAAATTAGGTCATAACATTTGATTTAACTACAAGCTATAATGGTAATCTGTATTAGTGATACTGACGGAAGACTGAAAGGCCCCACAATTACTAGTTAAGAGATGAAGGTGTAAAATTACATTTGCTTAAACCCCCTTCGCTTACAAAAAGACGGTGTTTCAAAATGTTCAAAACAACATTTATTTATATGGTGACTTGAGCAGTGTTGGGGGACAAAATGACAAACGTGATATTATTGACTGGTGTCTCATTCATTGGTGCCATAGCCTGATGCCCAGTGATTCCCGGATAAAGTCTGGACTACGACAACCTTGACTGGGATAACAGCGGTTCCTGATAATGGAGAGATGGAAAACTTATTATATGAACATCAACACACAGATAATGTAGATGCACACGTGCAAAATGTGGTTGCCCGTGCCGCCATATTTGGTCAGAGGCTCTTCATGATGCTTCCATTAGCAGCTCACAGAGCTTCACTAAACATCCTGCTTTATAAGGCTGTGACTGCAGCAAGGTACGGTCACACCTGTTCTTATCTCCAGGTGCACAAACTGGGGTGCTACTGCAAGACTTCAGGCATGTGGGACACATTTATCTTAAAATGAATGGTGGCGGCACTCCAGGAGATGTGAGGAAAAGGGGATTTGGAGCAGTAGACCCAACCCTCCTGAGAGTGCATGAGGAATGATTCTGAGGATGGATAATAAGCTGAATGACCACAGTGAACTGTGATTCTCAGAAGAGCTTGAACAGAAATGGCTCCATCATTGTGATGCTGTTACTGGTGATTCACAATGTTGGCACTCTGTAAGAGAGTGGAGTACAGCATAATACCAAATAGTATATTTATCTATATATCCGTACATCCATCCATAACCAGTTGTCCATTGCAAAGCTGCAGTGCTCCACAGCCTATGCCAGAACTGTGTGAGGAGAGTTATATTCTAATTGATTAACTCCTCCAATTTTATCTCACATCTTCACATAATATCAAATAATTTTGTCAACTCCTGCAGAAATGAATTCAAGGGGTGAGTTTTGGCAAGGGGTGACATGATTTTAAAAGATTTAATTTAAATTTTCTCTACTACAGAAATAGTTAGTGTATATTGTATCTGGACACCCTGCTTTAGATTACCAGACCACTGGCTATACCAGAGCTGTATGCTGCCCAAATAGGAGAGCATTTCTGCAGGTCTAGATGAAAGGAGAGGGACTTGAGAGCAATCTGGACCGTCCATCTGAACTGCGCTGCAGAGATAAACCCATTTGCTCCACACAGGAGGAGTGTTCAGCACAGGCTTGGGCTGCAGCTTTGCTGAATGCCAACAACCAACACCACATTTGCAGTGCTCAGAGGGGCTGGCTGTTCTTGCAAATTCTGGTGGAATCTGTGCTGCTGTCATGCTGGCACAGAGATGGAACTCCAAGACAAAATTGGTGATATGCTGGGAAAACTCCAAAGACCGACCAAAACCTTTCCTTCACAGAGCAAGGTCAAACAGGTCATTGGTTCTGCACAGGATCAAGTCTATTATCATGGCTAAATAATTAATTTTCCTGAGTCGGGGGAGGGGCAACAGTTTACAGCACTGGGTCCAAAACAGACAGGACCAAAGAATGGTTGCTCTCATAACTGCTGAGCCTCTCTATATAGTGGAGGGAATAGAATCAACCGCTTAACATGTAAGAAAAGCTGAGTCTGTGTTGTACCCTCAGTTTGCTGATGTGTAAAATTAAACCTCGTTTTGTTTAAAAATTGTCCACACCACCTAGATCTGCTTCAGAGATGGTATAGAAACATTACACGACTGCTAAAAACGATGTTTAGGTCACACAGCAAGAATGAAGGGCAACAGATGGATAACCAAGGTCACTGTTTTCTTGATAGCAATACTTCCTTTTCAAAGCTTTCAGAAGATAATGGTGAAAAAACAGCTCAAGATAGCAAAAATATAGCATTTATGTGACCAGCACTCTTGGAGAAATCTAGATTGAAAGCTTGATCCAGCAAGAAGATTGGTCCAGCAAGAACGGATCAAGGGACCACCTTGATTTCTCTTAATTTATGTTGAAAGCCTTCAGTGTTTTACAGAGATGCCTGACAACATGGGCACCATCACAAGTCACTCTAGCAAATGAGAATACTTTTTTGGTCTCCAACCATCTTTCTCCTTTCTGCCATCATTTTAATGACCAAGAGGCTGTGGCAGTGAGAGATTCTCAGGGTTGTCAAAGGTTCCAAGACAGGGATGCTCAAAAGAATGCTGATCCTGTGGCAAGTAGAATGGTGAGAGATACTAGGTGCATGCTGTTCAAAACCAGACACATCTCCAGCTCAGCCTGAGTGGGATTGTGTTGGATTGGCAGAACAGAGAATCATTCAGGGAGGATGACATTCAATCCAAGAACTGGACTGGATAGCTGACCCTCACTGCCATTTAAAGTGCTCATTTCTAGGAACTTGATACAGAATCAAACCACAGAATAAACAGAGAGCAGGAGCGGCATGCAATCAGCCTCATTTTGTTCACGAAATTATGATTACATCTATAAATAGGCTTGCCGTCAGTCAAAGCCAATTATTTATGAATAATAATAGAACAATTCTCCAAGAGACCCATCAGAATTTCAACAGCAAACATCCATCTTCTGTGTAGTTTTGCTCTGATGGCGAAGGGTGATTAAAATGCACCACATGGAAAATACTCCATAACAAAAAGCCCAGTTATCCAGCCTAACCCAACCTGAACCATTCTGGTCCTTCACAAGCAGACCTCTGTATCAGCTTTTTTGGTCACTCTACCAAATCAGCTACTTGCAGTAATTACACCAAATCTGTATCGTTTCTGCCATTCTACATTTATTCCTTTAGCAGATGCTTTTCTCCACAGTGACATACATTGATGAGCATTTAGCTGACACCTTTGTCCACACACTACACTGCACTGAACTCTCTGCAGTCATTCACCTACCTACACAGCAGAGACATGTAATACATGTCTTTGCTCATATACACTAAGAGCAATTTCGATTCTCCAGTGACCGGAAATGCACCTCTATGGACCGAATACATAACCCACACAAACACACAGACTGAGCTGGATTCAAACCAATGTTCGCATGCATGGCCCAGGTGCTGCAAGGCACCAGCGCTTTGCACTGAGCCATAGAGCCACGTTTTACTTAAAAACCCAAACCTCAGCTTTGACTTAAACAGAATCAAAAACATCTCCTTTTCCAATAAACACCGTCACTTACCTATAGCTCAATCCAATAAATGAACTCCGTATTCATTTCCAATCAATTCATACCTTACCCCAGCCACGTCTCCCTTCGCCTTCATTCATACTGACTCATCCTCCACTCCTGATCCAGTGATTCACTTCTCACAAAGAATTTTTCCCAGAACTCATTATGTAACATTCTGCTACTTGTCAATGAAAAACTGACCATACATGCTAATTTCCTCAACATCTCTGAACAACTGTTCGCTGACTGCATGTTTAAAATCATCTTCACAAAGCATATTTTTACAATAACTCAGAAACAAGAATGTGCTTTACAGCAACTCTAAGGTGTACCATTTACTAGCGACTGAGAAAGTTAATAAATCAAAAATCCCCCTTTTGTACATTGTCAGGCAGTACCGTGCTTTCCGTAATGACTACAAGGCACTCACTCACCGTTCTGAGCATGTTTACAAGGTTAACAGCATCACACTTTTATCACCAAGGATCAACCACTCAGTCACTTGTTTTTTTACTGCGCGACGGCCATCATAAACATTGTTCTGTAGCTGCAGATGGCATCTTTGGCTCGATTTACTTCCTGCAGCCATAAAGAAAGTAGGATCTGTATTTACAGTCAGGCATGGCTGGGCAAGCTCTTTCTCCAGTGTCAGGCTGACAACATGGGCACCATCATAAGTCACAAGGCCTCGAGTCTCATTACCATGATAACCGGGGGCTAAATAAAGGAAAGGAAAGTGGGTCAACAGGGTTTATCGACAAATTCCTGCCACAACAGAGTCGTGCAAACAGTGACGTCACAAGATCATAGAACCGGGCTGCAGAATCGCATCTGCGTCTCAGCACATCTTCCTTGCTGAGACAGCTGTCACGATCAGTTTAATGATCAGGCAATGAGGTTTTACACAAATGACCTTTTCAAGAAGGCAGACAATAGGTGTATAAACAAAAATAGTATCTTTAGCACCTTTTCCAAGGGACAACTTTATCTGATGGGATTTAAATAAAGAAAATGTAAAAATAAGGTAGATTTGCCATCCCAGATTCTGACAGTGGTGGAGAGGAGGACTGTCAAATTAACAGCTAAAAACCAACCATTTCCACGACATCAGCTTAAGGTCAGTGTTAAAGGCACCTCACGGAATGTCGTATGCCTCCCAGAATGCACTGCAAGAATTGCAAACATGAGATCTTCCAGTTTATCATAAGAATATTCTCTGCATTCCCTGCTTGAGTTCCTGATTTTATGCAAATCACCAGCACTGCGGACAAATGACTTCAAAGCTAAAGTATTCAGCTTCAGAACACTATGACATTTCTCCGAAACAAGAGATTTACTACAAAACCGCAATAAAAATTAGTGCTGAGTTTAGCAGAACGGTACAGCAATTGCCATGTGGCTTAGAAACAGTTTGTCCTTCCATTTAACGCTCTGCTAAGCGTGACAAAAAACTAAATGAAAGTAACAAACCAGAGCATTAGCGATATTAGAATATTCAGCAAAGGATTTTCTTTTATGATTGAACAGTATACACGTGTTTCATATTCATGAGACTTTGAGTCCTTGTTGCCTGCATGCCATTTTTAAAGCCATTCTGTGCACATTAAAGCAAAATATAACCCTGATTTGAAAGGCGCAGTAATACTACAGCGCTTGATGCGTAAAACGCTAATGTTTACCGTGTGCCGACAAAGCTGAGAGAATGAGATGAAGAAGACGGGGAAGCAGCGCTCATTGACTTCATGATGACTTTCTGACTCTTATGAAGGCAGGGAGTGCGCAGTCGGGAGTGTTGTTTTTCAAGCAGCGAGCAGGCAAGGATCGCTTTCGTTTACAGAACGGTATCAGTCCGAACCCACATGCTGCACTGCTGGGGGTCACAACTCTGCAAATCACAGCGATGCAAACCAGTTAATTGAAGGATTCCCATTACTGGCTTGCAGGCAGACTCTTTTTTGCACCTCTTTACAAGCGTATTTAAAAATCAACTCATCAAGTATTTGTAAGCCTTGATTGTGATAATTTGTCCATCTCTCCAGTCTAGGGGTCACGCGCTCTGCAAAGAGTCTGAAAGCAAATGCACAGAGTCTCACAGCATCTGCTAACTTCCTTGAACCTATGCACAAGATCACACCCAACAGGAGTCACACTCTCCTTTAACTAGCAGGAAGCCATTTGAACATCTGTGCATGAGTCTAGTGGTTTGCATAATATTTGGCCCTGTCAGAATCACTAAAATTCAAAAGGTTGTGGGTTATAGTCATTCTTCCCCACCTCCTGAATTCTGTTTGTCTGCCCTTGTCCTTCCCAAGCCTGCTCATGTAGAATTAAATATTAACATTCTCATGTATTTATTTAGCAGATGCACCTATCGAACGCTGCTTACATGTTTGCTGCCTACAAGCACAGCAGGAGAAATAATCCAGCATCTAATCCATCGACCAGGAGGCCAAGTAGCCTTTTGTTCGAGAAATTAACTGCACTTAAATAAGCAGCATGTTATTCTGTTAGACGTGAAAAGCAACAATCTTCAACAGTTTCAAATTCCAAACCAAAGTCACACCACTGTCACTGTTTTCTGGAGAGAGAAAAAAAAAACAATGTGGTTAGTGTTTTTTTTTTTTTTTTTTTTTTTTTTAAGAGTTGTTTAGAGGTGGCTGTAATTTATGACAATTGATAATATCTTTGTACTTATCATCCTTTTCTCCTCTCCTATAGACTATAAATTTAACATATGGGAATGAGTGGGTGGAATGGGACATGGAGACACATACAGTAGGGTGACAGTAAGCGCAATATTATTACTTATAGAATTATTAGATATGCACTGCTAATTAACAAAATGATAATTTTTAAATCTATATGTATCATGTATATGTGTATGCGCACACGTTTGTAAATATGGGTATGAATGTATGTATACATAGACAGCCAAGTGATGCTAAATGGGGGAATGATGGGCTTACTAGAAAGGGGGGAGAAAACTGATTTTCTGACAAAAAGTGGAAAAAATGATAATGAAGCAGACACTGTAATGACAGTCTATACAGCCTGTCAGTCACAAGGAGCAGGGTTGCAAACCATAGAAAGATAGTAGATGACAAAAAAAAAAAAATTGAAGAAGGAGCTGCAGCACAAAGAGGAGTAAGCTTTGTGTGGGTCGCTAAGCAAGACATTCCCATGTGAGGCGGCAACTCTGTGCAAGACCTCCAGGTGCTAGCAGACCTTAGGCTGATATAGTCTTGTACAGCCGCTAGGTGTGGCAAGGCATCAGGTCCACGTCGCCAAACCATTATGACCCCTATTTTCACACCTGAATAAGACTCCAAAGTTCATGGAAATCCCTTCCACTAACTGCTTTGCTTGAATACACTGGCAAATTAAAACAGCTGGACATCAGCACTGAGATTTTGCCCAGAGTTCAATCAAACAGAAGACAGCACAGCTGCACCTCCATACCAGTCCCTCCTGGGTAGATGTTCAGAGATGGTCAGCAGTGTTGTGATAATAAAACACAATGTGGGCAACAGGCAGTGCAGTGGCTGTGTTATCTTGCAACCTGACAGTCCTGGATTTGAATTCCACTCCTGGTGTTTCCTTGATCTAGGCACTGACCTTAGTACAGCAAGAACATCTTGCTGTATAATTGTTACATCACTGTCTGCTCTGTAGCATAGTATAGCTTGGATAAAAACTTCACTTAAATAAATAAATGTAAATGTATGATAAGAAAGCAGTGCATGAAACAGTGTGTGGAAACATTATTGAACCATAAAGAGCAAAACATTGTCCTGTTATCAAGAAAAAAATATAAAATCTCACCCAGTGTAAATACACAGTACAATGGTCCTAAACTGTGTTAACATTTATACAGTGAGTACAGAACCAAACTGCAAGCGTGTTGATGAAAAACCCTCACAGAAGCCCAAAACACAGCATTTTCAGAAATGTCATAAACCCAAATATAACACTACTCCTCATGAGAGAGGACACATAGCTGTGAATATATCAAAAGTAAAGAGCGACACGGCACGGAGACCAAGCTGTGCCTGTCTTCGATCTTGGAGCCAAGTGGTTACAGTATTTCATATGCAAAAAAAGACTACCAGTGGATGGTGTTCCTGGTCTCATCTTCAAGGTATCATTGAACTTGTCCCTGAGTTTTTGGCTTAAAGGAGGATTAGTTTGTTACCGTGTGGCCAACAACAACCCTAAAAAGGCCTTCAGGTGCTTCCTGTCTCCCAAGTGGACTTCCATGTCCCAAAAACCCTACAGACCAGTAGCTATTGTTTGACAACAGCTATCTACAGTTTTTACAGCATCAGGGTGGAGCAGCATTACGGGTTTGGAACTAGAATACAACACAAGCACTGGTGTAGCACAAAGAAAAACCAGACCAATCAAAGCGGCGGTGAATATATATTCCTCCCCCAACTGTCATCACAGACACTGGGTAAAAGACTTCATCCTCATCCTACAATGCACACAGTGTTATATAAAACCACAATATCCACAACAGAAATAGGCTACCTGTTGGGAAGGACGATATACAAAAATAAGTTGAATTGAAAATAGACCTCTCTCTCCTGTATGAAGCTTTGATCTATTGCAGTTAGCTGAAATAAAAAAAATTAAAAAGCATAGTTATTTTTGCCAGCGGCAGACATAACAAACACCGAATAGCTTTATTTAAAAAAAAAAAAAGAAAAGAAAAAAGAGAGAACAATAGCTGCCTCTGATTGTGACACAGAAATGCAAACTGACTGAATTCAAAGCGTGTTGCTAAAGATACACAAGCAGTTTTTTACATGGCGAACATCGATCTGATTTCCCGCCAGTCTCTGGGCTAAATCTGATTGTCCCATGGAAACAGTGGTGGGTCGCTGCAAGGCACTGAACACGCTGCAAACAGCCTGAGGGGTCATTCACTGTGACTGGGCCAACAATGGCAAACACACAGCACAAAAACAAAATGCATACAGGAAATCTATGCTGGGAAACACAAAATTAACGTAGAAACACTGACAGAGAAAAGCACTAACTTTGTTCAGTTATGACTCACAAATTGCTCCACTTTTGATAGTATTTAAGATTTTAGGAAGCGCTTGTCTGCTGTGACAAGACCACCATCTTGGGCTGAAACATTTACATTAACTGATTTAGGAGACACTTCAACATACTGAACAGAAGTGCATTACACAACAGAGGAAGCTACAAATGCAGACAACTGTTGAAGCAGTTTGTCCAGTGCCACCATTTCTTGTGTTTAAATACTCTCCTCCTGCTCCCTATTCCATCAACAAGCAAATATCCACAGTGAACTTCTTCCACGCACGCACATACGCACGCATGCACACACATACAAACCATGATGTATATAAATAAAAATAAAAACAGATCAGCTTATCGGCTCTAGCACAATAGCTGCAGAATGTACAAGTTCATCCTAATGGGTAAAAATGAAAGAAAACAGCAAAGATTATAATCTTTGAAATGATGTTAAATTGTTGGAAGCCTCTGAGATTAAAAGATGCAGTGCACATGTAAAATGGGTGAAAAATGTGCTGGAACGTGTTCTATGTCATGCAAGTTGTGTATGGCAGTTGCAATGAAAACGGCACATGCCAAGAGCAGACAGTTGACACCGTGCGTAATGGCTGGAGCTGTGAAATTATGGCCGGGTGGTGCATGATAAACGCACAGCGAACCCCCAACCTTCACAGAGAAAAGGGAACTCTAGACTAGTTATCATAATAACTTGTTAAATCGATTATTTAAGGGCTCAGGTAGTTACGAACTCAACCCACATACAATGACTTGCAAGGACCAGGGTTAAAAACTCTACTGTAACACTTTAAAGAGACACCTGTAAATCAGTTTAATTTTCCAGGTGGAAATTGTGTATCAGATGCCCATGACTGAATGGTATCTCCACTTGGGCTGCAATGATCCCAAGTGTTACTATATTGTGCCAGGCAATTCTAAACCAAGACATCACATAACATTTAATATATACATTTAACAGCTCTTCATACATTTTTTAATACTTCCCCTGTTCTTGTCATTCTTTTTGGATTTCTTTGCCTTTATCATATTTCAACAGTTCTTTGCCCATCAGGAAATTTATTCTCTCTCCCCCCCGACCTCTGTGTGACATTGGCAAGGTGCTTGTCTGTCGTCCACCATCTGCCCACTTCACCCCATGAGAAAGAAAGGCCTGACTTGGTCAACCTCGAGGGTCCATTTCCACAGCCCGCCTCCGAGCACCTGGGCTCCACGGCCCAGTGTACCTAATCACTTTTCCGAGGACGAGGCTCATCCACGTACAGCTGTGTTCTCACCTGGATCTCCATGCCCTGCTCCAGCAGTCGCTTGGCCTGGTTCTCCACCTCCAGCCGAGCCCGGCTTATGAACAAGAGGTCATTCTCGATGACGTCAATCCCAGAGAGGTCGACTCCCTGCGACAGGTAATCTGAAATGCAAAGCGATGAAATGAGTGTGCTTTGGACTTGGGTCATTGTCACTGGTTTTAAAGACATTCCTGACCGATGGTAAGAATGTTTCTTTGTTTCTATTGTTATGCAAACATCTCTACAATACCCAGAATTCCCACAACAAAATTGAAGGCAATAAAAATCAGCTCAAGAGCAGGCAAACTGTGTTTATGTTACAGACAGAAAAAATGTTTAATGAAGTAGATGAGTCACTTGTTCAGGCCTTCAGCTGGTTACTGAAACACATCAGTGTATTTCCAATCACATGGATAAGTAGAGTTAAACTGTAAATTATGCAAGTTACTTTAGCTATGGGCATCTCCTGTAAATGATGAAATGTGATGTAATGAAAGATTAACACAATAATGATATATTTCCTGTGCTCAACAAAAACACAACTTGGGGTTCTGCTGCCTGTGAGTCATCCTACACAAGCTCTTATCTACACTATACCAGAATCTGATATTTGCACCAAACCCTCAGTTTTCTTGAAGTCAGAGGATTGTAGCTGTGCAACATTTGTTTACAGGGGGTAGTACTGCGGGAATCCCAGCTGTCCAAATCATCAGGACAAGAAAGAGAAATGACGCTGAATTTGTTACGTGAAACAAAACCTTATCCACTATTGGAGTAACAAAGTCTACAGGGTCATCACACAATTGTTCAAATGCTAAAATACTACAGTTTATTTCCCTTTTATTGCGCTGCACATTCAGTGATTTCAAAGACTGCAGGATCAGTATGGCAGCTCTTAAAGATTCATGAAGTTGTTCTGAGAAAAAAAACGTGGCTCTTATACTGATGCCAGCAATTAGGTCTGAAAACTCTGCCACAGAAGCCCACTTTAACCAAAGAAGCTCTGTAGACAGGAATCTAATGTACAACCGCTCTAAAGGCCTCATGAAAAATCCAATTAATCTCAGAGCACGGCCCTGTTAAAACCATCCAAATGTCAGGTTAAATGTATCAATCACAGCAAAATGAGATAAAAAGTTTTGATGCAGCTAGATCACAGATGGGTATTTATGGACCTGTCCAGTCCTTCTCTGTGCCTCTCAGTCATGAAGTCTAACAGGCTGTGAAGGCCACTCTTATCTGTGTGGTTGCCATGCTGGAAAAAACAGTCTTAAAGAGTCACCTAAATCACAAAGTGTTTATGAAGATGTGACCGTGACCGGCATAACACACTCTGCGAACCCTGGCTACAGCTTCTAAATGTTGTGAGGGTAGAAGATCGTAATGCCACTATTTCATACAAAGGAAAAATGTTCATTTGGATGAATGTTTCAATTAAGATGTTCAGTACTCCATCATCGGCACGGGTTATAACACTGCAGCCACAATGACAATGACAAAGACAGACGCTAATGTGTCCCCTTGTCTCCTGCTCCACAGGTACAGGCTGTTGATGAAGTGCTGTAATTACGCCCTTGTTAGGCCTGTACCCAAGGGCATGTTCCGGACAGAGGTGCGGCTCTGAATTCAGCTGCCATGGGGCACAAAACAAGGGCACAGATGTCTGGTCAAATTCGTGTAAAGCAAACCAAAAATGTTTCCACTCGCTGTGAACAAAAATGGGACGCCTACATATGTGGGAGAGTTTAAAACAACAGCGCGGGAGGATCCTGTTGGCAAAGAGCTACACGGTAATTCTAACAAGATGCTCAAAGCACAGGCCTTTTTAGGTAGAAAAATTAAGACATTCAGCTTGGTCCTCATTCCCACCTCTGCTTCTCTGGACTATCACTTGCACTGGTGTAGCTGTTTTTGAAGGTGCAGAATGCCCCATGCAAATCAAAGAAAGAAAAAAAAAACACTAAATTCATTGTTTTCTTCACAATGCAAATAAGGAGAGATATGCATTAGACAAAGCGAGGGAGGCACTGCAAGGTTATCTGAAAAGCAGTCAAAGCTACAGGCATAAAATCGAGTGAGAAAGCAACAGGCATAGCCAAATGCCAGGACTTGTTACGCAACACCCATGAGCTTTCCATTCAGGATGTCTCCTATTGCTAAAACAGAGCCGTCGCCGTGCCGCAACCCCATAGATAAGTCTCATTACAAAGATTCAGACTAATTGCTTGCCGTGTCATTACACCCTAGCGGCGGAGCAGCCAAGCCCAGAAAAACAAGCCACGTGTTACTCAAGGAGGGAGAAGCTGAGACGAGGTGGGAGACGTGAGGTCTGACATGCTCGGGTTTTGATCTCTGTCCAAGAGACGACAAAGTGATGTCAAACCATAACGCGGAGGATTAAAGCACCGCTGCTGTGAGAAAGGATCCATTCGTTTCCTTAAAGGCCCAGTGAGAGTACTGGGCGAGACTGATTGTGTGTCACCCAGCTGTAAATCGCTGATGGCGGGTGTGTCCATCACTCGAGGAAGGGAGAAGTCCCTGATGCAGTGCCTCTGTCAGTGCCCCACATGCAGTTTGTAACTGGGGGCTGAACATGAGGCTGCGCTTGCAATAGGAGCTGTGTTTACTCTGGCCTCGGCCTCCCATGGAAATCACTCACATCAGAGACCCCATAAAACCATAATGTCATCCACTGTGTTTGCAGGGTCGATCCAAGACAAACCAGCTCCAGGATGCTGTGTGTCAGCGCATGCATGTGTAAACACGCAGATGCATTTACATAAAAATAGAAGTTGACTACTTCCTTCAGTGTGCATGTGGAGCTCCAGCTACCATTTTCTCACCATTACTTAAGAGACTTACATAAAACACACACAGTTGAACTGACTGAAATTCTGCTGTGATACTCTTGCTCACCTCTGAAACACAGATGAGAGTAAACAACTTGTAAATGGAGATTACTTTATAACTGGGGTGATTGTAAACCTAAGGCCCTGATAAACATGAAGGTGCAGGTGTATTATTTATACAAGCTACCCGAGGAGTTGAAAGTCTGCGGCTGCAGGCTGCTGTGTGTACCATACATTGTAGATGTCAAACTCTCACCGCACGCTCCACAATCCACCTCCAACGTGGCTGCATGATTTCAAAACAAGAACATATCCTGCTGTACAACACAAATAATAACAACTTCCTGGTGAGGTGAGGAAGGCAGTTGCCCCAGCCAATGATGGCATGAGGTGACACCCAATTTGTTCATTACAAATATACTTTAACGTTACACCTCAGTGGTCTCATGAGGCTGGCACAAAATCCTAACAGTACATGAAAACACGATGCAGCATGGGACCAACACACCTGTCTCTAACAAGCTCTCACTTTCCACTAGGCAAAAACCATGAGCCCCTGGCTGGGGCATCAGGAAATGCTGTGACCACAGATTTATGATCTAACGGTTGCCAGTTCAAGCAACAGTAAGAACCTCACCTCAGATCAAAGCACCTGCTAGGATTCTAGGATTTTAGCATTATGCCTGGCCCTACAGATGATAATCTCCATTCATCAGTGACCCCTTGAGTGCAGGGGGGACCTTTGGCATTCGCCGTAGTGACAGCACGGCATGGCATCTATTCACACACCGTGGCTTTCATGCGCCGCATGCAGAGTTCAACAAAGGAGAGGGCTGTCTTTTTCTGTTCAATTGAGACTTTTGTTTCTGCACATTTATCTGAAAGCAACAGACTCTGCTACCCAAAAAAAAAAAATCGAGGGGAGAAAAAGAGCAAAAACTAGTATGTTTAAAAACTAGAACAATAAATCGCCCTATAAAAGAAAGGAAAGGCGAACACAGATAACACACAGGTGTGTCGCTATACAAAACAAAGAGGAATGCTATACCTTTAAAATCTCAATCTTTATTTGGAAAAAGGCAAAAGTAAACAAAAGGTGTGATTTGGTTTGATGAACCAAGGCAAAACTCGACTGCATTAAAAAAGATTTTTTGGCATGGCCAAATGTGCAATCTAAATTCATTATATCGCGACTCCTCAGGCCAGCAACTCAAAATAATATTCAGAATTCACTGTCTGTCATCAAGGATACAGCTGTGCAATGCAGGAAGAAGCTCCTGTTTCAATTTCACTGATAAATCAAAATATGAGCATCAACAACAAGAAAGGGAAGGTTTACAATTTCAGGTCATTTCCACCCTTGCAATATCATAACGCGCTATTGGTCTGTTTGTTGTAGATGCATTAGTCATGCTGTAAAAGCACTAAACATGCACAAATATTATAATAGAACAGATGATTCAAGTATGTGATGAGGGTTTCATCCATCCAGTACACTTTTTGCCTTGTTCAATTACCTCCCATTGAGGATCTTGTCCTTTGCTTTATTTGAGGGCTCTGTAAAATTCCAAGCTGCAAGGGATTGCATTTCTACAAAGCTGCTGGTCAGGTCTTAGTTAATAAGTGGACAGGATTTACACAGTTATAAACATAAAGACCTTTATAAAGACCACTAAAATTGAAGGTAGTACCCTGTTCAAGCTTGGGGCCAGCAGAACAGACCTTGGGAGCCAGGTCTGGATGATGCACCAAAAGCATCGCAGGAGGTAGTTTCCAAGCAGACGTTCAACATAGACCCATTTTTAGCCAGGATATTTTTGTCCTTGTGCATTTACTCCTTCCTATGCCTTGGATGAAGAGTTACAACCTCAAAGCCTTTGAAAGCTTGTCCGCCAGAAGCCATAAAAATACATAAAGTCAATGCTTTCGAGGGTCCATTTCCACGGCTTTTGACAAACTAAAACCATAGATGGCAAAAAATCTATGCTGCACAAAGCAAATTTTGTCATAACTAAGTTCAAATTTAATTTTAAGGAAAATATCTATCAAGTATATGAATTTGGTAATTCCAATAAATGAGAAGGCAGACAATCTTGTGTGTGAAGCCAACCCCAGTCACTGTCCCACAGCCTTGGCCCATGACACCTCAGGATTTCTCCTGCCCAGTGATCGCAGGTGCAGGCTGACCCCCGTCAGGCAGAACACGACAACCCAGCAGACCAGGTCCCATCTGCCACAGGCATCCACAGAGCACATGAGTCAAGCCCTGTGGGAAGCAACTGCTCAGCTGAACCGCAGCCAACAGCACATCAACCACAGAAGAAGGCAGGCACCTGATCAGCTGCCTTTCCTCAGCTTGTCCCATGAATGAGCAATGTCTGCAGGACCTGGACTGTGTGAGTAATAGGACTGTGACGGTTTCAAGAAGCTTCCCATCCTAAAAAAATCAACACTGAGCTTCCTGTGACACGAATGCCCACCAGCTCCAGGGTCCTGCCTGCCATCTCATCTGTGCCACTGTTCCTCCAGTTACTGAAACAAGAGAAGATGGAGCAAAATTTCCATTTAAACTACGTGTGATATGAACCTTTCACAGAAACATTTTTACATGCTGAGAGAGTCCATTTTTCCCCAGTAAAGCCAAGGAATGAAAGCAGAAAGTGTGGTGGACCAGTCAAAGCTAAAGATCCAACGCTATTTTGAAAATCGTCCAAAAAGCCTGCAGTTTCTATCCTTCACAAAACACATGGGACAGACTGTCAAAGCAACTTTCTGCTTGACACAGAAAAGAAAAAAAAATCCAGTAAAGATAATATTGAAAGAATTTTCTTCAACTGGTCAAAATAAACACATACAAACAAGTAAAATTGAATTAAATGGCTAAAGCGAAAGTTATGATAAGCAGCAAAGTTGCAGCTGTACTCTGTCTGCAGGAGTGGTGTGGGGGGAGGCTCTAAGTCCTTGAAGGCCAAAATATCATCCCAGTTGCTGAAGTGTGGGATGGGAGGTTGTCTTTCCCACGCCTTCTCATTGCTCTCTGACACGGCACAAGCAAACAGATGTTTCTCTCTCTACAGAAAGCTTGGCTGAGGTTTCCAGGTCACCGTTGATGAGGAGAGTTGGATCGTGCATCTTCCAGAATATATTTCCAGACGAGAGGTTTCCACGTTGGTCGGCTCACAAGAACACAAACTGTCTATGAATGAACTGACCGTCAATAGAAAGTACACTGAATGATGTCCACTTCACTGTAGGCAAGCAAAAAAAGAAATCCTTCAAAAGCAAAGCATCTTGACTTTGGGCAGCCATTAAGCCCATGGCCACCTCCTTGGCACGGAGCCTCACTCTTCAAAAGAAGCCTTAGTTATCCTAGGGGTGGAACTCCACTCCAGGGTCAGAGATTTCCCCTATACACTCCATTGGCACCTGTCCTCAGAATGTTACTGTGAGAGGCTCCTCACACACCAAAGTGTGTCTGTGCTCCTTGCAGGAGGCCGAGGGCAAGAGAGATGAATGCATTCGAGATGACTGACAACCATGGTGAAACTGCACTGCAGCCACATGAAGTTATGAGCACCAGCACATTTTAATATACACATGCGCAAGACACTGGGGTATCACCAGTGACCTCTTCCAATCATCACGTTTCACTGTGACCACAGCTATGTTTCAACAGAAGGAGCTCTCCAATCGTAACAATGATGTAAACTAGGTTGTGTCTTCCAGTATGGCGCATTCAACCAAATGGGAAGAAAATAAAAATGTACTTTTCCTATTTTTTGTTTTTCAGAACAAACATGATGGTTGTTTTGCTCCAGTGGGTGTTTGGTCACCCATTGCTGCACATTTATGAGGGAGGGACCAGTGTGTGTCTAATGCTCCATTGGGGCAATGAGCACTATGGATGTGAGACAAGACATGAGGTTCAACTGCCAGCAGCAGTGCTTCGCTTGAGAGCACAAACCTCCTCTCTGCACGCCCTTTTCCACATGCCAACATCTCTTCACTTATCTCCCAACAGGACAACAAGACTCCTGTTAGTACCCCTGGGGGCTGCAGGAATTCGGATGTCCTGACCCAATACATCTCTCCAAAGAAGGTTTAAAGACGGTGGACTCAGCACGTTTCTTGTTGGAGGTCCCTTTAGCCGCTTGAGTGTTGGGGCTCCACCTCCCCTCATCCTGGTTGTCACCATTCACTCGCTCAAGGAGATCGATTTCCCTGTGACACGCAGGTAAAATAAGGCTGCAGCTCAAGCGCCCAGCGGCACAGCCAACATCTGTTAAGGCATGCTGAGAAAATACTTGCATAACCCCCCCATCCTGAGAGGAAAGGTGGGAGAAGGGTGAAAATGGACCAAAAAAATGAGACGGCAGAGTCTGGGGACAGATGGCAGAAAACGGCTGAAATATTAACGAACCTATGAAATATTAAAGCTGCATTCTCACTTAAACACTGCAAAGTTTGGAGTGTGGGCTTCTTTCAGCACATGTTTACCACTCTCAAGCCATGAAAATGACTCCATAAAAGGATTGTGCTCAAAAGTGGCTCAGTGGACAGAAAACATTCTGTCAACCCCCCCGATTCCCCACACAAATGCTCCTATAGGTCTTCTGCAGCTTGATGAGAAGCCATTCTGTGAACAAGGGACCTGCCAAAGGCATCAGTTTAACCTGCAATACGCACATCTTCGGTGAGAGAGGCATAGGGTCTCAGCAGGTGGTGTCCATACCTCACCTGGGATATGAGTTTGATTCAAGTTTGTAGCTAACTCTCCCTATGGAGTTTGGAAGCTTTCCACATTAACGTGGAAATTAAATTCAAACACCACACAATCCAAGCTGCATCTGAACTTATACCAAAAAATCCCAGGTTATTCCACATGCTGGCAGTTATAAAGATTTCATATGAGCTATAACCCATGTAAATGGGTGGGACAGTATTTAAACATTTCACAAACAATACTTAATGTAAATTAAAACAATGTACTTGGCATTATGAGTAATGTGAGACAATTAGGAAAAAATTCAGCTCAGCCGTGGGGAATCCTGTTAATGAATCAATTGCATAATTAAAACTGTCAGTTATGGAGGAAATTCTGAATCCAGACAATATGTAATACAAACAGACCATACCGCGGTACAGCAGGTTAATGTGTAACTATCCGTGGCGATTACATGACACGCAGGCCTTCACGGGGCTTTGAAAGAGCCAATTAGGGTCCCAGCCCTGATTGACAGGGTACATCAGCGCCCGGCACCTGTCTCGTGTGGCGACCCAGAGTGCACTGTGGACCAGGTAGCAAACAACAACAGGAGGTGAGCCCCCATTGGGCTCGAGGTCTCAATCGAAAGCCACCGCAGAGAGGAGTGTAGTGTAACATAGCAATAAGCACTGAAATGTGTAGCATAAAAGGAAGACAATGAAGGAAGTGCAGATGGGGCCCAAGTGGGCCAGCACCCGATTCTGATCGCACACCAACATGTGAGTTGAAGAAAACAGAGCAATGAAGGCCGTTTCCCTGGTAATCTGCAACGGCAACATTAATTGAGGCTATAATTCAGAGCCCACCCACAACACTAGACCATCACTGCTCAACCTCTACTGGTGCGCATCTCCTTACACTTCTCACCGCATGTCCCCTTGAGTTGGACACCTTCTCAGCCACCTCGGTGCAGTCAGTCACGCCACTGTGCTCCAGGATAACGAGAGTTCAGCCACCGAAAAGGAGGAAAAGGTGGCGCTTGCATCACCTACCCCACAGGAAGCATGAAGGGTTAAACCTCTTGTAGAAGATCAATGAGGGCAGGATGGAGCAGCACAAACCACCGCAGTGAAGAAGAGCAGGGAGGCGAGAGAGAGAGAGAGAGAGAGAGAGAAAGAGAGAGAGAGAGAGAGAGAGAGAGAGAGAGAGGGAAGGAGGGAGAGCGGCGTTGCATGCACACCACACTCGGGCACAGAGCCCTGGAGAGAGAGCAGCAGGCAGGACTGCTGGAGCACAGCAGAGGGAGAGAGCAGGAGAGTAGGAGCGAAACCGTGACGGAAAGTGAGCGAGACGGAGACCGGCCTCCCTCTGCATGGTGGAACTCAGGATGCTGAAGGGCTCCTGCGCGCTGGATAAGGGTGTCCCCACCTTTCAGAGGATGTCGCTTGTGGAGTAACAGTGGAAGAGCAAGGAGTGCGATTCCTGCATGAGTAAGGTAAGATGCTATCCAGCATCATAGCTGCACAGAGAGGAGGGAGGGGGTGAGCTCAAGCACTTCAGAAACCCTCAAATACAAGGGTGCATGGGGTGTCTTCTTGCGGGCACTGGTTCAAGCCCTGCTGAAAGGAAACATTCAAGGGTCGCTTGCATTTAAAAATGGCACAGGTCAGGCTCAGGGACTGCAAAACAGTCAGAGCTTCACACGTTCACCACACAGCGTTGGAGAAGCAGGTATTCTCCAGCTTCTAAATACACGCAGCCCACACGCTGCAAAGCAGAGCGCTATGCCGTGGGGTGCCTTGACAACGGCTTCTCGCACATTTCTGCACTTCACATCTACTGCCCTCCTCTAATATTTACACCCTCACTTCCCAGGGTGAATTAGTCACGGCCAGAGCACCACAGGCAGTGCATCACAGCTTCATACAGACACATTATTTCTTCACCCTTCAATACTAACAAACACAAAAAAAGAGTCTTAAGGCATGGAAAAAGTTTAACCTGATTGTATTGAAAGAGGTGTCATTGCTTCATAAGTTTCCAGCTAAAGTATTGGAATTGGACTTGACTCCAAGTTCACAGCTGGGAGAGAATGGGCAGTGGATGAGCTCCTTAGTGGGCGATAACCCTGAATGGCCACACCACATCCCCACACCAGCAATTGACTTCTGGGCTCTCGTTTTGCTGAACAAATACATGCCACATACCACGGATATACCCATACAGGTGCAGGTAATGTAGAAGCACAGTAAACAGAACAGGCTCCTCTGGTTCCTGGAAATATGCCCAGCCAAAACAAGGGCTCTCTGGACCAATTTTACTGAAGGTGGCAGCTACTTTGAGTAGACTAACCAAACTGGGGCTGCACTGTCCATGTTGTGATGCAAATATTGACTCACCATTCATCATTGTTGAGCTTAACCAGTTCAAACAGAGAAAGTTATTTACCTCTGGAGTCCAGGTAAAGCACTTGGTTTGAGGCAGCAACAGGGGTGGTCTCTGCATCTCTCTATATTTGCATTTAGCTGCCACATGATCAGCTAGCTACCGGCCATAATTTATGACATGGCTTGACCTGGAGAACACAGTGTGCAGCTGGTTAATGAACCACAGCTCCTAAAAGACAGGTAGTGCACATCTGCATCCTTCCAACCTGTCCCTCCACTCCACAGGAGACCAACGGGGGAAGGGCCTAGAAGTGCTGACCAATGGCGGATGATGAGGTCTGCAGAACAGTCAATCCACAAGCACTTCTGAGTGCTGACCGCTGGCCATGAGGTATATGGAGTTCTTATTTGACAGGTTGACTTGCCACTGAGACAGGTGTTCCACAGGCAGGCGCGCACGCGCGTGCGCACACACACTTATCCATTTGAATGAAAGGCTCTCTAAGGGGAACGGGTAGACAGGCTGCCTCTGTCTGATTTGCAATTCAATACAGAACAGCTCTGTGACAGAAGGGAGGCCTCCTTAAACCATACACTGCCATTATCCCTCCCCCTAAAATCCTCAAGTGGGACTATGTGGGCCTGTCTGTGAAAGAGGTGCAGGCGTCTTTGAGAACCTGCTGAATTTCCTCAGGAAAAACTGAGGAAATAACAAAACGAAGGAGTTGTGAACACCAGAAAGTGGAATTAGAAGAAGGAATAACAAACCCACAAAGAGGAGTAAAGTCATCTGTGGATATGACAATGCCCAGATCCCGCTTGCCAACCACAGAGAGAACGTGTGTGTGGCTCTGCTGGCTACAGGGATACAGGGGTGCTCCAAATGGTGTTCGACAGTTCTGGACACCTTGCATGTGACCCACTAAACCTCCGGCACTCGACTGTTTACAACATCAGCTTCCTGACCCCTGCTGCGCCAGAGGCGTGTGTGGCATCCCACATGGGACCCCGCTCCATGTTGCCAAACACACTGCTCCCCAGGCAGAAGCTTCTGGAGGCATAACCTACAGACGTCAACAGTAGGCGGAGACAGGGACACGGTGCAGAAGTGGAGTATTTTTTCGTAAACATGGTGGAACGCTGTGGTGAGCAGTTTGGACCTCGGCAGGACAGTCCAAGCCCCTTCACTGACTCCTGAGGCTGAGGCATCGCTCCGGGGAGGGGTAAGTCACTGAGTTGGGGTGCAGACCTTGTGCCAAGGGTGGGGGAGGGGGGCAGAATCACAGGGTAGCAAACTGTGTCAGAACAGCATTGTTGTCTTTCATTTGACAAGTCTGACTGGAACTCAAAATGACCTCCGCATTGAGACAACGCAGCCACACGGCCCACTCAGATATCATTTTAGTAAATTTGCACAGTCGCCATTTAATTATGACCCAATACGATTCAATTAAATGACAAAAGTAAGAGCCTTTGAAGTGAGGGGCAAAGGGGACAACTCATGAGGCTCCTTGAAACCCCCCAAGGGCTGATCTATCAACTCCATGCAGCTATAAACCCCACCCCCATTTGCCCTTCATTGGTTCATCATCATTCACAGCCCCACCCACAACACGTTTACCTCACGTCTGACCTTCTGCTCTAATGGAGCTCACCACTGTAATGCCTGGCACGTACACCTATCTGTTGCTCTTTTCCTGCTCCTGTCAGGGGATACTGAGCAACACATGAAAACAGGTATCTCATTGGACTCACCTCCTGCATCCTGCCCAGTCTAGCCTAAACACCTTACAATGATTCCAAAACAAACAGACCGTGCAGCCGCTAACCCTAAACACAAGTGTTTCAAAATTAAAGCAAGGGAACGGAGATCACTGCCAAAAAACCATTCTTAGTCAAAGTACATCAGCCTATAACTAATTTCTGACCCATTCAAGAACCACTTGCACAGATGTGAATACATGCCAAAGACACTGGGAAAATGGTCGAAGGCGCAAATACAGATCTCTTGCTCACACACACACACACACACACACACACACACACACACACACACACACCATTACCTTTGCTGGCCTATTCAGTAGCATCAGCTGCAGTTCTCAAACACCTGCTGGAACTCCATACTGTGACACAGTTCAAAGCCAGTTTGGTGCTTCCACAGATAGACAAAACATAATTCACAACATGACCACACACAACCACTCTCCAGCTGCAGCGTTCTCTCACACACACACACACACACACACTTCATAAGAGTTCCCTTTGGGAGCTATTTCCTGTCCCAGTTAAGAGCAGACGTGCACGTGAGCTTGCGATGTGCTGAAATCTACAAAACAAATTAAACTAAATAATGTCTCCATCATGTAGGATAATGCACTTCCTCCCCGGGCTGGGAAAGAAAGCCATCATGAGCAACGTTACAGTGAGCGACAACATTGAGAGAGAGTCAATGGGGCCCGACGAGGACCTGGCCGCCCTCTACCCGGTCAGCTTCCAGGTCTCCCTGACTGCGTTCCTCATGCTAGAGATTGCACTGGGCCTGAGCAGCAACCTCACCGTGCTTGTGCTCTACTGCATGAAATCCAACCTCATCAACTCGGTGAGCAACGTGGTCACAGTCAACCTACACGTGCTGGACGTGCTTGTGTGTGTGGGCTGTGTCCCTCTGACCGTGGCAGTGGTCCTGCTCCCACAAGGGGGTGGCGATGCGGTGCTGCTTTGCTGCTTCCATGAGGCCAGCGTCTCCTTTGCGAGCGTGGCTACTGCTTCCAACGTACTGGCCATCACGCTAGACCGCTACGACATCTCAGTTAAGCCTGCCAACCGAGTGCTGACCATGGGACGTGCTGCAGCGCTGCTTGCTACAATCTGGGTGCTGTCCCTTGTTTGTTTCCTTGTGCCCTTTGTGGAGGTAGGCTTCTTCAGCCAGGCCCGATTGGACCAGAACCAGACAATGCCAGCGGTGGACCACACCAACCAGTACTACACAGAGCTGGGGCTCTACTACCACCTGGTGGCACAGATCCCCATCTTCTGTTTCACTGTCGTAGTGATGCTGATCACATATTCCAAGATCCTACAGGCACTCAACATCCGCATTGGCACCCGTTTTCATGCTGGACAGAAGAAGAGGGCCCGCAAGAAGAAAACCATCTCCATGACGACGCAGCCAGACACCACAGATGCCTCACAAAGCAGTGCTGGCCGCAACCCCATGTTGGGCATGCGAACATCAGTGTCAGTCATCATTGCCCTGCGCCGGGCAGTCAAGCGGCATCGAGAGCGAAGGGAGAGGCAAAAGAGAGTCTTCTGGATGTCCCTGCTCATCATCTCCACATTCCTCCTGTGCTGGACGCCCATCACTGTGCTCAATACGGTCATCCTGAGCGCCGGCCCCAGCGACCTCATGGTCAAACTCCGGCTGGGGTTCCTGGTCATGGCCTATGGGACAACCATCTTTCACCCACTGCTGTATGCCTTCACAAGGCAGAAGTTCCAGAAGGTGCTCAAAAGCAAGATGAAGAAACGGGTGGTGTCCATCGTGGAGGCAGATCCGCTGCCTAACAACACCGTCATCCACAACTCGTGGATTGACCCAAAAAGGAACAAAAAGGTGACTTTTGAGGAGAATGAAGTCAGACAGAAATGTCTCTCATCAGGAGACTTGGACTGAACTAATTAGTTTTTTCTAATAGCCAATAACTCATCCAGCGACAAGGCATTAAAAGGGGACACTGTTACCCACAGCAGTAAATTTACTGCACATAAAGGTGTACAAAATGTGTAACTGCTGGAGAATAAGGTGTATTAAACATGTAACTACCCACAAAGGATATTTATTGCTATTTATTGTGGAAAATGATAGGTTTCATAGGACAGTGAAAGAAGTGCTGTACAAACTGCATGGCTGTTTATAATAGTAGCGACTCACATAATATACATACATAGTGTGTGTATACTATATATGTACATAAAGAGAGAGATACACCTGTCCCTTTATAATAAATAGCCCAAAAGAGTGGATTGACCTGTGTTTCATCATGCGGCTGCATCCTCCCCCATCCCCCAGCAGCTGCTCCTTCTCTGCAAACCAGATCGTTCTGTAGCCGGAGCCGACGGCGGACTGAACAGCACCAAGATTTATCACTCTGCTCCATCCCATCTCGACAAAATCTCTCTGATGACTTTTTAAGTGCTGCCTGAGGATCTTTCCAGGGTCTGGACCGGAAGGGGCTTGTGACACGAGGGCAAACTCCAGGCTGCTTTCGTCAAAAGTCCGGTTCTCTGCCTCTAACCCAGAGCTCTGTGACCCACCAAAGTCCTTATCGCTCGTATGCATGGTTACTATGACGAGAACACAGGTCTGTTTAATTTCAGAATCACTTTGGGCCAAGAGGCATTTAAGAGGTGTCTTTTTATAGGTTATTGCCACAGAGGCTACCTTGCGGCTGTCCCTTGCCAATGCTGTTGCCTCGTAGTGTTTCAGTCACACCCAAATGGAGCGTGTGGCAACACGATGAGGTCCTGGGCCACTTGTCTAAATATTTGACCTTTCGCCAGCCTGCAGCCACTGTTATTTCACTGCCAAGTGCACGGTGCAAAACAGAAACCTCTTCTTAAATAACAATGCCAGCATGGACCATCGATGGTATCAGCAGCCCTGCACCCTGTCTACCCTCCAGCAACCAGTCATGTCAGATTTACAGCGACAGCAGGATTCTGCTTGTGGCCTTTCTCTTCTGGTAGTAGTGGTGGGGGTGCTTTATGGAGAAAACACTTACTACAATCTGTGTGTGTTTGTGTGTGTGTGCGCGCGCGCGTACATCTTGTTATTCTCATGTTCCAAAAACCTAAACTGAGATTCATCTCCCCATCCATCAGGAAGCTTAAAGGCTTTCAATGGAAAAAAAAAAAAATCTTTTGAGTGTTTTAGTCCAGAGAAACATGTAAAATACGTGATGCATTCTTTGCAACCCTTGGCCTTCCCACAGAATATGATGTATTCATGCTGAAAACATGTTTTTCTGGCATATGCTGCAGACCACCAAGAACGTCTTTATGAGTCAGACTTGAAATTACAAGCAAACAATCCATGACATCGTACCACAAAAGGTAGCCATACTGCAGTTTACCAGATTTGTTGGCTAAAATAAGAGCTTAAAGGGTCTGCTTAACACACTGACAAATAAATGATCAATAATTTCATTAGCCTGAGAGAACTACAGTCTCCTGACTACTCAGTCCACAGGTAAAGGCTCCTTGCAAACCTAAAACAGCGACAACAAAAGAGTTGCTCAATGCCATCAGGTACTTAACAAACTTTGTGCTTAGCATTTTACATAAAAATCTAATATGAGCAAATTGTCCAAGAGAAACTCAAATAAACCCTGTTAAGGAATGGCACAGCAATTGGCCAACTGGCAAAACATTTTACAACTCTGAGCATTCAGACTTTTTGTCTGAATGGTAGCGTTATTCCATTACACCTTATTCAGAATCAGATTTATTTAAAAACTATTATACATAATTTCATATTTAGCTGTTGCCATTGTAGCAAATCATGATGCCAGACACACTACAACAGACTTTTTACAATTATCTACCGATCAACATAAGAGAACCGTGAATAACCCACAAACACACAATCTGGGTAGACTGAGTCCCTAGTCCATCTGTAGCACACATCTTTGGATTGTGTGAGAAAACTGAAGCACCCAAAAGAAACCCCAACAAAAATGGGGAGAACACATAAACGCTTCTACATTTATTTACCATGAAAGTCATGATTTCAATATTTACTACACTTTAAACAATCTTTAAAGTCAAGTGGTTTTTACAGGGCCTCCCCTTGTACTGAGTATGTAAGCTGCTGCAAACCGCAAACTTTTCCTATTTCCCTAACAGCCCTGGACTGGTAGACCATCACACTGCAGCCCGACACATCCAGCTCAGAACCTTGCTTCTACTACTGCCACCGACCGGGAGTCAGAATGGACAGGTTTTATTACCAGCGCTGAAAAGAAGTGAAAGTAGGCTGGGTTTCACTGAGCCTGGAACATCGCAACTGAAGGAGAACAAGCCCTCCTCACATCAACACAGCAGCTTTCCTGAACTTTCAGTCAAAAAGCAGAAACAACTAACAGCTATTAATTACATTTTACAGTCATTTGAAATCAAATTGAATTCATTTCATAAGTTTGGAAAAACAGGTTGCCCCCTAGAGACACAAGTTGAAGTAAACAGGTATAAAGTTGAAAAATGATAAGGAATTGAGCCTCAACACCGGTGCTGGAATAGTGCTTGTAGGTTGTTTGAGAGCAACTGTGCCCCTTCTTCAGAAAAGGTGTACAGTCAGTATAAAAAACCAAAGCCTGCTGTGGAGTGAAGAGTACATGAACCTCTGCACGCAGGTGAAGGAAAGTGCAGGCATGGCAGGACCGGATGGAACGGGGGGGGCTTTAAGGAAGACAGAGTATTACAAAGTAGAACATTTCCTGAGGCACAAGTGCTGCTGGCCTGCACCACTCCACATGAGGCTTGTGTGCCCAAACTGGGTCTTGTTTTTGCTGATCAATCTGTCCTTGCGAGCAGAACTCCATATAACATCATCCCAGGTCCCTCAGTTCTCTCCATGATACATCCCTCCAGCTTCCATCTTTGCTCTTCTACTTGAACCCTCACCGAAACACACTGCTTACTCATGACAGGAGCTTTAAAAGGAAAAGGGTTCCAGGTTCAGACACAGTGAAATGCAGGATTACAATTCTTCCCTGAGAAAATGTACACTCAGCGTCTTAGGCAAGCAGCTCTTAAACTGACTTCCTTAGTTTTCAATGTGTCACAAGTGTACATTTTGCATTTTCCCCTCACATTCAGATATTAAGCTGCTTTGCTGTGTCTTATCCCCAAGTGCCACTCACCAGGAGAGCAGTCACCAGGCAGAGGCCATTTACAGTGAATGTACTTTAGGGACTGACAGTCTCGCAGACTATTATGTGCAAATTACCGCAGGCCCACTCCACAAGCACAAAAACCTTTTTAAAGCACTTAAGGTTTTTAATTACACATCAGACCACAAAGAGGAGTGCAGGCAGCAGGAGAGGTGAAGGACCCCTGGTTCTCCAGCACCACCTGAATGCTGGCAGGGGTGCTGGCTCCCGCACGTGTGACATTGGTGTCGTGTGGTCATCTCACTCAGCTTTAGAATCACAAGTCAGCACGAAGGAGGACCAAACTCAGGAGAAACTGAAGCCCAACAGATTCAACTGTGGGTGTTACGGTGAACCCAGTATAAGCCAGAATGAAATCGGCAGACAGTCAAACTGATCCATATTCATTTGGGACAAGAGACCCCCCCCATAAGCCCCTTCCCTATTACTTTGACCTGCTAGCACATGGCTTTATCAGGTATATTACATCACCTTCACACCTACACCATTTTTTACCCAGCTATCCCCAGGTCAAAAAGGTGCAAGGAAAAAATAACAACATATCATCAAACTCTTTTACCAATAAAGTGTAAATGCCTTCTTCTCAAAAGACAGACATGTTGTTTTTGATTGCTTGTTTAGGATAAAACTGTATGAAAATATAAATTTGATTGCAGCAAAACAGCACCATTTCAATACCACAGAGGGCAAACAAGGCTGATGGGTCATCCTTTGTCCTTAATGTCAACGCATGACCCGGTAAGAATCAAAAAGCCAGGAGAAAGTCCAGAGATGCAGACCAAAAATATAAACATAAATAAAATCTGTTAAATAAGTGTTACTGGGAGAATGACATGACCTCATGACCGGACAGCCATGTTAGAGGCTTTATCAACTTGTGCTTTGAAAAAAGTCCAAACATCAAGAGGGAGTTGAAGGTGACTGAAATGGAGCCTCCCCTCTCTAAAGAAGCCAGCACTTCAGCTACCTCAACTTCTCTCCCTCTCCCTTGTTGGCTATCAAAGATTTTTCCGTTTCAAGTGCAGTAGCAGCATTTTGAGGTACAGAGCCAAACACAGAAGCACCTGCTGGCCAGTGTACAGAGACAGGAGAGTGGTTTGCACTCATTTCTAAACACTGCCACTCACTGGCGTTGCTGTTTTCCAACTTTCTTTCCAGAGATGTTCAAACTGCTAGGCAGGAGAGCTGAAATGCAGAACATCAGTTTAAGGCAACTCTTTCCCCTTTATTGTTTGAACTGTGAAAAGGAGATATTTGGCCATCTGAATAAATCAGTGACCCGGAGGGAGGGAAAGAGCCTTTGTAATTCACACATTTGACCCCAATGGTTGAAGTGTAGACTGACATATCATCAATATGTAGGAAAACATAAATAATACAGAAGGAAGATATCTTAGCCAGAGCATTGAAAATGGATTTTTTTCCCCTCAAGACATAAAGAAAAAGCCAGGGTTCCTGACACATCAGTTCCAGGGTCTTTGCCATCGAGCAGCCTGACTGGATTCAATTATGAGCAATGGAATTAATACAGTATATCCTTGACTGAACAGAATAATGGGGGGAGGGGGTGTGTGATATTGCTGAATGCCCTTTAACTACTAATGTCTCTAAAACAGCATCTATATGAAACCAAAAGCCCATTAAAATAACAAATGTTATATTTTAAAGCACAACCTCCAAATTTACGTGGAAAAATACCACATTTTGGTATATAGATTCCAAATGAAAAAAATAAACAATAATAAATTAAAAACCCTCTTTTCACAAGAAAGAAATTTATGCATTCTATCCAGAAGCAGCATCACGTTGCTCCTCTTCCATATTTTTAAGCTGCTCTTTAGAATTTAAAGAGAACTTATTTTCAATGTGCAAGAAAAGTAAGCAAAAATGACAGAATGTAACTGCATTGGCCCCTTTTCTAAAACAGAACACAGTGTGCAGTTTGCTGCTACCCTTAACCTGCTGCCTTGAGGTTTGCTGTACATACAATAACTGGGATCATTTCTTGCAAGCACCTGGTCTCTGTAACAGAGACAAGCTCCATCATAGTTGTAGGGTAGTTCTGGTCTTCATGAAAAATATGGCAAAAAATTGATTGATTGGATGACAATCCAGGAAAAAATCTCGCAATCTTCCAATGCAGACATATTGTACCAATCTACAGTCACTGGGAAGGTCATCCGTTACATTACACAGCTGCAAAATTCTACAGGTTGATGAAATGTCCCAAAATATAAAACCGGCAGTCACACTTACACCCATCCAGACACATTTGCATTACCACTGCAGTCATTAGAACCTCCACAATCTAATTGTATTGAGACCCACAGCACGTGAGATTAGTAAGAAATAAACCAATAACAAAGCATAAGGAGCAGCTTCTAACTGAGGAAAAACACTTCTTTGGGGCGCATATTTCGGGAAGTTTGATCCATCCAGCTCTTCAATCTGTGTTCATCTTTTAAAGGTCAATGAAATCACATCTCAAAAATTACACTTGACAGTTCTGATAATGCACAATAAATTCAGACCTTAACAACAGACTCTGCCGAAAAACAAAATTGGAGTTAGTAAAGCATGGCTCACTTTTAGTGTGCTTGCAGTGACTTATCACACCACATGTAACAACCTGTCAGCTGTACAAAATTATGGAAAAATCATTACTTGTGATTTCTTTAAAGCTGAAAAACATTTGAAATAATCACAACCAACAGCATTTAACTGTTTTTATTGGCTGAAAAATGAACACAAACAACCAACTGCTTCTGTTTCTTTTCTGGGAATTTTACTTTTTCTAACCATGATGTGCAGCTCCTGCATTGTAAAACATTGTATACTATATCATAATTTAGTCTACAAAATCATTCAATCAATAAGCTACTTTTAACTGAATAATTTATAATCATTTATGTAGTGTTTTGAAAACTAGGACCACAATTATATATACTGCATATGTCTGGTTTGTGTTGCCACAGTGAACAAATCTGGGACTCGCTTTAATCTACAGCTGACCCCATCTGCATCTGACAGTACTCTCTTTTCTGAAAACCTCAAAGAAAATGTAGATTTGTGATGCCAAAAATCCTTATCTGTTGTGCTGCTTTTGAAGTTACGGAACAGTGTCCAAAAAAATTAGGATTCTTAAAATTCTCATAAATTCTCATAAACTATTACCTTCCTCCCCTTGATACACATTCAATTTCCTTCAAGGTACTGTTTTAAAACATAAATAGCACAAGAAACGTTTTTTTATTTGTTAGTTTATATTTTTGTCCAAGGTGACGTACAATGATGTTTATATATTAAGCTACACTGATTTACCCATTTAAACAGCAAGGAAATTTTGGCACTCACTATGGCATTACAGTGTGTGTGATCCTCACTACATCCCTCTTGTCAATTTATATAGACAGTGCAACTATGAGCTAGCTATTTAATATTTAATTACAGAAATAAATTTTAAAGTGCTAAATTTTACAACTGACTAGAGGTGTTGTGTCATACCTAATTATAGATTTGAAGCCATTCAACCTCAAAATATACTTATTGCTGTTATTTATTTAAAGCTCATACTTACAAAGTTAGGTTAGTACAGAAAGTTGCACTGATTTACCAATTTATACAACAGGGTAATTTTTACTGAACTACACTAGGGTAAGGAGATCATTCAGTCAATATTACAGCAGGAAAGGGATTCTAGACTGTAAAGCAGTGGCTCTAACCACCACACCATCCTCACTCTTGTTACAATTGTTTCCAAATTCAGATGGTTTTGTGGCTTAGGTATGAACAATAAAACAATTTGAGTACAACTTAATAGACAGCTCCACAACTGTGTCTGTCACCAACAGCAAAAAGGACCTCTGAACATTTTTAAAAAAACTTAAGTGACGAGCAAAGCATCTATATTTCCTTAGTTTGGCTGGTGCTGTTAAAACAGAATGGAAAGAAAAAAACTATTATTTCAAGAACCTATTTAGAATGTCGTATAAACAGTTTATCTGGAATGTATTATGTCCAGTTTATGAGCACCAGTCCAACATCAGTTATAAATAAAGCCCCTGACTCTCTGGAATTGGTCACAGCAGTTGATATAAAAGCCAAGACAAGCACCTTGTATTGAGTAGCTGGCAACAAAAAGAATGAATGAATTTCATGCCCTGTAAAAACACAGTACATCACACTCTGTACCTTTCTACAACAGTGCTGACATGAAGTCAGCCTTCTCCACACATCTAGCTTTGTTACAAACACCAAACCTCCCCTTTCATAGTTTGCATTTCAATTTATTCTTTTAGTTGAAACTTCTCTCCAAAGCAACTTACAATGCAAATTTATACAGGTAAGTATTTTACTGTAATTGCGGGTGAATACCTTGTCTAAAACTTCTGCTGGAGCAGGTAAGAACTGAACCTATGACCTTCAAGTCCAAAGGCAACCACTACAACCACAAAGCTACTAGCTGTCCCCAGACTGCTTTGCAGACTGCCTTGAGATCCACTGCTCATGCAAAATGAGTCTGAAAAGAACTCACTGGGCTGCAGCTGGACCTCTACTGCAGTATGTACATACGAGTATTTACTGAACATCCCATTACTGTACATTATTACTAATTCCATGTTTTATTTCTACTCTGTCCTGTTACATATCCATGTTTAAACTGCAGATGGTGGGGATTCCTGAGTCAGCATACCCAGCTCTTCACAGTGCTTCACCTCTTTAGAGGACCCCATAACAACCCAATAACTTGTGAAAATGTTATTTTGTTATTTACTATATAACTTTACCTTACATTGTTTCAAAGGACATTAAAATGGATCCATTTAGAATAAACACTTTCCTTAAGGGTACTATGCAAATCCCCTTCTCAGACAGAAGCCAGTGACCTTAAATTTCACACCTCGTAACAGGTGTTTATCACATGCCACAAAAAAACCTTAAAACTGAATTAAATCTTCACCTTTCCGATGCAGTTATGAACCTTTTCTCAGGCCTGGACCACAGTTCTGAGTTCCGAGTAAGACATGGAAAAAAATCCTTCACTGCCCTTCACAAGCCTCTTTAAATGTACACTATATTACATACACTATATGGACAAAAGTATTGGGATGCCTACCCATTACATCAACAGGGAATTTAATGACATTGCATTCAAATACATAGACTTTAATATGGAGTTGGTCCCCCCCCCTTTGCAGCTGAAACAGCTTCCATACTTCTTGGAAGGCTTTCCACAAGATTTTGGAGTGTTTCTGTGGGAATTTGTGCCCATTCATTATGTAGAGCATTTATGAGGTCAGGCACTGATGTCGGACAAGAAGGCCTGGCACGCAATCTCCATTCCAGTTCATCTCAAAGGTGTTTGATGGGCCTGAGGTCAGGGCTCTGTACAGGCCAGTCAAGTTCTTCCATACTAAACTCATCCAATCATATCTTTATGGACCTTGCTTTATGCACTGGGGCACAGTCATGCTGGAACAGAAAAGGGCCTTTCCCAAACTGTTTCCACAAAGTTGGAAGCATAGCATTGTCCAAAATGTCTTGGTATGCTGAAGCATTAAGATTTCCCTTCACTGGAAGTAAGGAGCCTAGCCCAAACCCTGAAAAACAGCCCCACAGCATTATCCTTCCTACACCAAACTTCATAGTTGGCACAATGCAGTCAGGCAGGTAACGTTCTCCCGGCATCCGCCAAACCCAGACTCGCCCATCTGAACTGCCAAACAGAGAAGCGTGATTGGTCACTCCGTAGAACATTTGCATTGTTCCACAGTCCAGTGGTGGTGTGCTTTACACCACTCCATCCGACGCTTGGCACTGGACTTGGTGATGTGAGGCTTGCATGCAGCTGCTCGGCCATGGAAACCCATTTTTTGTGCTCGAATTAATGCCAGTGGAAGTTTGGAACTCTTCAGCTATGGAATCAGCAGTGTTGGCGACTTTTACACACCATGGACCTTAGCAGTCGTTGACCTCCCCTGTGACTTTACGTGGTCTTCCACTTCGTGGCTGAATTGCTGTTGTTCCTAAACGCTTCCGCTTTCCAATAATACCACTTACAGTTGACCGTGGACTATCCAACAGGGATGCAATTTCACAAACCGTCTTATTACAAAAGTGGCATCCTATCACAGTACCACGCTTGGAAGTCACTGAGCTCTTCAGAATGACCCATTTTGTTTCACAAATGTTTGTAAATGGAGACTGCATGGCTAGGTGCTTTATACACCTGTGGCAATGGGTCTGACTGAAACACCTGAATTCAATAATTAAGAGGTGTGTCCCAATACTTTTGTACATATAGCGTATATTTACATGAAAATTATGTATGTATTTTAATTAGGTCTGTTACTTTAAAAATAAAGTTAAATTTTTCTGCTAATTATAATAATCTCTCTTCGATTTTATTTTTAAAGCTGGTGTTTTAAATTTATTTTCATCCTTTTCTTGTGTTGAATGTATGGTTATATTTGTTATAATAATGTTGATTTAGTTGTTGTTTTTGAAGAGAACAATTCATTTTCTGCCACGGCTGCATATAACACTGGACAGAAAGTGCACCATACAAGTAAATAAAGTGCAGACTTTAACAGGCCTACAAATCTTGAGAGGTCCCAGGGCACAGCAGAGAATTGGGGTCACTTCAGAATATCCAGGTCAGTCATTAATCCTGTCACGTCGTCTACAGTACGCTATAAAAATACACCAACAGCAGACCAGACAGCTGCTGAGATACACACAGACCAGCACACAGTCTCACACAAGCGCACACTCGGAGAAGACACTCAGTATGGCAGAGACCTGAAGAAATGACACTGTGGCTCTCTTACCCCGTTCAGAGGTAGTGATACCTGCGATGTCCTGGAACCATAAAAGAACCTGCGTTTTTACACCAGCACTGGCCCCTGAGTTGAACTACATTCCCCAACCAAAACAAACAGCATCACGAGCTCACGTTTCAGGCACAATGACTGATATGGTTGGTGACCACAAGTCGGATTCCTCATTTAAAATCTAAATTTTCCATCCAACGACTTTAAGCACAAGGAGGCAAGCAAAGAACAAAAGCAACAACTTAGTTGAACCGCCTTACAAAATGAAATGTCTCTCCCATCAGAGAGGGAGTAGCTCTTTTTTGAACCACAGTTGTTAAACTCAGGTCTTGGCACATCAAGTGCATTATTTTCCCCAAACCTTGTCCCAGGATTGCCTCCGGCTTTGCAGTGCTGTATTTTGGATACTGGCAAGAAGCACAGGATATAAACAGTACAAGAAACACTATTAATTGGAGCATCAGCACTCAGGAGATTGTGCTGGAATGAAAATGAGGGAACGCACGACCTTCTGGGATATGTGTGTGGCAGCCCTGGTTAAGAATGTGGATGCACGAGGCCAGCAGTTTGTGTAACGGGAGGTTGGGGGAATGGGGCAGGTTGCTGACGGTTCGAGTCCAGCTCACTCACCCAGCTCATTGAGGCTCTGTGCCGCTTTGGTGATCTCGCGGCTGCCGCCCTGCAGCTGACCCTGGAGGCGCTTGCTCAGGTACAGGATGCGAATGATGCGGCGCAGCAAGTCACATGCTACCTGGAGGTGCAGGGGAGAAATGGACCAGGGTAGAGAGGAGGAGAGAGTGAGTGTGAAAGAGGGGCTGTCAGAAGAAGGCACCCCCCAGCGCAGCACAGCAGCCGGGGGACAGCCACATGGGCAAGATGCAAACACTCCTGCCCTGTTTAGACATCCTTTTCCATCCCCCAGTCCCAGCAGGGCGCTGTGCGTGTGACCTTGGAGCAATCATTACTGACGTACTTGGGCTGAGGAGGGGCAGCTGTGAACTAGCCTGTGTGTATCACACTGAGCTTGGGGAAAGGGTTTTTAAAGAGTATCTGTCATTCAGCCTGCAGAAAGGGTTCATGGGTAACGCTCTCTTCCAGCTGCTCTGGCTGTGCTCAGACACAGATGATGTTTAAATGATGCTCTGTTGCCAAGCGCACCTGGTAGCTGTAAGACCAAGGAAACAGCCTTCATCAAAAGCATGTGACCATTCCTAACACCAGCACTAACAAAGCTCCACCTCTATTCCCAAATCCCAGATACCCATTCCTTAAGGTTACTCTGAAACTGCTGGAAAACTGCATCCCTGGGAATAAGGCAGAGCAAAAGAGCACAATCACTCTGCCCAGCAAAGTGCCAGAAGGAGTGCGATCACATAAGGAGGGGTAGTCTAGCAGACGACCTCCAGACAGCAGCTTCCAACAAGGACGTGCAGCACAGGCCAACAACAGAGATATCATCTCCGGAATGGAGGGGGCCACTGTCCTCTATGCCCCCGCCTGGTCCCTTGGGCAGCTATGTGGAGGCCATTAGATGGCAGACAAGGCCCAATGATGCAAGTGACAGCGATGCTGAGCTGCTGTGACAGCCGAATTGCAATGCTGCATCAATACCTAATAAATTCCCACACAGGCAGATACACACGCCGCGGGGCTGAGGCAAAGTGGCAATCTGCCGCGTTCACACTCCACAACAGTGAAGCCAACTGAGCCCACGGGAGGTCGGCTCTCCGAGCTGGACCTGAATCTCAGGGGATGTGAACAAGCACCTAAAGACATGATTGCTTTTTATTGATTTTGCTTTATTGGAAAGTAGTGAGGTTACAACTAAAAAAGTGATGTCAGTGACCAGCACAGGGGCAGAGGGTAATGTAATCTTTTTAAATCAACCTGAAGTAATATTTCTGCAACATTTATATGGCAAAGGTTTGAAGAATATTCTGTTGATAGCGGTGGACCGCAGGGCAGCTCTGTTCTAACGCAACATCTGCACATTGTGACAGCGAAGTCACATTGTCAATAAGCACCCATGGAACCTGGCACACTGCACCTGCTTGCCTGTGATAGAAAAGACGTGCTTGTGCAGCGGATCCTTGACTGCACCTCAGAACCCCAGAAACGATAAGCTGGTAACAACACCGTTTTTTTTCTTTTGCCATTTACTGGAAACTACATAAAAGAAATGGCTTATAACACATCAGCTCCAGAACCACAATTGCCTCCCTCTGTCTCTCGGTCATCTAAAACAGAGCAATGGAAAGCTGTGCCTTGTAGGAAATTTAAAAAACCAAAATGGAGGTTTAGGTGTCAAAAGAGAAATCAAAGCACCTGGTATAATTAATCAAACGGTTGAAAAAGGCAAAAGTTGACGTATCCCTCACTCAAAAGTGTTTTAACTCCCCATAAGGCAAGTTTCTGTTGTGAGGGAGCAAATTAACATAATTTTTACATAAAAAAAATTGTTCCTGGACAAAAAAAAAAAGAGAACATTTTATTTTGCATTTGTATCAAATATTATTTCTAGCTTTTATTTTAATATTACACTTTCGTTCTTTTTTTTTGTTTTTTTTTTTTTTTAATCAAGAACCGCTTGATTGGTACTGTATGGAGACGTTTTGCTCAGTTACCTCTTGGATAAAATTCCTAAGATCAGTTAGGAATCAAATGTGCAATTCCTATGCTATATGGACTGCATGCTCTCAGAGGCGCTGTACAGTGTAATAAACAGATGTTTGATTGTTCATCTTCATTTGACGACAGTGCACAGCTTTATTTAGTAAAAGGATGTTTGTGTTATTAAAGCTGTTTATATGACTGTGGTGCATATGGCTGAGGCAGGACAAAGAAAAGAAGGACATCCCCTTTTATTTAACTGCTAATCCATAGTTGTGATTGATTGAAATTGTCACTGTAAGAGGATGTTGTTCTCTTAGGTTGCCTTGCTCTAACCAAAATTAAATTTCTGTACAAAGTTAAATGAACGTATGTTTGTATGTGTGTTAATTCCATGTTTACTTGCTATTGCAGGGTTGAATGAATATGCTGAACTGAACCAGAGAGGGGAGCCATGTTGTGCTGTCTGGAACCTCCTGTTGGCATTTAGCACATGGCAGTGTGGTTGTACAGTCTGTTGCATCTTTGTCAAGATGACACAAAGCGCATTTATAAAAATGAAATGACCATATTATAGGCAAATGTGCAATTGTAATGAACTTTTAGGCCTGTTTTACTGAAGAAGAGTTTATATTTCTACAAGCTGTTACAAAACCCCATTATGTGAGGGGCAAGCATAATTTCTCTTCATTATGACATAAAATTATGATACACATTATTAAAACAAATAAAGAACCCGAATGTCATTAGAGACAACAGCTCCCCATCTGTCAGGCAAATAAGCAGATGCTAAGTTCACAGGCCTAAAACTTCACCCTCTGGTAAAGATCACTGAAATCAGCGGCAGCTCACTCCATTACACTGAGGTCACACACAATTTTATTACCACTTTTTATCATTCAGCTGACTCCTGTGCTCAAGGTAACTTACAATGTTAGATTATCGTCTTCATCAGAATTCACCCATTTGTACAGCAAGGAATTTCTGCTGTATCAGTTCAGAGTTAGTTCTTTGATCAAGGTTTCTACAGCAGGATTCGAACCCCGGACCTTTAACTGTCAAGCGCTCTTTCAACTACACTCCCTGGTGCCTCTAGGATACATAGACTTACACAAAAACTGAAAGTAATAAGGGCATAATGCAGATAGAAGAACAGTGTTACCACGGTGAGTGACCCAAAAGACTGAAACAACCAACCGTACAACGTGATGAGTTTTTATAACCAATGAATACAGATACATACAGATAACAGGAAGTACACAGTAACAGGGGAGTGTTTACCTGCAACCTGGCTAATTGAGCAGTCCGGGCAACAATCTTATTATAAGGGTCCACAATTTTCGCCCTTATCCTGCAGGGGGAAAAAGAACAAATGAATAACCAATTTGATACCAACCTTATTTGTGAATTAGTACATTATGCTATTGCAGAAAGTGGGAGTGATACCTGTCCACTGCGCCTTGCAAGGCAGCGATCCTCGTCTGCATCATCTGCAGCACACCTGCAGGGAACTCATTTTTAAAACACTTCCAATTTATTTGCCACCTTCAAATGACACACCATGGGTAATAATAGTACAGTCCATCCTCATCTTAATAGACCTCTGCTTTACTTGTCAGATTTGACAGTTGAATAACATAAGGAAAAACATAAATATTTAGTTTTTAGCTTTTTGGATGAGGCAAACAAGGTTTTAAACAATTTTGACACTGTATCTCAAAAGGAACCATCGAATCGTCAGAACTGTAAATGTCATGAAAGCAGAGCAGTGCCCCCTAGTCCCCCTGTAGCAGCATTCCGATGGAGTCCCATTGGCCTCTGATGGCACACTAACCATTTAATGTAGGCTAATGTCTTTTTGCATGCCCTCTCCATACTCAAGTCTCGTTTCATCAATTTGTCATTTCATTGAGTGCAGATCTAAGTCTGTCAATTTTTTATTTGCATCAATATGTAAGGCAAATGAAAGCTGTTTGTCTGAGTGCTAAAGAGAAGAGAGAGATCTGTATATCAGTGTAAAACAATAGCCCATCAAACAAAGCACGAAATTGCCTTATGACAACCCTTGAAACTCGACAGTTAAATGCCCTACATTGAAGCATAATTACTTCCCCTGATGCTCTGTAGCAGTCCCCATAATTGAATTTTGTTTGTAGCCCCTGTTCTTTTACTCTTCACTACTTCCTAAAACATCCCCTGCAACTATAAGAGACAGCCAGTTCCACGTTCTTGGAACATATCACCTGACAAAGCAAAGCAGGCAGAAATGGTCCATATACGAACTTCTGAGAACATTAAAGTGCAGCTGAATCCATCCAGTGGTGAGAAAATATTTTAACTTCTCTATCCAGTTATAGAAGTTTTTTTTCTCTAATTTATCACAATTATTCTTTACCAAACCAATGCCTTTGTCCAAATCAACTTGAAGGAATAAGTCAATACAAGGAAAAAGATGCTGCTGTAAACTCCTGCTTAATGAACTTCTAAAACAAAGGGCAACGGTTGTTTTCTCAACAGCGCCACCATTTGGATATTATCGGAAATGTTAAGGGAAGGCGTTATCGCTGAATTGTTATTACGTACATTGTCTACTGTCAGAAACGATATATTTTCCAGTTTATCAATCAATCAATCAATCAATCAATTTTTAATAGCGTTTTCACATCAGTTTTCTTTTGTTTGTTCAGAACTAAACAGGACCTTTATTTACCAGACTCACTTCCTCACTCCCACAGGAATTGCAGCTGGTGTCTGTGAGTTATGGTGAGATTTTAAACCTCCAGTAATGGAGACTTAGTGGCAAAAGTGACTTTGGAGTTACAAGCTAAACAAGTAACAAACAACCATCCAGTTTCACTTGTGTTTGCAAGCTGAAGACCCAGTGTATAGCCAGTACCTACAAGACAATACAATACATCAACAATGGGGTTAACTGACCTTCCAAGGACTCGATCCCTGTTGCTTGAGCCAACAGGTCTTCGTGCCTGGCAACCACCTGGGAATCAATGGTATGATCATATATAATGAGCTTTACAACAAAAAAAGGAATTGCGGCAGCAAGGGAGGCTCCATTTTGACTCATCTTGGTTATTTTACCTGGACATGGAGTTCTTTATCGAGCTGGCTGATTCCCTGTGCCAGCTTCGCCAGCTGCTCAGCAATAACCGCATGGTGAATGGCCTGAGCCGTGTAGGTCTTCACATCAAAGTCTTCCGCACGGAAATCGGAGTAGCATTCTGTGAAGGAGAGAGGAGTTGCTCATTGGAAGATCACCACCAAAACATGTGCTGGCATATATATACTGTGGAATAATTCACAAAATTCATCAACAGAGAACAAACAGATTTCAAAGAAAAACCCAGGATTCTTTTCATGGACTCCCCTCAAACTGATCCTACAGTCATATTTAATACTTGAAATATTTAACCCTGATTAGAACGTTAGGAAGGGAAAAATAACTTTAGGAAAACTTTTGAGAGGAATGTTATCAGCTTTAATTGTGAGACACACGCATGACTGTCAAATTTAAATAGCAGGCGAATAGTGTAGTGTTTAGGGGCATTTTGAAAACTGTTTGGTTTAAGGTCCGAATCCAGCTCCTGCTGTAATACCCTTAACATAGTACGTACCCTGAACTAACAGAACAAGAATGCCCTGCTGTACTGTAAATCATTGTAAAGCTGACTAATATTGTAAGCCACACTGGACAGTTATTTAATACCAATGTTTAATAATGCCATTGTTTGACTGGTATTAACTTCCAAATAACTCCAAGCTGAATGCAAATTGGAAGCCTATAAAATATCCCTGGCTCACACACTGCACAACCTGTCACCAGAACGAGCTTTTGCGACGCCAATAAACAGCTGATAGTGACGAGATACGCGACAACAAAATTGAGGTCGTCGGAATAAATACAAGAAACAAGTAACAAACAACAAGAAAAATGCGAAGATAATTAATTACCCTCATTCAAAAGTGCATTCGCAGAAGACGCGTCTTTACTTCCTTCCATGTTGGCGACTTCGTCACAGTGACGTAAAATATACGCGCCCATTATTTTTAGTCGTACTAACGTTTAATTCCCGCGTCCATCGAGCAAGCGTTATATTGGCGTCGCCGCTTGATGACGTATAATGTCAGCGCCAGCACGCTATAATTATCTTCTTGAAATGTTTTGGAATATTTCAAATAGAAAATTTACTTTACAAATAGATTTTTAAATTGAATGATATCCTATTTCGTATCGATTTTTTGCTAAGTTCCTACCACTGATGATAACAAGGCAGACTGTGTTGTGAATGTTGGCACAGCTCTCACAACCCGGTGTTGCTTCACTGGCTGTAATTCAAGTACTTTTGGGTCTCAGTCATGAGCCCGTGGAACTTGGACAATGAAACATAGAAACAGAATATTATGGCTTTAATTTATGATGGTTTCTTAGGCTGCTAGCTAGTGGCAAAGAGCTACTGTACCCTGGTACCTGTACACATGGTGTGGTTCAGACCGGTAAGCGCTCTGTCTCGGTTTCCACTGTTAAAACGGAGAATATGATCGGCAGAGATTACATGGCTACACTTATCTGTTCATCGTTTACTTACCAGTGACTCTCATTTCTTTTTGCAGGTTTTTATGATTTGCATTAGGACTCCAAAACATGGACTCCAGAAATGTCATGGATATGTTCGAAAAAGGCAAAGTCCTTAAAATATGTGCCCCTATGGTCCGTTACTCCAAGTAAGCACCTTGTTATTGCTATACTACTTATTTGGCTGATTTTAATGTGTGATTTACCAGAGATTTATCAGTTTTTCTGTTAATGATCAGTAACTGCATGTCCAGTGCTAGGCTGCAATGGGTCAGCACCTATCCTAGAAACAAGCGCAGAGGGCAGGGCAGACACACTTACCTGGATGCCATGCCAGTCTGTTGCAGGGCAGACACACACTCACATACTCTGTGGGCATTTCAGAGTCAAATATGCAGCTAAAACACATATCTTTGGACCGTGGGAGAACATGCAAACTCTACACAAACTCAGCCAGATTTGAATTTTCATCTAAACCCACAGATCAGGAGCTCCAAGGCACCAGTGCTACCTGCTGCACCACTGCATCACCCCATTTATTCAGGCTGTTTCTTTTTTAAAGGAAAGTATATTTGTTTAAGGTCCCACTGCAGAAGGAAATTGACCCACATTTCCTGCTGCCCCCTCTTTGTGCCCTCTTTTCATGCATTCTAGATTTTCAGTTTATTAGAGTGGCTTCTTTTGTATTTTTCAGGTTGGCGTTCCGATCTTTGGTGAGGAAGTACGACTGTGATATATGTTTTACCCCAATGATTGTGGCTGCAGACTTCATGAGGTCTGTTAAAGCGAGAGACAGCGAGTTTACCACTAATGAGGGTACAGACATGTTAAAATTCTTTGTCAAAAAATACTTTTTTGTTGCACAAGTGTATAGTTGTAGTATTGAATGTTACATATTTACATCTGTTTTTTCTCTCCTGTCAGCGGATCGCCCCCTGATTGTGCAGTTTGCCGCTAAAGATGCAGTGACCCTCGCGGGAGCTGCCAGTGCAGTTGCCCCTTTCTCAGATGGGGTGGACCTCAACTGCGGTTGCCCTCAGAGGTGAGGCGGGCTCTGTGACTCGGTGGAAATGGGTCCGAATCTCAGAGGCAGGAAAAACATTCTGCTTGTTTTTCAATTTCTCCCCAGATGGGCCATGGCTGAAGGGTATGGGGCATGCCTCATAAATAAGCCCGAGTTGGTGAGCGACATGGTGCGGCAGGTTCGAAACCAGGTGGACAGTCCCAGCTACACAGTTTCAATCAAGATAAGGTAATACCTGGTATCTGCCTCAAATGCAAATTATCTCATGCAAACTATCCTTAACTGATATGCCTGTAGTAGTATTAAAACTATATTACATTGGAACACTTACCTGTGTACAATGAATTATCTATTTAGACAGCTGGGTAATTTTTTTAGTGGAGCAGCTTTTAGAGTAGGTAACTTACTCAACTGTACAATAGCAGGAGGTGAGATTAGAACCTTTGACCTCTGAGTCCAGAGGCAGCAGCTCTGTCCATGATACTGTTTAATTAACTGTAATGTGCTCAGTGTAGTTATGATTCCATGCAGTTATTTTCCTTTCCCAATTCAACCAGAATCCACAATGACCTCAGACAGACAGTGGATTTGTGTCAAAAAGCACAGGCGGCTGGAGTGTCCTGGGTCACCGTTCACGGCCGGACCACGGAGGAGCGACACCATCCAGTCCACTACGAGGCCATCAGGACCATCAAAGACAGCCTCTCCATTCCAGTAATTGCCAACGGTGACATTAAGAATCTGAGGGATGTGGAATCTACATATCTACGTACTGGAGTCGATGGTTTGTAATTGCCTGATAGTGAGTTTGTTATGTCTTTGCATTCCTCTTAAGAGACAGACTTATGATTTTCTTGCAATATTAAAGGCTGTGCCTTTTTTCCAGGTGTGATGTCAGCGCGGGGTCTCCTGGCAAACCCGGCCTTGTTTGCAGGGTATGAAGCGACACCGTTGGAGTGTGTGTGGGACTGGGTTGACATTGCCCTGGAGCACGGCACACCCTTCACATGCTTTCACCATCACCTCATCTACATGCTGGAGCGGCTCAGCTCGCAGCCCGAGAGGAGAGTGTTCAACGCGCTATCCAGCACGTCAGCCGTCATCGAGTACCTCCAGCAGACTTACAGCTCTTGACTGCCACCTTGTTTTAAATGTTGTTTTAGCTCTTGCTTTTTACAATAAATTAAACTGCATAAGGATCATCGGTTAATCTGGCGCAAAGACATTGGCGCACCCTGAGGACCCTTCTGTCTTTCTTTATAGACATCATATTGTAAGAACTGTCAGCTGATTGGTCTGCCATCCAAGTACTTTCCTTAAAACCAGGTTTTTTACCTTTATGACACCCACTTACTGTACCGACATCTCCTGCTTTTTAGCCTCCCAGTATCCACTGTTTCCTCTTGTCTGGCCAGCAATTGCAGTATTAATACCACAATTACATGAATACGACATACGTTAATCAGTCCGGATTATCATTTGTCCACTGCATGGTGTGGGATCTGACCCTGCTGTACTCCCTCTGACATTTTTTTCCTTTTATGGTACTTTTATACACTGGACCAGGGATCTTTATCCTTTTACCCTCGCACCTCAAATAAAAGTGAATTTAATGCTTACGGATCTCTTATTCTTCACGCTATTCAGCGACTCGGTCAAAACATTTGCAAAGTAATTTATCCGGGAGGCACTCGCATCTGCCTTCTACACAAACTTATACAGGCCCGTTTTTACTCCAACTCACTATTGAAAGAACTTGCTGGAGGCAATCACACAAAAATTACCTTGGTGGAAAATGTTCCATTTTAAAACCACTTTGTTTTTTATTCTATTTTAATGTGTAACAGTGCTTGTTCTGACTTTGGGGCAAAAGTAAGAAATAAAGGAAAAAGTCATTTCACGTGCCGGCTCTGAGGTAACTTTTTTTTTTTTTTTTTAGGAATTATTGCACCCTTTCACGTTTTCAGTTGCGTCACTTCCTGTTAAGGCCCCGGCGAAGCCCTTACAGATGGAAACGAGTGACTTAAAAGGACTGGAATCCGCCTGCTTAAAACACGGGTTCGGATTTGATTGGCGGAAATGGACCCAAGCGGACGTAGCCGCATGAACCAAAGCTGCACAAAATATCCACCTCCCCCGTTCAGCGCTCAAGTCAGTCGGAGCCGCTTTACCAGCCTTCGTGCTGACGTCATGAGGCGCGGTGACGTCACGAGCGCGCCGACAACAGCTGCTGCTGTGCTTTTGAGTCGGAAGACGGCCGGGGTCCAGCGGGCCGTGGTAGTCGAGTCTTTTTATTTTATTTTTAAAAGTCATTTAGAACCGACACGGGAAATCAAAGGTGTGTGTTAAATAGGATTAGTTAACTTGTTTCTCTCTGTGTGGTCGAAGGCCGTGCGCATGTAAGTGAAAGCTGCAGCGGTTTGCGGAGTTGGAGTGAAGATCGTTAGGAGCTCGGGGGCCGTGGGGTTGCGAGCAGGACGCCTGTTGCTGCTGAGAAGTTTTCCCACGTCGCGCAACCTTCTGGTCCAAGAACTAAAAGATGGCACACGATGTGGCGTGTGCAAGCCGTTTGAGGCTCAGTGCAATGAGGTCCGCGTTTGACATTTGTCCGCCATCCAATAATGCAAGACGGCCATTGTTGTTATAAACATCTGTCGAGCCGACACCTTTGTCGAAGGAAACGTGTAATGGTGTTCAGCTGTACAGTGCTTTAGCCATCGGGGCATTTTTTTTCCCTACATCGGTCCAGGGTGCTACAGCAAGAGTGGGACTTGAACCAACAACGTTTCGGTTTCCCCAACCAGGATTCCACCCACTGTAACGGCATTCGGTTTTCCCCTCAAATGCTCTTCTAAAGTGAGACATGCACTTCTGCAAAAATGGTTTAATATCTGTTAAAGCAGTGTTAAAGGTTTAAAATGCATTTTAAAAGTTGACAGTAGAACAGGTCGGAGCACGAAACTTAATTCTGATCTCTGATTCTAAGGTCTCTGTCTTTGCAAAGGTAAACTAATCCGAAAAACCAAGCAAGTCCGTTAGAGTGGGATGGAAAAATACCCCCCAGTATGGTAATGTGTAAAAAATACCGTACAAATGATGGGGGTCCCATTTGTGTACTTTACTTTTCCGCTGCAGGGCACGGTGTTGAGATGACCCTGCAGTGGACTGCGGTCGCAAGCTTCCTTTACGCTGAGATCGTCGTCCTTTTCATCTTATGCCTGCCCTTTGTATCCCCCCACAGGTACTGCGGTAACAATGGCTCAACGCAAGAAAACCCGATTACATTCTCACTTTCTCTTGCATTTGATCAACTTCTTTGTTTTCTCTGTGCTGTAGATGGCAAAAAATCTTCAAGTTGAACATATGGAACCGAATCGCTCCGTATTGGAACAAAGGCTTCCTGACCATGATCATAATCCTAATTGTTCTGTTCCTTGGTAAGTGATATTTTGGACAGGTAGGGCCCAGTACTGCTTGTGAGAACTTGCATCTCATCTCACACTTGAACTGTGATTTAATTCTTTTCAATTGAGAAGTAAACAAAATTCTGAATCTTGCAGACATGCAGAAGGTTTCTCCTGAACAGCTGCGTACAGCATTTGCCTCCGTTAACCACCCTGTTGTCGTCCGCCACAGACGCTGTGAGGGAGGTACGGAAATACTCGGGCAAGGAGCCCAGCGCCAGCGACAAGCTCAACCCTAACATGTTTGACCACCTGCACATGAAGCTGTTCCGAGCTCAGAGGAACCTCTACATCTCCGGCTTCTCCCTCTTCCTGTGGCTGTGAGTACTGCCGTCCCTGTCACTGTGCCACCCCCTGTGAGTCCATCAGCCTTGCACTCGGGATGGGAGCTGACCTGACAAGGAAGGCTAGAAGCCTCAAATCCTGAGTTATTAACTCCTCGCTTACGCATTCTTGGTAACACAACACATTTTGATTGCACATGACTCCCATGAACTTTAACCCTAAATGTTGCTAGGTTAAGCCCCGGGGAGAACCCTGCTGTAGTGCCTTTCAGCACGGTATTTCACTTGTATTGTTTTATTAAAATACCCAGCTGAACAATGCACTATTGAGAGTCATGGGGGTAGAAGCTGTGTCCTTCCAAAGCCACGGGTGTTAAGGGAGAATGACGTGCGTTTCTGCAGCATCGTGAGGCGTGTCGTCACCCTGATAAATCAGTTGGCTACAGCCCTGGGGACCGGAACTGCTCTTCAGGCTCAGGTGGACGGAGCCAATGAGGCGGCCAAGAGGTACATGGAGGACAACGAGGAGTTGAAACAGGTAAATTTCTCTCCATGCACCTGATTCTACTCCAGGTGTATATAAGTGGAAAGTGCAGGTGGGCTGGCATAAAAGAGAGGCGATAAGCACCCATATTTAACTTATTCATAACGTGGTTAAAAAAAAAAATGGAGCACCGAGTCATCCCTGGCCAACTTTTTCTCCAAGGCTCTGATGGGAGGGAAAAAAATCACTGCAGAGGGCAATGAAGTGTTGAGGAAAGAAGTAGGCAAGCTGACAACGGAACTGAAGACTGCTGGGGCTGGTGGGTAATCTGCTTCAGTTTTATCATCTTGTGCTTAGACTAAAATTGCACAGCCTGAATAGTTCTTAATAGTACATGTGGAAATTTTCACATGGAATCTGGTTTAAAAAAAGTAATCAAAAGGTGTGTGTCTGTGTAGAGAGGACTAAAAGGTGTGTTGGTCTCCAGCTTTGAGGAAATCTCATGCTGAGGTGGATGCCCTGAAGAGGCAGACGGAAATGCTGACTAAGGAGTATGACCGGCTCCTTAGAGAGAACCAGGAGCTCCAGGTACCCCCCCCCCCCCCTTAAAAGCATGCCTAGTTCCACTCTTAAATTCCTAATTGGTTGACCAGGTATCCCTTGATTTACAAGCTGTATGAAATTTCAGCGTAACAGCTGCTAACTTTTGATTTTTAATTTTCTATTCCAGAATGAGAAAAAATGGCCCTAACAAAATGTGTTGGGGGGGGCTGAAGTATGTTTTGCATATCAAGCAGAAGTGCACTGAGTACTGTGGTTGGTGCTAGAGAACCATCAGTTGTTTCCCCTTGGTTTCTATTGTGTTACGACTATTAATTATGGCTGCAAATGACTCTGATCACACGGATATAAAACACAACAGCTTCTTATTCTCCTTTGTTCTGCCTCATGTGCTCCCAGCTTTAATATATAAGTCATATACTACCGTGCAGTACAGCAACCTGTAAGGAATATACTGCTACTATCTAGCTAATGTCCTTACTTTCACATGTCATGTTTTTGTTTCTACATACTTGTGCAGTGTAATTCAACAGGGGTCTGGTCCAGGAAGGTAGGGGTCAAGCAAAGTAGAAAAGCTTGAGGAAAAATTAAAGGTAGGAAGGCCAGAAAAAAAACATACAATAGAAGATGGAAGTGAGTCAAAGAATTGAAAAAGACAAGGCACCCACCACAACTCAGTCACCTGTTGTTCATCACAGCAAACGTACCTCATTTTAAATTTGTCTCAAGTTCAATATTTAATGAACATCTCTGGCATGGGGAGCGCCCAGTCCTTTTCCATCTCAGTCTTCCATCTGTAAGCAGGTCTGACCCACCCTGCTGTGAACAGATGGACTGGTGCCTGGTGTGTGAATAATGCTGTGCACAGCAGGCTGTATCTTCTGTGTGCTGCGAGGTGCCGTACAGTTTGTTATAGCATGTTTGGGGTTTTTGGATGGGCTGCTAACGGATTGTTATTCCCATTATTTAAAATAATGGGAAATGGGCTTTCATTGCACAAAACTCCAGGACATGCACCATTCTGAAGAACAGATCAATTTTAGAACTTGGTAGATTGCTGTGCATTCATACACTGCGAAGTAGAAACACCACCTGCCCTAGTTTGCAAAATTTTAATCATTTTGATGTTGAACACTTTGTCTACCAGAACCCTCAACCAGGGACTGCGGCTAAAAAGGACCAGTAGATGTGCTGATTTGCGGACTTCACACAGCAGAAAAAGGCGCTTCAGGGAGTTGCCATAAGACTGCCTGTACAACACCCTGTGGAAGAGCTGCAGCTACATCATGAACGTGGAGAACCGTGGAGAGAAAGCAGGCAGCCTGTGGATTTCCAGCCACCAGATGGTGCCCATAATCATTTAAAATTGAACGTGTGGCCTGATAGAAATGCAACTGTACGTTTGTGTGCATTTCAGCAAGTGAGATGCACTGACGGAACCCTTAAAAAGCCAGCACGATCTGGAGCCGTCTCGAATGACCGGGACCTCATAAATGGTCATTTGTTTCCACTTTGTGCTCATCCTGTTCTAGATTCAGCATTTAACTGCATTCTGTGCTGTTGGAGGATTCAGTTAAAACTTTAGTTTTCTGAGCAGTAAATGTACACTGATAATATGAATGTTTTTTATGATTATACATGGTTTGAAATTTCACTTGTTATTGCTTTTCACAAAATGTTACAAATTTTGTATAGTTTATTAGCACTGATGTAGTTATTTTATGGTGATATTAGTAATTTTTTTTCCCCTCCTTCACCATGTACCTTTAACCTTTCTGCTGCACTCAGAAGGTGCTGAGGTTACCTCAAATGTAAAAGTGGAGCTCAATGTGACTTTGCCATAGAGGTGAAGACTACCGACAGTTGTCTTGATAAAATTAAACTGTGGCCCGAATGTCCACCTCCATTTGTGTGTGCGGCCCACGGACAATCTGCATTTTTGCATGTTCATTTTTTGTGGGGTGCAGTGCCACACCTCCAGCCTAAAAGCTGGTGGTAGCCAAATTTGTGGGGGGGGGAGAGACATGGCTGAACACAAATTCCCAAGTGCCTCTGGCTAGAGTTACAGCTTTGATGCTACACTTCCCTAAGCTGTGACATCTGTGTGCATGTGCCTTTTTGGAAACTGTACAGTTACACAGCTGCTTTACCACAAATGGGGTATCAATAAAAAATAAAAATGAAAACCTCTCAGCTGGTAAGTGTTTTGGAGCCAAGACCCCACCGAACAAATGCCTTCCCATCCATACGAAGTCCTCTGCTTTGTCTGGGGAGGGGCACCGCAAACAAGAACAAGATCCCCAAAAGAGTCACAGGTGCCTCAAAGAGGATTGCAAAGTGGAGTGACTGAGCATGAACACCACTTGCCTAAGCCACGATTAAGTAAAGCGGCACACCTGATACTGCAGGCATCCTAAACCTCAGCGATCTTCTGCGTTTCATGCAACTCTGGCCAATTTCTCCGATCCCTGAAAATCGACAACGATGTCTTGGAAATCACGATGACAGAATTATCGAACAAACCTCTCGTTGACAGGCATGAGCAGGACTGCAGGGCAAATTCCTCCCAGGTGAGCAAATGTTCCTCTCTGCACCTTCCTCGGCTCGAGAAGGAACACGCGTTGCTTGTGAATTCTCCTGGAAATCAGTTTTGTACATTTGGATGATTGTGTATTAGCATGGGTTTCCACAACAAACACTTTCAATATTTTAAAACCTTTCTTGTCACACAAGTGTTGACATTTTTTAGTAACAAGACGCTACTAGTGCGTACACTCAGGTGGCTCACAAATACCATTCGTAACATTGAGACCTTTCAAAAGAAATAACCATGAGACAATGGGCTTTAAAAAAAAAAAAAACCCTTAACAGAGTTCAGCTGAGTTTGTTTTGCTGACCTTTGCCCTGCGATGCCAAAAATGAAAAAGATCACGAGGACTCTAATCACACTTTATGCTTTATGTTGGAACGCAATGGTTCACAGTTATCAAGTTATCAAGCAAGAACCATGCTTGGAGAAAGCAGGCTTCAGGGCCCTCACCATCCAACGGGCTCCAATACAGTATTGTGAGGTAGTAGATTAATACGTGTGGCCAATGTTAGTCACACATCCAACAAAGACAACCTGCAGAGCAAACCAGTTCACACCAGTGACATGTAGTCATAAGAGGCAGATTATCTTCTTTGGGGGGAGGGGGGTTGTTATGCAGGGGAAATTTATGCATGTCAGACATTTATTTCTGACAGAAAATTCTCAACCAATATTCTTTGCTGTTTTTCTATCCAGTATTTCTACTCTTGGTGTGAACTGGGCCATAAAATGTCCCTGAGCGAGTTCTTGGTGGGCTGGTATATATGCTGGTTTCCTAAGTCTCTTCAAATCAACTACTGGAGCAGATCAGCAGAAGGTTAAATAAGTTATACTGCACAAAGTTGGCACAAAAGAACCAAGTTGCTTTTAGAGGAGAATTTTAAAATAGTTTTATCAGCAGATGTCACCCCATCTGATGGAGCCAAGCGCACAGAGTTTAAATTAAATAAAATAATAATAAAAAAAAAAACCCCACAGATGCTTTAAAGCATTTCCAACTACAAAATGTTCCCTGGGATTAATACTGTTGCAGATAGGCTTTATCCCACAGTAAACTGGCCTAGATTAACATTACAACAACTTGGTTTGTTCAGACATTTGTAAGAAATTATCCGTACCATCTCCACCGTCAACTACCAAAAGAAATCTTCAGTCTCACTACAAAAAAAGCACAAAACTAATAAAATGAACATAAAGCAAAATAATCCGCAGGTCAGTGAAAGGCATAGAGTCGCCACCACGCAGTGAAGCCCTCCACCTCCATTCTTGCCATTTCTAATTTAGACCAAAACTGAAGAGAAAAAACGCACCAGCTCAGCTCCTCAGGAGGACTGTCTAAATAGCTGTACATTGTGCATGGTTTCTTAAAAAAGCACAAGCACAAAACATATCATTAGTGACATGAAAAAAGAAAAATCAAACTGTACAAAATATTTTTTTTGGGGGGGAAAAAAAAAATGTTTGCTACAAAAATGTAGAGATTCAGTGTTCCATTTTCTGTACAACAGCATATACATTAAAGAAATCTCAGTTATATTAAAAACACTGTCACAAAATCTACATAGGTCCAGTACAAATGTATAATAATTTATGTTCTATGAAATCGTTCAACTTGGCCATCGTTCCCATCATGCCTTGGATGCTCTGGGGAAAGAGACTGAAAAAAAAAAGCGGAATTCGTCGCCGTCACAGTCGCGTTTCCCTGTCCGGGTCACAGTCCGAGTTCTGCATGAACTGGTCACAGTTCAAGGAGCTGTTTTCCTCCTTGGTAAGGGACTCGATCTCCGTGCCGCCGTTGGCCAGGCTGCTCTTCTCCTCCCTCTTTATGTGCCTTTTGAGAAGGACAAAGCCCAGGGCGCACAGGAAGAAGGATACAGTCCGCAGGCCCAGGGTCAGGCCCAGGTACACGATCCTGAGAGGAGCAAGGTACCATGAGCGTCATCACCAAAGCCAACTAATGCAATGTCCACAGCAGCACAACTGCACCTTACACTAATGCATGACTTGTGGAATACAGAGTACAAGAAATGATATGCAGCTAAGTGATATAAACAAGCAGGAGGACAAATGGAACGGCAGAGAACCCTCAAGATGCTCTGCTAGGACAGGACATGGCCAACTGGACAGGAAGGTTCTTATCTGCAGGGCGCTGAATTTCAGGGACAGCCGTGTGTTTGGATGCTGGCACAGGGTCCACATTCCGGACTGCAGTTAATGCACCTGTACGCTGTCGTGTCATAGATTCGGCAAGCCCCCTGGCCCCCACACCGCTTGTGGCCCCACTTCAGGCAGGTTGTGTCGATGATGGCTCCAAAGTATATGGGGGCGGGGATCCCCGCTGTGGCATCAGAAAAACAGAAACAGCGCCATCGGCCACGCTGCAGAGGAACCAGATGCAGCTCAGCCTGTGCAAGCATGTCAGACGTTTTCTAAGCTGCGGGCAATGTGAGTTGAACTGGAGTGAGGCTGCTACCCTCCTGCACCAAAATGTATTTCATTTTTCACGCAAGAAAATCACGACATAGGCAAGTATCCCATTAATTACTGTGGCTGGAGCTTGGGAAGACCGGACATGTGTGCTGCTCCCAAAAATACTGGGAATGTGGAAGCAGAATATTCTGGTTATCTGAGCCCACCAACTGCAGAGTTTCTCCAAGTTGCACTACAGCTAACTGCTGCTTTCACATGATCGGCCCTTAACAAAGAATCTTTATTTTAAACAAATTTTACAAGACTCACCAAGTGTTCGAGTTGTTAAAGTATGAAATCCCAGAGCTAAAGACTTCAGTTGGGGTTTTATGCACCTGTTAAAGAGATGAGAGACAAATGCATTAATCATCTGCTCATATGCAAAAAATTTAAAGTGATAGTTACAAACATAGCAAAGATGCTGTTCCTTCCATTTTATGCCATTTAATTTTAAAAACTTTCATTCCTATAACAAATATTTTTGTTTATCTACAGCCACATTGTGTTGAAGTAACAAAACATGAAAAGAAAATTTGGATCCCGTTTGGAATGAATGACACCCTTTACATCCTTTGGTGTATGGGATCAGTCCACAAGTACAGATCTGAGGCCAATGTGGCGACATATGACACCACAACCCCTGCTGGACGAGAATGGTCATGCAGGTATTAACTAGCTCTACTTCCAGACAGACACATGACACGGTGTCTTAATCGGCCACTTCATTATCTGGGCATTTATGTTGTTCGACAAAACCGGTGTTATTTTAGGAAAGAGACGCCCACAGAAATGTGCTGACAAAAACGAAGACAGGCCAGCACAGTCTAACTCAATTTACCAGGAAGGGGAAATAAAAAGCATTCCCGAAAGATCAGCTGAGTAGGCTTTGACAAAGCTGAGGCATTCTTGCCCGTGAGCAAAGTGTTGCTTTAAGAGCCCTTTATTTATAAAAGGAAAAAACATCACAGGCCTATTCAGGACCTAGAGGCCGACACACACACAAAAAAAAAAATTTAAAAATTTAAAAATAAATAAATAAAACGCATACATACTCTGCCAACGCATGCAATAATACATGTAAACACAACTTTTAAAAGCAGGTGAGTTCCATTAATGATGTAAGCAATATTCACCAAGACACACGCTGCATTCTCTGTAGTCCTGCTGTAGTCCTTTCATTCACCAACAAAGCACAAAGTGGCAAAAACAATACAGTTTCTTATCTGTAACCTAAAAGCCAAAACATCCCTCTCCAAATACAAACTTATTTAGGTTCATTGGCTGCACCCGGTGCTCACTGACTGCAGCTGTGAGTCTATTAGAAGTGGCCATGGTGGACCCTGACGAAAAAAAAAAAAAGATCCTAATCCGCTCCTGAGAACTGTAAAAACTGTAATCTGTTCACCTTTCCCACCTGAGTGCAAACGTCACTCCCTGTGGTATCAGCCTATCTGACAGCATTAACAATACTTATGTACAATTTAATTGTTTAATAAAAAAAAAAAAAGGCTGTATATAATGTGCTATTACTTTTCACCTTTCTAAATTCCCACTTTCTGACTCTACACCAGGTAACTCCAGTTAGTTGTAAATAAAAAGTAGCTTGAAAGGAACCACAAACTAAATAAATAAAATGCTTCATTAAATAAAATCCAGCTACTAACAGACACCCAAACACCGACTGATTCAATAATAAATATGGCCGCATTGCTGATGCAATCGTAAAGCAGATATAGTGGTTATTACACGTTGCCACCAAACATTCAGACTTTAAAAGTAACATGACATGGTAAATAGGATGGCTATTTTAAATCCAGGTTATGGTTTAAGTCGAGGAAATGAATGAATATTAATTGTTCAAAATCACTGCCTGAATTTCACACTAAAGCAAGCTTCTCAGGCTAGGACGAACTACAGCTGTGAGTAGACTACGATACACAGGGAGGAGGTGATGCTCCAGCCGACAGTGGGTTGCAGTAAAAATGACTGTGTTAAGGAAAGATAAAGCACTGAATGAGAAAAACCAAAAATAATCAGACTGATAAATATAAGTGTATTTCCATCAATGTTAAAACTTACTGTGAAAAGAACAGTTTCTCCGGAATTGTACTTAACAAGAGGAAGCAAATACCGTATAACCTCACTCTCAATCTCTGATTATCACCCCTGCTGCACACGACATGAAAGTTGACAACAACTATAGGTAAATTTTTTGGGCTTTGTGCTCTTTTTCTGACCCTGTTGAGTATCTCTGAAACAAAATACAAGATTTAAAAAAAAAAAAAAAAAATTAATAAAAAAAAAAAAAACTAGTGCAGAAAGAATTTAGCTTAGTGAAAAGTTTATTCATTTCTGGAAGTTATCGAGATGACTTGGTGCAGTCTGCCTCCCCTCTGTTGTATGTACAGTTCAGACTCTTATCTGGCAACACTGGGACCAAACTGGTGCCAGATAAGGGATTCTGAGTAAACCTCTTACGAACTGACTCACAAAAATATACAACTGTAAGACACTGCAAGACCTTTTGTGAGTACACATGAATATATGTGATGAAATACAGCACTTCATGGGAGCAGCCATGATAAGGTTACTGAGTATCGCTGCGGAACACAAATCACACACCAGCAGATGCGTGAATGAAGACCACCACTGATCAGAATACACAACGCTGCTAAGAGAGCCCTCTTAAAAAATTTTTAAAAAAAAGAGAGAGAGCCCTTGTTCTGAGTTTGCTAGCTGTTTGAGTGCCAGTTACAAGAGCCTTTGCAGTGCTTTGCAAGTGCAGAGACAGCAGTAAATGTGAACTGAGGTCCTGCCCACCTCCTCTCAGCCCAATTCAGAGGCACCCACCTGATGAGCAGCATGTAGCCTGGTGTTCCACCCAGCGAGATGACAAAGGAGCTGATGACAGACAGGGCCAGGAAGTAGGGGAAGACATGGTCACAGCCATCCCTGTGCCGACAGTGTCCCACGGTGGCGGTGAGGTTGCCGGGCCCCCAGCCAGCCGCTGACAGGCACTGACACTGGTCAAACACCTGTATGAGGGAGTTCCAGAGGATTAGAGACATTGGCTCAAGATCCAATTGACATCACTTATTAATCCTGGGTTACTAATATCAAGTGTTCTTCAATCCAAATTAACTGGATGGTTTCATCTGTTTGCACAGATGGATGTTATGCTGTGACAATGCAGAGTAAGCACATTTTTTAAAGGTGCAGGAAAAGACTCCTTCAGGCAACGAGTCTTATCGACCTCCCTATTTGCTGTTGTACGTACACAGACTTGCATGGTATCCCAAACTCATGCAGTGTACTGTACCATACTGCAGTACAGTGAAAGTACCTGTTGGTACAAACATGCTCTGATAGCCGTCTAGGAAAAGCATGGTTTTTTTGTGGCATCCTCACCGTGTTCTTCCCTGAACCCGTGGATACACGGCAGCCAGCCAGACATGGGGAGATGTACGTGATCCCATTCCCTCCACACACCGGGTCCCAGTCCTTCCCGGAGCACAAGCACCCCGAATTGCAGTCTGTGACCTGGGATGCCTCCTGAGGTGCCAGCACGTCCACTCTGTTTACATATTTATACATGCATTTTTTTTGAGAAATGACTTTGCTCATCTCATCCAATGCAACAAATTAGCACTGTGACACATTTATTGTTTTATTGAAGTAATTTGGGTTAGGCACCCTCAGGGATCTAAACCTGCAACCTTCCGAGTACAACTCAAAGGCTGTTACTATTAAAATGTCCACTTTTACTATCAGTAAAGAAAAGCTGAACATGAATTCTGTTTTTACTACACAACCCCCTTGTTGGCCACCTGCTGTTGTTTTGACTACAATGAGGAAAAATCTGGATAATGTTTTGCCAGAGGTTTGGTTGAAATGACAAATTAATTAAACAAATTACTGAGAGATACCAGCAAACAGGTTGCAGGTTCCTGTCCTGGCAGTCCTAAAAGCCCTTGGAAACAGCAGCTGAGTGGCCCTTTTCTCCTTGTAAATTCTGAAATGTGCTCAATATAGCAAAAAGGCAGAATGTCTTTTGCCCTTGCAAAGACCCACCCCTTATAAGATACGGTTATCCCTGCCACCTTGGAGTTCTCGCAGCCCATGGCGAAGAAGAACAGCGACAGGAAGTAGCCCAGCAGGGAGGTTCCGAAAGCAAACTTGGCCGCCCCCATTATGCTCAGCTTGAATTTCTTCATGACCACGCCCCCCAAGAACATCCCCAGGGCCACGGCCGGGATGTTGATGGCGCCTGCAACGGCAAGGCGTGTTCAGGGGCAGGGCTGCACGCCTTTTCCGGATCGCACAAGGGAGCTGGGGAGAACAATCGCTTCCCATCGAGATCAAAGGCACAACGTGTTCATATATATCAAAGCAACGTGATGCATATTTCATCAGGAGTGGTCAAGTCGAGGCAGATATCTCCTTTGATGATGCAAAGCATAAAGAATACAGTGCAGATTTCCAGCACTCTCAAAAAATGTTATCATTTCATGAATTGTACATCAATGGCACATTTCATCACATGAAATGCCACTTTTTATTGGGAGAACCCATTAACTCACCCTGGTGCCTAGCATACTTTCATATGGAAGCCTTGTCTTACATCACTGTTAAACTGCGGTGCTTTAATCGCCCCCCATTTTATGCCTTAAACATAGAAGCCCTAAATGTTTCAGGTAACACTGAAGAACAGTGAATACGCCGGTTTGAGTAAATCTGTGGGAAGACAGCACATTCATAATAATGTGTTACCTTTCTCTGGAACCTGCTAGTCTCTCACTGAAGAGGAAAAACTGACATACGGTTACTCACCCATTAGAAAATTTGCCTTCGATGCCGATTGTCCGTAATGTTCTTCGATGTACTTTGGCTTATATGTGACCATGCCAATGAGGGAGTTGAACTGGATTATAGTCACACAGAGATATAAGAAGTAGACTGGATTTTCCAGCAGCTGTTTCAGTGATGGCAGAAATTCTAAGGGGAGGAGAACACACATTTCTGTCATCAACCTTACTCACTGGATGTCATTAGTGAACATAAAAAAGAACCTTCATCTGGGTTTGTCCCATGTACGGGCAGAAGCACACCTTTGGCCATCTCTGGGAAGTTGGCGGGCTCCTCTGGGATGTATTTGTGCTCGCCGTGGGACGAGTCTGCGATGAAGCGCGACTGCTCCGGGGGGCAGCCAGAGTGGCGACGGGACCCTGGCACAGGCAGTGCTTTGGGCAGAAACCAGAATGGGATGGCTGAGAGGAGGGTGATGGCCCCTGCGATGAGGTAGCCCAACCACCAGGCCCCCACCCAGCGGGCGTCACTCGGAGTAATTGTGATGCTCTCTGCAGCGCAAGGACAAACACTCTTTAGCTTGGTGCATGCCATGGTTTTCATCTCTCTGTCAGCTACAGGTGACTGACTGCACTCCTAATCTGCAGAACGAAGTCCTGATGAATGAAAACTTAGTAGTGATAGAAAACCAGGACCTACTGGTTGATACAACAGGCCTTTGACTCAATATAGCAGGACCCTTGATCATTTTATGAACCATTTTTACTGATGCACTCAACTTTAAAATAACGTTGAACCCAAATTTACCATGTATTAGCTGTATTGTTTTAAAATGCAAGTGGGTCTGCAACAATAAAAATGATAAAATAGTCACAGACATAACTTGGGGTGTAGGCCATGTCCCACCAATGTTAAAGCAACCCAATATACCATAACACTGATGCAGATTGAGCATTGCAAGTATTACCCCGTCTAACACTTGATGTTGTAATATGTTATAACTCAAAAGGTATAAATATTTAAGTTTTTCACTACAGCACAGACAGTATAGTGTGTGGAGTTTGCATCTTCTAGCTGTGTTTACATGGCTTCCCTCCAGATGCTACCCACAGTCCAAAGACGTGTTTTATTTGCACCGTTGATTCCAATATGCCCTGAGTGTGCTATTGTGTGAGCAAATGTGTGCACCGCTACCCTGTAATGGACTGGTGTCCCATCCAGGTTGTCTCCTGTCTAGCCTAAAGCCCTATGCTTCCAAGACAAGCTTTGAACCACTGGAACCCATCACCGGACAGGTAGCTACAGGTAAGGAAAACACAAATAAATGAGAAAATTTTAAAGGTTAAGCCGTCAAAATTTTAAGGTTAAGCCGACAAAAACTGTCACAAATATGAAAATATATAATCTTTTTTTTTTTTTTTTACATGCAGTGTGTCTTTATTTTGCTGTTACGGTGATTTTTCGATGCACTTTGAGAGTCAAAGATTTTTCCTCCAGCAAAAAATAGTGACTCCTCAACCGACCAACACAGTTAGGACTGAAAGGCAATTCATAACTCCAAAGTCAGACTCAAAAAAGCTACACAACACAAACATCATTTCACTTACTCATAGGATGAATTTGATAAAAAGCTCGGGTAAAACTAAAATGATTAAAAAAATGCAACAGCAACCTGATATAAAGACATTGTCCGGTGCAGGGGCATGCTGATCTGGGAGCACAGGGCACAAGCTAGGGTACAGCCTGGACAACATTCCAGCCCATCCTAGTATTAAAAACTTTATTTCTGTTTTTTTTTCAATTAACTTCAAATTACACTAAAATTTCAACTCATTTAACATTACTGAAAATAATAAAAATGTAATCACCACAAATCTCATATTTAATCCAGACTGCCGACAGATTCATTACATAATTATGAACAACACTAATGAGCTTATGGTCACTTTCAACTTTATATACAAAATCAAATCAACTAAATAATATAAATGTCCATCTGCTTACTTATGGTTAATGTAAATTTGAATACAGCTATGAGAAAAATAACTTTGTAAGACTTGAACATTTAATAACTTAATAAGCTACATTAAGAGCAACTTTTAAATCACTGAAAATAAAGATACCTTCGCTCCACAAACAACTATTCAATGTGAATGTTTACCATATCAACCAAATAAACATATACCGTGAATACTGTGGAAGTGAGATGAATCAATATGGCTTCTATACTATATAGAGTAGACTTTGTTGAGTCTATACTATTTGTGCTTTACTGCCAACAAAAATAATCCACACAAGAGAAATGTTTTGAATGAAGGTTAAATAAGGTGGACAAATGTCCTGTTTGAAACTTTACAACTCAAAGGTTTGCATCACGAGGACCCAGGGTGCTGGTAATCTGACCCCATGTAACGGTCCCACTACAAATTTGGACTGCTAAGTATTGGAGACATGTGCTGAACTCTAAATTCATACTAAAAGTAGTAGGACCCCTACTAAGAGGACATATTATATTGTAGCCCTAGCTTAACATTTCAGGGACATAGTAAACTATGACCACTCCATGCTTTCTGATTGGGAAGATAAATCCTGATTGATGGCTGCATATCCATATTGAAGTGGGTTCTTCAAATTAAGAGAAAATGGCTACCGGCATCAGGAAGTTTCCAGAGAACAGCAGTGTGGTGCAAACCTTATGGTTTTGTGGAGGTTGTGTCAGCTTGCTCACCCATGTCTACAAATCCAATGTCCACATATATTTTGGCACACAGAGATCCAAGGAGGTACCCAAATATTGGGCCGATGATGGATACAGTCTGCACACAACCTGGAACACAGGACAAAACTTGAGTGCAAGAGCTTCCCAATCAACTGCAGAACTGGCAAAAGTAAAAAGTAACATTAAGCCAGGTGTACAAATAACAAATAATTCACTAGCAGAGTTAAATTATACTTAATAAATTAAAGCAAAGGCATTCCTGGGACATGAACATTCAAATTAATATCTGTGTTTTACCTTTGGACAGATCTATAATCCTTAAAATAAATGATGCGCTAAGGAAAATCATGTATGCAGGGCATAACTGCACTGAAATACACAGTTCATTACATATCGGAACACCTGCCCAGGTATCAGGCCTATCTGGAAGATAGAGGAGGAAGTGTTACCAATATAGAAGGCTGCATCGTCTGGTCGGGCATGATCGTCTATGTATGAGATCCCCAGTGGCTGTACAGGAGTCTCACCGATGCCACGCAACACGTTCCCCAGAAAAACATAAATCCACATGGAAAGGCTAGACTCCCGTTCACAGCCAGGTCCTGGAGATAGAGGGAGGAACAAGACACAGGTTATAAGACACAGAGAGAAGAGCATTTACATGTCACCACTGCCACATTTCAGCTTTCAGAAAAATTTAGCTTGACAGTTGTTTGCTTGACAGTTTGCTACTATACATTTATATTTCCTGCAAAATTGTGATTGGTGCAAAATTGTGACTGACAATTTGCACAGAGAAACACGGAAGCTTGGTTATTTTATAAACAGGTAATTTCAAACAAAAAAACTAAATGAATACATGTTCTTTATTAACCTGCATTGCTCAAGCCATCTTTCATAAAAGTATGTTTTATGAATGATTATCTAAACAAACTTGACATGGTTTAAACATACAATTCTTTTATGTTTACCAGGAACACCAATCCACTTTCTGTAAACACTTACAGAGCTACCATGTCAATAAACTAAAGTCTGTTCTGAAAAGGATTTTACAGCTTATGCATCTTATGGCTGTTTGATGATTTTAAAATCTGACTAGAAAATCAATTACATTTAGTTTGCCAGAAAACAATGTGTAACCTTGCACACAACACTGCATGTATGTTTCTGTTATTTCCCCCAGTTATCTTTCAAGATGGCTGTGGACTGTGGTTTATAACTAAGAGCGAAGCTCTGGAAATGGTGATGGCCACCTCCAGACTTGCTGGCCAAGTGTGGCTGTGAGGAAAAACACACCTGTACCTGGGGCTGTACTGTCACCCGTAGGGGGGGCATCAGTTGAGCTCAATGGACATGGGGTGAGACTACTGGTTGAGTTTGCAGAAGACGGAATTGATGTTTCAAACTTGTAGCTGCATAAAACATGAATATACATATTGAATGACAAGAGGAAAGAAGCACCAAGGGTTGTTATATAAGCAGTAGCCCTTAGAAGAGTCTTAAAAGAATCTTATAAGAACCTTATGACTTCAGCTAGTCACAATCGACATGCAACAGAATTTAATTACTTGTGCTTTGTTTGGCTTTATAACTTATGCTGCAATATTTTGGGCAAACCAAAGACATCTGCTGCTCTTTATTGCTGCATATGGCCTAGACAGACTTGAACAACAAATAAAACAAACGTGACCACAGGGTCAAATTCAGAGTATCATGTGAATCCACACCATTTACTTTCAGTTAACAATAATGAGGCAGAATAAATGACACAGGAAAAGACCGGCTAGTACCAGCCACACTCATCTAAACCATCTGGCTGCATTCATCCTTTGGCAGAAAGACATCAAATAAATCCATTATTTGGGACAGAAAAGTTTCTCTCACCCACCGTCCAATAATGAAATGAGGCATTGCGATCAGGAACGTCCCAAGAGCCATGAGGAGGCATCCGATGGCAATTATTTTGGGTCTGTGAAGCTTGGCCCCAAAGTAGCTCACAAATGCAATCACCAGCAAATTACCTGCAGGAGACACACAAGGCCAGCAATTCAGGACAGGATCTGGCTGGGGGGTGGGGGGGTCACCATCGAAAAACGTGATTTCAGAGGTGCACACATAAATGTGTAAATGTGGGAATTAAATACATAACCCCCACCCCCAATACCCTGGCACCTGTTACAAAACTGACAGCCATTCAACAACACCGCACAGTGCAAAGGAGGAAAGGTAAACCCCAGAGCACATTGAGCAGACAGGTGGGGACGTGCAGGTGTCATGTTTTCTTAACCATCCTGCTGCTGGTCCTCCACGTTTGCTGGTTCCACACTTTCCTGGGCCAGTGAGCTCGCAAGTTCTCAGATAATACTGTTTCCCATATGAAGCTCACAATGACTATGGGGGGGGGGGGGCAAAAAATTGTGGACAGCAGCAGAATGTGTGTGTGCGCGCGCACAGCACAGAGGCCCCCCTACTGTTCCTGCCTAGCAACTCCCAAAGGCTTGCAGCCCAAAACACAAACTGACCCTTCCGTCTAGAGATGCAGAAAGGAAGTCTACAATCGGCAGTTTGGAGTGTGTGTTTGTTGGGGAGGGTGACTGACGGGATGGCCTTTGATGCTGCCAGAGCTTCGGCTCTTCTCACAGCTCAGTTCCCATGGCAACGCTCCAGTTGAAACGCCAGTCGCTGACACATGAGCACTGCTGGGGCTGTGTGGGGTTTGAGCCCCTGGGGCTTCATCCTCCTGGAGAGATATGTGAGACTTTGCCAAGGAGTCTGTATTGCTGCACCAGAGTTTGGAGCCCAGCAAGTGAATAATGAAACAAGCTGTCCATCCAGCTCTCTTCCGTTTAGTTGCAGTTCAAGAGCCTTCTGTGTAGTCCTTCCCAGCAGACTTCTGGGGGAACTGACAGCATGAGGTTCTCCCATCCTGGATGGGACTAGAACTCTACCTGCTTTTGTGTAGTTTCAACTTGCAGGCCCCCAACATGCTTTTCACTTTGAATAATAAACCAGTGTGAGTTTCAGTTTAACCCAACCTCAGTTCTAGCCTATCTTCCTTAAATTCTGTTTTGCTATGAATGACAACGAGTTCTCTTACATCTCACCACTCACAGAAGACCAGTTTTCATGTTCCAATTAAAAAAAAAGTTCCAGTTACTGGATGTCTTCTCATTCAGTAGAAGCCAATCTTTGTGTGCCTCCAACAGCCATACACACACAAAAAAAAAATTACTAAACTGAACAGGAATTTGAATTGGAAAATGCATCTTGTGGATAAATGGCCCATTAAATTTTCTTTAACAGCAAAGATAACAGCTTTGTCCGCACATCAATGACACGCACTCAAATAACACTCACCTATTTCAAAGCTTCCATCAATAACTCCTATTAAGTAACTGGGGATGTCGAAGCGTCTCTCCAGTTGAGTGATTGTGCTTTTCAAATAGCTCCCGGACAGAGCCTTGGCAAAATAGGCAAAGGACAGGGCCACCAGGAACATCTAGATAGCCAGAGAGAGGAAAAAGGGAGAGTTTGGGGCCCTCAGTGCCTCCTCCACACTTCAGTCAAAACACAAAGTTGCTTTACATCAAACATTTGCAAACCTTGCATCATTCTTTCTCCCTTTTTGGTCCATTCTGTTATCTGCTCACACTCACCACCCCCTCATGTACATACATACATACATACATACATACATACATACATACATACCAGCAAGTCATGAGGAAGGAGGACAGAGAGAGAGAGAGAGAGAGAGAGAGAGAGAGAGAGAGAGAGAGAGAGAGATGAAGAAAGCATCAGAGATGAATGGTAGACTCCTTAGGTGAAGCAATGGCACTGAAGAAAGAGCAGAGGAGAACCTGGCTAAACAGACCGTCAGGAGGAACAAATTCTTGTATTTGACCCCAGCAGCAAACAGGCAGTCCCACTGGTGGCTGGAAATGGATGAATGTAAGTATTCTGGGTCTGTCTGAAAACGTTCATGCTGTCTGTGTCCAGCCCCCTGCTGCAGCTAAAACCCCCTGGTGCTTCAATAGAAACGGCCAAAGGAGGAAAACAGAGCAGCAACATAAGAAAGATGCCATTTGTCACATTTGCATAGTCTATATTGTATGTTGTTTTTAATATTCAACCCCGTCATTGGGGATGATCACTATTGACAAAAATGAAAATGTTATTTTCACGAAATCAAAGCCGTCCTTTGATGGTACACAGCATGAGACTTTCAGCACATTCGTATCATGAGACAGCACACATTCACAATACACGTGACCAGACTGTAAACATGCAGATGTGCATGTACACACACACAGACTGTACAAAATGCACTTTGCAGGTACAGAATGGCAGAAGATGGTATGCATTTTTCATACATTGCAGCACACATGCAAAAACTGTGTCTGTACTTTGCCCCTGAAAGGCTTAGATGGCTTAAAGGGTTTATACTAAAAATATGATATATGTAAAGCTGCTTGTAATTCTTGTCACACCTTCAAGATTGTCACATCTCAGCTTCGTCAAACTGAATTCCAGAGCATCTAAAACAATCCCGGTTAATTTTACCACCACCACAGTATTTTCTAAATAATTATTCACAGCACTGTACCTAGTACCGACAAAACGCTTTCTTTAAACAGGATTATTTGTGTGTGACTTGTACCACCCATGTGGGACCAAAAGCAGTGCTCTGAAAATTCCAGCCTAAAGTTACACATATTTCTATGGATTTTTAGGATTATTGAACAATAGGTGGTCTCCACCGAAAGGCAAAGGTCAGAAGTGATGTTAAGATCAGCACTGTATAATGCCAGGGTTGTTATACACAGAGGCACTATTGCTTTGTTGGTAATAACTTGATCTGCTACTGCTAAGCAAAATAACTTTCTTCTTATTAGAGTGTGATCTCATCTTCATTTTTTAAATTAAAAAAAAATAAATAACACACAAGCGAGGCTGGTCATGTGACTTTATTTTAAATTTTTAAAAAAAAATTATATATATATATATATATATATATATATATATATATATATATATATATATTTTTTTTTTTTTACTGTTGACTGTCAACTTTCAAAATCGCCCCTCGTCACCGAAAAGAGCAACTTCGATGCTCGGTCTCCCGCAGAAATATACGAGAAAGCGCAGGGCGTATATAAAGGGTTGGGTTCGCATGAAAAGTGCGGCTCCGCAGTTCCACGTTCGCTGGTTGGAGACAGGTCCCATGAGCGACCATTATCACGTCTGCTTAGCCGCGCAACTGTTGCTGGCCACCCACTCCGAGAAGCCACACCCACAAACCAATTAAAACTACCAGTGACAATGGCCCAGTCACAACCTGCTGAGGCCTGGGCTCTGCTAACAAGAAGGGTGACAAGCGGGTCATTAGCANAAATTATATATATATATATATATATTTTTTTTTTTTTTTATTTAAAATTATATAATTATATATAAAATTTTCACCCCAAACTGATGTTAAATCATTTTTCATTGACTGAACTCAAAATCTCATTCTAAGGATGAGAAGGATTGTTCATTTTCCCCCCTCAAAACTCAAAAACATTAAAAAAAAAAAAAACTGAAAACTAAGGTTGCAAAGAAAAGACAGACTTGACAAATATGTTCAAAGCTGTAAACTGAAGACAATGAGTTTGAGAATTGGAGCACTTGTTTCACTTCTAGCTGCACTAGATCACCTTCAAATAATATTTAGTAGCACGGATGAAAGAAGTATCTGGTAAAATGATATGTAGTCCAGTGAGCCATATGAGCTCTACAATAGATTTGTCTGACCAAATAACTGGCATAAATGCAAAGCTCACAAAGCTGGATGAGCTGGATGCTGTCAGTGCCAAACTAAATAAACTCTCCTTTTTCCATACCACTATAGAAGTGACACTCACCAGTTTAACTAACTGGGGGCAGCTTAGTGGTACAGGGAGTGATGATGCTGTTCACAGGATGTCGGTTTCAATCAAGCTCAGTTTCCGCCAGGTGCTCTGGTTTCCTCCCAAAGTCCAAAAATGCATTTTGGGTTCATTGGTCAATCTAAATTTCCCACAGTTTGTTTGTGTGTGTGTGTTATCAGTGTCAGTCTTGAGCCTGGGCAAATGGACAGGACTGACATCAGGAAGGGCATCTGCTTCTAAATTCCTGCTCCAAACACGACTCCCACCTGCCACGCAGTTGTGTAACTTTGGGGGACAACAGCTAACTTGGAGACAAAATGCTGTTAAAACCAAAAGAGAGGGTTTAACGGATTCTGTTAATAGCTTTCAGAATCTTATTGCCAGAACTGAAAAAAGTCCATCTTTGCTAGAAAGAAATCTGTGAAATCAGAAGCTGAATCAATAACCACCTTAGATCAGCTCAACTTTGTTCTCCAAGTGCAACTGGACAAAGTGCAACATGAAAATCTCCACCAATATCTAAAAACCGGGGACTTCCCCTAGGACACTGAAGGAAATACAGCCCTCAACCAATTTCTGCAGGATGAGCTACATTCCTAGGAGATCAGATGATCGTCCTCCTACTGACACTGATTTTGCGTATCAATACTCCTGACCTGGCTTGATGAACATGTTGGTGCAAAGTCTCTGGCAAAGAAAACGCTGAAAAAGTCAGTGGGGAAAAGTGATGTCACTTTTAAAGATTTTCATCCACAATTTTACCTCAATGTGCCAGCTAAAATTACGGGAAGATAACGCAAATTCTTTGAGAACGAGATCTTTTTAAAAAAAAAAAAACAAAATCTACTGTAGCATCACTTTCTGTTGGAAGCACTTTTCAACACAAAGGGGAAAACTTCCAGTTCAACTACCCAGCGTCTGCTGCTGCTTTTCTGGCAACTTTGAAATTCTGAAACTAGTTCATATAAGAATTGATTTAAATTTCTTTTTGTTCAGTTTCTATTCAGGTTTCTGCTTTGTTTTCATGGAATAAACCTGAGAATCTCTTTCTAAAAACAGTACATGGATGAGACAAGTGACAAAGACTATCTCTACCTTTCAATCTGTTTAAGTCAAACATTTTGACACCTTCTTGCATAGTTCCCTTCAGACAATGGTACTTGATCACACTTTTGAAATATTGTAGTTTTTTTGTCCTTGGGTTAAATAGAATGAATAAATATATATTCTATGTTCCTGTGACCCAGTGTTGGGTCTGTTGTCAATTTAAAAAGTTAGGGGGAAAAAAAAACAAACAAAAAAAAAACAAAAAAACAAAAAAACAAAATTTAAAGCGTGACACTTAGATGCGTGTATCTCTGATTAAAGTGAGTCTGGAGCTATAACGCCACTTACAATCATATCTTCCGAAATCACAAACAGAAAACATGCACCAAATTTGTCCATTTTTTAAATTTTTATTTATTTATTTATTATTATTAATTTTTTTTTTTTTTTTTTTTAAACTGAGCTATGCTCATGTTTCACAGCAGATAATGCCTGTATCTTTTGAGTCAGACCGGAAAGGATTATGTAATGTTAATCCAACGTTTCTCTATGGCAGAAAGTGGCCAGGGCATGTACAGAAAAAAAAATGAGAAAATGAGTTATATCACCCAGCCCCCGTCTCCCTTACCCCCATCAAAGAAATTGCTTGGATTACTCTTTAAGGTTCTCAGATTTAAGGAGATGTTATTAACATATGAATCTGGGTCAAGCATAATGCAGGGCTACCAGGAAGGAAAACACACTTTGCAGGTCTAATTGCTGGAGCCTCTGATGTGAGTGTCTCTGACAAGTCTGCGGATGCTGCTGGTAAGCGCAAGGCCTGCAGGGCCACTGGGGGACCTGGGCCTGGACTCGATGAATAGGGGGCAGTGTGTAAGTAAGCATGTGTGTGATGTCTTGTGATGCGTTCTAAGTTCCGCCCACCTTGACACCATCGTCATACGGCATGAACAGACAGCATAAACACGCACTTGATGTCACAGATGGCAAAGCGCACGATGGCGTCGCTGCACGTCTCACTGGGATTTTGCTAGCTTTCTAATTATAAGCATGTGCATCAATTCAACAAATAAATCACAACATGGAAATCATGGTCTTAAACTGCCACCTTATAAAAAAAAAAATGTATATCTTGAAGTGCAGAATGAACTATATCTGTGTCCTCGTTTTGGAAGGAAGCTCCGTGTGTGCCTCGTCTTCCTCCAGCAAAAAAAAAAAAAAAAAAAAAAAAAAAGGCTTTTTCCCTCAGACTCTAAAAATATGATTCCACCTGTTAGACTGTCACCTTACTGCATACAGCTCTTCTCTGCTTGGCTCTGGATCCCGCAGCATTGAAGTCTGATCAAATGCACACCCTGCCCTAATACGCATCAGGTGACCACCTGAACCATGATCCCTTAGCAACACACAAGGCTACCTCAGAGTTGGCATGCGTACCTAGACAACTGAACGCCTTCAGCTGAGCTGCAACTGGATACAGCAGAAAGAAGTGGGCCAGAGTACATGAAGAATTTTGTCATTTATCCTGGTACAAATTAGTTAATATGTTTGTGAGGAATCTGTTCTGTTGTACTGACACAGGTGAGAACAGAGAATTTCACACAAGATGAGAAGTAAAATCTTGCTACACACAGAGTCCATTTAACAGGTGATGCCTGCAGTCAGGTACATGCTCTACACTGGTCAGCACCAGACCATTTACTGCAACCTTGCCCTTCTGTTTTTGGCCTTTTTCTTCTACATTTAGATTCTCCGCTGCAAATATCAGCTTTTGCTCTTAACACGAGGGGGAAGATGATTTGCTGTTCTGCCAGGCAGAATGAAAAGCAGAACCAGCAGGACAACACTAAGATCTCTCGATCCGACCGCCACCACACTCAGCTGCCACCCCTTGCTTTAGCTGCCACCCCCAGCTCCTGCCAAAAAAACAATCATCTGTGGTAAGTCCAAACTGGCCAGGCGGTGGCTGGTAAAGAATGAAGCCCTTGTTTCCACCAGCGCTCCCTGTGTAACTTGCGTCCCACTAACTAGGTCACGCTAGCAACGCTGGCCGTGCCCCCGGCAAGTTGCCCGGTGGTCAGCCTGCGGATGGGCTTTCTCAACCCCCCTCATCACTCCCATCTCCCGTGGGCTCCAGTGCCTGTCCAATGGACAGGGGAAACTAAATCACAGACATAGCCCAAACAGTCTGACCCCCCCCCCCAAGCAGAACTACAGACGTTTAACTCAGAAATTGGAAGCAGATGACAATGACGTACGACTCAGCAGCTGAAGGGATAGTAGCAGATTCACTTATTTATTAATTTTTTAAACTGTTACTGCTTATAATCGAGCCTCTGTACATCCTATCATATGTGTAGAGGATCCTATCATATCCCAACCACGCTTTTGTGTATGTGGTAAGATCAGTGAACAGCTTTCTTCAAAAGACACAGAAGTCAAAATGCTTGCTGCAACTGCACAGGGACACACAGTATGTGTTGGAGACCAAGTCCTATTCAGGCCAGTTTACATCCATTAACTACCTGGGTCTGGTGAGTCCATCTCTCAGCCACATATGAGCCACATCCATCCATTACTTGCAACCCCTTTATCCTTGTCAGGGTTGTGAAGCCTATCCCATCACTAGGCTATGAAACTACACCCTGGATGGGACCCCAGTCAGTCTCAGGGTGACCACATGCAGTCACACATTACAGGTAATTTATAGTTGCCAGTTAACTCAGAACACATATCTTGGGACAGTGGGAGGAAAACCCACGCAGACATAGGGAGAACATGCAAACTCCATAAACTGAGCCAGATTCAAACCCACATCCAAATGGCCCAGGTGCTGCACCGTCATGCTGCTTTCATTTCGACTCCGTTCTCAGCATTTCAACAAATATTTGCAGAGTGTGACATCTTTTTCCTTTCTGTAATTGAGAAGTCAAAGCCTTATTACCGGGATGCAGAGAGTGACAGATATCTCCATGTAGTGTGGGTCTAGAAGCACAAAAAGCATAAATACCATCCCTCTGCAGATTGAGTCTGAGGCTCCTAATACGCAGAGTTTGTCTAAGAATGACAACAAGACTCTTGTGGATAAAACCGACAGTAGCAGTAAAATATAACATTGAGCATAAGGACGACATATCTCCTTCAGTGGTTACCATGGCTTCTTTGTTTACCTAGCACACACAAGACGTAATATAATGTAGCAACATCACCACAACAATGAAAGTGGATCTCAGGAGCAGATTTTTGACACTTTTTATTCCTCAGCTCACACCAGGAAGGCCTTGATGCCGAATACTCTGCCAACCACTTCCCGTGGTGTCTACAACAAAAGGCAAATGGATTGTATTTCCGAATGTGGGAGGAAGGGTGCAATACGGTTTCCTCTTAGTTTTACGGGAACAACGTAACAATGGAAAGCCACGTCGTTGGATGATTCAGTTTCATTGTAGGACTGGCTTCAACACACAATTCAGACTTTCATATATATTTTTTTGAAAATTATCCCATAAATGAAGATTAGCTGCTCAAAATGAAAAGGTATTATTCCTCATTTCCCTTATGTATTTCTCAAAGAGAACCAACAAGGCAAAAAAAAAAAAAGTAAACATACACCCATCCACTTCCAGATTTGTATACTTATAGCTATTATTATAACTGTTAAAATAAAGGCAAATGTTAAATTTTTTTTTATGTTTCACATGCTGTATCCTAATACTATTTCTGTTACTACTGTCCAAGTGTTCTCATATATTGGGATTTAGCACCTTCTCCAGACTAAGATAATTCCTTGTCACTATAGAGGACATTAATACAAATACATCTGAGCAAATGCTAAATAAATCCTTAGTTACACTGGAAAATACGGGTTGTGCTACTGACATTAACCCCTTAGAGCACTACAGGAAAATCTGTGAGGCAAATTACCTGTATAATCACACAGCTGAAACAAAAACCTGCGTAAGTATCACATTATGGCCATACACTGATCATCCCTTTTACCTTAAAACCAAAAACTCACATCATAATGTCTCAGTATTACTAACTAATAACTCAGTTACTCCATATTGCGGGAGTTAGAAAATGGACAGATAGAAAGTAACAACAAATTATACTTGAGCAAAATGTACTGCCCTTAAACTGGTTGCAAATACACATATTTCTGGTACTGTCAAACACATGGACGCTGAAGAGAGCAACCCACATACTGGCTGCTGTGAAGAGAGCATTGTGTGCTGGCTGCAGTCAAGTGGAAAGTAATAAATTGTATGTCAAATGTTTTTACCCTTAAACTTGTCGATCTTAGTATATAAATGCAGTTTGTACTGTACACTGCTCTACCCATACATGCCGAACTTCCCCATTTGTCCTCCTGAGAAATTTAGCTGGGATCTGCTTCCTAACACGTGTCACTGAGGTGTAGAGAGCTGTGTGTGTGTGCAACGGAAGAAGCATCAGCATCATATTCTTCCCATGTAGCCAGCATTACCTAAGCTCTGCATGTGATATTACAACATGTAGGTTTAAAAGCCTTGTTTCAAAGAACACTGACATTTTCAAAATATCAAATGGCCTTTTCAGCTTTTAATGAATTTAACTCCATAAAAACTTAGTACTTGTATGCCAAGTCTGAGGGTTACGACTTCAAAAACAAAGCTGTGTATAGAGACCAAGCTTTACAGATAGAGATGTTTAAATTGGACTGCAATTTATAAACCTAAAAAGCATAACCGGATCTGGGTGGGGAGACACTGTGTCACACACTAGGTGGGGGGGAAAAAAAAAAAAAAAAAAAAAAAAAAACACTGTTTTTTTTAAACTTGATGCACAAAGGTAATAAAGCATTATCTCCCAGATGTCCTACTGATTGGCTCTAAAATAAATTTTGAATTTGTAACAAAAGCTTTATAATTGTCATAAATGCAGTTAGTGACAAATATGAATATTAAAAATTATTTTTTTCCCCTAGAAAACAGAATCACATAGTACAGTTCTGCTGTTTTAATCATGGCCAGGACACTGTCTGGTACCAAAGCTGCTTTTATGAATGAATGAATCCTGCCTTTAGTATGAACTGAAAAATGCCACCTTTTGCAGTGATGAAATTCACGGACATGCCCCCATCTGCCAGGGTCATAGCTATGCCACTTTTCCATTTTCGCTTTTAATTCAGCTCTCTGTTCCTGCTCTTGTCTGCACATCCACAGTTGGGGTGTGGTTTAATTTTTAAATTTCAGATCATCATTCCTTTTTAGCATTTCTGGTCACACACTTCGAGGCTGTGGCACACGTCAGGCAGAACTGTCATGAGACCGTCAGACTGCAGTGACTCATCAGGTTGAATCTCAGTTACCAGTGACAAAGCAACAAGCACCGTATCACTGAACTGTTGATAAATTCATATACCATGGTAAGAGAAGCTCCAGTGCAAACATGCGTCAGAACTGACAGAGCACCTGGTTAGTTCCAACCTCCCCTGTGTCACACACTAGGTGAAAAATGGCTCTGACAGGCCTCACACTAAAAGATCAGGGAGATTTCTGGCTTCCCCTCTTTTTTGTACCATGTACATTAGCAGTGGGCCCCCCTAGGGCATGAGGAACGGTGGATCCTGTGCCCAACTTGACCGCTGAAAGACCCCCAGGTCATATTCCGTGGGCACGTGCAGAAAGCAGTGCCAATGCAGTAGCCGCTCGGCACCTTGCAGCACTCGCTAATCTGCTTTTAATAGCCACTGTTATTCTACGGGTTACAATACTCTATTCATAAACCCCGCAAGCTCCTGTGATTTTCTGCTGATGGCCATTTTTTCCAGAAACTATTTTTTTTCTGCTTTTCTTATGTGTGAATGCTGTAATCGTCATGCGTATTTCTACCCAAGAAGAACTGCATCCAAGTTCACGGTCAGAACAAGAAATAACCATACAGGGAGATTATTATGAGATTACTGAACAGACAAATATCACAGCACCAAACCACACCCAGCATGGTTGAAATTCCTAGAAATACTTTACTTACATTTCACTGCTTAAATAAATCTTTTTAAGCAGCTTTCTCATTATTGTCTAATGAATCCTTAATCCAGCAAGAGAACAAGTTTCCCCATTATAATCTTATATGGAACAATCCATATGAAAGCTAAAACAAGCCAAATTAGTGATGGAATTTACTTCTGTGTTTGTGTTGCGCCGAGTGACTGGTCCCAATCTTTTGGGAAAGGCAGCACCAAAAACAGCGGTAAAATTCGTGCTGGGCACTGTAGTTGGTAGCCGCGGTGAGTAACAGTATGAACTGCACATCAAAGTTAAAACATTTTTGATTGTAAAGGGGTACTAATTTTGTTGAGTCATTCCGCTGGTTTTAGTGCAAGAAACCTTTGTTACAGATCATCCGGGCCTAAAAATATTTAAGTTTCCCACAGTCTTCACAAAAAGGTTTAAAAAGCCGGCCGGTACACATTCAGTCCAAACTATACCAAATTGTAGTTTGATGCTTCCACACTGTTCTCCCTGAACTGCAGTTATTTTTACAGCCTGCTCCACGTGCTCATGCCTTAGGCAGGTTAAAGTGCACATGCCTCCCTTCTCAGACATGCACCATGTCGGGTTACCAGGCTCCTGCTGCCTTGTGTCAGGGGCTGACGGGGGTTAGGGCTCAGCACTGCACACCACCCACCAGAGGCTGTTACGCCAGTTGGGGGTGATGGTTGGACCCAGTTCTTGGCCACAGACATCTTTAAATGTGTAACAACTTTTTCTTTTCTTTCAGGAATAACACATAGGGTTCCGAACCCGTTTTGAATCCTAGCCGAGAGCCACCCGTTACACTGCCTTACTCCTGTCAGTGCTGGGCCGACCAGGGGGCTCCAACGCACCCTGACACAAGGTGAGTGGCGCCTGGTTGATCTGGGAAGTGTTATCACCGGGTTCTGCGCAAGGTGTTGAAGTGAATGGGAAAGATCTGTTGAAGAGGAACATCAGTCAATCAATTTCAACATAAACTACTTAAACCACAGAGTGAAAAGTCTGAACAGGCCTGCATAACAGGCGGATATGAAGACAAGTTCCTTAGCATGAGACAGCAGGGGAGGGGGGGGAAAAAAAAAAAAAAAAAAAAAAAAACAGCTCAGTGGAAAACAAACAAGATCTTAGGACTCGCTTATGTCAGAGGCTGTTTAACAGAGGCCTGGTTCTACAGAGCACTTTCACCGCCTCACAACTGCTGTCATCAAGCTCACAAATCTCAGACTCACATAGATGTATCTACTTATCTAGTTGTATACCTCAATTTGTCTGCGTTTTCCTCTGTCAACATGTCTGCTTAGTGCACTGTGCACCGCAATGCATTAGAAACCACATTTCCTTCTCTTGTACATCTGTGTAAGTGCAGAATAATGAAGTGAACCCTGAACCGTGAACATGTTTTGGATCAGTCCTCCACCCTGCAATCTGGTCTGCAGAGGGCCATGAGAAATGAATTCTTAACAGAATACCATCAGGATGTGTGTGTGTGTGTGTGTGTGTGTGTGTGTGTGTATGTGTGTTGGGGGGGGTACTGTATGCTTACATTTATTTTATTTAGCAGACAACTTTTCTGCAAAGTGATGCACATTGATCATTTACTAGTACTGATCAAACATTTTTTTTTTTTGTCCATGGTGACTTACAGTGTTAGGTCCCTAGTCGCTCACACATCTTAACAAGAAAGCAATGTGACACACTCACACTAAGGACAACAGAGTAAACAATTCACCTGAAAGATATCTTTGGACTGTGTGAGGAAACCCACACAAACATGGGGAGAACGCATGAGAATGAACAGGATTCAAACCCACATCTGAATCCACTGCCAATGTGCTGTGAGGCACAAGTGTGCCACCCAACAGACACTTTCTTATCATGGCCACACTGAAGGAGATACATATCATCAAGCAGCTATTGATAGCAAAGTGTCTCTGAAGGAGGCATGGACACACCTCTCCACCTTCACCCTATGTCGCCGGAGTTTAACAAGCAGACGTCCAAAAACTCTTGGAGAGTACAAAGAGGTTGACGTACCTTGAGACTGGAACAGCAGGAGGCCTGGGCCTTAGGGGGCAAGGGTCCATTTTCCTGCAATGGTCTCTCCTTGTCATGAGGCTCCATCCTCCACACACAGGCAGGGCTTTCCTTTGGGGAAGATCCCGCTGTCAAATTCCCTGGCATTGATCAGCACACCCCTGCAGGTAGATGACTGGAGCATGTGAGTCTTGCTCTTCTCCTCTAGTATGTTTATATAAATGACATCCAATCCCAGTCCCAATACAATACATAGATCCTGTCAGCCCCACTTAAATTAGCGTAAAGCCCTTATATGAGGGCATCTTCTGCATTCTCAGTATGAAACGGACAAGAAAACACCTTCAACAGACAAACTGGAAACTGTGTGGAAACTCAGCAGGAACACAGTAGCAAAAAAAACATTACACAACAATTACAGCACACGTTGCTGTTGTTGGACCGCTGTCAGGACTGTGCAAAGCTGTCTTTGGCTCTTTGTGTTCCGATCACTCCCATAAATACTCTGAACAATATCGGTCAGACATATTGTTCACTCGAGACAAACAGCTGCTCGTGGTTACCAAACCGAGACAAAAATCCAAAGTGCACCTTTGGAGCTACACGCACCGCCATACCGAAGAGATGCTTAGCATTCCTGCCAAAATGTTGTTATTTATAAGGCACATCTTTTTTTCTTTTTTTTAAATAAATTTGACACCTTTGCCTGAGGCAACTTAAAATGTCAGGCTCGTACAGTAAGCTTTTTGCAGTGACTTACCCATTTACACAGCAGGGGATTTTTACCCTTACCTGGACGTTGGGTACTACAGCAGGAGCGGCAAGTTTAACCCAGAACCTTCCAAGATGCTTATTGCTAACCACTACGCCATCTGCCGCCCGTTTGTGTCTGCAGTGAAATTACACACCGGATAAACACATCGGTGCATACCAAGACAATGTCTAAATCCTCTGTATCTCTTTTGTTTTTATTTCTGCAAAGTTGACACGTGAGGGGAAAAAGCCTTTATGTGTTTCTATATGATTTAATGAGGCACGTACTGTATAGTTATTTGGAAATCAGACTATAAAGAGGATTAGGTTACTGACATGTTAATCTTGCTTGTGAAAAGGATTGTGCGACCCCATCCCTCCCTCCAAAAACATGTCAGTGTGTCTTGTTGGGCTACAAGTGACAAATGAGTTCAGCATCACCTCTTACGTCGCTGCTTTAAAGGGACACAAGCGGTGAACGAGCGCGAAGGGCCCCTGCGATGATGAACGAAGGCGGCGCTACCGGGTGATGGAGCAACGCATAGAGACTATAATATTGCTGGAGAGGAGTCATGACAACGAATCCCGTATCCCGGGGCACCAGCGCGAGCGGAGCGCTCCGCTCAATTAGCTAATTAACCTCCATCTGCATATCGAGGAGGATTCTGGGAAGCTGGGGTCTCCCGACTCGAGCGGGGTCTTCCCTGAGGCCGTGCCCGCCAAACACAGAGACAGACATACAGACACTCACACAGTCTCAGAGAATATGTGCGCACATTACGTAACGAGTGCGACGACCAGCGGTGGCCTCACACGCCACAAAACACACAAACGACATAAATGACACAAATGGACATCAACTGCCCGTCGCGGGCCGAGTTCGGCGTCGCGTTCACTTTGACCTGGAGACGATCGCGCGCGCGCGCGCACACACACACACACAACCGCCAAACACGCGCTGGCGCGCGCGCGCGCGCACACGTACGTACGCGCAACACAACAGTTTTGTTGTTGTTTATTTGTTTTCTTGTTTTCCTTTCCAAAGAGTGCTCCGCAAAGTGACCTTTAGAAAAAGAAAGAAAAAAAATCGTCGGACGGCAAAACGTGCTTTAAGGAGAAGCGCGAGGGACGAATAAACGGAGATGTTTGCCCCCCCCCCCCCCAACCCACTTAGGCGCGCGGCAAACGAGAGGCAGTTTGACGCAACAAACGAGAAACCGATGAGGGGGAAAAAAGTATTAAAATTAATAAACTGCATCAGAGGAGTAAAGACCCCCCTCACTCCCAGCCCCGCACAAAGAGGATGCGTGAGAAACTCACCCGGGCGCCCAGCGCTACTGACACCGTGTTGCGCGCCGTCTGGCCTCGGGTGCGCGCCTGCACAGGTGACGGCCGTGCGAGGTGACTCCGAGCTGAAGATGGTGATGCCGACGGTGATGCTGATGGTGGCACAGCCGAGGACGGAGGCGGACGCGTCGGTCGCAGGAGCCTCTGATGTCCGGAGCAGAAAAGTTGCCCTGAAGGACGGGCGCCGTGACGCGCTTCGCGAGCGTTTGTCAGACACGACGGCGGCAGCGGCGTGCGTGCGGGTTTGTGTTTACCGCACTTCTGATGTTTGACGTCAGTCAGCCGGGGTTTCAACTACGGTCGCCCTGAGAAGAAACGCAGTTCACAGCCGCGCACGGCTCATGCGAAAGGCGCTTCAAGAATTGAGTGGAGTAGCATGTGATAGTGCTGGGAGGGAGGGAGAGGGGGAGAGAGAGAGAGCGTTCACTCCAAAGCCGGGCATGACACGGTGGTCTTCAACCTCTCCCACCCTTTTATCCCCCCATATCCAGTATATTTATTAATAAATTGGCAAAGTCACTTGAAATGCCCCCAGCACCTGCTCTCACTTTGCATAAACTGACTGAAGTGCATCTAGCCTATTGGCATGTCTTTGGGTTTTGGTCTGGAAATGGTTAAGAATTAAATGTCGAATTTCTACAGTAAATAGAAGATACCAGGAGATATCGCTGATGTTTGTTGTACGTTTGTTTAATAAGTGAAACACATTTTGAACTTGAAAGCAGTGTGGCTCAGTGCATGAGCCACCTTGCAGGGTAACTTGTTGCACTCTGGGTGATGATGTAGCTGCCAGGCTGCTATTAATAATGGCCATGCAGGGCAGCGGTGTTTGGGTAGTGGTTTGGTTTCTGCAGCTCAGCCAGAGAATCTGGTCAACAGGGGACACAATAGAGCACCTTGGGATTATGGGAAGTTTTGCTAAACAAGAAAATGCACAATACTTCAGAGTAAAATGTTGAAGTACCTTAAGCAGTGACCACACTCCAAAATCAAATTTCTATTTTTTTTTGTAGATGACCTGGTCCTGTGGCCCCTGGTAGAACCTGGCCCGATTTCCTGGGTGCTGTCAGACTTGACTGTTAGTATATGGACAAACACTTCTGTTCCAGAAAAGACCCAGCATCACCTACAAGTTACATACAGTCAGTACTAAGAATTAATTCCAGCTTGGCATTTGGTGCAGAATTATGAATTATAAATATTCCAGTCAGTGTCAGAGCACATTGTTTTCTAAGGTAAAAGTGTAGGGTCCAGCTGTGAAGCAGAGGTTTAAAAATGTGACCAAAATCAAACTGAAATGCAGAGATTTATATAAAACATGTCCATGGGTGCAGAGAGAAGCACCAACAAAGCGTTCAGAGGTGAACTGAGACAATAACCCTTATTTAACCCAGAGTCAAAAAAGTGCCATAACTTTGGAACTGCCTAACAAGTGACCCCCCCCCCCACCCAACTCTTACTTCAAATTCAAGTTTGAAGAGCTGTCAAGAGCTGACTGCAAAGAAGGTCCTGAGATCAGTAGACCGGTGATGCACTACAGAGAGGTGGGGGTCTACCCTGAGTGCCAGGCAGAGGGGGTGCCAGGGCTGTAAAGAAATGATTGTTTGTGGGGAATTAAAAAATCATGCAAGTGAAAGGGAGGTCAGGCTGATGTAAAAGCACCACTGCCCCCAGTATCTGGACCACTGTACATGTGTAGAAGTGGTGCAGTCTAGATAGAAGTGGTGATGGGTGCGCATGCATCACTTTGCTGCTGTGCAGATGTACAGTGATAAAAAGGTGACAGGAGATTGAGTTTGCTTTATTTGGGACCCACAATGCATTGCTGCTTTATATACTGCCCGGCCAAAAAAAAAGTCACCACCTTGATTTAACTTGGTGTATGATGTGGGGTTGCTTCAGTTGGTCAGGTTCAGCAACGTTATGTGCCCAAAAAATGAGCTCAGCTGACTACCTGAATATACTGAATGACCAGGTTTTTCCATCAATGGATTTTTTCTTTCAAGATGACAATGCCAGGATTCATGGGCTTCAAATTGTGAAAGAGTGCTTCAGGGAGCATGAGAGACATTATTTTCACACATGGATCAGCCATCCCAGAGTCCAGACCTTAACCCTGTTGAGAAAGAATCTTTGGGATGTGCTAGAGAAGACTTTACGCAGGAGTCTGACTCTCCTATCATCAATACGAGATCTTGGTGAAAAATTAATACAGCTCTGGATGGAAGTAAATGTTGTGACGTTGCATAAGCTTATGGAAACAATGCCATGGCGAGTGCATGCCATAATCAAAGCTAAAGGCGGTCCAACAAAATATAAGAGCATGTGACCTTTTTTTTGGCTGGGCAGTGTATATGAAAATAGTTGTGTTTAACCATAGAGCAAAGTTACAGGGGACTGCTGAGCTCCTCACTGCTTAACATGATCCACAGTTGGGAGGTGGGGCATTTTCATGTATTTGCCTTCCCCGCTCGGTGTACTGTGGGGAAAGTTTTGCCTAAAAAAGCTCCACCCCAGTTGCTAAATATATGGGGAACTTTTTGCAGCAGACTGACCAGTCCTGCAGCACCAGCAATAATCTAGCTTAAATTACTGATACCCAAACAGAGAAACACCTGACACACTGGACTGAGGTGACTGTGTGACCCTAAACACAGTACCTGACTGTGGTCACTGATGGCATGATGGGGAGATTTCTGGAAAAGTACACAGAGGGGCACACACACACACACACACACACACACACACACACACACAAAAGCTGTTACTGGCATTAGTTGAGGTATAAGTTTGTCAGACTGCTTGTTATCTTTTTTAGCTCATTGCTTTCTTTATTGTAATGTATAGGTTTTATTTATTTATTATTTTCCTCACAAAATATTCATGTTTGTAATATCATTCCTTCAATAATACATACAAAAGTCGTTATGTCAGAGAAGCAAACGAAAACTGAACGGAGAGACAGAGGGAGAGATGCATCTCTGCATCCCACTTTATTCACAGACAGAAGAGAGTTTGAGTCCCTGCGCTGGCCAGCAAACCCCATGGTGTATTAGATCAGCTCTGAAACAAACACAACGGTTGGTCTTTTAAACACAGTAATTATGCCAAACGGAGCTGAATAAGAGGAGCACAACCAAAGACGCCAATTTCAACATTCCTCAATGGAAGATGAACGATGGAGAACAGAGGAAACATCCTGCACTACCATCTGATCGTATCTGGTGAACGACAGCCACATTACCGATGCTTGGCGAAAAAAACCATGCTGTGATGCCTTTCCATCTCGCTGTGCTTTGTGAGAGAAATTCTTGAAGTTAAGCTCTTAATGCATGTTTGTGCTATGTTAAAGGTATTAACCAATAGCATAGTGAATGTTTTATGACCATGTTATTCAGTATATTGCACTTACTGCTATAAAGCATTGGGACTTCTGCCTTGCTAGAATGTTAGGTATTAGAGAAGGTACCCTGGAAAAACAAAAGAGGGAACTTAAGGAAGGGAAACGTAAACTACAGATAAGGCAAACGTAAAAGGGTCAAGGGAATGGTCAATTTAGACCCAGGCCAGACCCTGGTGGTATGTAAAGGAGTTATAAAACTGAAATTCCCTTAACTGAGACACCTAAATTAGGAGTTACTCCACCACACTTGGGATGGGATAATGATTCCCTATAACAACAATGTTTAAAGTCACACTGACAAAGAGCAGAAGTGGAAAACAATTGAGAGGGGTGTATACCCTGCGAGCTGCTGTATAAATGATCCCTGTATCCTTTGTTCAGGGAGACTCTCTTTTCGAAGGGGGTCTCCCGCACCGGTGTGTATTTCTATAGAAAATAAAGTTTAACTCTCTCTACATCCAAAGTGGTATTTTTTCTTCCACAGCTTTGAGTTTTCTGTAACCAAAATCCAGGCCTTGAAAAGGTCCATCATAAGATCTGAGCTCCACAGAGGGGTTACATGGTTTACCAGAGGAAAACATCCTGCGCTTTTCACTAGATATTTTCATGAAGCTGTATTCCAAATACCCTTGTGTCCCATTTTTTTCTTACATAATCAAACAGATCACTCCTGACATTAACAAGTTTCTTTATGTCTTTGAAGGAAATTCCATTCACACTGTCTGGATTATGATATTATTCATCAAATTTGCAAGATGAAAATACTACAGGTTATACCCAGTAATGACAGATGCACAGGAGATGTATGGTAGTATCACTTTGGGAGGTGATCTGTTTGAATCTTCTGTGCTTCCTTGTTGCCATGGAGATAATACAGCTGTGTAATATGCTAATATTGATTTCTTCAAGAAAGTGTCTTGACACCTTCTGATTTTTTCTATGCATTACTCCAGAATCGTAATGCTACATATCTGAGCACATTATGAAATATTATCGATTACCGAGAACAAGAAAGAACAACCATCACTTTGCTGAAAATGTACACATCATGTCTACAAGCAAACGGAAAAGTGGAACACTGACTCATATTTTCTGTGCTCGAACCATTAAATCCACAGATAACCTACTTTCTCAAAAACAAGGCAAAAAATGATATTTCATGTGAAGATATTAGCTGGCAAACAATCAGAAAATCGAGTAGTGGTGTTCAGGCATGTGTTTCAGCAACCAGCACATGTAATTGTGTTTGCTTCTGTGTGCCATCCATCCATCCATCCATCCATCTTCCAGCCCTTATTCTGGTGTGAGTCACATTGAACACAAGTTGTGTAGGACATATCATACTTACCTTCCTTTAGTTCCTCCTGGGAGATCCACAAGTGTTCCCAGGCCAGCATGGATATATAAATCCTGCAGTGGATCCTGGGTCTGCCCTGAAGCTTCTGCCTGGTGAGGTCTGCTTGTTAGACCACCCACTGGATCCAGCCTATTTTTCCAAAGTGCCTGAATCACCTCAACTGGCACATCTTGACTGGCTACCGCAAAAACCTCTTTGGTGTGAGTGTGTGAGTTCCACACCTTGAGCTCCTAGTGAAAAATCCTCATTTTTGATGCTGTTTCCAATGATTTCATTCATTTTGTTGCTGTGCGAATGGGGACAGTAGGTAAAGAGAGGGATGCAGACTAAGCAATAAAATGTAAACGTTGTCTGAGGATTCAGCTCCCTATTGAGCAAATGTTTTGTACAGAGTTTGCAATACTGTATGTGCTGCACCAAGCCATTGGTCAATCCTGCTGTTCCTCTGTTGACACTTGTGAAAAGCACCCGTATATTTCACTTTTTTCTCTTGGGGCAGCTGCTTTTTCTCCAAATGGAGAGAACAGCCAACATTACACCATATGAACAAAAGTATGTGGACACCTGAGCATCCCACCCATATGTGCTTGTTAAACATCCCATTCCGAACCCATGGGCATTAATATGGAGTTGTCCCCCCTTTTGCCTCCACTCTTCTGGAAAGGCTTTCCACCAGATTTTGGGAATTTGTGCGCATTCAGCCACAAGAGCATCAATGAGGTCAGACAAAAAGGCCTGGCTTGCATTCGGTATTCCAGTTCATCCCAGTGATGTTCAGTGGGGTTGAGGTCAGGTCTCTGTGCGGCCACTCAAGTTCCTCCAGACCAACTTGGACAAATCATGTGTTTATGGAGCTTGCTTTGTGCACGGGGGGGGGGGAGTCATGCTTGAGCAGGAAAGGAGCTTCTTCCCCAGTGGCCACAAAGCTGAAAGCACACAGTTGTCTAGAATGTGTTTGTATGCTGCATGGATGTGGGTGAAACAGCTCAGCTCGGTCTAGAAGGGGAATCCACATACTTTTGGCCATTTAGTGCATCTCTGGTGAGAACTATCATTTCATGGTTTGAAGCTTCTGACTCAATATCCCGGGAGCAACAGAAACAGTGACGTTGAAAAAAAAAATCTCTTTGGCGAGGTCCACTTTATGACTTGAAATCTAAAATTCTCACTCAACACATACAGGAAGCAAAAAGCATGTAGATGAGGCCTTGGTGCTTCACAGTCCCACAGCACCCCTCATAGAACATGCCATGGTACACAGTTATAAGCTTTCCCCAACTTGACAAAGATCATGGAGGTTTGTTCATTGCTACTCACCTTTAAGATCTTTCTGAGTGAAGAGTGGCTCACAACCAGAAGGAACTATGCACCGTTCTTCCTGAATCTGATGCTCAACAACTGACTCCTCCTGCAAGGCTGAAGAGGCTCCATCCCTCTTTTTGAACATGGGAACCCCCGGCTCAGTTTGTTAGTCTCAAGGTGCAGCGTCAGCCTTCTACACTTCATTCCAGAGCCATCTTAGCAAAGAGATATTGACAAAATCCAGTGCTTTCAGCATTTCTGGATGAATCGGATTCAACCCTGCAAACTAGTCTTGCTGTCCCAGAGAACCACTGTTCCCAGATCCTTCAGAAATTTGTGACTATGCATTGTGGAACAAGGAGCTTCTCAGATTGCTTCTTTCCCCTGCCAGGATATCCCTGCCTGATGTGAGGAGAGCCTCGGCCTTACTGAGACCAACCCGGGTGATATTCTGCTTTCCTTTTCTCTGTTGCAGGAGCATTTGCCAGAGCTTTTAGAAGGATGTTCTCAAGTCACTTTCATGGTCTCACCATTTTCTCCTACATTTAAGCTTTGCGTTCAGCAGCTGTGGCCTTTTTAACCTTTTGTTACCTTTCTGACAAAATCTGGATGCCTCTGTGCTTGTTCTGAACAATAGGCACCATTCTTCATACTCATGACTTCTTTTACAGTTGTTGTCAACAAATGAGTTCTTACCCCCGAATCTCCTTGCAGCAGAGTCCGTAACAGTGGTCTGGAACCGGGTCTTTTCAGACTTAACGTCTCCACTTCCCTCTAAATGCAAGAGAAGCTTTAGCAGAGGTGGAACTTTAACTTTGAACTGAGACCTCCTCTAGATAGTCTCTGAACACCCTTACAACTGGCTTCTGCCTCCCTGGTCTGATATTTTTCCCCAACCACCTGATCCTTCACCAGGTGATGACTGGTTGAGAGCTCAAGCCACATCTCCACTTCAGGGTCCAAAAAAATTCCCTCAGGTCAGATGACAGACCAACAAAGCCAGTCATTTTGAGGTTTGACTGGTACTTGGTGGCCAACGTATGACTAGGACTAAATCCAATAATAACTCACATTTTAAGGTTCTGATAATACTTCCTGATGAAGCTCCTCTAGGTTTTCCACCATTATCCCCACATGCACGTGCAATCTCCCGGTAGGTCTGGCATCTGTAGGTGGTTCCCACTCTAGCATGTCATCCACTGTCTTAAAAAAAGCCAATGCTCTGGTCTTAGAACAAAGCTTCTCCAATGTGACTCTCAGCTGCATCTAGGTAAGCTGACTCTCTGGACCCTTCAGATTTGACCAAAACATCCTTTTTATGTTTGTCAAACAAGCAAATATCAGAAATAAACTCTTTAAAGATGCTCTGAAACATTCACTTGCAAGAAAAGTTCCTCCAGGTAGCATGAGGTGGTCATAGTTTAGTCTCTGAGCATGCAACCCACCAGACTTAAAAACACCTTTACCTCACACACTGACGTGAACCACTGGGGACCATGAGAAGGTCACAGTCCAGTTTAGGTCTGGACAAATTTGATAAGTAAGAAGAGATTTAATTTCCACTTCACACTGTATTTATAGAATAACAGGCTATTGTGTGACAGATACAAATGAACTGGGTTGCAGCTCGAGACGAAAGAGCGACCAGTTAACCAGCAGTCTCTGGTGAAGCTGTCTTACTCCCCACTCCATGCCATAACTTGAGACAGCCAGTTCCTTATTCAACTGCCAGTCATAACCATGCAGGTTATTAAGTACAGATTTTGAGCATTTTTTTTGGCAATTTGGCCTCAGGCCTTGGAAGGTGTGGCTGAACCCTTGATAATCTAGTAAAGAGTAAATGGAAATGGCAAAAAATACTCAGAAAGCTGGTGAGTGCATAGATCAGGTTGTCGATTTCATGTGAAACTTGAGAAGAAGCAATTCAACAGAGGACAAAGGGCTTTGCGGACATACATGTGTGGTTGTCCCACCTATGGAGGGGATAAGGGGCCCACGCAACAGGTGTTTCTCACATTTATGAAATATACTCTGGTGCAGCTGCCAGGAATACCGCTAATCTCATTTAAAGGTATTATTGCAGCCTTAATACAATGCACTGGACCTGCAAGTGTACAAACCTGTGGTCTTGTTAATTCAGTAAAAGTCCTTAAGGTCCATGTAAGAATCTCCTTACTTACAGTAACTGTCCCTTCTTATTCCCTCTCTGTAGGCAGAGAAAAAGAAATCACAGCTATAAACAGATAAACTTTATAATGAGGCCGCAACATTTCATTATGCAGACAAGATGCAGTCACGATTTTATAGGAGGTAAACGGTTCATCCTTTACAGACTCAGGCAAGTGAAAAAATAATTTTAAGAAGTTTTATGGTTACCAAACAGCAGGGTAAACAATCTAGCGGGGACCAAATTATCAAGCCCTGGATTCTTGGAGAGAGAAATACATGATGATCCAGGAAACTGATGGCAGGGTTTCACTGTTGCTCCTGGAAAACACACATTTACAAGCACTTTTCCGTTTACCTTTCTTGCCGCATCGTCGGTCCCTGATAATTGAAACTTCAGTGCCTCTGTGTTTGTGCGATGTTAAAGAAAGGTTTGTTTCTCAGAGTCAATTTTCATTTGAGACTGTAGTCGAAACCAGGAAGTATAGAAACCTTGCCAAGCTTTCCTCCCTCACCCTGCCCCCCTGGGCCACAAAAGCACTCTTCGCACCCCAAGTCAGCGAGCAGCGGTGTGGAAAGCAGACCAAACGGAGTCTGGCTTTTTCGACCTGCAGAAATGAACACACAGATGTCCCACAACCACACAGTTAAGTTCATGTTGTTCAACTGTATTCACATTACAACATCCACATTGTTCAGTTTATGACAAACAAGTTCTAATAATCTCAATACATATTTACCGTATAATACAATATACCAAGAGGCACTTCCAGTAATTCTGGCATTAGAGAAGCTACAGTATAGTGTCTAAATTACAAAAAAAACAGTAAAAATAAATAATGATTTTCTAAAAGACTTTAAGTTGTCGTTCAATCTTTTACCTGTACAGCATACTTTTTGTACAAAATGGAACATTAACTATCAATAAAATGAGCAGTTCACTTAAACAGATACTTGTGAATTACATATTTCTCCTTTATAATGTATTGCTACATATGTTAAGTGCAAGATATAAGTGAGAGGAAACTAATTATTCTTCAATCATCGGTGAAGTGCCAACTATATAAAAAATACAAGTATACTTTTTGTTTACAGAGTCTTAAAGCTTGTTTGGTTCTCCTTGTAATTTATAATATGCATTGTCAATGATTATAGCGACCAAACAAAAACAGGTTAAGACAGAAGAGCATGACATCTAACCGCATCTGAAATGCGGTGCACAGAAAAGTAGCAAAGAACCAACAGGAACCCGGTAGCCGGTAGGTCGGGTGTTCTAAACAACCTTTTACTGCAAAGAATGTGAAAAAGTGCAGTGACGAAGAGCAGAGGCAAAACCGCACCATGGAGAAATGGCAGGAGACGTGCAGGTCGCGTGGAGCTGCAGCCTCAAGCCAACGGCAACTTTGCACCTGTGCTCGTGCAGTGTCAGGTAGCCATTAGCTCTTGCTCACCACATAGGACATTTGTTAGAACGTAGGTTGCTTGAACTGTGGCGGAGCGGGGGACACATTTTGAACTTTCTTCAAAGCATGAAATGGTAAGAGATGGATGTGCGATAAGAAGGACGGCCTTTCAGGCAACGCAGGATCAGGTAAGCTGGCCACCGTGTGGAGGTCATTCATGAGGGGCAGCTTTGTTCTCCGTCATCCTGTGGTCAGCGTCTCACCGCTTCTGTCCTCATGCAGGTTTCCAGACATGTTTCACCCAGTTTAAAAAGTATTTTGGGAGCTACTCTTGGCACAGAGACAAGGCAGGTTGGGGAGTAGAGAAGTTTGTACAGCAAAGTCGCATCTTGCATTTGCCTCATGCAGTCTCAGGTTTATATGAATGACCCCCATTTTTCATGCAAAAAAGTAAATATATTTCAGCAGACAATGAACATGTAATGCATGCTGACTGAGTTAGGTAGCGAGCTACACGAACCCTCTCCTTGGTGCCTTGTGGTACCTCAAGATACCCCCTGAGTCTCCTCTGTTACTTTACCCATATGTTCTCTCGTCCATATTGAAGACTACTGACTTTTCACTTTGTTATCAATTCTGAAACTCAGTATGCTGAACTTCTCACATATTAATATGAGCTCAGATATGATGATTGTATTCCAAAGGCTGGGAAACCCTGGGAACGCAGGAATTTCGGCAGAGCAAAAATAATATTTCGATTTTTTAAGCGATGGAAACCTCTGCGATGTTTCGGTGGAACAGAAAAGAAAGGAAAAAACGCACCTGAGGAAAATGACTACCTGACATTTACTGCACATATTCATCTGTCTGCTTGCAGAAGACAATCTCAGTTCGGGCCTTTATTGTAATGCTGGGGAAAGTAATCTTGTTTTAGCTATCAAATGTCATGCGCAAACAAAGCTGACAACACCTCATGTCTTGTCACCGAATACAGAAAAATGAGGAAATCAAAGTGTTTCAACATCATGTTTTCCATAAAACTGCACAGTAGCATGAGGAAGATTACATAAAATTGAACATAGTTTCGTGTTAATCTTGTGTATTTTAACAGACGCGTAAAAGTACATTTGTAAAAAACGCTAATAAAAGAAATAAAAGAAGAAGCATTTGCTAGTTTAGGCACTCTGGACAACGGTAAGACCAAATGCATGCAGGAACTTCTGTTATAACACTTTGCCAATCATTGGTAACAACAAGTCATCAAAGTGTGAATTTGAACTCAATACCACAGTTTCATAAGTCTCATTGCTTTTAGGCTGTAGCTCCTATGCTCCCTCTGCTAAGCCTGTTTCCTCCATTTACACACTTTGCGTGATGCCACGTCATATAGGAGAGCTGCCCGCTTATCAGATGAGTGATTCATCTCTAGCTGCTGGCACCCGGCAACCTGCAGGTGCCTGACAGGCCTGTAGCTGGCGCTATTGTGTCAAGCCCAGCCAAGAGACCCTGGCCGACTTCAAACTCCGCCTTCGCTGTCAAATTCGCCATGGGACTCGTGGCCACAGAGGCTGAGCCCCGGAGCAAAGCGGAGGTCTGAGCTGTGGGAATGCGGCCGGCGCTCAGGTGGTCACTCCACCCATAGAGTCCATGGACAAACGGGCTGACTCAGAACAACGCTACATGGAAGCTAACGTACAGATTGTCATGCTCAGGATTTTTGGGCAAAATCCCAAAACAAAATAGTCTGCTACAAAGAACGTGGAATGTTCCTCTTCACGGCAGACATTGCCCCCCCGGCAGAAAGTGTCTTGCATAAGCGTGCATCTGTGTGGTGTTACTGGCCTGAGTTACAGTCGCAGATGGGGGGGGGCTCTAATGCCTTAGTCATAGAAACCAGTGGGCCAGCTAGTTACCCCACAGGGCACCAGAAATCCCCTTTCCTAGAAAGCCTACGGGGTGACTGCTGACAGAGGGTTCTAGTCCCTATACCTTATTTTTACTCCAGGAGGGCTGCGACCAAACAGCCACGGTAATTCTTGTTCTTTGCCCACAACAACAGAGCAGCAAACTCCAGGGTGAGACAGAACTTGCCCCATCATGCTTAGGGCTCTCCATCAAGGGCATCTCCTAAATTGTAATTCAAAATACTGATCGTCCCCTGCAATGTGTGGCTGTTTGACATTTCTGCTTGTGACCGATGTCGGCACTGCAGCTTGTCCACCCTGGGAGTTTCTGCCTGAAGGCTTCAGCTTCGGAGCAGCCAAACGACGCGGTGCTCACAAGGCCGGAAGTGAACCTGAAGCCAGCTATCCACAGCATTGCGGCCGACGTGGACACACGACAAACAATGGGCCTTTGGTTGGTGAGAACAAATACGGTGGGGGAAGTCTCCCCCCAGGAAGTCTGCTGAAACAAAGATTCCGCGGCTGCGGTCTGGGAGAGAGCGCCTCAGATGAAAGTCAGACGGCCGACGCACCGCGATCAACAAGAGCCAAACAAAGGCAGGGCATGTTTTTCTTTCTCCCTTCGCCAAAAAAGCCCCCAGGAGCCGTTGTCACGCACATAGCGGGACGCAGTGGCGGAGAACGGCACCGGTGGCTGCGCTCCGCCGCTAACAGGCAGACGACGGCGAGGCATCACGCGCATTTCAGTCACACCCCTTGAACTTTGGCATGCAAACCACGCGGTCCCATCAGAGGTCCCTTCAATCCAGAAAACACACTTAGTGCAGGCTTACTCATTGTTGGAGTGCCCAAGCCTGCAGCATTGAAGAGAGCAACGGTGGATTATTGCTGACCTCCGGCCAGTGCTGCCCTTGCCATAGTGTGCACGACTGACCTGCGGGCAACCCACAATGCCAAGCGGTCTATTTTATGTTCCGGCGGAAATACTGTGGTGCAATTTCTTTATTGCAAGTACATACCAACCCATAAATACTCGCTGTCATATTGCCACTCAACGGAGGGCATCGGCACAGCTTGGACGGGCTTCAGGAATTGTTCTGAGGTTAATTTTGGCACTCGTAATTGGAATACATGGAAACGGGAAAAAAACAAGCAGATGTTTCTAATCGTACCTAAAGACCTGAGAGTACAGCAAAAAACAAAAGTGCTCTGGAGGTGTCTGTATTGCTTCTGAAGCCAGAATTTGAAAGAAGTCCGTTTAAAATTACTTCCTCGGGGTGCCATTTGCGTAAGAGTGGAAAAATTTTTAGTGGAGCTAAAAAAAAACAACATTTTGGAGGCAAACTACGATGCGTGACGAACTTGAAATGAAATATTCAATTAACTTCCGCTCAGAGAGACGGTCCAACAAAACCAGCGACACACCAACGTCACACATTCGCGTCACAGAGCTGGCTGCTCAGAAGCTGAAAGTACCTGGAGATGCGCTGCTTTTCTTCAAACCAGTCGCCCCCAGCGTAGGTCACCATACAGCAAAGCTCGATCAACAGCTGCACTAATGAGTGGAGTTGGACGTGCAAAGCCTCCTGGAGCCATCTTGGCAGATTGGCTGGCTGAGTGTAGGTTTCACCCACCAGAACAGTGACTGCCAGTAATGCCGTAACTACAGTTAACATCTGAGGGGTTGGCCTGCTTCTTATTGGTCCCTAGGCACACCATCTGCACCAAGGAAACCGTCAGATAGAAGCAGAATGATCTCGAGCACTACACACCCCTCACTCCTGAAGGGGAACTTCAGGGGGTTCAGTCTGTAGGTCCTTTTCTGGAATGTTCTTTCAAAGCACACTGTGCTGCTCTTGGGCCTGCCGCTTGCTGACTGGGCTCATGGGCTGCGTGGTCAAGGAACTTGTTACCATCATCGCTCACCCTGCAAGTGGGGTAGAACAGAACTCATTTCCATGTCTACTGCAGATAACCGCTATCCAGATTGGTTCTTTAAATATATGCAACACCTGGCTTATCTGTCTTTGTGGGTCTGAACATGGCTGCTTTACAATATAATCTCTGTAGGTCACCTGTCTGTATACCAGTTCTTTCTGTACGGCAGCTAGAGCAGCATTAAATCATGTGAAAAATTAAAATCTTCCGGGAAATACATTATTGCTCTGGTGATCATATTTGGTATATAGTGAATATACCTACTGGGTACATCATTCAGAAAAGTCTGAAGTCTTTGCTGTGAACCATGGTGCTGAGCAACCAGCCGATGAAACTGTTACCTGCACTGTATTGGGGATTTAAACACTGAGCTCTTAGTGGAGTAACCATGACTGTTTAGCATATTTTTGTGCTACTGCTACTGTAGAAATATAGACTTACAGAGGCAGCCCACGGCATCATGACTTTATAACAGGGTACAGCTGAAAGGAACAACCATAACCATAACAATTACCATTAACCATAAGGCTTGATCTCCCCCACTCCCCAAAACAGTTGGTGACCCTCAGTATTCTCTTAAGAAACCATTGTGGACTGTTGTTTTTTTTTTAAAGCATACATAGTATGAAAAAAGTAAGTAATTTAAAATATGCGACTATTTACAAAACGTAGCCAGAGTGTGTTAGCCAGTGCGTGAACCAGCATACTGCAAGTAAGGGGGAAAGAAACGAAACAGACGTTTAGCTAACAGGGATGGCAAAGAGGTGAGGATGCAAGCTGGGACTAGTTCTCATGTTTGGGCACAGCAGGCATCTAGTGGCCTCCACGGACGACGGAGTGAAAAGAGCGAGTTGTGCGTATGTGGGACAACACGGGTCACCTTGGATCTGGTTAAAGCTTTCGTCTCCGGGAGCAACACCCTGTGGAGCTGCTGCTGGTACGTGGGGCCAAAGTTGGTGCGGCCTGGGAGACGCAGCAAACAGGGGGTCCTGTGTGTGTGTGTGTGTGTGTGTGTGTGTGTGTGTGTGTGTGTGTGTGTGTGTGTGTGTGAGAGAGAGAGAGTTTGTGTATTTTGGTACTTCCTCTTCATTAGGTCATTGTTTTTAAAAAACGTTTTTCTTAGAAAACAGGTTGGTCTGCACGGTCCACCTGGCGCAGAGCTGGCTGTGAGCCAATATTTGGTCCATCCTCTCTCTTGCTGGTGGGTCCAACTGGCAGTCCCATATTGCACTGTGGAAACTTTCTGAAAGACAAGCCGGGTCCCTCAGGACAGAACCAGGTCTCACTGTCCCTTGACTCCTCCCACGTTGAGCCTCCTTAATTCCCACCTCCCATCCAACCCTGTTTTCTTTAGGCACATAGTCCCCAAACTTCTACAGTGTTGTGTCTTAAGTGATGTGCTGGGACAAAAGTTACTCATTTTTCAATAATAAATAAAAAAATTAAGGTCCTGCTAGGACTGATTCATTTGTCATACTTTGTATAAAACCCTTCATTACTCCAGGTCCCCTTCCTTCCCATCAGTGGCTTTGGACGCTGGCACTTCGTTCTCAACAGGCTCCTTGTTCTCATCATCGGTCTCATCTTCTCTCTCCTGGCCCTCAGCTGGCTCCTCCTCCTTGCTTGCAGGCTCCTCATCCTCCTCATGAATGGCCAAGATTGGATCTCCGGGGTTGCCAAGGTGTGCAGGCTCCTCTCCCTCCTGCGACTGTGCTTCCTCACTAATCACCTTCTTCCACATCTCATGGTTCTCCAGCAGCTGCTGAGTGATCTGACAGAAGACCTTCCGCCTCTTCTTGACACTTTGTTTTTCTAACGGTGAGAAAAAAATGGACATTCAACTATATCTCCAAAATTTATCCCTTTAGTACCAACAAATATGATCAATAAGCATGCTCAGCTATATGTTTGCTAAAATCAAAAATATCAAATTAAAGCTATACTGCATTTATGTCATCACCTACCTGGCACCACCATGGCAGGGCTAAATTTCATGTAACAAATCAGCACCTAATGATAATGATAAAAGCAGACTCTTACGAAAGGTTTCGGAGCTGGTGGATGCATCTTCCTCAGTTGTGTCATCTTCCTCATCATTCTCTTCTATTTCCCCCTCTTCCTCCTCCTCCTCCTCCTCTTCCTCCTCAGTCTCGACCCAGCGGCCCGGCATGAGGGCAGCAGAGTCAAAGGAGTTGCAGAGAGGCCCCACGATGTGTGTGATGAAAGACTCCTGCAGCTTGGCGAGTTGGGGTGCGGAGCGGTCCATGTAGGGGCTGATGGGAAGGCCCAGGCTCAACTCCTCATCCCCCTGCAAGGCAAATAGTCTGTTTTTGCAAACTGAGGTTCATATATACTGTATATATAAAAAATTTTATATATAAAAAATACAGGAGGGTTGTATTCAAGGGTTTATGCACCCATGATGGATCCTTTTTTACTTTCCCATAATGCGCTGCTGCTGCATGTACGTAAACAACTACATGTTTAACCATTGTGGGGTGTTATTGGGAATTTTGGACCCTCTGCGTGTTCAAGGAGTGCAGCCTGGATAATTAAAAAAAAAAAAACTGGCAGATGGTGAGAGGGCATGGATATGGGGAGACTTATAAACACATGAAAGGTCTACGCCGATGTTCCCTCGCATGAAGAATATGCACACGAAGTCTCACACCAGTGGGCACACACATCCATTTGTTTTCTTCTTCTGCAAACAATCATTTCTTTACCACCCTGGCACTCCCTTTCTGCTTGGTACCCAGAGCAGACCCCCTCCTTTAAACACCACAGATTGTACCTGAGCTGCCTTAGAAGAAACTAATTCTTGTTAACCAACAATTCCTGAGAACAGTGCAAATAATTTACCTGTCTGATCACTTAGGAGAGTCTAGGAGAGTCAAGGACCACTTTACTTACGCTGCAGTAAACTATGTGTAATATTTACTGATGCTAAAAAAACTGATGTAGGTCACTGGTATTAAGTGCACACATTAAAGGGTCATCTTTCATGCACACAGTGAGATTATTCCTGATGAAAAATAACACAGGAAGAAACCTGCACGGTGGTATCCGGATGCACAAATAACTATGTCTCATGATGTCAAGGCTGCATGCAAAGTGGACCAAGGCTTGCAAGGTCTCTAGTTGCCATGGAAACAAGCAGCGCTGTCGTCAGAGCGCTATAATATGTGTGTCGTCACGTGCGGGTAGGTGTAATTCCAAAGCACCAAAAGGAGGAAATTAAAATGGCATTTTTAAAATCTGCGTTAGGACAGCAATCTCGTGTGCCCAACATGTCGAAGAACAGGTAGAGATATTAAATGCCTGTGATGAGGAGAGGCGCGACGCTGCTGCACAACGACACCGAACTGCGGCTGTCGTTTCTAGCAAACAACAAAGCTCTCCTTGCTCTGTTTTCTCTCGCTCTGTGTGGCGACTTTAGTGTTTGTGCGAGCCATCTGACGCAAGCATGCGCATGTTCTCCACGTGAAGAAAGATTGGCACGGACCTTTCATGTGTTTATAAGTTAGTCCTCGCTTATTATAAAGTCTGCCCACATTTATGCCCTGTGCCCAACTGCCACTGTGTTTGCTGAAGTTGTGCAGTGTTGCTGGGCGCCAGGCAGCCACCGCCACTCGCTGCCCAATCACAGGCGCTCTTGTTAAGATGGCCGCTGCCGCCTTTCAACGTTAGAAGTGGATCAAAGCAGCAGCTAAAATGTTCAGTGGGTTGGGTGAAGGAAGCCTGTTCCAGATAAAGCAGCTGTGTGGGACAATCTGAGCTCCTCTGTCAACCGATTTCTTGTTTACGTCAATAAAAGCCTTCACAAGAAATGCGGTCTGTTTCTGACCCAATTAAAACAAAGTCGGCATGGAATTTTTTTTTGTCTCAAATCCTGTCTGCTTTACCCTCGAGTGAAATATTTCATCCAAATTGCTGCAGATGAAACCCACTTGTGCTGAGGGGCTCATGAATATGTGTAAGATGAAACCGGGGACGACAACTTTCTGTTGACCTAAATAATGTGGGGTTGGCAAACATGTGAGGTTCTGAAAATTTTCGGAGCAGAAGACATTGCTGAATTACAGTTGTTTAACACAAAGGCCAATAAACTACAGGTATCCCCTTACTTACAAGTGTAACGCTTTCCTGCAAATCGGCTTATAAGGTGAAATCTCACAAGTTGGAGATGTAATTACTATTACAGCAAGAACTTTGAAAATTCCTCCCAAGCTCACCTCAAAAAAATCACCTTCGGTAAACGGTATTAAATATATTTCATTCGGATATGTGAAAACCTGTAATAAGGAGCTTCTATAAGCCGACTGAGATGAGCAGGAGGCTCTGAATCTCCAGGAACAGGAAACGTACAAGAATTGCATGAGCTGTGTCTCAAACAGAGCTGACAGAGGGCGTCCCTCCCCCACCTGTTCGTAGAACTCGTTCACGATGCCCTCGGTCCACTGCAGGTGCAGCTCCTTGCACTTGAGCGGCCCGTTGATGTCGGCCAGCTTGATGCACATCTGGCACACCAGTAGCCGGTCGTTCTCGTTGGACCAGTCGATCCCTGAGCTCACATCGTCGCCCACCTGCCACGGGCCACAGCAGCGTTGAGGTGTTGTGTTTTCTTATTGATATTGAGATTCAGACTCTTTATCTATCCTCTGTTTCAACCCGTTACTGAGAATTCGCACACTGATCTTTCTGCTAAGCACAATATGTGGAAACGGTCAGTGGCTAAAGCTGGTAGGTGTTACCTTGGCATTGAATTCAGCCAGGAAGTCAAAGTGCTTCTTTAGATCCGTGGCAAGAATGGCCTCGATCACCAGAAAACGAAAGCGCTTGAACTCCACGTGGTCCAGGTTGGCCAGGAAGTTGTACTCTGGGTGGGACATGAAGAGGCTCCAGGCGGAGGCGGCGTGGTGGTTCTCTAGCACCGAACGGTCATTGTACAGCACTGCCTACAGGGTGAAGGAGGCATACGGACAACATGTCGGTGACCCTGGATGCTGCTCGAAGTTTCAAATAAACCCCACCTGATCAGGTACATCCAGAAAGGTCATGAATTTATACATGGTGCACGTATGTCTTAAGGACCATCTTTACAGATATGCTAAGATGGACCATTACGTGTAAATCAACAGCTGACGGACTGGGTCACCTGGGGCGCGCTGGTGGCTACCAGGAAGGCGTTAGTCCTCCCCGGGTGGTCGTAGTCATGCATGGCAGCCGCCACGTACAGAGCCATGAGCTCTAGGGCTGGGATGAGGCCCGACAGGCAGCCGTAGCCATCCTCTGAGGCCGTGTATGTCTTTGAGACCAGGAAACCCCTGTGGCTGTGGGTGATACCGCTGTCCGAGTCTGTGGAGGGAGGAATACCGCAGTACCACAGAGGAAATGGCATCAAGGCAGAGCCAAGCGGTGCAATGGAAGCCAACCCCCATTGCCCAAACCCATCAAATCCTCTTACACACTGATCAAAGCATATATGAACTGTTTACTGCTCAGTGGCATTAGTCTCGTGAAAATATGGGGTCCAGGGGTGTCAGATACTGAAGTAATGTGCTGAGAAATTTGAGCTGGTCATGGCTGCTCCTACATTCCACGGCTATCTGTATTTCTAACTCAGTAGCTGGTGAGCAAAAAAAATTTCAAGACAGTGTCAGAACCCTGAGCAACACAGCTAAGTGTGTCACTTCAGGTTGCATGTGTAACACTTGTACAAGAGCAGGTGCATGTAAATCACCAACATGACCATCCATAGATAAGATAAACCCTCAATACATCAACGTTTCCACGTTTGTTTTGCCCTGTAACCTCTCACCATGACGTACTGCTCACCAGAGTCACTGGCGGAACTGTGGTCGTTGGCCAGGCTGGGAAGGCCGGGCACGGGTTGCGTGGTCAGGTACCAGACCGCATGCAGCACGTCTGTGGCGTGGATTCTGTTGTGGTCTGGAGGCCAACAGACAGAAATAAAGGCTAGTGTGATACAAGCCAGGGCCACTAGATGGCAGTCATGGCATCTGCTAAAAGGAGGCAGAACTGGAAGACAGACTCAGGCTGCAGACATTTAAGGCACAAGCGATCACACATACAGTACATACACTTTCCATTCATTTATATTCAGCTGCACTTCCTGAAGTTTGTTTTTGTAGCAGAGTGACTGTGGATTGTGTACACCTGAGCTAATAGGTGGCAGTAAAACACACTGAAGGAGAACAGGTAAGGAACAAACTTTCAGAATTAGCTTGTTAAGAACACGGGTTTGGTGTTGGAGTGTCCTGGATCCTAACAATACTAATGTGAAAAGGAGACCTTATTACCATGGAAACCAAAGTGCAGATAAACTGTGATGAAGACAACTAATGCTGCCCATTTATGGGATGAATCACTCAGCAAGAGGGACTGAACTGTGGTTTGTGGAAAACAATTTTTTTTTTATTCAGCAAGTATACATTTATTTAATGTAGCCAGAAGTTAAATCATTATAAAATAATTTAAAAAATCTTTCTTTGTAATTTGAAAAAACCTGATGGCTTAGATTGGGTAGCATTTTTTAAAATGGATTTCCTTCTACAGTCCAAAGACATGTGTTTCATTGAATTGGTCTTTCTAAATTGCCTGTACTCTGTGTGTGTGTGTGTGTGTGTGTGTGTGTGTGTGTGTGTGTGTGTGTGTGAGAGAGAGAGAGAGAAATTGCTCTGCATTGGCCTGCGATCTACTGCAGGGTATACATCACTAGACTGGAAGACTCTGTACCACTGTGACCCTGACTTGCACAAGAAGTCAACAGTTGGTGAGTGAATATATCTAATATTGTCACCAAATCTTCCTAATGAATAAACCAAGGGGTGTCTTCATTAACAAAAAAAACTTTTATTAAAAGTGAACTAATGGGAAAAGGGGCTTTGGAGTTATGAAGATACAAGCAATCCACTAATCCCAACTGCGTTTGTAAATGGTGTAACTAAAAGTACAGGTATCACTCAAGATGCCTTTTAGTACTCAATACCTTTGAGTCTTTTACTTACGGGTTTCTGCATGTACGCGTGAAATACCCTTTACTGAATTACAAACCAAATATGAAGCTGATTTTTCATGATTATGAGTAACAACAGCTGAGTGTGGGACAATTTTCAAAGTTTGCCTTTATGAGATTTCACCCTTTGAGCCAAATTCCAGGAATGAATTATGTGTGTAAGTAAGGGGATAAGCAAAGCTCCGAGTGGGCAGTGTTGGAGCTGAAACATTAGAAAACATTTAAGGAGCATTTGTGTACAAATAATTAAAAATGAACCCATGACTTTGAAGTAAAAAGGAACAGTGACGAGTGTGACAGTAATGGCAGGAAGTGTGGGGCTACCACTTGTTTCTGCTCCCCTGCAGAGCACAGCCTTAAATTTAGAGTTTTAGCATCAAAAATGGACCAGCGCTGGCCTCCCTGTCAGGACCAGCCGAAAGCAGATGTGCAAAAGATGCCCCGGCCATGACTCACATGGAATGTCTCTGTAGCCACTCTCCAAAGCGTGGAAGTAGTTCATGAACTCCCGCTTGGGGATCTTGAAGGTCTCGAAGAGGCCTGTGTCCTCAAAGAGTCTGTATGAGACCTGGAACACAAGTGTCCATGACAGTTAAACACGTTGCCCTTGTGTTAAGTGTCCTTTCGATGCCTCCCTGTCCTCCCAGCTTTGGCCTTGTGACTGAGCCTGGCCCCCTGCTTCTTTATTTTGCTACACCAGAGCCTGCAGCTTCCCACATTGCCTGTCTCCATTATGACATTTTACAGACAGATACGCTTCAATCAAAGCAGCCCTGAGCCCATGTTCTCCTTTATGCTCTGCATATTGTTCTGAAAAGGATTAGACTTACCAGCCTGCAGCAGCACTGACGTCAAAAGCTATTTTTTATGAGCAGCTCATTCATGGAATGCGGCACCTGGCAGTCCATGGTGGAAACCAGCAGGTGTCACTGTGGTCTGAGGTTTGGGTTTCCAGCAACAGTCATTTCATCACTGCACTGCATGGTCCCCCAGTATGCCGGTGTGTGTTTGAATGTTGCTGCTCCAACTGGCCCGAGCATCACACGCCCTCACTGACCGCAGGCAGTGACTCTCCATAGTCCTGCCCTCTGTCGCCCACTGGAGCTCAGGGGCTGGTACAGTTTCGTGCTGCAGACACTTCCCTTATTGCCTCCAACAATCTCTCCCTACCCTGTGGTGTGTACGAAAGCCTTCTATCAAAGCCAGGAGCAGCAGGGGGTGTTGGACAGTCAATGCACACACTCCTAGGGGCTCCAGTCACTAGTAGGATCCACACCTAGACTAATTCTGTTCTGAAGACCAAAGGAGGTGCAACATGCTATTAGACATGTGTATCTAATAAACTGGCACCTTGGTGTAAATCACTGACACAGACAAACCATTAAATTGTCTGGAAGAAATTACTAAGTAACCACAAACAGTTGCAGAAGAGCTGAAGATATGGTGGCTGATCAGACTTCCTTACAAAAAACCCAGATTGTAGCAATATACTCAAACTTCTGACTGGTACTATAAATCATTGATATTAATGAGATAACTGTGTGATGGGGGTCACGATCCAATGAGCTGCACGTAAGCAGGTAGCCCGGCGCTCACCTGGCTGAGGATGTGGCCACACTTGCCGTGGGTCTTCTCCACCAGGCTGAAGATGGGGAAGTTCCAGTTGTTGAGTTGGCTCAAGAGGGGTTCCAGCTCCTCCATGACCAGGGGCTCAGGTGCCAAGATGGGCTTGTCCTATGGGACAGGGGGCCGCAGCAGACAGCTGTGCGTCAGGGACACATTCGGGTTAATCCAACAACTCGGATCAGCAACCTCTGGTTCTGATAATCATAACTCCCTGATGGTGTAAAACACTGCAAGCACCCCCTAAGACTGCACCCTATAAACTCCAATCCTGTTGTGAAGGAAAAGATGAGTACCATAAGGGTACGGATTTGAAAAGTTCTAGTAGAACCACAAAAAAAAAAAAAAAAGATAAGTCAAGACCACCTGATTTGAGCCTTCATTCCTCTCATCTTCTTCAGAGGAAATACCCAGCATCCTTTACAAAGGCTTCCTCACTCACATGATGCATAAGCAAGTCCTGCCATGGGGGGCTGTCTTACTATTGCTTCAGAGATGGCAACAGCTTGACACACAGGGGAGGTGTACGGCAACACACTTGAATGAGCTGTCAGCGCAGCCGACAGGTACCTCTGGGGGTATCAGCGGGTGCAAGAGGATGCTGTCCGAGCGGTGGCTTCTGCAGGCCTCGTGTGAGTCCGCGTATCTCGCGCTGCCCTCGGAGTCCTCCTCATTCTGGGCGACGTCGCTGCTATCACTGTGGTTGGTCTCGTGGGTGCTCTCATAGTCTGACGAAGGCACAGCCGCGTCGTCTGTGGGTGACAGAGAGGCGTGAAAACAAAGCAGACACAGTCACCCAGCTTCTGCACGTGCCGTTTTCTCCAGCTTCAAGCCTGGACTTCCAGACACCGCAAGTTCATAATTGAGGAAAGCCCTCTACCATTCATGACAGGTTGTCTCTCTCGCTTGAATGAATATGGAATTTTTTTTGTTTGGGGCCCCACACTGGCACCTTGCACAGGTGAGCTGTAAGAAAAAGACAGAAACCGACTGTGCTCACCACTGCGGCGTGTTCTGTCCCCTCTGTCCATCGATCCCCCACCATGGCTTAGTTTAATAAAAGGTCTTCCACAGCTGTGAAGAGGACAGGGGTTAAAGGTCAGACTTCCCACGAGTGCTCGGTAATATCCTGTAGTTTCTCAGAAGCTGTTGTACATGGGTGTTCTTTTGAGGGGATTGTATGAGGCTGGAGATCTCAAAAGGAGGAGAAGATGTATAGAAGATGCCTCTCCAATGTCACTAAGCAGGAGGAGCTGTGCTTTTAGGGGCTGAAGTGCTCCCTTAACCCTGGGGGGTGGTTAGACCTTGAAGAGGGACACTGAAAAGTAGGGAGAAGGATAAGTGGGAAGGTTTATTCCTAAGTGGAAACCCTTTGGGCACAGTTACATCATAAGGGGACAACCAGGGGGAAGTGCAGCCCCTGAGGGTATAAAGCATTCATGTGGCAGGAGAAATGGACGACGTGTGCATAGTTCACTTTAACTCATCTCCCCACAAACATCACATCAGTTTAGGTCAATAAAGCAGCATGGGTGTAAAAACCGAGGACAGCAATAGAAGCACAAAGGATCTTGCAGAGGATCTCAGCATCAGTACACGTCTTGCCTACGAGGAGACAAACAGTTTGTTAGCATCCTGCGGGATCCTCGATGCATCTCAGGGTGGTGCATGCAGATGCCAAGCAAACATTGTCATAATGAATTTTCTTATGAATATACTGTACTTGAAAAGTGATCTTAATTCTTCAGGACACCCTTGTTCAGTCTGTATTAATATCTGTGTGACTCCTCAGATGGCAAATAAAACTAAAATTTTAGCTCTGAATGGAAAAATATATTAAGGATGCCCAGTGGCCTACTGTTTGGGCTCCGAGACTGGTTTGAACCTTGTTTATAGCAGAGGCATCCCAGTGTATGAAGAAAGACCATGTTAACGTCACGCTTTTATTTATCTCTCAATTCTTCATAAAGACATCAGATAAAAATTGGTAAGACACGCACAGTAATAATCGCTAAGCCATAAATAAGAGTAAATTGTTGTCCCCTAGGGAAAAGGACTCAACTGTAGACTGTAGAAAAGGTCATTCCTCAGTGTTAGAAACACGGGACTTCTGTCATTGGTAACACAGCTTACAACCCAGTGGCTATTATTAACTTTTATTACAGTATAATTCTTACAATTATTTACCCATTTATACAGCAGGGGATTCTTACTGAAGCCATTTGTAAGTACGGACGGTCTGATACACATTCCAATAAACCCACCATAGGTTTAAAATATCTTAAGTCGAAAATGCATTTAATACACCTAACCTACTGAACATCATAGCCTAGCCTACCTTAAACCTCATTACGGCCATTACGGGCTTGCCGCCTTCATGCTGGACAATTGAGTTTCTCCTCAAGAGTAACTGCCTTCCTCTTCTTCTCAGTAGTAGGAGACACAGATGGGCATTTCGTAAACTTGATGGATGCACAAAACACAACATAGATACGAGGGGGGAGTATCCAAAAAAATGCTGGCAACACACAACACTGTAGAGTATCAGTTGCATATGCTAGTGACTGCGTGGCAGACTGGGAGATGCGGATCGCTGTTGCTGCCCAGCATCACGAGAGAGCATCGTACCACATATTGGTTGCCCGGGAAAAAAATCAAAACTCAAAATTCAAAGCACGGTTTCTACTGAATGCACATCGCTATTGCATCGTAGTAAAATCGAAAAATCATAAGTGGGACCATCGTAACTCAGGGACCGTCTGTATCTTTATGAAGGCTACTACAGCGGGACTCGGACTTGGTCCAGGAACCTGCAAGATAACAACCCTAACCACTGCACTACCCACTACACCACATACAAATACCATTTTGAAAGACAACACAGACATCCGTGTAAACAGTCACACACTCTCATACACAAATACAGACAGCGTTTTACAGTGTAAATGAATAATAATGAAGCATTGTCAGGGATACAGTTTAAAACTGAATTTACAGCTGTGCATTTCTACCGAACGCAGTCTATAAGAGTTAAAAACTATAGAAACTGCTGCACCGCAGCACTTCCTTCCACACCCACCCCTGACAACCGACGCAGGCATGCAGAGGCCTCCGAGGGCTGCAGAAATAATACACGTAATGAGGGTCATTATTCCAGTGATCGGAAAAATAAAAAGAGGGCCTGTGATTTCTCAGAAGTTGCTCTCCATTGGCCTGTCGTAACATTCTGAAGCGCACACTGGCTGCCCACACGTTGTTGTGCTTTCGTATTAACTTGCCACTGGAGTTTTTGCTCTGGAACGCTGAGGAAGAAGACGGTGCTGATAAGTGCTGACTCAGGGCCTGGGTAAACAGGCCCTGGATCCACAGCAAACAGCCTGGCCATTCCACCACCGAGCAACAGGACCCAGCAGGAGAAAGGTGCTCCACGTGCTGCACCTGCAGTAGAAAGTGTAGTGCCACTGTGTTACACCATGTATGTGAGCAGCTTTATACAGACAACATGGGACAGAGCAGACAAAAATATCCTAACATGTCAGATTTAAGGATGGTTAAGAAATGTAGAAAGCTCAAGTACAAGCTTAAGAAAAATAAGGTTTTACATTATTTTGCAGTAACTACTACACTGCTTGTTCTTAACTTCTCTCCCAGTCTAGTACTGCTGAGCAAGGTACTGTACTGTACTGATACAGTAAAAATCAGTCAGCTGTTTAAGTAGGCAAATCTTTGGAAAATAAAGTTTTGCGATTTATGATTTTACAGACAGCTGAAAAAAAATTCTGGAAAGAAAATAACTTAAATGCCAATGTTAATGTGTAATGCTAATGTTAAATAACTTTCAATACATAATTCACTCTGCTGCATGTATTTATGTTTCAGATCCAGCACTGGTTACGGAAGTGCAGTTTGCAGCACCATAGTAAAGAATATTCCACTTAAATGACACTTTTTTCTAAACTTTCGCTGTACTCAGACACATACTCCCCCATACAGTCTGGAAAATCGAAGATGGGCTGTAGCCTGACGTTTTAAATTGCGTCAGAGAATGCATGAACTAAATAAATAAATCCAAATGTAATGAATGTTTGATCCATTGCTGTGGTGCCCTTAGGCAAGGTGCAGAGCCTAAATTACCCATTTGCACAAATGGGCAAATTATTGCAAGGAGCTTAGCATGCAAAGCTGACATTTCAAGTTGCTTTGCAGAAAAGTATGAGCTGAATTAACAAAAATAAAAATAAAAATAAAAATAAAATCACAAATATGCCTACCAAGCTCTTTCGGCTGCTTTCTTACCCTGTAAGTAAAATGAATCCCTTATGCATTTAATCGCCATCGCGGCAGACGCTAGAATAGAACATTTCAGGTAAGCGCCAAAGGCATGATAACTGAGACAGCAAGTCGGGCTCTGTGCTGCAATGCACGTACCATGGTAAAATCAAGCAAGCAGTGGCAATGCTCACCTGATTTTGGGGCTGTGTTCCTGCTCTAATGGATAGCAGGCAAATGTTGACACCTTACAAACCCGCCATCATCTCGGCTGCATACGCTTCACCGAGCAGTCGCTGTGATTCATCTAATTACACCGCAGCCTTTGACGGAAGTGCAAACAAACTGACCGGCTTGCCAACAAATGTCCTTTGCTAAGATGGACCAAAGGCGTGTGTAGTTATTACTGCTGACGTGGAGCCGGAGGCCGCGGAATTATGCGCGCCAAACGCTTTCGGCACTTGTACGACGGCGCCACCTGCCACCAAAAGGGATTTTTCTTTTGTTTGTGGTGTTGAAATGTCTGTTAGAGAAGCCCTCCGAGGCCATAACTTAAAATGTAAAAAGGGTTTAGTGCTGAGACATCTGCCGCTGACCCAGCGTTACGGGTGCAGCTGCATAAGACATTAAGTGACATCTGGATGGACACAGGACTCGCTATCCCACCTGGAAACGGAGGAGTGTTCTGCTACTGCAGCCACTATGGTTTCCCTGTGGCCCGAGCCTAAATAAACAGGAGCAGCATCGACAGAGGGTTTCCGCTGCGATGCAGGGTGGTGATGAGACACAGGGACACCGTCTGGTCTGTTTTGGACTATCGTGTCTCCAGGAGACGGGTTGTGGTGGAATTGAGATCTCCCAAATCATCATCACGAGTGGTGGTGGAGGGGAAGAGAAGTTTTTAAATAGATTTATATAAAAGTGAAAAAACAAAAACAGCTTGTCTGTATATGGGGAATAAAGAGCATTACACAAAGGGCAGATAGATCTTGGGTAAGAGCTACCAAGAAGAGTGCGTGATCTCCTTTCAAGCCCACCCCTGCCGATACCCCTGGAAAAGCATCTGATTTAGAGGTGGGTCATCAAGACGGAGTTTACACTGGCTGCCACTGCCAGGAAGCATCGCTATTTACAGAGCAGGGGAAGTCGGCGCCAAGGACAACTTTCATGTCCGTGTCATAAAATGGGAGAGGGAGACAGAGCAGCTGTCCAGAGCGTAGCTTTGCACCACCACTTTCAGCTTCTTATCAGGGATCTGGTCTCTGGCTGGAGGTCATATTGTAAACCATTTAATATTTACAATCACTTCTTTTTTGTAAGTTGTATTTCATGGTAATTAGATTAAGTCAGGGAATTAAAAATGCAGTTGGAACACGATAGTCTGAGATGTTTACACTTAGAGTTATAGCTGTTAACATTTATAGCACTGAACCCTTCGTCTCAGGCACTACAGACCACGAAGTTCAGTTATTCATCTGTACAATAATTTTGCATAACATACAGCAGTCTTTTCATAATGACAGGATCACGGGCTGGAGCGGAGCAGCAAAGTTTGGCTTACAGGCACTCTTCTCCCCAAGTGAGGTTTTTGTATAGTAAAGTACATACATACATACATACACATACACACACGCACACACACACGCACACACGCACACACACACACACACACACACACACACACACACACACACACATATACCCGGGAGGGGCGAGGGGAGGGTTCCTGGAGAAAATATCCAAACCGGAAAGGAGGCATAAGAAATTATGCACAATGCACACTTGCATGCCATTGGACATATTACTAACGTTAAAGGTAATGAAGTTTAGTGACATTTTATTATTTTCTTCTTTCCTCTGGAAACCTGCATCTCACTTTCTGTTGTGTCCACCTTTTGGATGGCACAAACAATCCTTATATACTAAAAGCTCCACCTTCTCACATGGGTAACCCCATTACTACATTAGAAAATGCTAACATTTGGATGGAGGAACCCTAGAGTGGACTCCTCAAATGTTGGTGGCATGTAGAAAAAGACACAGCAGAATCATCCAGAAGAACTCAATTGGTGTGAACATGTGGATTTACCAGCACTTGAAGGCTGAGTGAAAAAGCCCCCTAAGCTGCTCTGGAGAGAGCAGAGAGAGTAAACAGGGAAGAGGACCTGTTTTCCTAACTACAAGCAGCCAAGCAAAAGAGCAAAGTGGAAGAATCCAACATTTCAGGACTGAAAAATAAACGTGTTAGCAGCCAGAGCTTGAGAAACTGGACTGATATTAGCATATACAGTACCATCGCAGTGATACGTGTGCATTGGATGGAGTGGATGGGCCACGTGTTTTGCACACTTGGACCATGTTCGAGGCCACCTCTGTCTGGGGCACATTTATTTTTTAACCGATCATTATCCAGGTCATCTGCAAAACCCTGCTGCAGTTGGAATGTGCCTCTCCGTATCTGCAAGGCCTGATAGGCTGTCCAGCTCTCACTCAGGTGTGTGTCATACAGGTCTCCACTGATCCCAGCCAATATTGCACTCAAAGCCTCAGCCCAGAAGGGTTGAAAGTCCAAAAGAATCCCAAGCAATACATCAGTCTCCCTCATGTTTAGCAGCCACTTTACTTGTAAACATGCGTGTGGTCCACACACCTTAGGAGGTTACAAGAGAGAGGAAACAGTGATGGGGTGTTACCTGCAGGTGGGGATGTCATGGTAGGCTTTGATGCTGGCGCTGCGGTCGCGGCGCACAGGGCCGGGCTCGATGGTTGGCAGTCCCGTTGCGGAGGTGGTGGTGGTCCATGTGGAAGAGACCCTCCTCAATAGCCCGGGGGGCAGGCTTCGTCTCAGGCGCTACAGACCACGAAGACCAGACATGGTCACACGAACAGCAGTACCGTCAGACAGTCCAACATGTTCACACAAGATGGGCTACGCATCCAAACACAGTCAGATATCGGTCATATCCAGGTCAACACCAATCAGGGCAATAAGCACAAAATATTAATATTGAGCCCTGCACACAATGTTGTGCTCTTGTTTTCCAAAATACTACAAATTCAGACAGTGGAGGTAAGGGTATGGTCTTAACTTCAACCGCATGTCAACCACAACTCTGAACCAGTAGTGTAGGGCAGGATGCAAAGGAGACACAGCAAATGGAGAGAGGGATGGTTAGAAGGAAAAGGGGGGGGGGGCAGCAGCTGATGTGCTGTCTGTGCATGAGAAACATTTCTGTGTTTATTGCTTTTTTTCATCACTGGTTTATGAACATAATCAATACCTGGATGAACAAGCAAGTTGGACCTATATGGTGTTTTAGGATGGGGTGTCTTAACTTGCTTGCTACTGGTAAAGATGCTGTCCCTCTTTGTATATAACACACGCTCAGTATAACGTTTACACATAGAAGAGCTCTGATATTATTTAAAGTGCAGCTACTCTTCTTTTCCCAAATATAAACACACCAACTGCACTCAGGAATCACAGTACCCAGTTCAGATGCTCGCATTTTCCAGCATTTTACAGCTTCTTGAGTGAACCAGCAAGCCAGTGATTGACCTATTTTGGTGGATGCACACACTGATGTGACCTAAAGTAACCCAAAGGATTTTTTTTTTACTTTGTGCAAAGTTAGCTGTGCAACAGCCAAGTGAGGATTTTTAATTGTTAACTGACTGATAGATGACAGCGTGTACAGTGAGGTCAAACACTACAGTGGATCCAAATAAACCGTAAATGTTCCCAACTGCAGTATGCATTAATATTTAAGTGCGTTGCTTGTGTTGTGGCCTTCACAGGCAAAGCACAGAGGAGCAGTGGAAGCAGTCAGCTGTCCTCGGTCACAGTCGTCACTGCGTGTCATCGCAACATATCTGCAATGGGCAGGATTGAGTCATACTCGGCCACTGTGAAGACTGCTGTTTTCACTATACGTTCATTCCCCAAAGTTGTCCTACTGGGAGGACATAAACCTCGGGAAATATGGTCCACAGTTATTTATGCTGGTTACTGATGGATACCCTTTTAGTGGGGAGGATGCAGGGTTGGTGTGGCTGGTGGGGCAAATTACCTTTACTTGTCCAGAGTTTAGCTAAACCAGGTCCCTCTCCTCCTTTAGCTGACAGTGAAATGCACCCATCTGTCCCTTTTTAGTAAACGTGGATTCAAAAAGAGTAGCCATCCACACAAATCACACAGCACAGGTGAGATTACGCCTATCCAAAATTATTATAATTTATTGTATTATCATTTAACTGATAGCTTTGTTTAAAGCAACTTACACTGTAAGGTTTACTATATAAAGCCACTTAAAATTATTCAGCTATTTACACAGTTATGCAATTTTTACTGAAGCAATACAGGACAAGTGCCTTGCTCCAGAGTATTACAGCAAAGGAAGAGGTTTGAAATAAGTTTGTTGGGTGAGAAGATGATCTACAATAGCTGATGCCCAGTAGTAGTGCTCACCCAAGTTGGAGCCACAGCTGTAGGCAAGACTGCTGGCTGAGCCACTGTTTCACCCTGAAAACCCAGCTGAAAACCAACTTCTCCCCTTTTGCCTTTAACATCAATCCCATCACACATGGCTGTCATGCTCCTTGCGCAGCAGGTATCTGCTCAGTCAGTCATTTCAGTGTTTGACCTCACTGGCTCAAACTATCACCATGACTGCTTGTTCATTTCTATGTGTGCAATATATTCCTTTACACATTTCGCAATACAACCATGTCCACTGCCTTGTACTGAGATCCACATCCTGGACATGTCCAAGACCAAATGAAGTAACAGTGAAAACCTTGCATGTCAGTCAGTGCATTTTTAGAAAACGCCAATTCGGTGTTTGTCCAGCAACTGCTAAGCTCTAGCTAGCAACTCTTTTTTTCTACTCCCTTTCCCAAGTTATTCATGCCTCAGTTCCCATCCCCAAAAACAAGTGATCTAATTAACTGGACTTTCATGTTCAGTAGTTTTTTTGGGTCATTTTATAAAGGCAAAGATCTACCAGACACAGCAAAAAAAAAAAGAAAAAAAAAAAAGAAAAGAAAATGGAGCTGCACTTGGTTGAAAATCAGATTCCTTACACAGGTCCATGGTATTAAGGCATGTAATTAATATGGTAAAGTAAGAAGGTAAAGTAAGAATGAACAAAGGTCAGAGCAAAATATCGTATTAATGTCACGACTCATTCAAATCAATGAGCTTACATTCAAGCCGCACGCCTTTCTTTGACCCTTTTCACATTTTGTGCCATTCTTGTCATTTTTGTGGGAGTTCACATTCATATGCTCCACACCGGAGTCTTTCCCAACCTTTCGCATATTTCCCCTAGACCCTGTCCTGTTGACACAGCTGTGAAAATGAAAGAGAAACTTCAACCGAGGGACTGAAATGCTCTCAACTTTTCCCCTTGGTTGAAATGGAAAAATGGCTTCTTTCAGTAGGAGAGCCAGCCAGCCAAAGGGGGTGTGCTGTCACACAGGCGGGCGGACAACTCCGTGGCACATCGTGAGCTGTGAGACAGACAATCACGCATGTCACCTTGTTACCAAAATGTGTCACTGAGATTGTGCTCAGCCACGAATCGGCAGATTCACGTTCAGGATCTGCAAAAGCAGTACCCGCTGTGAAGAAGCAGCCACATGCTGGGAAATGATGGAGAACTGCATTGTAGGAAGATAAACAAACACAGGGGGACACTGCTGCGGAGCCGGTGGAGAAGTTATCGATCGAACACAGCATGTTCGAGGACATTGTCTAAATATGATTTGTTTCCCTGGGAGATGGTCTCTTCTGTTCACCGGCTTCCCCATGCAAGTGAGAGCAAAGGCGGACTTTCAGGGCACTGCTGAGGGAAGAGGTTTGAGCAGGTTTCTACCGCACATAACACAAGTAACTCAGTAAAGCTGTGATAACCTCTCCATGTGCCAAACTTCCAGTGTTTTGTTGGAAACCCTTGTGGAACAACGTTTTCAGCAGTAAAGTCCTTATAAGTCATTACTATTTGTTTCAATGGTCAAAAATTGTATGAACTGCCGAGCCGCAACATTAACATCCATTTATGCTAAAATATCACCAGTTCCCACTAAATAAACATGGTTACTTTAATACTTAACACAAGTTACCATAACACAATACAATAAGGATGTTTCCTTTCATTCCTTTCATTGCACTCATCCAGGTCAAAAGCCAAAAAAGGTGTGTTAAACAGAATGGGCCCATCTTATGCATGGTATTATGTAGGTAAGACTATCTCACAGAAATGTAAAAAAAGGTTCTGATTTTCAAAAACAAAGTCTGATGCTTTTTTTGTCTGCGTCGTTCAGTGCATCACACTCCAAGCAACGCAGAGAAGAGCATTCGTGTTGAAAGAAAGGGAGAAGACAGTCCAAGGATCTACACCCAAACAGATGTACATGCATTTACGATTTTCCTCACAACCAAACAATAATGCATTTTAACTGTCACTGGAAATCCCCCTCTGAAGGTGAGAGATGATGCCAGATGTAACCCTGGGCTGTGTGAGTCTCTGCTCAGATACAGAACTGTGTCTTTCGGTACAGCAGACCACAGTACTGAGGATGAAGAACTATATGAGGTGTTCACACCAGGCTCTGCCCCAGGTGGTGACAAGCAAGGGCACGGCAAACGGAGGTTGCAGCTACTCCCACAAAGTGCTCACCCTCAGATGAGGAGAGATTCATAGGCATGCACTCATACACACAATTTATGCTAGTAACAAAATAATATTTGGATTTTTGAAGCACCATTCAAAAACAGGGTGACAGTCCGTGATGGTGGATTTCGGCACATACAGCATTTGATCTAAGCCAGTGAACGCAAAATTCATGTTTCTGTTAATGATGTGGCCCCGAGGACTCGAGTTGTTGAATTATCCTCATAGATGAGGCAGTGAAAGTATTTAACAAACCTTGTATGTCTACATGGCGTTTCCCAAAAACACACAGACAAGTTTCAGACATGACAGCCCAAATCCCATTGCGCCACAATGTTGTCCTACCTTATAGTGACTGTTGTACTTTCAGCAGACACGAGAGCACACATCTGGATGAAGAAAGCTGACAAAGACATAGACAGCGGTGCTCACAACCCATTTTCCCAGCATAGTGTGTAAGAGCATTACCTTGGGGATTGCCAGTTTCTCGCCCCTCTCGGTGGCCTCCTCGGAGTCTGAGCAGGTGTAGGCTTCCCCAAAAGGGCCCACTGGGATGGCACGGGGTCGGTGAAGGGGCTGGAAGGTGAGCTGGGCGCTGAGCAGGTTGCTGACAGCGCGGAGCGAGGTGTGGGTGTGTGAGGGCAGGGAGGGGTCTGCCAGCAGGTCACTGATGAGCCCATGGGCCTCACCCATCACCGCAATATCCACTGTCACACTGGTGCCTGATGTCTGAAGGGGAAGGAGACGGGGGTGAGGTCTAGGCTCAGTATCACATGGGAAAGGTGGGTACGCAATATCCACTTTAAATGTGTGGCTGTAATGAAGAAGAGAAAACAGTGTGTGTGTGTGTGTGTGTGTGTGTGTGTGTGTGTGTGAGTGAGTGAAAGAGAGAGAGAGAGAGAGAGAGAGAGAGAGAGGGAAGGAGGGCGAGAATCTTCAGGGCAGCCCATGTCAACTGACTAAAGAGGCGGGAAAAAAACACACCAGATGATGCCAACGGAGCGTGTCTGTGTGTGTATGTGTGTGTGCGCACTCGTGCACATGTGTTTTCTGGAGCAAAGAAACACGTGCATATCAGACCATTCTGGACTAGTTATAGTGCTGCTTCTGCATCCACAGCCAGACAAATGTGAAACAGGGAATGTGGCAGTGACAGGCAGTAGCTGGTGCACCAAATCAGGCATACACCTGTTTCCTTATTCATGACCATTCCTCAGCATTGAATGTCCACGTGGTGAGCTTCTGCTTCATGCAGGTGTGGGATGTGCAAGCCAGACGTTCAGGGTGAAGACCACGTCCAATTTCAATTTGAAGCAGCTTGTGAATCGAGCTGCTTAAAGCACATTGGTGGAGAGACACACCGTAGGGCTAAAAGTCAACAGTGCCTGAAGTTCAGACTCTGCCGTTATTGCACCTCAAACAGGACGGTTATTTACTCAGCCAACAAACGTTTTCACAGCAATGAAGAGGAAGAAGCAGACTGACGTACAGTATGTGGCAACAGGGCACAGACATCATCCTGTCCTGTACAGGTGACGACAGCAGAAACAGGAAGTCCACGTGGTTCTGCGTCTCCCCACAGCCGTGTCACCCCATCAATATTTAATTTCACGCCTCCTTTTATTCCTCACTGGGGTCGCACTGCACCCGGTCTGGAACATGCCTTACGTAACGACTTAGGTAACCCGGCCCCCAACAGTGCCAGTTCGTCCGACAGTGACATCACCTCCCTGGCATCACCTTCACCATGGGGCCCTGAGCACCCAGGCCAAGAACTTTTATAGGAACACTTCATTAAAATGCACCTATTCCCAGGACAAAGTGAGCAAGCGTGCTCCATCTGCCAGGGCATCTGCTCTCCACCGCCCTCCTCACACACCATGCCTGCGCGTCACTTGGCAGCATGTATACGACCCAAATCGACTCTACGCATCTGTCGGGACTTGACCCATGGTGAGTCAGAAGGCATGGGGCGACTCGCGCAGCAGGCAGTACGGGGCATGGCTCCCGAGCACAGAGCCAGTGCCGAAGGGTACAGCACATACAACTTTCTCATAGCAGTTCCGTCACCAGCTATGGGTGCAGACACAATGGAGCAGGAAGGAGAAGACAGTAAAGGTGGTTTTGGGCTCTGGTGATAATCTGTTGCTTGGGTTGCTTGGGTTATTTGCTTTGGCCCAGCAACAAATATGAGAAAAGTGTTTTCATATATTGTCAGGAGCAACCCGAGAAGCAGAGCTCAAAGTGTGCGTCTGGAAGTCATTGGACGAGCAATGCGCTAACGTGCACCCCAACCTCAAGCACAGACCCCCTTGGTACAGGGCAATTTGTCCTCTGTGGATTGTGCGCGTCGCGAAAATTCAATGCTGTAAGTGAGCAAGGAGGTCAGCAGTGAAAGAATTACACTGTTACACCACACATTACATCCTCCTACTGACCACAGTGACTCACGCAGGCCGAGGGAACAGGGGCGCTGGAGCCCAACTCGATGGCGTCGATCCTTCTGACCACACCTGCCATTAAAGGGTATCCTTCCTGCACCGCTTTGGCCACAACGGCATGGAGGGGTGGTTATTTTCAGAGCGCGTGGCGGGCAGCGGAGCTGCTAAAACACTGCGTCAGGATGGTCATGAGCGCCGCTGCACAGCGACAGCAGCTCCACCCCATGTGTGAACGAGCTAAGCGGCTCCCAAACTAAGAAATGGGTTACAGATGGCACAGCGATCACGGTGGTTAAAGACGGGCAAAGTGCATTTGCAGAACTGTGAACACACGCATCAGGTTTCAAGAACTTCAAAGCCTTGGAGCAAAGTGCTTCACCAAAAGCGTCAAGCTGCACCAAGCAGGTTGAAGGTGAGAAATGACAAAACATCAATTTGGAGGAACTGAATCAGTTCACATCTCTTGGGCTCCACCATCTTTCCTTAACCTTGATGAAAGGCGCAGCTCTGAAGGAAGGGAGGTGTCACGAAGGCTCTGTCTGCGGTATATGAACACGTGCAACCCTGCACTACAACAGCAGAACTGTGAGGCTTTGTCCTGTACTTTAATGTTACAGCATCATTACTTCACCTGCCCAGTACGAATTATCATTTGAACAGTAACCGAAGCGCAAAAGAATCAAAATAATTCCCCATTAATGTTGCATGAACCAGTGTTTAGGGTTACCAGGACAGAACAGGGCTGTACGCCGGTTCACTCTCATTTACACAAACACAGGTGGGTTACAGCCATCTGTCAGCAGTAGATGTCTCACTATAGAACCCATTCGACAAGGTACTTTCCTTGAATTGACAGAGTAAAAATGACACAGCGGTATAAATGAATAAATCACTGTAAATAACTGGACACTGTAAGTAACCTTGCACAAAAGTCTTATCTAAGTAACAACTAATAAAAACAGTAAACTGCCGGATCCATTGCACCACCAGGAATGGTCTGATTCAACTATCTTGCGTGTAAAGTGGCTTTTTTTTTTTTTTTTACACATGATATTCCCACTTTGTTCTTCTTCACTTTCAGGTTATGTGTACATTTTAGTTCATGGAAGCATGGCATGAATTAGACCGTTGCGCATGTCAGTTCCATAACCGTAGCCAATAATTAATTTGACTGTTGGTTTGGTTTGCTATACAGCTGTAAGCAAGAAGAAACAAGTGGTGGTACCAGAGAGTCCTCCTACAACCCTGAGGGCATCTGTTCTTTTTAAAACAAATACACATCAACAGTCAGTCAAAATCAACAAGAGCCAACGCTCCGAAGGCCTCACGGTGGGACTCCCACAGAATCAAAGCCACCGTGTCACCACTGCTCTGTGCTTTGGATGGAGATGTGAAGGTGGAAGGCGACAAGACTGATCTTCTAAGACAACTCCAGAGAAAACACACCGCACCAGAAGTGCAAAACCTTACATGACTCTGCTGTTTGCACCTCACTGACCGCTCTGATCTGACCTAGCTGATAATAATAGTGTGGAATCAGAGATTTTTGGGCTGCTGGGAAGTGCATGTCTTGGTACCAAATGAAGAAAACAGTAAACAATGTATAAACACGTGTGAACACACATACACTGCACATTTTGATCTTTTTGCACAGTCTGTAACTGACTTGTCATAAATGTTTGCTGACTCTACTCCAACAAAACTCAGGCATAATAGAGTTGACAAGAATGAAAAATCAAAAAAAAAAAAAAAAATGAAGGAGATTTTCCTTTGCAGTGATATCTGTACTGTCAGTGTTTTGGTGCCTACAATTTTTTGAAGAAAATGGAGAAACACATGGTCATTTGTTCATCATTATCGATGAGGACCATCTTCATCAGTATCATTCCAGCCTGTGTGCGCGCGCGGGTGCGTGCGTGCGCAATTTCTTTCTTGCTCTGCCTAGCTGTCTATTATCAACAAGCATATAAATCACAGAGATCCATCTGTGCTTGTTTTACTTTCTAAAGATGAGCTTTGAAGAAAGACCATCTTACAGAGGGCAATGCTGGTCAAATCCCAGAAAATACAGAGGAAGGAAAAGTGTCCCTACCAGTACCTTGGGTTTGAAGATGAGTGCCCACAGCACTGCTTATTCTGGAAGTTTTCAAACATACTAAACCCCCCTAACTGACCTTGTCTGTTTATGGAACTGCTTCCTTGGTCAGCTTTAGAGTTCCATGTCTTCCGTGTTTTTTTCTTATGTTTCTGGTTTCATTCTTGAGCTACGCTGTCCACTAGGTCTGGCGCAATGTTCATGAGGCCCAGGGTGGGTTCCTACTCATAAAATTGAGGCTGGTTTGACACAAGGCTCACTTGAGGGAAAACTCAGCACAAAGGGATTGTGAAATCAAATGTAGAAGGGAATCGTGAAATAAACATGAAAAGAAAGCTTCTGAGAACACTGTGTTTGTGTGTGAAGCTGCAATGTAAATATATCTGTTGTGAGCTTTTGGGCTGTGATTCCATGGCAGAAGACTGGCAGGACCATGACAGACAGCTCTCCACTACTTGCCCCTGCCCATACACACCGATGACGATGAGCTGCTGCTTGTGCACATCAGCGTGGACAAGATGGAATAAGCAGCTGGTCTGGGTTTTGGGGGAGAAGCAAGGGAGCAGGAGGACTCAAAGGTTTGGCCAGTGTGCAATGCTGGTTTCGCTACTGGATTTTTTTAGTTGTTGATTTTGATGCATCTTCAGTTGTGCTCCATATCCTCAAGGGGCCTTGCTCCCGTTTCATTGCTGATTTTAAAAAAAAACCCTTAAACAGTAGTATGTGATCTCTCTTTTGAAATACTACCATCTTTTTCCCTTGTCTTATGCATGTGGATTTAGCTGCATTTTTTCTGTGCTTCTGTCCATGCTGGTGTAACCCAATGCAAATCAATACTTAAAAAAAGTATTTTCATTTAAGAAACTTGCTGTCCTTTCGCCTTTGTCCCACTTGTGTGTCCACCACCATCCTATAACAGGCCACATATTCCATTCATTCCACATCTGTACATCCACAGATATTCAGAACCCAGTTATCCGGTTGGGTTTGCAGTGTTCCAAAACCCGTCTAAGGTAAAGCATTGACAAAAAAAAAAAAAAATCACTTCTCAGCAAGGCACAAGTACATACGCGTATCCCTGTGCTAATGAAACGCAGATGACAGTGGCATCACTTCAGAGGGCTGAAATACGTGACGTGGCACCATGTTCACATACTTTCTTGGGGGTTTCCCAAATTGGCCTTTGCTAGTAGTTCTGTTCTCTCCTTTTGTAAGGCAAGGAAAACCCATAGAAAAGCAAGAAGGAGAATGACCTGACTAAAAAAAACAGCTTTGACCACTTGTTAGGGAAATATAGCAAGCTTGAAGAAAGAAAGTAAGAAAAATAAAGCACTAGCAGGACATTTGAGTACAAATAAAACTGTGCAAGGAATACCGGAGCTACAGTGGACAAGGATGAGGAGATCTCCTCTTGGGCCTGGGAACACACAATTAACATCACAAGCTTTTGGATGAAAAAACATAAATAGTCTGCTTATATAGTAAAGCTATACCAAAAACCATAGTTTCTGTAAAAAACAGATTAATGCCTGACAGCCAAACATTCCTCCACTTCTGGTCATTTGGTGGTCACACTCACACAGGCCCCAGGTTAAAAGTTCTTGTTTTGACTTAAATGTGGTTGAATGAGCTCCTTTTGTCCCTCAGAACTGCTGAATCCCTTTCAGCAACGAAATCTCTTTCAGACCTTCTTCTCTCCTGATGTACTAGCAGATCTAATTTATTTCTACCAAGAGCAACTAGAGCAATTGGCTCAAGCTAAATGACAATATTAAACAAAATTTCATAACTGCAAATCTGTCTATAGCTCTACAGTTCTAATCTACTGAGAAATAACACTTTTGTGCATCAACTCTGCCAACTGCATGCTGCTTTGGAGAAATGCATCAACAAACCGGTAAATGAAAATGCAAGTGCAAACGTGAACAAACTCAGAAAGAAGTCATTTTAATGCTAAGTTAGCAAAAGCAAGTGCGGTGTTTGCCCTAACACTTCCATGTTTTTCAGTGAGAAGAACGGCGATGCAGACGGCACTGCGTGGAGCTGCTATACCGTGTGTTCAAAAGGAAGCTTGAGGCGACGCTCAATTTGCTTACAATAACAAGGATGGATCCGTAATGTGAGTCACAGCGTTATAATGAAGCACTGGGTGCCAGAACTATTTTTACAAGCACTCCATTTGTCATTATTTGGACCTGAATGGAACTGAAACCAACACCGATAATCAAAATCCTTCAGCTCATTCTATAGCCCTTAAAACAAGAGTGGCGATGATTATAACAGCATTTCAGACACAGTTGTAGAGCGGCCCTAGACTCAATTTCCTGAAAAAATAAACCTTATGTAAAGCACCTACTGTTAGTGTATTGACCTGGAAACTAACATACCCGCCACATCAAGAGCTACAAAAAAGTTGTGCAAAACAGAGCGGTAATAAATGCATTACAATCTGTTTAGATGAAAAAGAGAAGTTCATAACAGCAGCTAAGTAGCAGACAGACAGATAAGAACTTTATTCGTTGTGAAGAAGATGCAGAGAAGCTTAAACTATTGTTAGACTATTTGGAACATCATGTCAGAATCTAAACTTGGATGCCAATAACGCTGTAGATATGCCGGACCTACAGACTGGCCATGTTAAGTGGTACCAACGTCCTGACCAGATGAGTCCACGGTGTCAGGCTCAGGATTGCCCAGCGTTGCTCTGCATCCCCCATTTTCACTCTGGTTTGCATCCTTTCGATGGTTTGCAATGGGAAACTGAGCTACAGGAAGCACAATCACACAGATTGTATAAAGACCACTATTATTATACTTAAGGCTCTGAAATGACATTTACTGGGTTACAAAATAGTTGAATATTTGACTGGTGTGATTGGATTTTCAAGGGTATAAAAGCAGGAATGCTCTCCTTCCTACTACCCCAAAGCTGCCACTTTCTGTTTAAGTTTTATTTACTGGCCCGTTTTGAACATGCAGACAGGCTGTCACCGAAGCACAGGGCCAGGAGACTGCACCACAGAGCAGCGCATTGTGGGCCCATTGCGTCTGGCAGCCATTAGAGGCTTTGTGTGTTGCTCCGAGCAGCTTCGCTAAAATCATTACGCCGCTGCACAAGGGCCCGAAACGCCCCCAGCGCCAGCCCCCGCACAGAGCTTTAACCCAGCCTCACAACTGCAAATCTAATGTTTCCTGCAAACTGTGAGGAAAAAAGGAAAGAGAATTAAATTTGAGCGTGAGAGAAAGTGCAGAACGTTGTTCTGAAATGCTTGGTTTCTAGCACTGAAATACAGCGGGGTATTTACCACGCTCTCCCCACATTCGGGTCACATTAACCTGGCTAACTGGGTTAAGTGGCCAGGAAAGTCTCTGGGGTCCAGTGAGACAGCGAAGTCTCTGGCCTCCGTGTGAGAGCCACCCGCTCTCCAAGGCAGCGCTCCACCATGGTGAAACGGAAGGCATGACTGGCAAACAGAAACTAAGAACAAGAAACTCCAGTACTGCTTCACCTTTTCACTCATCACACGCGTACAGTATGTGGTGAGAACACGGCCATGTCGTAAACAGAATGCCTGAACATGACTCTCCAGCATTAAGCCAAATCCCAAAGGCATGAAATGACAGATGAGATTCAAATCCACCAAAACAGACAGAACCCCTACATCAGCAGATAAACAATGAACTCATCCACGGATATTTGACCTCCTGACAATTTGGTTTTTATGCATCCAGTTGGCTGTTATTGCTACCAGTAATCAGCCTACATCCTTGTTCATTCAGATCGCATTTAAAAGTTGTGCTAAAGCGCTGTGTGAGAGACTGTGAGACTGTGCACTGCATTGTGGGAACAAGGTACCCGCACTCAGTTTCGGTCTTGCATCTTCCCTTGTTGTTTCATAGATTAATTATCAATTTATGGATTATTAGTGCTGCATCTCCGATCAACGGCCCCTAGAGATGAGAAAGATTGAAAGCGCTCAGTTTCTCTTGTTGTCAGGTTTGTCTAAAACCCACAACACAAATCATTTAGGGTCATGCTGTGATGAATCTAGAAGGGGGTTATAATGAACTGCAATGAACATTTGAATGAGTGAGTTCATTGACTGATCTTTCAATGTCCTCCTGGCTTTCGGAAGTGAATAAGAACTACTTAAGGGCAGATAAGTATAAAAATAAGTCCAAAATATGAACATTACCTGAAAAGGCCCAAATCTCACATTCCAGGAACACATAGCCACATGTGCCAAGGATGCCCCAAATTGTGGAGGAATCTAGAAAATTTTGTCAGAAACTCTCCCCCATGGTGGAGTGCTCAGCAAAGGAACAGCAATAAACAGCAAGACCACAGGAAGGCTGCTGCTCAGACTACAGAAGAGCCTCATGGTGATGTCGAGTTGATGCTGAGGAACTTAGATGTTTCTGACTCAACACGCTGGCCTAGCTACCACTTCAGCCAGGTCACTTCACCACACATTTAGGCTACTCTACGCCAATCGGTATCGATCAAAGCAGATCTCCACAGAACCAAACCACATTTTACGCACGGGTTTCAACAGGAATGGTAATAATGAGGACTAGCACAGCAATCCATGACTTTGAGCAATGTTAACTCCCTCTCCGGTCCCCTTATTGGGAAACAGCGGGGCAGTCGAAAAGCATCTTCCCAACCTTCAGGGAGTGGCTCTGCATAGCATTCCAAAATAAATGTCTTTAAAAGCTGAATACAAAATATTTATGTAGCTCTTTCCCTATGTAACTCTTCTGTACTTCTGTAACTTAAAACTCTGGCCGCAACCTGCGGTGAGGAAACTGACGGTGCTAATGTGAGCTTGCTGGCAAATACCTCCCTGTGGAAATCAATAAATCCTAACAGTGAACAACTTTTTTAAAGACTGCAAGAGTTATGCATTCGTTGCCACTCGGACATGCAGTATGGTATGTTGTTCATACACAGCACTTTACTCCACAGGAAAACCAACAAAAAAGCCAAAGGTTCAAAATGGGAGCCACACAGCTTAAGGGCCTCGTGTTGCTGGAGCTGGGCTATTCTGGGCCTCTGTGAGATATGTTCTGTGCAAGTGGATTACAGACAACATATGTGGTATTATCTGTCGGGCAACCCAAACTGACTTGCCTGATGCTCACCAAAACACAAAGTATAAAAATATAACTGAAGCTCAGTCACTGCAGATATAATACATAAGCTGGTAAGCGAGCAGTTGTTCGGGGCAGGCTGTCCAAGCTAATGCGGAACCGCGGGGTCTCAACATCCATCGGATGACCCGATCAGGTCAAACAGCAGGCAGTAGGACCACACCATGCACACACACCAAAGATGGGATGAACGGTCCAGTTTCCGCCTGTGATCTTTTGCAGCATGTGAATGTGTTGATCTACTGTCTTGACAATGTAATCTTATTTATACTAGTTAACCATACAGTTTGGCTTAAAAGTGAAATATATTGCTGGTATATGCTGCATGGTGTACAAATGATCATTTAACATTAAACATTTAAAGCAGTGCCTGTGCATGTGTGTAAGACATTATGATTTATGAATACAGAACTTTTTGTTTGAACTGCTTTAGCCTACAAATGTAAGCTTATGATATTGCATGCACTGTGCTGCACAAAGGCTGGCAAGGTACTGCAGTGTGTACAGCTGCTGCCTCACAGCACTTGGGCTGTTCATATGTGACTGATAATTAAACAAGTCCCTAAAAACTGTTTAAAATGAGTAAAGGGGAGCATGGAAAAGCCAGTTCAAACACCATACTCGCTGCGGAAAAGGAGCCTTTTGGTATCAATGTGGTCCGGACTGAAAAAGAGGGAAACAGCACGGTCACAGATGAAGCGCCTGTGTAAAAAGGGTAAGAGTGTAAAACAATGGCTTTCTTAAAAAAATAAATAAATAAATAAATAAAAAGATTATACAAAAGAGAGTTTTAAAAATATACTTCTTTCCTCAGCTGTTACTGTGGGGTTTTGTCAACAGAGATGGGCTGAGTAGCTGCTTTTTCAACCAGTTTTCAAATCATCTTTAAAAAAAAAAAAAAAAATATATATATATATATATATATATATATATATATATATATAAAATCAGCTGAATAATTACTATATTGAAATACTAGTTTCTGATATCCAATGAATCTAAATATAACATTAAAAAACTATCTAGAAGCATTTTTTGCTACAAACATAATATGTATCAAAAATATTTTACATTATGGGTTTTTAACATTTATTTTAGTAGATTTTTTTCATCTGGGAACTGTTTTTCAAATTAAGAAAAAAAAGCCAATTCGTCTCCCTCACAGGATTCTGCCTAAATGTTGTATTTTTGTGTAACAAATTAAATCCATTATAGGAAGTGTACACACAAACACACAAACACAAATACACACACACACACACACACACACACACACACACACACACAGCAGAACATTACATTGCAACTGAGAGGAATCACTCCCATTATAAGCTGGTATAACTGGTATTCTGCCTCATTGGGATGTGTCCTCATGCAGGTTCTCCAGGTCTAAGGGTGAATGTGAGCACCATTATCGGTCAGGAGGGGAAAGAGGAGAGGGTTGCAGTGGGTATGAGCGCCTGTCCCACATAGACATTTTCCTCTGCCAGCTGCAGTGACTTGTTAGCAGAGAGCTAAAAATAAAAATGCGGTGCAGAGGATGAGCGAGAGTGCTTAGCGAACGCCCGTTCCCCCCCGCGTCTCCATTTGGCTCGACGGAGCGAGCTTGTAATTCAGTTTAGCAGTGAGGTTCCCTTTGCATTACTCCCCTTCGCAGTTCAATGGGCTCCGCAAGGCTGGCAACTTTATGCATTCTAATTAAGAGGCACCGAGATCTCCTGTGGGCATCGGACAGCCATTTCCCACTCTCCTGCAACAACGAACAGCGCTACCCCAAACCACACGCCGTCTGGTCTCGTGCAGCGCCTGGGCACACGCAGGCCAGTCGGCACAGGCACGTTTCCTCCATGTGCGCAGCACTCGGCCGCGTTGCCGATCGGAAGTACGGCCATCAGCCGCAGCGGCCATTCACCTGGGCTGCCGAGGACAGGTGTGGCAAACAAGGACGCGCCACCGAATGACTATTCTGCCAGAGCACATGGTGGAAGTAAAGAAAGCAAAATGTACTGTTGCTACTGTGCAGTCACACAGCAATAAGTCAGTGGTGCCCCTTCATGCAGTGTTTGCAACATCTCTGCAGAGAGACTTCAGAGGCGAAACATGGGCAACACCGCGCCTGTGTATCAATGACAAAGTTTTGTTTCATGTATATTTCAGTAGTTGGAATAGTTACATTAGAACTGTCCAGTTCTAGTAAAGTCTGCCTTGGATAGAATTAGGAAGGATTGATAGAGATTTTATGCGTCGATGTGTGAATGAATGTAAGTAAGAATATATACCTAATGTACTGTATATATTCTTTTATTCACCCATCCTTTCATCTCTGTCTCTCTGTCCATCTGTACAACTGCGCTCACTTCTAGAAGCAAGGATCCAAGTGAACTCCTCAACAAACAGGCAGTCCGACAGTGATGCGAAAGCACCTGACGTTCCCCTAATTTAACTTTTAAATTCAATTCAAAATACTTTATTTATCCTAATGGGAAACTACACCGGGTCACAGTAGTGGACAACACAAGAACGGTACAAGACACATATCGATATCAGCATCTCGACTCTGCTTCCTAGCGAGGCCAATCGTTTTGGGAAAGTTTCCTCCGAAATTAAAGTCCTACATCATTCAGCGCCATCTGCCTTTAATTTGGCACGAATGAGGTGTTCGCAATAACGGATGAGATGGTTGTTCTGTCAATTAGACAACGGCGCAAAGTGCGTTTAATGCACCGTGAAGCAAGTGCTGCCACGGCTGTTCTGCTCACTCTTGGTCCTGTCACGATCCTGTTTCGGGTCTTGGTGCCGGTTGGCTTGGATCGCCCGCACACTCTATTGCAGTGTGATGCTGCGGACCTCCGCTGGTCCACTTTCCCTCAGCTTGGCTTGAACACATGCTGCTCAGCGCCCACAATATAACGCAACAGGCTCCATTATGTCTCAGCTGCAGCACCAATAATGTTAGATTAGAAATGTTGGCAGGAACCAACAAAAAACGTTTGCAACCTTTAAGTTCACAAGCACTGATAACCAGTTTAGCATCAATTATGGCGCAACAATGGCATGTGAAAAGGGCAAGCTGCATCCTAAAGAAGTCCTGAAGGGGAATTTTAAAATTAAAGTAATAAAACACAAAGACAACCAGTAGAGACGCAGACTTGTAATCTGATGTGTTGTGGTTCAAATCAAGGTTGCTGAAGTGACCCTGAGCCATGCTGTAGTTACCAGAAGGTACTGAACCTGAATTTCTCAATCTGAATTCAGCCGGTGATATTTCAAATGGATTGGGGGAAAAAAAATCCATTAACAAGCATGCTAAGATCTTCCTTTCTTGAGTTCCTGAGTTGTAGCACAGTGTTTTCAGGTCTAGTGGGTTTTGTGTGTGTGTGTGTGTGTGTGTGTGTGAGAGAGAGAGAGGGAGATACCCTGGGAGACTCACTGGGAGGCCTATAACATGGAAGGGGAGTGAGGTCAGATGCAGGGCTCATTACACCCCCCCCCCACCCCAGGGCTCTTCTGCAGCTCCTTCCCAGTTGAATTAATCTGACCTCATAGTCTAATTAGGATTACACTGTCCTCATCGGATGGCCCAAAGAAGTGCCACCGAACACCAGCTTCTTCTCCACAGATGGACTTGAGGACAACTGTGTAATGCTTGTTTCCACCTGCAGGTGGAGGAGTTTTCAGTGGTGCGACACATGGGACTGCATAGAGGATAATGGGCGTTTGTTTTGACTGCTGTAACAGCTCTGTGGGTACGGAACCAAACTACAGGGAAAAAGGGTAAAAAATGCCTCTCGCTGTACAGAACACCCCTCTTCCAGCAGTCCAACCATTAACATCATCGTGAGATGAACACATGTTTCCACCCTCAGACCACTGGTAACAACTGGTCTTGCCATACCACGGGGAAATGTTTATTTTGGTTGGTCTAAGGCAGAATTCAGTTAACGCCACAAGAAATACACACGGTATAAAACTGACAGGATCACCAATGTTAGTCTGTGATACACCAAGCCCCATTATTGTAGAACGTAGGATGGATGGCCATGGTTTATGGATCCTATAAGTGCTGAGATGAAGTGACTGAAGGACAGAAAGCAGAAGGTAAACTGTTCAGCAGTAACATAATTTCTACCTCAGACAATTCAAAATTGCTTTCAACTATAATTTCCTTTTAACTGAGCACTGCTCAAATTTGCACTGCAATGTTCACCTGAAGAAATGAATCTCTGTCATGCAGACGCTTCCCAACAGCATACATGAAGGTCTTTCATGTGCTGCAAATAGAAAACATTACAATGCAAAAACACAGAAATGCAGCAGATGGGGAAAAAAACACATTTCGGAGCCAACTAAACCTCAAAACCCAATTCTAGCACTGATTCTTCTGACGTCTTCACAGTGTCTTCAGAAGTGTGTGCCAGGTTTATGGCTTCTGAAACAAATCCCAAAGCCAAACTCTGTCCAGTTAACCTACAGCACTCAGCCAAAAGTAGTTGAATAACTTTTTCACGGTGTAGAAAGCAGAAGCGGGATCAGAAAATGCAGTATTTTCAAACAAAAAGAGATGTCATTTTCTCTGGCAGTAAATACACACACATGCAGATGCAGTAAAATGTCCACAGGACTCACTAGATTAGTTTCTACAGTAGAGGCAGCTGTGTGTATCTGATCCAAGGAAACGCACAGAAAGTACACTTGTGTTTCCGTTCATTTCGGGCAGCCCCGTTATTACTGGACATGGAGCGCAGTTGCTTTCCATCACTAAAACGTAACACAGGAGGCAGCACTGCTGGAAAACACATCACAAAAAGCTCAAAATGAGTTGAAGGCAGAAAGACCCTCAGAGGAACTTTGCTGTAGTTGAAAAGAAATGCTGGACTTTGTTAAAAAAGCAATAAACACACTTACTGCTTTAGATATTAAAACAACAATAAACCTATGTTAGGTATTCGTTTAGTCGATGCTTTTCTCCAAAGTGACTTACAGTGTTAAAGTACGTACACTGATTTACCTCTTTTATACTAGGGATACACAATGACATCAGAACCGTATCGGATGTTTAGTTTCGGATGATGTTTGCTTTAAATAATTTTACTGGCATTGGGACGACGCTTAGATCTGACTGATATTTCAAAGCGGTATTTGATGATGCATTCCGGAAGAGTAAGGTGACGCTGGGCTACGGCACAGACCCATCTGCAGTGGGGAAGTTTTTCAGAATGAGAGTGAGTAGTGTGGACACCGGGATATTGTTTGGTGTAGCTTCTGATGTGGTCAGCGAAAGGAGAAACAGAACTTCCTCTTGACTAGACAGACATGTTCTTGTTTGCCACTGGAACGATGCGCTTCAGAAAAAGTTGCTGTTAGTATTATGGTGTTTTTTGACCATTGTATTATTTATTGTTTTGCCCTTTTTTCAATCTCCATCATTTCATTTGTTCAGAAACTGAAAAGTGTTTGCAGATTTAAGGCTACGGCTTGCAATGCCATTCCTACCTAAAGGATCGAGTAGGAAAATGTGGTTCAGTGGATGCTGTTTATTTTAACGATTGAACATGGTCTACAAAACGGAAATGTTACACATATAAATTTTACACTTGTCTGCAATTCTCATCCAGGCAGGCGTAGTCACATTCTTCTCTGCATTTTATAAATGTGTGTCTCTGCACTGGCATTGGCTGAAAGGTACATAGAAATTATTGGATATCAGAACTGGCACGCACTTCTTATTTTGTGCGTTTTAATTTATACAGTCGGAAAATTATTGAACTTTGCCAGTTCAGGGGAGGCTGATCAAAAACAAGGGCCTCTGACTGCAAATCGCTGGCTCCAGGCACTCCACTACCTGCTGCAACCATGCTGAAAACAAGGTCATGAAAAAAATCTGGAAAAAGTCATCAACTGCAATAAAAGTCCAGTCAGTTTCATATCATCAGTGAAAATGCAAAATGTGCATAAATTCAAAGTTAAGATCATGGTTCTGGTGGAGCTTTTCAGACAAACAATGCTGAACGTCATCTCTTAGGCTGTCATCTGAGCAGCCACTTTCTGTCCATCACTCTCCACCCTGACCCATCTGCTGTACTGGAGAAGCCCGCGCCGAACTAAGTGCAATAGCAGGAATCAACATAAAATAGAGATACGTACCTAACCTATTCCCTTTAAGTACACTGCTGCTCAGTTTCCCAAATAAAGAGCTTCACTTAACCACCAGTAAAACTAGCCATAATTCCATGTGCAATAAAAGAAGCAAAATCAAAATATTCACAAATTGTTTTGAAAGTCTCATCCATTTAGGAATACCATAAAAAGAAAATTAACTGTACAGTATGTTTTGGTCAGTAAAGGTGTCCCACGTTTTATTTTGTGGGTTGCTCTGTTACATTAAACCACTGAGATTGCAGTGAACCAGCACACATTTTGATTGCTGATATGCATGCTGTTTTTTTATAGCACACTTCTGCCAAAAAGCCACATGCAAGACATACATCACAGTGAAGCTGCCCAAATTTTCTGCAACACTTAAATGAAAAATATGAAAACTTTTCAGTCAACACTGACCCTGATACTTAAAACTGTTTTAATATAGTTCGATCAATAAGTTCTAAGACTACCAGCTATGCAGCACTACTGTGGTTGCAAGAAACATCTAACCAAGTTCCTTGGGCTTTATTACTCTACTACTATCATTATTGATTTGTATTTAGATAATGCCTTTGTATAGTCATCTGTCTGCTCATCCACACTCCAATGCAATGTGAACCACACACACACACACACACACACACACACACACACACACACACACACACACACACACACACACACACACACAAACTCAGGCAAACACATGAGGAAGACAGAAACTCCACACAGACTGAGCCAGATTTGAACTTGCCTCCGAATGAGCAGCCCAGGAGCTCTGAGGCCCCAGTACTACCCACTGTACCAGTGTAAAATAAAATAAAGTAAAACAAATGTACAGTACAAGTCAGAGGAAGTCCGAGGCTAAACACAAATTACATTGCGCCAAATGAATGAGTCCAACAGGAAAGACGGAACAATACGGAAGTACCTGAAGTACCATATTCCTTTTAACCCTAAAGCAACCTTGATCAGGATAACTGGCCAATCATTGTGTACAGTCCTAAGGATGCTGCAGGCCTCACTCAGGTCAGGCCCTTTAGTGCAATTGTGGCCTCCTTTGGGTCCACTGTAGCGAGAGGGCCTGCAACTGAGAGACCCAGGGTACTGTAGGCATGGACACAGAGCAAATCCCATTTGTTTAATAGAGAAAGTCTCAACACAGAGGTGCGGAGATAACTGTTTCCACAGGTCCTGTACACAGTTTCTCAGCAGCATGACTGAGGCCAAGCCCCCAGACTCCCTCAGTACACAGCTGGACAACGTAGCACATGTCAGGAGCTCTTAGGCGTGGATCAGGCCACCAATACTTCACGTCTTGCTTACAATGCTGTGTCAGTGACCACCAGCAGAAGCTGACCAGGTCCTGGCAGGTTTCGGCTGGGGTGAGGCAAGGAGGGGGCGTTCCTTTGACGGCCGGCGCCGCAGGCATGACAGGACCCGGAGCAGACCACCCATGGCTGTTTATGCAGAGGACCACCAGTGGAAGAACAAAATAATAAAATACAGTTTCTAATGACTGTCTTGGAAGTGTCTCAGGTACTGAAGACGTTTGTGTGTACTGGGGAGCTGGGACTGGTTCTTCACTGAAGCACCCCGCAGGATTAGGTAGCCATTAGAAAAGCACTGTTCACCAATGAACTGCAGCTGTAGATGCCTAAGGAATCTTCTCAGACCCACAAAAACACAATTTCTCCTCTGCTTGCTGTATCCACTGCTATCGAACTCATTACCACTTTGTTTTATACAAGACATGTTTATTTAAAATAAATCAATTAATAAAGCAGTTACAGGAGCTGTGTCAGTAAAAGGAGCCATAGGTAAAGGAGGCTGAGAAAGACACATGTGGCCCCAGGCTGATACCAAGGTCAGAGGTCAATACACCCTGTAGCTCCTAATTTTGGCAACACGCTCCAGCTCCACCTGGACCGGAACTCAGCTTTGCGGCGCTGTGCTGCAATTCGAATCCTAGCCAAAACATGACCACTTCCGCCTTACAGAACAACAAAATTACTCAAGTCGCCGAGCAAACCAACACTAGTTAGCAGAATATTAATGTTCCCACCATGGCCTTGTAAACATGACCTCATGCTGTCCCCATCCAGGTAGCCCACCACTCCGGAGAGATGCTTAAAAGCCCAAATATGTGTGAAAAGAAAACAAGAACTGCCCCATGCAAACAAAAACAACACCCTCTGAAAAAGAAAGCATGCCACGTATGCAGGGAATAAGCTACATACCCACAAAGACAGGGCGGTGCAAGAACCATGGCCTTAATCTTAATTCAGTATCGCTATATCCACCACGGCCATAAATTTACTCTGTCATTCTGCGTGACAGACATGTTTAGTGTTCACTCGGAAATGTCCAAAGTTTCACTTTTAACGGTAAAGTTCTCTTTCTGGCTCACATTTTCTTACACATGTTTGTATTCCCATCATAGCAACCACTGTCCACAACTAGTTGCTAGGCAATGAGCTCAATGAGCGGACGGCTGAGTAAACGGCAGCATCTGACTGGAACAGCAGAAGCCTGGACCAGTTGATCCCACTTAGACTGGCAGCGTAGCGTCATCCAGAGGTGGCGTACGGAAACTCTGATGACTGGCTGGAATGGACATAAAGCACGCTGGCACATTTTTGGGTGTGACCGCAGTTAACAATTGCTTGTTGTATTTTACCACTGGCGTGCACCTTTACAGTAGTAATGAAGAGCCCTGAGGAAGCACCCTCTGCCCAATTCTAACAGTATGGCACCCTAAAATTCATCACCATTAGCATCATTTGTCACTACTATTTCCTTTTTTCTCACCTCAAGCACAGCTGCTTGTGTAAGGTAAAAACTATTTGAAAAACAACTGTGTCTTTATCTATATTTGCTGTAAAATACAACTCGGAGTAAACGAAAGTGTATTTCACTTTAGGGAAAAGCGTATAAACATGAAAAAAAAAAATCACCCACAATCCCATGCAGGGTTGTGGGGGCCCAGCGCCTATTCCAGAAACACAGGGGAGGATGCCAAGGACTGGCACCCCAGACCAGATGTAAATATAAATGATGGGTTTTCACAGTCACTTTCCACCCCGCATCTGTGGCTGTGTGTGCAAGTACTTCCAACCGCCAGAAAAAGAAAACTAGTTTTTTTTTTTTCACATTATAACCAGCATAGGCAAAATGACAAGCTGTCACCTCACAACGGCTCTTATTTTTCACACAGCGCACTGTTTTGAGCAGGATGCATGCTTCCTATTAATCAAAAGGAAAGGGAAGTTTATAATAACATGTTCTCCAGGCCTTCACATCAAAGGAATTTGTGTGTTTTGCAGCTGAAGCAACAGCCATAGTGACCCTTGACCCGACACTGCAGAGTCCATCTGCATTCCAGCGAGTGTAGTCCATGCGGTGGGATGGCGGGGGCTGGGTTGTATTATTACTGAAAACAAATGAAAAAATGCAGATATACGTAAATTGTACTGGAGGTTGGGATAACTCGGTGGTCACAAATATTGAACAACAGAAGAGAGGCTGTAAAACCAGAGGCTCAGCCCACCCAGGAGGAATTGTGGGTAATGGTCTGGGGCTTTTGACAGATTCGGTAGCCAGAAAAATGGGCAAAGAACGTCAGTCGGGCCAGCATGCCGTGCACAGGTGCACCAGGGTCCTCACGAGCAATGAGTCATCCTTCCTGTCAACGCTGACCTTTCCTCCTCTGCGCTGCTCAGCACGCTGATGCCGTCAATCTGTGACACGCTGCTGCCTGCAAACATGTACTTATTGCATTACCTCCTGCGGTCGTGCTGGCAATAGCGGTTAGAGCTCCTGACAGGTGACTGCAGCATCTGAACGCAACCATGACTTCCTAAAGACACTGTGGGGGGTGGGTCCAGGGGTGGAGTCTCACATGCTGTACCATGTTAACTCCATGCCGAAATCGACCATCGGTCAGCAGTGAGAACTCTTCACCCCACAGAGCATCAGTACACCCACTGCAGCAGGTAAACAGTGGTAGAAGAGGAAGTAGCATTGGTGCCTGGTCTGATATATCAGAGGTGGGATTGAATCCATATAAGAAGGCAACTGACCCAATGAGTGGTCGCCACGGGTCAACTTTCACTCACATCTACCTTTACCTCATCCAGTAAACAAATTCTTACTGCTTTGGTTATCTTCACCACACAGGGTAAGACAAGTCTGATCCTTTTGTCAGGCTGCTGTGAATCCATTAGAGGCCCTTGCAAACATGAAATAGCTAGTATAACCCTGGCTCTTTGTTCCGTTTTTTCCTCACACTTACTGAACAATTAAAACTACAATGCCCTGGCATCCCATCCAGGGTGCACCCTGGTTGCCCTCGCACCCTGTGCCTCTAAGATAGGCTCCGGACTGACGCAGCCCTGACTAGGACAAGTGGTGGCTGATAACAAGAGAATGAGTCAGTGGGTAAACTGAATAACAGCAAAGTAATAAATGAGCCCAGGATCAAAGTATCCTTTGAAACAGTTCACAAGTCCCAAAAAAAGGCATTCCAAATGGCCACTTGTGTATTTTGCTGCTATATGGACATGGCGCCATAGATCAAAATAAAACCACCACATATACGCCAAAAACAAAACCTAGGGACCATCTATACATTGCACAGTGCGTCTTTAATATCCGCAGCCCACGGGGAAGTCATACAAAGAGTACTTTATATATGCTTTAGCAAATGAGAGAGAGCAGATTTGTGGAGAGGTACCATAAAACCAGGCAGTAAAAACGTACAGTAGAGGCTTGTGCCACATCCATGTTATAAAACCAGGCCACCCTGGAGGAGAGAAGACGCAAATCTGGGCAACTGCTCATCTTTTTCCATCTCTGGATTATTTTTTTCTTTTTTTTTGCTTTTATTACATGGTGTACCTTAATCTTATTCTTATAAACAGACAAAAAGCACTTTTAACAGCACTCTAAGTACACGCCGTGGAGATAACACGTGCACTTCAGGAGCACTAGCTTTTTTCCGTGCACTTTGGGGTCAATATGTTTATGCCATTCATCAACTCTGTCCATCATTATCAGGATGTTAAATCAAAACTGAAGTTGTCAAAAACGAAGAACTGGCGTAAAGAGAAAACGCAGGCATATCTGGTCCATCCGGTGTGCGTCTAATTCTACAAAGATGAATCCTTTAGAGCCCCTTATCTGTCACTATCTCGGCGCAGATGTATAGATAAACTGAGAGATACTGCGGATAAACAGACCAGACTCGTGCTTGATCAGACCAGAGTCACCATAAATTTGTTTTTCCATTCCGCGGTGCTTCTCTGACATCAGCAAATGATGGGCTGCGCCTCATTAAGTGGTGTATATGTGCTGGCCGAGTGGAGCCCTGGCTCTTTGCTGATGCTGTCGGGTCACCCTAATGGCCAGCCAGTCACAGCCCCGCATTTGCGCCCGGCGAGGGAACGGTGGCTGCCCCGGGCGCTGCAGCACTGGCGTCGCCATGGCGTGCCAAATCGATGCGCCAGGGGTCGACCGCAGGCCCCTCCAGAGGCCTGGAAACAGCAGGCGTGCAGCTAATGCCAAATCAATGCACCAGGGGTTTGCCAGAGGCCCACGTGGAGTCCAGGCAAAGGCATATGTACAATTGATGCCTTCACTGCCACTGCCTTCTCATGGATATGCGTGCGCACGCACACGCACACACGTGCACACACACCCAAATCATGTATGGGGGACTGAGAGGAGGTATACAGCTGATTTACCCTGCCATCCCACAGTGTCACACAGACTACAACACACAGAGGGTTGTTTGCTCCCACCAGACTCCTGCTGCATCAGACTAAAAGCGCACAGAAGGTAAACGCACAGGGCTCTGCCAAGGCAAACATCCCAGTGAGATACACCACTGACAGCGTGTATTAAGGATTAATCTCTGCACGGGACCAGGAATCCAGCTAATGTATCCGGCTGTTTAAACTCCACCAGGAGCGTCACTGCCTTCCAGGCCAACTGAGCTCTTACTCTCCAGTAAAGCAAAGCAAGTGAACAGAGCTGGACATATAAAGTACAGCGCAGTTGAAGAGAAAGCCCCATGTAGAGGCTTACTGGCAGCAGTCCCACACCAGCGGAGCAAACACAACATACGGCCATATCAGGCCATGAGGTTTAATTCAGTGCTTCCTGCTGCATATCAAAGGGCAAGCAACTTTCCCAGGGACGCAGTGGAGCGCCCCCAGTGGGTCTCCACGGCAAGGGTTGTGTACAGAGCTGGTTGGGTCACACCTTGTTCAAGTCTCGCTCTGTTGATGGCGGTGAATACAGAAAGTGGCAGCACGAGGTACAGATATTCAAGCAGGCAGGAACCACAGCAGCGCGTAACAGAATGACACACTGCAGGGCTCTTAAAGCTCTTGGACTGTGGGTTCAGGTCTCGCTCAGTCTGGGTTCGGTTTGTGCGCTCACCCAATGTTCCTGCAGGTGTTCTCCTGGGGTTCCTCCCACAGTCCAAAGACACATGCTTCAGGTGGATTGGAGACTGTAAATTGCTCACAGTGTGTGAGTATATGAGTGAGTGTGTGTGAGTAGGTTCTGTTCAGAGCATACCCTTCCTCACCCTCTACTGGAGCACAGCAATACACACCACTGGAGAAGTGGTTGCTGACAATGGATTGATGGATAGTTTACTCCCACAAGGAGGGTAGCTCTGAGTGTGGCAACACACACCTGTACTCCATGCATCCCTTTACATAAAATGAAGGTCCAACAAGGTCCAGATTATTGCTCCCCATCCATAGCACTTTCAATGGCATCTCTGACACTAGAAAATTCCAGGATATAGCACAAACTGCAAAGCACAGAAAACACTCCCACACAGAAGGGTATCCAACTTTGAAAAACACACTCCTCAGGATCTGGTTGCCTGTACTCCACCAGCCCTTCCCCCATCTCGCCATTCCCATTCCCCAGCCAGAACCCATTAGCTCCATTTCACACCACTGGCAGGAAATAGACGTCTCTCTGCCAGTCGTTTCGCGGGAAGTCGCTTAAATGGACCATCTGCACTTCCTCTACCTGCCCGACACACTCCGTGGACATAAAACAAAACGTCATAAAACACAACCTTTAAAAACGGAAATCTGCAGTCAATGCCAAACCAAAACCACAAAACAGTTTAGGATAAATGATCGTCATTTATTCAGCAGTTTAACTATTTCACGCTGACCATTAAGGAGCATGTTTCTCCTGCCAGTATGTAAACAGACATTATTCCTTCTGTTTTTCACCGCACTTGGACATTGCATCATGTATTGCAAACCAAAAAACTGTCATGCTTTTCTATTTTTTTATAACCTTATAACACCTCGGGGGCAAGGAAAATAGCAGAAAATTTAAAAAATATATACAACTATTTTAACCCTTAGGTTGTGTTTGAGACAGGTCTCTGTAATTGGTGTTCAAGCCCAGAAGCATAAACTAAGTGTAAAAGACAGGGAATTACCTGACGTTTTGCTACATCTTTTTAACCACCTTCACTCCCAGTAATTATCATACGTTCAACAATTCTTTTTAATAGATGTGACTACGCCCGAAACCACGCCACTTGCGTGTGTGTCTGAACTCCCGAATTTGGTCTTTGATGCTCTTTATTAGTCTCACCCATTCATTTCCTTTCGGCTGTCCAGATCAGAGATGTGCAAAATTTGAATAAAATCCGTAAACTTCAATAAAAATCAGAGATCATTAATTTTATGTGCTTGGATGTCCTGAAGCCTTATTGTAATCAGAAGAATGAAACCGTATTCATAATAGACAAAAATTGTAAATGTGTCAAATTCGACCTAAAAAAAATCCTAGAGTAAAACAAAGTTAAAATAAAACAGGCAGAAAGTCTTCAGAGGAGAAGGGTTGGTTAGAGCGCTGCATGGAGACGCCCTCGATGCAAAGGCGAGAAGGGGGTCCTGGCAGCGAGGTGATTCACGGAGAGCTGCACACAACAGCAAGAGGGACGTGAGCAAATACATCACACGCAGAGGACGCAGACGGCCTGGCCCGGCATAATGTCGGCTTCACGCACCGCCGAGGTTGAGTGCGCCGGGACGTAGGGTAAAAACTAGCTCTCTGGGTAGGGCACGCTGGGTTTCCATAGTGACGGGCCAGCAGACTGACGTCAAAGCTTCATATTATGCGATTACTCACACTGGCAGAGGCGGGCCGAGGCAGTAAGCGGGTCCATTACTGCGGAGAGGCGTCCGAGGAGAAAGTTAGGGTGGTGAAAGCTCTAAGAAACTGCCACTATAACTGCTATTGCTGCTCATTCACTGACCACTTGTCCTAGCTAAGGTTGTGCCAACTACTATTACCATCCTCCCTGCTTTATGAATGCGATCCATTTACTGAACCCTTCCTAAGGCAAATTCTCATAACTGAAAGGTCATTACTATTATTTTCAAAGGTACAAAATGTGTGGATGGATCCCAAAACTGACACCATTTTAGGCTAAAATATTACCAGATTAAAGGGATAGAATTACTTAATTATTTAGTTTACACTATTTACTACATTAACGTAATAAGGCAACTTCCCTTGATAAATAACTCTAAAAGTATAGAGTTAATAGTTAATAGTTCTTGTAGCTATTAAGTACCACACACTTAAACCATCTAAAAAAACATACATAAATACAAGACACTGTGTCTGTGTATTAATTCAACCTTTACACCAAAAAAACAAAACAAGGCAATAAGGACAAAGAAAAGAATGGCATAACAGAAATGAATTAACAGAACTGGGGACCATGATTACTAAGATTGTAAGAGGTGAAACTAGAAAAGCACTGCAATGGAGGATGAGAACCTAACACAACAGCAGCCAAGCTATTACAACACCATTCAGCTGCTGAGAGTGAAGTGATGTCCAAATTCAATCCTCGTAAATGCAAAGAAAATGCCGCGTAAGCCAGTTTGAGAGCGAATTTAACAAAGTGATTGAGCATAAAGTCAAACTCAGAATTTGACAATTGCTACTTCTACCACCAGCCCTATTACTACCACCACTACCACCACTACTACTACTACTAATAATAAATCACAACTCAGTAATAGGAAGGCAAAAAAGCCGCCTGCACCATGGGTTGCTATACATACAGCCCGCAACCAAGTCTCCATAGCTTGGAACCAGAGAAAAACCCAGATCAGCACCACAAGCTTGATACAGTAAACAATGCCCTGTCCTTGGCCCTTGTGGGTCATCCACATTCCCACAATGCATCAGCCATTGAACCGTACCAATAAAAGTAGGCTGACATGAGCTACGCACAATGATTGACAGGGGAAGGAAAGGGGTGGAAAGAAACATAGTGTTTGGCTGCAGTTTATAAACACAGCGCTATGCACCTAGTCATTATCAAGTGGAAAAAGCAGCTACTCGTGATGCGGGCCTCATGCACAGCTGTCACACACACTCTCACAGCTGGTCACATTCCATGACGTTCTGAAAACGTCACAAGTCCCCCAGACAATACCCTGCAAACCCCCCCCCCATACCCTGTTGCCCCATTGCATTCCTTCTGTGGCTTAAAGTGCTGTTAGTCTGATAAGAATCCCAGGAAATGTTTGGTAACAGATGTAAGCCGCTGGTGACCAGTTAGAGTCCCCAACCAATCTGCGGGGTGGTGGTAATGGGGGGCGATTGGGAGCGAGCTGACGTGAGCGGGCATGTGCACGTTGGATGATTAGCAAAACCACATCCGCTGCACGCAGTCCAGGCCTCCTGCAGCCCCCATCAGTCCCCATAGCGCTTATCCCAAAGAGACCCAAATGCACACACAATGCAGGCATTAAAGGCCACATCATTCCCTTCTAGAAAGAAACACTTCCCTGATACTCCGCATTTAGGTGAAGCGTGTCAGTTATATGCATCTTGGCTCAGCTATTTTTAGTCTGACATCTTTGGACAAAAAAAGGCCATTCGTAGTTGGCGTGCTGCAGGAAAGATAAATTCCGCCCTCCCTTAAGGGACCGCTGATAAAACACGCTGAAAGCAAGCGGCGCACTACCAACTCTGCAGTGCGCTGAAATAACAGAGGATCCACCATTCGGCATGCGGCCAGTGACGCACGAACGTTTGATCTTGCTCATTCCCATCCGCATCAGCTGCGCTTTGGCTCCTACAGCCCCAAGATGAGATTGCGAATGCTGTATTTACATACTAACTCACTATGGATGGCAGCACAGGGGCTTCCAAGCCCCCACCAAATAACTAAACGTGCAAGTGGGGAATTAGCATGTGTGCTAAATGAAAATGCTTTAACGCTGACTGTAATGCAGAGAAATCAAAGGTAACTGGACAAGGAGTAACAGCGGTGCTACTGGTTCAGTCCTCATAAGGACCTGTGGTTATGCCTTTGTTTGGGATATGATGTGTTGCAAGAAATAAACCACTTGGCAAAATACCCAGCTGTATAAACAAACATGAAAGTATAAAACTGCAGTGCTTTCAATAAAGGAATTAACTAAATAAAGTCAGCTAAGCATCTCACAAGCATGCACCTTGCCTGGGACATCTCTGGCTCACTCAAGTGACACAGCCCAATATTTTAGCTAGAGCTAACTTTTGGGTTCCTGTCTTCATCGGTTTTGCAGGCGCAACACCTCTTTTCAAAAAATGTCACCAAGATTAGTGTTGTAAACACCGGGGTGTCCTCGGGTGGCTCATTCACGTTCCCATCGGTTCCGCAAAAAATAAATAAATAAATGAACAGCAGCCAAAGTTAAACACTAAATATGCACCGCAGGCTGTTGGCTACAGTCCACATTTTATCCACAATGAGTCTCAGATGGAAAGCAGAGAAGTGCACAACCTCATTTCCAAGTTTCTGTTAGTCCCCAAGCCCAACTTCTGCTGGATGGCCGTCCCAGCCCATGGGTCACTCATTCACCACAACGCAACATCCACTTCTCCAGTGTTGCAATGGAACTGTGAAGGACAATTCATTTGACCAACCTTCCCATCATGCACTGCTTGAAGTAGGTTCTAAACTGGATTTTCTCTTCTAAAAATGCAACATCCAGCCATTTATGCTCATTCCAAATGTCCAAGTAACAAAGACAGAAACAGATATGAGACTGAGCACCCAAAAGATGTTACACCAGCTAAAGTACAGTGGGTGGTTAAGGGTCAATGGAGAAAACTGGAACTATAATGTGAAACATCCACACACACACATACATCACATCACATTAATACCCTATACTACACTTTTGTACACAGGCCTATAGCTTCAATAAAGGCAATAATAGTTCTAAGGCTTTATCCTCCAATTGACTTTCATTAGCATAACATAGTGTAACACACGATCATCTGCATGCGCTGGGGGAGGAGTCAAGTAATAAACACATCTTTAAAATGCTATAACATTCCAACAGAAGGTGAGGAGAGAGACCTAAGCCAAAACCCTGTTTGAGAAGAAGAGAAAGTGAGAGTTGCCCTCTTCCGAGCCTTCCCGTTTTCCGACGAAGACCGCCCTGCCCTCACCATGATCCCCATTTTCTGTTCTGTCACCCCAAGTGAGAAATGAACCCATCGGTCTTTGTGTTGTGGCCATTCCTGTCCTATTCTGGACAGAACTTGTTAAGCATTAATAATTTAAACACTGCTTATTGATTAATGTTCATTTTGACTTAAAATATAAATCATACACATATTCTCATACACATAGGATATGCACTCTACTAATTTTAAAATGTATGTGGTGTCTCCAACTTATGAAACAAAAAAATCTGCTTTTTTTACAACTGAAAAACCATTCAAAAACAGTCGGAAAGATAACATTTCACTGATCAAAAGCATGCGGATGAAAGGGGTGCCATTTTTTACCCAAACCTTCAAACTCCTCTAATGCTGGACTGAGTGTCTATGATGGAGTCAAGCTGAGAAATTGTCATAAGAGTTTAAAAAAAAAAAAAAAACAGTAAAAAGCGTGACAACCAGCCCCGATTTCCCCTACTCAAAAAACCATACTCTTGTTGTATAGCCACCTCATATGGAGCATTAAAGTTGACAAAGCAACTGACTAAATCACCTTTATGCAGATTCAAACTGTAAAATCCATATAATCTGACAACATATGCTACAAATTTGTATTTATACATTTATTTAATACTTTTGCGCAGGGAAAATTAGATTTAGTATAAACAGCTTTCAAATATTTACTCATTTATACAAGAAGGTAATTTTTGTTGCATGAATTCTGAGTTAAGGCACTCTGGGGCACTACAGTGCAAACCATCATATTGTTGGGTTACAGCTGTAACCACTACGCCATCCTGTGCTCCTAATGTAAGGCCTCTTGCTTCTGTCTGTTTTATACATTTGAAGCTGTGGCTCTGTGTGTGAGGCTGCGCTGCCAGTGATCACTGGAGCTTTTCAAAGATGGCAGCTACGGCACTTTGGCACTCAGGGTGGATGCCTGCCGCTGCCACAGTGAACACACAGCCCACCTCTAGTGCTGTTTGTTTGCTGACGCACCAGCTCGTGTGTTTAGAGACACTGTGTGTTATTCTGCTCTGACTGACATCCCTGAGAAGCCTTCCTGGGGCATTTTTGTAGGCTGCTTGAGTGACAGTCACGAGGGGGTTGGGGTCTGACGTTGCACTTGCCTCATGAAGTCACCATGGTTTGCTGAGAATTAGAAACTCCTGGTGTGACAATTGGTCACATCTAGGAAGTGTAGTGACTGCTGAAAAATAGCCATCTCAAGCTGCACATCTCGAGAGCACCGCAGGGGGTGGTTACAGTAATGATAGCACAACGCAGAGGTGCGTAATGGTTAGAGCTGCTGCACTGTGCTTGAAAGTCACAGATTTGAATCCCACCTTCTGCACTAATAGGCTTGAAGAAAGTCCTCATCCTAAGCTGCTCCACTAAAAATTAGATGTTGCAGGATAAATGGGTAAAGCATCAGCTAAATAATAAAGTTCGAAGGTGCTGCTTCAATGGACTAATGAAAAAATATCTTTAAATCCTCGCTTTATAAATGCTGTGAAATAAAAGTTAAAATAATAAATAGAAGCAACCCTTCGGGTTAATTTGCAGGGCCTAGAAAACATTTGTTTCTTCTCAAGAAGACAACCATCCCACCCTGCACAAGGACTCAAGACAGTCGTGTGTAACACTTTCCGGAAATGTCCTCTACAGCAAGCGGACATGTTAAAGATTGGGTGCCCAGCAGAACACCCTCTTAGCCAATAGATATTGGTAAAGAACAAGCTGATGTCAAAGTGGTTTCTCCTCCGACCTCTGCAGGTGGCTGAGTGACATGGAGGAAGCCGTCGTGTGCAGCCACACACCAGTACATTCTATCGGGGGGGGATCGATGGCGCACATTTTCATTGACTCAATAGGATCTGTTGGCCCAACTCCCAGAGCAAGGGAAACCAGTGTCAGTCTGTGCGTTTCCACCCGAGTGGCCATGGCCTTGCAGTCACTTGATCTGCACCCTGCCTTCAGTTCCCTTCAAGTCTGGGTTTATGTGTCTGAGGTGGTCCCGCAACAGCATAGAGGCAATGACACTAAACACACACAGATGCTAAAAACACTTCTTTTCCTAAAATAAATTTGGCACAGCTGGGAGAATATTTATGAACAAAATAAAATCTGCGTGGCCTTTACTTCTCTATGTATGTGTTTCAAATCTACATTTATGAAAATGTACCATTTGCATTTACATTACATTAACCTTTTTTTTGCATACTAAATGCACACTTTTTTGCACACTGAAGTTGCTTAAATTGCTGACAACTACAAAAGCCAAAAAATAGATATAAATGGACCAAATTGATTTGACTGCACTGTTAAAAACAACAGCAGTACAAACATCACAGTTTGTTGTTTCTTTTCATTATGAAATAGGATGTTGTAGCCAGAAGCATAGAAATACCTTTTCATATCTTCTATCCATCAAATGCTTTAGAGTTCAGCTGAAACACGTAAGCAAAACCAGCTCTACAAATATTAAACACTTTATTTTGAACGAACCAAACTCGTCAAATTCTGGAAAAAATTTCAGTGCGTGAGTAAACCAAGTCTTGCGGTGTTTTTTCGGCATATAAAAGCAATAAAAAGAAATAAATCCTGACTTAAAATTTATTTTTATAAAACTGCACAAATATGGCAACACACAAAAAAAAAGATTCTGGTCATATAAACAATGTTGGTATTACAAAAATTTATTATGAGAAACCAAAACATTCTCCCTGGGATAACTTGGGGCACATTTGCCCCTGCTTCTGTTTCACACCAACAAACAAAACAAACATGAGAACCTGGCGCTGACAAACACAAAAACAATCGTCTGGAATGAGCGAGGCGGGAACCTGGGGCCCGAAAGTTAGGCGCCGCAGAGGACCACAGTGACGCTGAGCAGGAGCTGAAGGACACAAACAAATGCAACTAAAGAAATGGAGTTGCACTGAGTCTGTCAAAGGCATCCATCCTACCGCCTGCAAGGGCCCGTCCTCTGGCTGGCTCATCCCAGCCTCCTGCATCTGACCACACAGATGGAATGGTCCTCCCATGTCTTTCGAAACAAAGAGGGCTGCTAATGTCAAAATGCAGCCTCCCTGTAGTTGGCTTACACTAAATAAATCACAGAATAAGGGGCCTAATAAAAACCAGAAAGAGGGTAAAGAAAGAAGCCAAAATGAAAGACAAAAATGATTACGGACATGAGACAACAGTAACAGACCAATCAGGGTGAGAGTTACCCAGACAAGTGAGGTAGATACCCAAGGCTACAGCCAGTCACCTTCTCAAAAGTGTGGTGGTCAATTGGGGGGGGGGGTATCTGGCTCATTTCCTTCGCATCCAAATCTGGTCTGCTGGAACTGATGGTCCAAATCTGTGTGGCTTGGCACAAACACGGTGTACCAGTGGCAAGGAGAAAGCGGCGCTCCCACAAATACAGCGGAGGACCTTTCTTTCCAGGTTGCAAAATATTCCAGTGCATCTTCACATCCTTCACAACGCCCAAATGGCTGGAAGCTCCTAACAGCACTTGAAGCATCATAGACAGCCATCAGCTGGGACAGATGTATCTGAGAATATATGCTTTTTATACTGTATTTAGTTGATGCTCTCTCCCAAACAACTTACAGTGTTAGGATACTACTATCTACTACTATACAACTGTTCACTTCCAGCTGAGTAAATTTTACCAGAGCAATTCAAGGTAAGTACCAACCTCAAGGGTGCTGGAGCAGGAAGTGGAACTTGAACCTGGGATGTTCAAATGCAAAGCAGCAGCCCTATCTGCAGCACTTAATGCTGCCTCTTGGAGGCTGTGAAGCCTCGGTAAGTATTGAATAAAGTTAAATTTTAACAACAGGAAAAGAGGATTTAATAAATGTTATGCAAACAACATAATAGCTTTTTAAATCTTACTCGTGTTGCAAGCGTTAAAGTATAGGTTTCTTCAAAATGTTAAGCACCAGACTAAGAAATAATTCAGTAATGCAGTGACATGAAAGGTGTTTGGGATTGCTGTAAAGGGAGCGGATTATTGGGTGTGACAATTTCGAGATGCCGCTAACCCCTCGCCGCTCACAGCCTTTCCTGGAAAAAAGGAACAGCACAAAGCACCCAAGGAGATGTTCGCTGGGCTATCAATACAGAGCTCCGCATAGCACCTCAGAGGACCCAAAAGGTCCCAACAGCAGCCCACAGGACCCACCAACAACTGGAAAGATTCCAGTGGACCCAGCATGTCTCAAAAACAGTCTGCAAGAGCTCAATGAACACAAAAACCCAACAGGATCCAACAGGCCTTCATAACACCTCACAGCAGAACTCATCAGATCTCTCTATAGGAGCCAAGAGCAATCCACAGGACCCTACAGGAACAGGCAGGGATAATGATGACTCAAATATTTAAAAAATACATAAAATACTTCTGCAGCCAAACTGTAGTGAACAGCTACATGACACAAAGCTGCAGCTTTACAAATGCACCTTAAAAACCCTTCATAAATGACAAAAAACTGGAGCTGAGATAATGAATCGTGAGGTTCCTAAGAAAAGCTAACCCTGAAACAAAAAATGCACCAAACTTCTAAAAGACAGTCACAATAAAAAGGAAAACAGGGCAAATATATTGTACACAATTTTTTCTGTGGTAATACTGCCAATAATCACTACAAGTACCTCCAGCCTAAAAAGGAACTGGAAACGGAAACAGGATAAATATGGGATTCACCCCACTGTCCATCCCAGCCGCTCTGCATCAGAGTTTATTTCCCCAAGTCGGCCCCCGGACACTGCACGCACTCTCATGTTTATTTAAACTGTCAAGGGAGCGTTTACATTTGCAGAATAGGACTATTCTCTGTCTCCGACCTGGATGTGAAGCATAAACCAAAGGTTTCTGTTCAGTCACCGAGGGGAAAAAAAACTTCACAGAAACTTTCCTGATCGGTTCGTGGCCGAGGGTTACCGGGTTTGAACTAGAGCTGGTTTATGTGCTGAGAACCATGTGGTCGGCAGATGGGGCTCCATTGAGACGGCTTTTTAACGGGTCACAGGCGAGCTGTCAAAGGTGCTCTGGAGGCGTGACTTGTTCAGAGACCGCTGCCAATCCCCCCCCACGGTCATGCGAAGCCCTTGCAAGCTCATCATTAGCAGGCATGTATGGCATCTGACAAAACGGGCTCAGCCTTCACCTGGACCATTTAGCCTCAGTTTCCCCACAGCGGGACCCCCTGTGATCCCCTTCTGCCGCTGCCATTGATTAGCCTCAGCTTTACAAAAGAATGAAGACACATCCGGGAAGACGGCTGTTTCGGCACCAAAACGGTCCACGTGCTAAAAAAAGAGGAGCGCGGAAATGGTCAGCCACATCTGCAGGTTCGACCGGCATGTACAGCAAGTATTAACATCACCCTCCAATGAAGAAAAAAAACACGGCACTTTCTTGCCGTGAAGACCCACCGCAACGCTCTGATGATACCGCAGCGCTACCCCAATCATAAATTTATCAAATTTTGATCAAAACCCTGCTTTGAGCAGCCTCCTGACACCAAGTTTCAAGCTGTCAGGCAAACACAGGAATGTCGTGAATGGCAAATATGCAGATGTGACTATCGGTTGCGACCGCCCTCCCCCCCACCCACTGGGGCAACATGAAACGCCAAAGAAGCCATGTACGAGCTGCACATGTACACACGCATAAAATAAAATGTCTGCAACATTCTTCTCTTTGAGGAAAGGCAAAAGCTTCACTGTGCAGCTTGCACTGAAGTGTCTTTGACGCAGTCTTGTTTTGCGATGCTTCCCCAAGGACCCATCTATATGCTGCTAAGTGAGTCTCCTCATCTGGAGCTGCGTGGCTTCGCTGGCAGAGCAATGGCCCAGCATGGCCTTGCTCGCTCCATTACATCAATCCCACCTGAGCTTCCATACAGTCCAGAAGTAAAAAGTGCTGGAAGCCATCTCCATAAATGGAGGATTCTTCCTGGGAAGGACGGGGCTTGCAGTCCCAGGAGTGAACCAGCTGTGTCCCACCTGGGACTTCAACCCACCCGAGCCAGCATTTTAAAATATATATTACACATAATACTAAAAAGAGAAGCAAATGATCGCATATACTCTAGGGGAGTCTCATCATCTCTTATTTGAAGAAAAGCAGACCAAATTCCCCTACTGCAGCAGAAATGTACATATATACAGTATTTACAATATATTTACTATTCTCCTGTTCTGTGTAAAGATGAAGTATAGAAAAAAAGTGGAATTTGCCAGACTAATGAAGGAACATAAAAAACTTACTGGCACTCCTCCCCCTAAATGCCAGGTAAGGGGACTGAGTGCTGATAACAAGGCCGGTTGTTAGTCTTACTAAACATCTTTCTTCTCAATTCACTTCAGTCTGCTTCCCCATTGAAGCAGCAACTGTTACCACTTGGCCAAGCACCACACGACAAGCCCAAGGCAAACAGACTACAAACACCTGCACTGGAGTCACTCTGCCTCATTGCCACCTTTTCTCTGGCGCGTGTAGCCATTAAGAGAAAGTGAGCAGACAAACCAAAAATGTGAGTGCCAGATATCCAGCACACAACATTGAGATATGAAAGTCTGACTGTAAATATCCTGTGCTGGCAGACTTGACCCTGTTAACTAAGAACCGTGACCACTCAGCCTCAGTGCCAGAGAGGTGAGTCCAGCAAGGTCTCCAGTTCTTCCTACACCACTGCCAGCCCAGAGAAACTTTCTCCAAGGTGTATGATGTGGGTCAGCTGGGGGGCATCTGACTCAACAGAAGGCCAGCATGATTCATGTAAGTGAAGGAGGAATATTGGCCCAGCATGTACTGTCCTCGAACTAACTACCAGGACGTGCAAGCACCTGCACTTGGACACAACTCATATGCACGTGATAATTTAGCCATTTACAACAAGGCTCACTACAACAATATTACTTAAAAAGAAGAGGCAGCTAGGATTCTGACCACAACCTTCTGGTTAGCAATGTTTGATATACTGGAAATGACCACATCAAAGCAAACCCAAACCTTAGCGTCTTCATGGAACATGTCAGAATTAAACTTAAATCTTAAATCTTGGAACACCAAAATCTACGTCTCACCCGTGATGGGAAAAGAATCCCCTCCTGCCACAGGCCAGGAAAGTCCTAAACGGGTAGTGTGCCCTTGTTGTTCAAAAAACCAAACCAACCAATGGAAAGATGTTGTTGGTTGCTGAACTGCGCAGACACTTTTCCAATACGGAAATCCTTGCACATGAAATGAACAAAACTTAATTCATCAGTCTTGTAACAATGCAAATTCAATGGTTTGGGGATATGAAAAAACACTGACCCTTCATGTTTTATTTTACTGGCTACTGAGTGCAACTGCCTAATACTTTCACTCAACTGGTAAGAAAACGGCCACCATTAAATGTTGAGGAATGTTTTCCCCATGGACCGCAAAGAATAAAACACGGTCAGGTCTCAAATCGACCCAGGCAAAGTAAACAAACCCAGCACTTGGTTAAGAGTGATTTAATAAAATGTGACAAGAGATCTGTTGGGATCAGACTTCCAGTTAAACAGTATTCCACACGCAGAAACTCCATCTCCCTCGAACAAAAACGCATTTTGGAGACCACTTTGCTGCCATTATGGAAAATGCTGGAAGTTCAAAGGGACCGCTTGCAGGGCTGGGTTGAAGGAACATTGTGAAACTGCCTTTTCTTGGCAAAGTGCTAAAAAATAATGTGCAAATGAGGGAAAGTGCTGCTATGTTTCACACACAGCCTCTGTTTAATCAGGAGAGACTGTGAAAAAACAAACCCGACACTAAAACCGTCCCGGGTGAGGCCGGCAGTCATACCGACAAACACGGGCTCTCGCTCGCCCATCTGCTCAGCACATTTAGAAGGTGAACTAGGTCATTGAGAGAGTAACAACGTGGGCCTTGTTGCGGCGTGCGGCTCATGTGGATGGCGAGTGGGATACGAGCTGGAGCGCAGCCAGGAGAGGTCACAACAACGTGATCCCTGTCCAGGGTCAGCGGGCGGCGGGTAGGACACATGCACACACGCACACAAACGTGGATGTGGCACACTGGCCTGTCTCTGTTTTGGAAAGCAACCCGGGTGTGAGGCAGCAAAAGGGAGATATGGGGTGCTGTCTTTTGAACTAAAATGCCACTGGCAGAGCAAACAATTTAGCCGCACACAAAGAAAAGCTTTTAGCCATTACACAAATTAATTATAATAACATAACAGTAGTGCTGCGTTGTTCCACAAGTTTTTGACCAAAGTCCATCTATATGCACATCATGGTTTCGCTTGTTTCCCCACTCAAGATATGTTAATAATACATGTTACATATATGAATTGATATTCTCAGCTGATGTCGGTGGGAACCTCAGCAGTACGAGGTCAGGTTCAAACTAAAGACAATGCATTACTAACATACCCTCGGGCAAGACCTTTAACCCTTGTTCGATATAAAAGGAATGAGCAGTACAAAAGCTGAAGCAGGTCCTAGGTCCTCAGGACACAGTCAGGACAACTGTTGCCGAGATGAAGCAGATTTGTGCGGAGAGGTGGTTCCTCCATCTGATCAACAGCTACAGGAAGCGTTTAGTTGCAGTCACTGCAGCTAAAGGTGATGCTGAAAGTTATTGACTTAAGGGGCAATTACCTTTTTACACGTATTAGTGCACATCTCACCATCTACCATAAAGCAAATGATATAAACGCAATACTGGTGTCGCTCCCTCAGGCCCCATTTATATACTACAAAAACTGACAGTGACATCTAACCAAATGTAATGTCAAAAAAGCAGAAAAACAGGAAAAAAATTAGAACGCGGCAAAACCTTTTCACAACGTGGTAGGTGTTCTCGGTGGGATTCTACTCACTGGGTAGGAGGTCAAGTTCAAATTAAATGGGCACCGTTAGTGTACCCTTGAGATACCTCAGCAAATGTTGTTCAAGTATAAAAGGAGTGAAATGTACAAAAGCTGGAGCGGGTCCTGGGTCATCAAGATGCATAGGCCTGTTACAAATATCCGCCGACATATAGCATCTGTCGGCATGAAGGAATAAAGGGGCAGTGTGTGGGCACGCAGGACCGCTGCTGCACAGTCTGCCATATTTAGTGTGCTTGGTTTGATGTGGCCCCCCGTCCCGTCTGCCCACCCCCTGTCGCTCACGCTCTCTCGCTCTCCCCCTCCCTCTCATGTTAAAAGAATTGTCGGGGCAAATGAGACGGTTCATTCATTAGCGGGAGCACACCTAGCACTGCAGAGCTACGGCTATTCTGTTGGCGCAGCCAGACCCGAATCCAGAGAGCCGGTATGGCGAAGGTCGCATCTCTGCCTTTCACATCAAACGCTTCTTTACTTCTGTCCAGTTCTAATAAATGTGCATGAAAAAAAAACACTCCATCCCCTTTGTGATGTACAAAGCGCACACATGCGCACACATATTTTTGCCTGTGGTGTAGGTTTGCTTTAGCAAGATTTTTAATGAACTGTACAAGACTAATTTGACTGTTCTATTAATCCATAAAGCTTCTGAAAGCATTCTATTAATGCTGCATAAAAAAGCCGTAGCGCAGATGCTCATGGGAAGCCTCTCTAGAGATTCAAATTACGTCAATGAGGGAATGAATCACACTGGCCCTCTGGCCTTCTATTAGTCTGAAGTAAACGAGAAATGAGCCAAAATTGTACAGGAAGTGGTAGATTTATGGAGGCACCCCACATATGGCTCTGCAGTGGCTAATTCCAGACTAGTCAGTGGATGACTTTGTTTGTTCATTGATCTTTGAGTTTCCATTTATATGTGTGTGTGTACAGATGATGTGTTGCTGTGCGCTGTGACTAGAACTACAGTCACAGCAAAAATTAGGTTGCTGGCCTTGAAAAATGTTAGTGGGAGAAGTCTCATTACATCCCTTTTTCCTCCACAAAGTAAGGCCCAAGTAAGGCCAAAGGCCCACAAGCACCAAACTTACTGCTCATTCTGCTCAACAGCTCTAACCTAAGGATGTTGATACAGGGGATGGTTGTAACATGGTTGTTAGGTGTCTCTGGTGACAGAGGGACCACACAGATGAGAGACAGATCTGTCCTGGGCACACGATGTACAAGAAAAATCACAAGTTCCCTATAACTGAGGATCATCTTAACCATCTTCCCATGGATTCCCCAGTGAACCCTTGTCCAGGGTCGGTTTGTGGTAGTCCAGAGCTTTTTTGAGGTATAGGGGATGAGTTAGAGTACACTCTGGATGGGACACAAATTCAGTTAAGGAACATCTTCCCCAAAAACACATCTCCTTGCATCAGTAACCATAACTATAACAGTTAGTTAGTCTCGGGTTAAACAGCGTTTCAGGAAGCGAAACACATTCTATGTGCATACACCATAGCTACAGTAGAACAAACAGTGATTAGTCATCTAAACCATGTTTACAAAGCAGTATCAGTGATTGTTTTTGGATCTCATCCTATAGGAAGTCATTACAGTTGGTCTAAAATACCTTGCAGTTAAGAGCTGAGAAAGAATTTCCTTGCCTAGTTAGGATAATATTTGTGTTGGTGTCTGCCGACGTGCCCAGCTGCTCCCCTGCACTCCTCCACCAAGGTGGTGATATTAGTCGAGGGCAGAGGGAGGGTTTCACTCTTATGGGACCTGTCCATCATACCGATGTCCTAAAGGCGCTCCTCCGTGCAAATCAGCAACTACTTTCTGCAGATACAAAAACAATTTAATTAAAATTGAATCCAATAAAAACAATGAAAAAAGAAAAATCCAGAAAATCTTATCAGTTAAATGGTGGGTTAAATGTATTTTAACAAGAAATTATGTCAATTTGCTGATGCTTTTATACAGCTGGCACAGGGGTGCAGCGGGCAGTGTTGAGCTTGAATACACCTCAGTTTGTGTGGAGTTCGCAATGATCTTGCAGTGTCTGTGCATTTCCACCAGCCCATAGACATCCGACTCGCATGAACCTGTGACTCTGATCTGTCTATAGTGTGTGTGTGTGTGTGTGTATGTCTCTGAGTGTGTTAGATTATTTTGTTATAGCAGCAAATTACAACAGTGAACATTTCATTGCAACCGGTGAAAAACAACCAGCAAACCTTGCTTCTAGCCCTTGCTTGGTTGTTATTAAAAAACCAGCAGTTATACATAATAACCAACTAAGGACAAGAAGCATTTATATTTAGTTCTTTATCTGAGGCTTTTCTGCAAAGCAACTCGGTGTTAAGCTACCTACACTGCTGTATACAGCAATGTCATTTATACAGCTGAGTAACTGTCACAGTAACCATCGAAGGTAAGTACAGTATGGGTACTGTGGTAGGAAGTAGGATTCAAACCTGCAATCTAAAAGTCCAAAGGAAGCAGCGCTAACTGCCACACTACCCACTGTCTGTCATCATCATTCACCTTCACTTAAGATGCTCAGAGGCACAGACAAATCTGACAGTTTGTACAGGAGCACACCCTGAGGGAGCACTGTCTCAAGGGCTGACTCTATCACCCACAGCTCCAGCAGGAGCAAGCAGCTGTGCAAAGGACCTTGGGTAATGATGCTCTATGGTCCACCCATTCAGTGAGCAGCCAGGTGGCCTTGAACACCAAGGCTTTTTCTTCTTTACCAGCCTTAGATTTTCCTCTCCTGCACTGCCATCACCTTTTCCAGCCCCCACTTCAATTTTAACTGTGGGGAAAAACATTTTGTGATTAAAGATGCTGTCCTACTCGCAGTGCAGGACATCAAGTAACCTTGCAGAAATGAGTGCACTAAAAAACTGTGAATTTTGCACACACCTGTAAAATTTTATTTTCCCGCAATTTGAGGGAATATTTTTAAAAGTCCCTAGGATAGTAAACTGCACTTTAAAAGCTAAAATCAGTGTCATTAAGCACTTCTTACAGTAGTCAGGGTATGGAAGTAAAAAATTTACACAAAAACGTAGGAAAACAAATACACCAGAATATGTGCACATGACAGAGAGAGAGAGATGGTGTGAGTGGGGAGGGAGGTTGTTGTGTGGTGTCTATCACTATTTCACTTATGTTTAAAGGTCAGAACAATGAGATTTTAGTAAGAAAAACAAACAAAACCAATTCCTTGATATTTCCTCTAGCTGGTCTATCCATCAGCTGAAAGTCTCACACACACACACACACACACACACACACACACACACACATATAATGTGACCCCAATGAACTGGCCACAAAACACACAGCGGAGAGAAGGTGCACCAATGTGGATATGAAAACACGAACCACCAGCATCGGCGCTGGGTAACCAGACACCTCGGGGCTATGTTCACCCAACACCGCACTCTGCCCCCACTCCAGAGGTGTGTGACCCCACACACAGATGCCTACCTGCTCCTTCATTAGCACTAGCCAAAAAGACAAACTTTTGCTCCCTCCATCACTTGGACCTCACACACTGCGAAGCTCTCGCAACCCCAGAGGCCTCCAGCAATAACCCACCAAGGTCCAACAACAAAACAACAGAACTGTTTTGTGCACAACCATTTCAGTTAAAACAAATCAAATGAGGGCAGTTAGAACCGCTTTATCTTTACTCCATCATAGGTAACGGAGGAAAGGCGTTTTATTGCAGGTTGACAGGCTTGTCTGCAATCTGTAGCGGTGAGGGCTACCGGAGCCTGTGCATTCATATGACCGTCGCCAGGGGGCGCCTGTCTCAGACAAAGTGTTCATATAGTTGACACTTTTTAATGATTAAGAGGAAATAAATGTACAAAGCAGCCTGAATTAGGAGAATTACAACTCATGAATCATCCATTGCTGTATAAATTTTATCAGGTTCAGCTGCTCTGAAGATCTTTCTTTAAATCCAACATAAATCCAAAAATAATATTGTAGAGTTACCTGTACATTTGTTTACTTATAAAGACACTTTTCTCCAAAACAACTCATAATATTAAGCAATTTGTAGTGATTTGCCAATTTAGGCAGCTGGGTAATTTTTACTGAAAGGTTCAAGGAAAATACCCTGGTCAAGCATGGTGGGAGATGGGATTCAACACCAGGATCTTTAAGCCAAAAGACAGAAGCACAAACCACTCCATCGCCTAGTAAATGAAACTAATGACCATTTTCAACAAATTAACATTAAATTACATTTCATTATTACCCACTATGAAGAAGAGTTTCCTTTCAATTAAAAATGTTCCAAAAATAGTAACTTAAACCCCTTGAAGGATATTTAGGTTATTTTGTACTGCACTGGCAAGATGAAGTGAGACAGAGGTGAAAAATGTAAACTAAACAAAAATTTATGCTGCTGCCATACACGAAAAACAACCATAATCTTTTCTAGAAAAAGATCTTGTAGCAAAAGGGTCCATCTTTGCTGTGTACATGATGACAGGTCAACAGGGTCACCTCTGATGGAAAAAAAAATCATATTAAAAGTCAATAATAAATGAAGCATTTTCTGCTCGCTCCACTTCCCCAAGAAATGGTAGCTATGATCACGCAAAGAGAGGTTTGTTTTCACAAAGCATGCATGTTAATTTTCAGTTCACAGTACTCGTGCCCAATTTGAGTTCATGGAATTTGCCATTTTCTAGTTGTTGGGGCCGGGACTGATTTCGAAGCGATTTGCGCTACAGTGCACTGAAAGGCCACGCTGCTCTGCCATGACTCTTTCCAAGGTATGTCTGCCACTTTTACTGCCGTTGGACTCACTGTTACCTGGCTGACTGTTCACACCCTTTCGCACCTTTTGCTCAGCCAGGTATTGTGGAGCAATTCCTCCAGGTGTCCCTGTTCCCTTTTACAGGGTCCAAATCCGCCACACATAAAGGGCAAACATTAACTAACCACAAAAATCCATGCATTAGACAGCAAAACAGCCCGAGACAGCGGCAGGTCTGATGTGGGGAAGGTGTGTGTTTTCCAGCCAGACCAAAAGTTTTCACTACAGAAATGGACTTTACAGTAAACAAACCCACAGTAATGCAGAGAACAAAATCCACCCATGCTAAACAAGCCTAAAGGGATCCAAAATGTAAATTTGATGCTCTGAACATTACTTCAGAAACAAAAAATGATCCCAAGTTGACAGAAGAATTAAATACGGTTAAACAGTTGAGATTCCACTCAAGAGTAGAACTTTCAAAAATGTCACTTTGCCCACCTTGCAACAGACAAAGGACCGAAACAAGAAAAATAAGCACTTTAATCCATGCACGGTACTAATATTTATAACATCCATCCCCAAATCTCTTTGTACAAAGGCTTCACATAAACAAAGAATAAACAAGAATAAAAAGTGTAAGAAAGAAGTGTAAAGAATGACTAAAAGGATCCTTATGGAACTGCACGCACTTACACTATATGAGAGAATTATTAGCTTAATATTTTTCCCTGCAGGTGAACCATGGGACTCAGCACCTTGTCAAAGCAGACCTATAATCTGACCCCCAATGCACTCAGCCCGTGCACACACACAGTTTACAGTAGGAATCTGTTATGTGCAAAAATGCTCATTTCCACAGCAAAAAAAAATCCAGCAACCAAATACACTTTGCACTTGGCAATACTAAAAGGCTGAAATGTTGTATTACACACACACACACACCTACCTATAACATTTATGGAAATATGCATGCTGTACTCTCCCTCGTACGGTAGTGGCTCTCAGTCCACACAGTAACACATCAAGTCTCGTTTTCGTTCATATTATTCGCCCCCCACTGCCTGTTATTAAAAATAGTTATTGTCCATGAGCTAAACAGTACACAATGTGCGTGAACAGCAGTACAGATGCGTTTCCAGCGCCGTTCTTCGCTCCAAAATATCAAAGCAATGACACGAGCTGCGCACACAGCGACAAATGCAGCCGAAAATAATCGAATTCGACCAAACAGCGTCAAGTTCAGCAAAACACCGTCGGATGCTGTAAAATGCAACAAATTCGTTGCCAAATTCAGGCGAATACTTTGGATGCCGTGAAAATGCCGCGAAAAACGGCAAAACACTGGCGAACTCAGCAGAGTCCTCAGATGTACCTAAATACTGACAAGTTCAGCCGAGAACACGAGAGAATGAAGCAAATGTGCTGCCGAACTGGGGCGAATGCAGTGAAGTGCCAGAAAATTCGTCCGAATCCAGACAAATTCATCATATTGCTGTGCTGTCAAATTTTGGGGAAATACGGTCGAACTGGGCGAAATGCGGCCGAATGAGCCAGACGCAGTCGAATTCAGTCAAGTATGCGGGCATTCACGCAAGCACCGTCCAGTTCGGTGGAATAAAGTATAACAGGACCTCGGGCAGCCCGACAAACGTCAGAATGGAGGAGAATTGAGCGCAGCGCGGGAGCCCGGCAAAAGGCCGTGGCGTGAAAGATGGAGAAGGTGTTGGGGTGTCGCCGGCGGAGTGACAGCGGCCGTCGAGGTGCTCTTACGGGCTCCCGCTGGATGCAGGGCAGCGACGTCCTCCTGTGCGTCCTGCCCGCGGGCTCCCGGCGTGCCATGTCTGAGGACGTCGCGGAGCCCGACCTCCTCCTCCTCTTGAAGGCGGACGCCTCTCCGCCGCTCACCGACGCGCAGCCGCCCCGCGGCGCTGCCGGCTCGGGCAGCAGCCGGTCGGCATAGCGCGCCAGCAGCACGCCCAGCACTCCGAGCAGGTACGCCAGGTACGGGCGCCAGGCGGGTCGCACCTTGCTCAGCGACAGCAGCGACGCGCTCCGCACGACGCCGACTAGCAGCACGACCGAGAGCCCGCGCTCGAGTCTCACCACCATGAGTGCCCCCCCGGCCGAGCAGGCGAGCGCCGCCGCGGTCGAGAGAGCGGGCTCGTCGGGAGCGCGCAGCAGGGAGCGCGCCGCCGCGTCCCCCAGGTGGCACGCCGTGAGCGCGAGCAGCGCGCTCCTCACGGGCACCGCGCGCCGCGCCGCGTACAAGCCCGCCCAGAAGAAGGCGGCGAGCGGCGCGAGAGCGGCGCACGCCGCGTGCCACCAAGCGAGCAGCAGCTCCCGCGCGCAGCCCGGTCCGCCGCCGGGGCTCGGCTCCGTCTCGCGCTCGGCGCGCGCGTCCCACAGCGCCAGTGCCACGGAGAGCGAGCCCACGCACGCGGCCGGCGACAGTCTTCTCAGGGTCCTCCCCCACGAGCCCCCCCCGCGGCGGGCGCAGCTCACGCGTCCTCTCGCGCAGCCGCCGCGCTCGGCGCACGCCGGACCCTTCGCCGGCGCGCCCGCGTCCACGTCCATCGCTGCCAACTTGCGGCTCGGGCGTCGGAAGTGCAGCGCGTCGCCCCCACGGTGCCGCAAGCCGCGCTCCTCCAAAGCACAAAAAGACAGAAAGAAAGAAAGAAAGAAAGTCGGCGTGTCCGGACGGGGCCGTGCAGGTGGACTCGAGCGCGCCTTTACTGCATCTTAGCGCACGTGGGGGGGCGCGCGCGCACACGCCTCCGCGTTCTCGGGCCTACTTGGTGTTTGTTGGTGCTCCGTTTGGTCCAAAGGTAAAACGCCAGCAAATGGTCCCGATAAATCCCCCAGGAGCGGAGTAAAAGAAAGCACCCAGGGGGTGGAGTGGAGTGTTGCCCCACCACTCTAATCAGTTTGCTTTATTCACCCCCATTAAAAGTGTGCACGTCGACGGCCTGGCTTCCTATTGTTTTTCAAGCAGTCAAACTGGTGCTGCACATCCTCACTGGACTATTAATAAGCAGCCAGGTCAAAAAAAAGTCCCACACTCTAATATTTCCTTGGCCCGCCTTCAGCTTCCATTACGGCACGCGTTCGCCGTGGTATCGTTTTTATAAGCTTATGCAACGTCACAACATTTATTTCCGTCCAGAGTTGCATTCATTTTTTGCCAAGATCTTGTATCGGTGATGGGAGACTCGGACCGATCAGTCCGAAGGGCTGATCTTCAGAAGACACGAAAACTTCCTGGAACCTAAATCCAGATGTTGATAGAAGGTTTGAAGAAAGACAAACAATTATTCTGTGTTGACTCAGTTTGGAGAGCAGATACAAATCCAACCAATGTGATCTGGGACAGCAAAGAGGTTAAAAAGACATCTCCAGGTATTCTTTTCACTGCAGACTCCTTAAAGGCTGAGAAAGAGGTATGGAAGGTAGTCAAAAAAAAGTTTTATATACACATCATATATGTGTCCATTTAGAGATAAACTGATATGTTTGCGAGAAAAACATTTTGTTTTACTTACTAAAAGGGCCCCAGAAAGTTTGTATATACACTTCCCGCCCTTAAAAAAAGTCACACACTCTGAATATTTTGTTGGACCGCCTTTAGCTTCGATTACGACACGCATTTGCCGTGGCATCGTTTCGATAAGCTTACGCAACGTCACAACATTTATTTCCATCCAGAGTTGCATTCATTTTTCGCCAAGATCTTGTATTGGTGATGGAAAAGTCAGACCGCTGCATAAAGTCTTCTCCGGCACATCCCAAAGATTCTCAATGAGGTTAAGGTCTGGACTCTGGGATGGCTGATCCATGTGTGAAAATGATGTCTCTCTCATGCTCCCTGAAGCACTCTTTCACAATTTGAGCCTGATGAATCCTGGGATTGTCATCTTGGAAGAAAAAAATCCATTGATGGAAAAACCTGGTTATTCAGTATATTCAGGTAGTCAGCTGAGCTCATTTTTTGGGCACATAACGTTGCTGAACCTAGACCTGACCAACTGAAGCAACCCCACATCATAACACTAACTTAAATCCAGGTGGTGACTTTTTTTTTTTTTTGGCCGGGCAGTGTATATTCCCTCTCCGTGTTATTTCTATATGGACACTTGCTCACTTTCCTTGCTCCAAGGACACACTTTTCGCTGTCTGCCTGCTAGGCCGAACACACACGATCCTGGCACCTCGCTGCAACAGGAGGACCCCACGGAAAGTTCACACTGAAGGAATGAGTGGAACAAGGTAAGGTTACCCACTTTCACAGATTTACCATGGTTCTGTATGGCCCAGAATGGTGCAGTCCTGAGATTAGTGCCTTGGTGCACAAATTGAGGACAAAACAAACCAAACAAATGTAAAAAGTAGTCAAAAGGAATCAGATTAACATTAATGAATTAGTTTCATTCATTCATTATCAGTAATCATGTGTCAGTACAGTCACCAGTCCACCTGAAACACATGTATTTGGATTGTGGGAGGAAACCAGAACACCCAGAGAAAATTCACTCAAGAAGAACATGCAAACTCCAAACTCCACACAATCTGAGCCAAATTGAACCCCTGCACCAAAACACAGCCCATCATTGCCCTTCACAGGTGTTGTATATTCGTGAGAATTAACCTACAACAGGTGTAAGATTGGGCAAAATATACCGTGATACAGATCAGCCGCACTCATCAATGATGGTGGTAAAAAATCAGAAAAGTCGGAAACAGCGGTACTCTCGAATTTTGTCTCGCATTTCTATATTGGTTTTCCAGAGAAAAATAATGGTTTGTGCAGTATCTAAGCTGTGCCAATCCTGGTTAGCAGACTGTAGATGTGGAGAAGGATCCAGCATTTTTGGCTCTTGCTGACGTAAAGCAGCAGCGTTTGCAATCTCGCTGACTGTACGTGTCTTGCGTCTGTCTAAACGCAACTCGAACGGGGCACTTGTGCCAAAATCACATGGCAGTCGCAAAACACTTTTCAGCACTTCATGTCAAAAATATTTCAAGTGCAGCTGAAAAGAAAGGGCTGGGTTGGACAGTCAAATCGCTTTTAATTGACACCTTCCTTAGTTACATCAAATGTATCTGACTAGAACTCAACAAAGCATCGGAGCTGATGGTTCAAAACAAAAATGACTAAAATGAACCTGCGCTGTCTTTTTTTCCACAAGATGACGCAAGGAAAGCACTGAGCTGCAAGTTCAGGAAAAGATATAAACCTACTGCTTCAGACAGTATTTTGACTGAGAGATAGCCAAGCCTTTTTGGCCTTTTGCATACTCATAAGATAACGTATGTGAAATGCAACCCTAAAATAATCCCTGATTTTGTCTTATGTCTTTCCTGTGCTTGTAGGCCTTAAACCTGTTAGTGACTGTTGATAAAAGTGATAGCTATGCAAATGGGATGCTTTTTCAAAATTTCCTTTTTGGAGTGCACAGGTAGTCACAGGCCCTACGTGTGTAAGACTGCTAAGGAGGATAACATCAGAACTGGAAGAGCTGGCAGCAAGTGGATAAGACAAGATTGCAGGTTCAAATCCCACATAGGTGAAAGGCTCCTGTGCCCTTACGGATCTGCATCCTGGTGTCGGCTGTCCTTCTACATCTCTGTTGCTGCTGTCAGTTCAGGTCCAAATCCAAGCAAATGTTTTTGTCAGGACTGCAGAGGCTCCGGAGAAGCTGGTCTTCGTGATCCAGCCGTTTCTCAGGCAGAGGCCTGGACTCCACAGCCACCATCTCCATGATACAACTCACCAGCATGGAGATGCAAGGACACTGGGCAAACGGATGATCAATCTGCGTGTGCGGATGGGCTTGCTGTTTCGCAGTTGTCGAATTTTCTTTCACAGAGGTCGTAAAAAACAAGAATGCCGCTTCTGGTTAACTAGGCACTGGCGAGTCTCAGCGTCTCAGGTCTCTGGCCACAGCATATCAGTTCACAGCACGACTGAGGCGAGCGAGATCGTGAAATACCATCTACCACGATCACAACCAATTCGCATCAACGGAAAAGCTCTGAAATGAGCAGCGCAAAAGGAGCTTCTCCATAGCACCATCTCCATATCTGAGGGCTACAGTGTTGTCAGCAATATATCTCGTGACAGTTAGATGGTTGCTGAGACCATTATTTCTGCTGCATAGCAAGTGCGATGCCAGGCTCTGGAAGGTTCAGCTTGATCTTTAGGAATCACTACCATTTCTGCTGCCTCTTTTTAGAGACATCTTAGATGGACTGGTTAGCAGTTCCAGAAGAACAAAATTAAAACTCAATCTGTCTGAGGACCTTTGGCCATAAGAATTATAACTAAAATTCAATGCACTCCTTTTCATTGTTGTTCAACAGCTTGTCTGGATGTAAAAATCAGTATTTACCCGATTCTGTATATCTCTGTCAGTTTCTGTACGTTTAACAGCATGTGATATGAAGGCATTGAAGGGGATTTATTTTTGTATAAAAATACCACAGTTTGGATGTGAAAGGTCAACGAATCCTTGACCTCTACATTTTTATAGGGCCCCAAACCGTCATTTCCATTTGCTTGAAATGTTTTTCCTACTGAGGTGATGATCAGGAGGAAATGACACGGAAGGGTTGTGGGGAAGGTGCGCACCATCTATATATGCAGTATATATCCAGACTGTCATGACATCACTACTGGTGCAGATGCTGAGATGATATTTTTGTTTGTTTCAATCATTGTTAACATGTATGCTGGTTTTATATTGTTAACAAAAACAGTGCCATCTCACACGCGGTCACTTCTGCAACCTTGCATGCCCAGCATACCATGTTGATCAATACATGAGAGATGCTATAAAGAAGCAAGTATTGACTAATCCGAGTACTGCCAGCTGAAAAGGGCATAGTCATACATCTATTTGGAGTTTAGACAGGGATGCAACGTGATATCTGTATCAGCAGATGTTTGTTTAAATTAATTTTATCAGTGCTTAGATTTGACCGATTCAAACCGATATTTGATGAGGCATTAATTTGTGTTTTCCGGGTGGGCAGAATTGTTAAGCGATGCTGGGGTGTGGTACAAAAATGTCTGCGGTGTGGAAGTTTTTCCAAGTAAACAGGAGCAACATTAAATATGCCATTTGTGAACTTAATTGTTGTCAACAGCAGGAGATTGTTCAGTGCGGCTTCTGATATGGTCAAGGAAAAGCAAACCAGAATGAGAAGAAAAACCTCCAAACTGCTGTAAAAACAGAAGGATGCACTTACAGGAAAAAAAGTTACTTAGAAAGTGGTGTCATTTATTTCTTTATCATTCTGTCATTTTATCATTTTCATTAATTCAACAGTTTTTTTTGTGAAAAAAATAAAAGTAGCATTTAAGGCTAAGCCAAAAAAGTTATTAAAGCTAAATGTGGTTCAGCAGATGGTATTTCTTTTAATGACTGTATAGGGTTTGAAATTATACACAATGTGTTACATTTGTCTGTAATTCTCATCTAGGCAGACTTAATCCCATTTTTTCCTCCGTATTTTACAGATGCGTATATCCGTATTGGCAGAAATGATCGGCTATCGGCACAAAACTCCTGCATCGGTGCATCCTGGTTTTGCTAAAATAAAACATCCTCTATGCACCAATGCCAGACAAGAGTGTCTGTTGCAGCTCACGTTGGACCTCTGATAATCTAAGCAGCCTCTTGAAATTAGTCTTCATAGCTACAGATTCCTGACTTTACCCAACAGGAGGTGATACTCTGCATTTTCTCAGAAGATAATCGGCCTTGGAAAGGCTGGTGGACATTTATTGGCAGTCAGGCTTAAAAAGTTCCAGGTTCTGAAAACACCACCAGTCAGGTTTTAGCCGAAACAAAATCACAGTAATTTCTAAACACAACAGTGTTCACATCTAGGGTTAGCAGCGGGGTTGGAAGCATTGGTCGGTTCAGATCATCGTTACTTAGTGAAAGAAATGCGCTGCAACTACAAACCCAGCGGCGGAGGATGCTGGATTACTGCAACAGATTTCGTTTCTGGTCACAACACTGTGCTACTATACCAGCAGCAGGGTGGATTGGAGGTCCCAAAAGCACACAGCAGGTCTGAACATTAGGTGGGACACAGCTGCTGCCCTCAACCAGGATACTTTATCTTGAGTGGTCCAGCCAAAATCCAGCTGGACAAATATTTGACAGAATACACACAAGCAGTACGCTGTGCAAATTTCCTGGAGGGGGGGTTTCTCCATTAAAACGTTATGTTTTTGATGTGTCCTTACGCCATAGAGTATGAGGAGATGGGAGGAGGGATTTAAACCAATAATGTCCCTATTGCTTGTCCAGGGAGAGTCTTTGGCTGGAGAAGACTGAAAACATGGCAGCATGTCGACAGACTGCACCGAACTGTCAGACCACAGGTATCTGATTATTTAGTCACTTTATTAAACCCAACATGAGCATAGAAGAGAATATTGGTGAATGATTTTAGGCCAGGTATCTACTTATTTACGTATTTATGTACTTACACAAGAGAAAAACGGCAAGAATAAAACTACAGAAATTCAACACAATGTGCTGGGGAGGCCAAAAAAACCCAACAGACTTGTAGCAGGACCCCCCAACCCAATGTGAAAAGAAGGGTTAAAACTTATCAGCAATTCACAACAAGATGCTGGCAAATGAAGATGCACTAAACAAAAATATTAGACAGTGAACAATAAACAAACGCCCTTCTATTTATTAAACATACGTGATATATTTTTTAAGCCATTCTTGAATAACAGGGCAGATGAAGTCTATTTTAAAAGGGTGGCAAGATTGTTCCCTGCATGGGGATCTCAAACTCAAAGTTACTGAACAAAATGTAGCTTTCCTTCTTTTGTTTTCTGCATGAATATTTGTTTCCTTTACTGTCTTCAATAATACAAAATAAGACCGTATATCATGTTGACACGGCAGGCAGCGTGGTGCCGTGTAATGGCTCTGTTTGTTCAAGGGCAGCCAGGAACAGCATGATGGCGTCCACCTCATCTGAGCGAAGCCCCTTGTACAAAAGGCAGCTTTCACACGACACTCGGCGGACAGGAAGGGGGCCAGGGGGCCCGGCCACTCGATCCCGGCCTGCCACTCGTCAGCCTGTGTGTTTTCTCAAGCATCAGGAATGCTGTTCGGCGTGCACCTCGAGCACAGACATCCTGAGACCCATTAGGTCCTGGGCCAGAGGAGAAGGCAGGGCCCGTGGAGGAGTGGAGGGGGTGGCTCTTTCCCTGAACAAATAAACAAGCAGGAGAGCTCCGAGCGGGCCAGTGACCATTTGGGAAGGTGTGATGTCAAGCACCCCAGAGTGATGATGTGAAGGGTGTCCTTTCAGAACAGTTTAAAACACCCTCTGCTACGGGGAGGAATTCAAGATTCCAAGGGAATGGATCACTGAATCGCCTTTAAGGCTCGCTGGTGCCAGAGTCAGCGCAGAATGGCCTAGCACTTGTGTTTTTCTCAAGACAACTCTTTGGCTTTATACCTGAGGAGCTATAGGAGAGGAGGTCAAGAAGCCTGAGTGGAGAGGAACTGGGAGATGTACGTAGGGGATCCCGCTGCGTGAAGCCCATCTCAGAATAATAATCAGACTTAAAAACCAGCTTAAGTTTAGGGTTTTTCTTGCCTGTGCTTTTAGTGACAACATTTTTACATGGGCTTTCAAATAAGAGGAATGTGCTTTGGTAGTTTGTTCTGATTGGGGGCCATTAACACTGACAGAGACAAAGAGAGCTTTGACATGCAAGGCAGGGCTTCTTTTGGCAAAGTTTTTCAATTCTTTGCCAGACATGTAAATACAGACAAAAAAAATGAAGCGTGTCACAGGCCACGGTTGGTTTGCATTCTCTACACAGCTCTCCAGCCCATTCGCGCAGAGCTAGACCTGGGCCACACTCCGCGGCTTTCTCTGGATTCCTCAAAGGCAAGTCGTCTCCTTGTGGCAGCCGGCAAGCGTCCGCGCGGTTTGCGAGGCATTCGAACGATCTGCGGTATCTCCTGCCTCCGCATCTCCAAAGAGGAAAGCAAAGCACATGAGAAATTGAAGAAAATAAGGATCTTCTGATGACAGGGAAGTCAACAAAAGAGAAACACACTCTCTCCCAGGGCACCTCTGGTTGACATGTTATCCTCTGGTGTCTCCTCAATGAACACTCAGTTTCCCGGTACCACAGCTGCGGAAAACAGGCCACTTTAACACTTTTTCCTCACACATGATACATGAGACTCTTTGGCACAGTTGCCTGCTGGGTCACTTGTGGCCATTAAGATGTTCCCAGTTTCACAGGAATTATGTTGAGAAAAAGAGGGGGAAAAATTCAGTTCCAGTTAATCCATCACTACAAATTTCAGCTTGACCCTCTTTAAAATGTTTTGGAGACCTCCCTCCTAGGAAGATGGTGATGGATGAGAGCTGAATAAACATGGCAGTCTTTCACATGCTGAAAGCCTAATCCAGGAGGAAAGGACGACCCACATAGAGTAACATCTGCCTTTCAAATATGACGGAGATGGCAGTCTCAGTGAGACAGGCCTAAGGATGTAATGCCTGGTACCTGCTGTAGGAAGAAACTCAGTGATAAAGGAAAAGCCTGGAGCTAACAGTCGACTCAGAACGTTCAAACCACGTTTCTGCTCCCCAGCCTGTGGGGTATTCTCAGTTTTGGTGCATTAGAGCATTTCCCTCTTTCATGTCTTTGTTTCATTTCCCTTAATGTGTACATACAAACTATATATATATATGAGTAAATAATTTTTCTGGAGACGACATCACACATCTCAGCCACCAATACCAAGAATAATGCTTTCCTCATAATGGAAAATGCTTTCATCTTCCTGTCAGCAAATGTGCCATCTAGTGAGAATCCATTACACATAAAATAAACACTGTAACTGCTACTGAGCAACAGCACCTGATAACAGACCTTACCTTGAAGATACATAGAACTTCTTCCCAGTAGTGCATCAGGGGCAATTTCACCCACCCCAGGACTGAAGTACCTGACCTCTCTGTTCCCGTCAATCACAAACCTGTAGTTGGAAGTGCCATCCGGGGGGTGCAGACACCAGGACAACATAACACACACACCCTGAGCAGGACCCCATGCCGCTGAGTAGCCCAGGAGCTGGCCAGCAACCGTTTTGCTCACTGCCATGTCCATCGTAACCCTATACACTGAGTTCCCAGTTTATTAGGCCAACCCCGCATCTTCACACAAATTGTACATTCCAGCAAGTCATACATCATGTGACTTGCAGTATAAATAAGGCAGACCAGATTTTCTAGCTTCAGTTGCTCATTTGAGGGTTGGAATGGGCAAAAAAGTAGACCTTGGTTATTTTAAATGTGACATGATAGCACTAGGTGTGTCAGTTCTGGCATCTTCCAAATAGCTATCGTCCTCAGGTTTTCATGCATGACTATTTCAAGGGTTTGCTGAGAATGGTGAGAATCATGCAAACAGACAATCCACAAGCAGGCAAAACGCATCCAAATTCTACAACGGTCTGCAGATTGTCACCTTAGAATACACCACTTATTGCATTTTGTCTTGAATATCAGGTGCAAATGTTTTCAGCAAAAACAAAGAAAGTGTCTCCAGTGGGCCCATGAGCATCAAAACTACCCCCAAGGAGCAGAAAAAAGTTGTCTGGTCAGATGAATCCAGGTTCCTTTTGCATTATGCTGGTGGAAGGATCAGAACTAGACCCAAGCAACAAAAGTCCATGAAGTCATTCTGTTTGGTGTAAACAATACAGGCCGGTGGTGGCAGTGTGATGGTGTGGGAAGTATTTTCCTGGCTACGGTAGAGCCCATGATACCCACTGAAGAACATCTGAATGGCACAGCGTATCTGAACATTGTTGCTGACCAAGTTTATCCCTTCACGGGCACACTTCCAGTGTGGTAAAGTGCCAGGTTACAAGGCCTGCATCGTGGTTCCAGGAACATAACAGCAAGTTTTCATTGCATCAGTGAATTGCCCAGTCTCTGGATTGTAACCCTGTCAACTTCAAGATGAGGTGGAAAAGGGAGTTCACAGCATGACTATGCAGCCATCCAGTTTGCAGCAGCTACACAACACAATCATTTCCATGTGACACAACAGAACTGCATGAAACATCTGCCATCTTGTGGAAGCCATGCCCAGACAAATTCTTGCTGCGGTGAAGGCCAAAAGATATGCTTACTACATAGGTTTACCTAATAAACTGGCAACCCAATGTGAATATCTATAACTACAGACCCCTCAGCTGAGTACTACTGATGTTTCTAATGGGAACTAAAAACCCATCAACTGGAAGATACTGATACCTCAACTGGGAAATAAAAGCCCAGGGGAAATACTGACCCTTCAACTGGGAAATATTTACCATTCAACTGGGAAATGCTGCCCTCTCAATTGGGCTAAATCCAACTTGTGATGGTTTTGTATACGCATCTGTTTGGAAAAAGGCTTTTGGGGTGTGTCTCCACCTCAGTCAGTTGTCCAAGTTGCTATCACAAAGTGTGGTGGCCTCAAATATCAGGTGGCGGCTATGGAAAGCTGGAGACACGATACATAGCTGTCGGTGCTCAGGGACAGCAGAGAAAGTGTGAAGGTGTTCCGGACAACGTCACGTCTGCTGTTTTGTTTTCAGTTATGTCCTAAACATTTCACAGAAAATAAATACGTCACAAACATTTGAAACAAGGACTTTTAAGGAAATAAAAGTATATATAAAACTGAACTCCTCCTGCCCCTGTTCACGCTGTTTCCTAGACTGTCTAAAAATATTCAATAGAGTCCAACTTACAAAGGTAGTTCAAAGCTGAAATGGGCATAGGCACACAAAAAGTCCTTATTTAGTCTTCCCAAAAGCTGCCTTGACGTCATGTAATACAGGAAAAGACAGTCTTCAGTAAACAAAGAAAAACCTTAAAGCGCATAACTACTCAAATCTGTCATTTTTTAGGCATAGCAGCCATAAACCAAAGCTTGACTAACAAACTGATGACAACTAAGGCTCTGTGCATAGACAGCTGGGTTTGAAAATAATGAACTATTGGAACAAGTTCAAAAAGTGTCCTAATCTCCAGGTCTTAAAAAAATTATTCACATTCTATGAAAATGATTCCACTAGCAAGTAATGCGGTTTACCGCAGCATCTCACATCAAAATGTTATCGTTCGAGATGTTACGGATTAAGACAAATGCAGAAGCCTGTAGTGTTTTATTATGTTCACGCAAATTTAAATCAGAGTAGTCAGAAGCTGTCACCTGCTGTTCCTCAGTAACTCTACTAACACATGCTGTTGTGTATACCTAATAACTGAATAACCAGGCTAATGGATTAGTTATGGCACCAATTACAATTGTGGTAATTAACCTATAAAAATACACTCACCGGCCACTTTATTAGGTACACCTTGCTAGTACCGGTTTGGACCCCCTTTTGCCTTCAGAACTGCCGTAATTCTTCATGGCATAGATTCAACGAGGTTCTGGAAACATTCGTCAGGGATTTTGGTCCATATTGACATGATAGCATCATGCAGTTGCTGCAGATTTGTCAGCTGCACATCCATGATGCAAATCTCCTGTTCTACCACATCCCAAAGGTGCTCTATTGGATTGAGATCTAGTGACTGTAGAGGCAATTTAAGTATGGTGAACGCATTGTCATGTTACAGAAACCAGTTTGAGATGATCCAAGCTACTGGAAGTAGCCATCAGAAGATGGGTACACTGCGGTCATCAAGGGATGGTCGTGGTCAGCAAGAATACTCAGGTAGGCTGTGGTATTTAAAGAATGCTCAAATGGTACTAAGGGGCCCAAAGTGTGCCAAGAAAATATCCCCCACACCATTACACCACCACCTGAACCATTGATACAAGGCAGGATGGAGCCATGCTTTCATGTTGTTGATGCCAAATTCTGACCCTACCATCCGAATGTCGCAGCAGAACTCGAGACTCATCAGACCAGGCAATGTTTATCCAATCTTTTATTGTCCAATTTTGGTGAAGCTGAGCGAATTGTAGCCTCAGTTGCCTGCTCTTAGCTGACAGGAGTGGCACCTGGTGTGGTCTCTTGCTGCTGTAGCCCATCTGCTTCAAGGTTCAACATGTTGTGCCTTCAGGGATGCTCTCTTGCATACCTCGGTTGTAACAAGTTATTTGAGTTACTGTTGCCTTTCTATCAGCTCAAACCAGTCTGGCCATTCTACTCTGACCTCAACAAGGCATTTTTGCCCAGAAAAATGCCACTCACTGGATATTTTACCTTTTTTGGACCATTCTCTGTAAACCCTAGAGATGGTTGTGCGTGAAAATCCCAGCAGATTGGCGGTTTCTGAAATACTCAGACCAGCCCATCTGGAACCAAGAACTTCAGCAGGTTGTCTGGACAGTGTCTACATGCCTAAATGCACTGAGTTGCTGCCATGTGATTGGCTGATTAGAAATTTGTGTTAACAAGCAGCTGAACAGGTGTACCTAATAAAGTGGCCAGTGAGTGTATATTGGTCCTTCTACACGAAAGGCTTTGTGCAAACTCCAGATTTCTGCAAAGCATTTAAGAGAATGATGTGCTTTTCATAATTTAATATTCTTAACATTGTTCTATTGGCACTGAGAGTTCTGTGGGTCATGCAGCCAGATGCCTTGAGCACCATGGAAGACAATGTGGGTGCTGTTTACTTTTGGAATAAATAAGCTCTCTTTGCCATCACCATATATTTTTCATTGTTCCATCATTTAAGTGATTTTTCCAATTCACTGAAAATGGCTCCAATTTCAGTTTGAATATATTAACCAGAATCCTTCAGAAATACAACCACAGATGCTCCCTAACAAACTTCTGCCTGGATTTAAATTTTCAGCTGATGAAATAGAATGAAATGCAGGATTTATGTCTAAATTTACTGGATGGCTTTCTTTGTAAGTGAAATGTATATGAAGAAACCATTTCCACCAAGGACCCAAACCAAAGGTATATCTTACAAACTAAAAAGAACAACCAGCTTTTAAACATAAAAACCTTACTGAGCTGATGAGAAACCTGCAAAATTAAAAAAAAACTCATTCTCTTTTGAAGCCCTGCCCTTGTGTTTCACTTGACACCCTAATAAAAACTCCCTGAAGTTCTAGAAATCTGGACATTCGAGGTCACCCTTTCAACCAAAATACCAGAATACGCTGTGTCCGCAGCCACCCCACCCTCCGCAGCCCGCAGCGCAACCTCTTGTCCTGCGGAGAGATTTGTGTCGGGAGAGTGGTGGGAGGTCAGAAATATCCCTCTTTCGCTTCCTTTCCTTTTGTTTCCGAAATAAACCCAGCGCTTTGGGCTGCCTGGGAATGAGCTGTGTGGTGTTCCATCCATAAACAGCACCATACAATATCCATCAATATCATTTTACATATCGACAAAGATGGGATTGCTGTTTACAAACAGGCTCGTGTTGCAGACATCCTTCCTCAAATTAATCTGTGCACAGTGCCGTACCGCCGGTCTCATAGTCTCCTACAAAGGAGCAGGAGTTTGGTAAACTGCAGTTCAGCCATGTTGTCCAGTCATTCACATCAAGAATACCATGAAGGCCCGTTTCAGGGCTTCACATCGGACTGGATTTCCTCAGAGGAGTAGCATGAAATGCTGTCAGCATCAGTTTCTCCCTCGTGCTATCCGTCAACACGCCTTCAAGCTCCTCTTTGTGGTTCCCGTAAGATGGCTGTCCTTGCTTCATGAGCCAGCATATTCCCAAATTGCACGGCTTTGGAAGCAGGAGAGTTTATGGGACAGTTAGGTTCATTTCAACCAGCTTTACAGCCAAGTAAATGGCTTTATAACGTTGCTGGGTCTCTTATTAGCATCATCTCATCAATATTAGTGCTAAACACACATTATTGTTGAGGATTAAAAACACACCTGAAGGTACTTCCATCATCAGGTGATTTAACAGAGGCCTGCATCAGGGCAGTAATTTCACTTTTTTGTAAGTAGGCATTACGGAAGTGTATATGTGCTAAAGTCTGACAAACACACACTCACATGCCCCTTCTGAGAGGGTTTGCATTAGACTCAAGTAATTTGTGGGTGGACAGAGCACTTCAATAATTTAACCACTCAAATGGCGACCCTTTAAAATTTCAGCAGCTCTCCTGCTGAGCCTGGCTTTGCTTGGCCTGTAAATGCTGTGAAAGGAGGCCCTGTCTGAGAAACCAGTGACAGTGACAGTGATAAAGAACAACAGTTTTGAAGCTTGGTGCTTGTCTTTTAAAACCAAATAAAAACACGGGAAAAAACCCATCTAATGAAAAAAATGGAAGATTACTGTGATGCGCCCCATGCCAGACGGGATTCTGTGCCACCTGGAGAACCGTGGGATGATGTCGGATGGAAAGGCAGGGACGCACATTTACTGATGCTCTGATGGTTTGCCTTAGAAGCACAGATGAAAGCAGCCCTCAAAACAGTAAGCCTGATGGAAACTGACGCCTGTCATGTAACAATGCCGGGCCGCTGTGTTGTATATTTTTTAAATGGATTTATTCACCTGTGTATTTTTTAAATGTTAGCCATCACACTGATGTTGGGTGGGCTTTTATCCCGAAAACACCTCCATGGAAAGACAGCGATCGGCAGTGGTGATGGCCTTTTCTGGATTGGACTGCCTTAGTGCTCTTTAGCCAAAAGGGTTTAAGACAAACCCCTCCAGACATGGTAATCCATTCCCAATCTAATCTACAGGCTAGGAAACCCAACAAACCTTGAGATTTCTCCTATCTAAATTGGGAAACTCTCCTTCCACTTGCGTCACTGTGCAGATAAGCTCCCGGCTGCTAACCCTCTAGGAATCCAGCGAAAGGCAATTTTATCTGGAGGCAAATTGTCTCCCAGTAACCACTATGAGCCTCCCAGCACTCCTTAGTCTGGTGAAAGGAATGCTGTTATGGTGGCTCGGTCATTTCTTAACAAGTTAATGTGTTTCTGTTTCCATGATGATAGTAAACAGTACCTGCACTGTATAAGCAATGGGTTCAAGAGTCATTTGGACCTAAGGACAACTGCCTTACATATCAAGCCCTTGAACGTGAACCACGGCAAATGTGTTAAGAATAGCGGCGAGCACGGTCCCGGCACTCTTGAGGAACTTGTAGCCTCATGACCTCACCACCCCCATTCTAGTGCGAATAACCAGGAGGTCACTGCAGTACCACGGTGCTGCAATCACGAAGCTGACCAAAAGCGATAAAGCGTGATGTGAACCCCGCACATTATCTGACCTGGATATTTTTACATTTCTTTTAACATTTATGTCCTTTCACCCAAAACATATAATTTACTTTAAAACATATAATTTTTTTTTACTAATCTAGACAGTTAAGCTAGACTCTATGGATGAAAGCAAACATCAAGCTTAGACGGCCGACTTTCTAATCAGCATTTTTCACTTCATATTATTACAGATGACGGACGGTTTATTACAGGCAACTGGATGATATTATTGCTTCATTTATATTCGTGGTTAGTTTAATAATTCCTGTTTAATAATATAAATGAAGCAATAATATAATTACTAATATGGTCTCATATTATTGGGTCTTCTGGCTTAAAAGTAAAGCTGCTTGTGTATAGTGAGGGTAGTGTATAGGTGTCCTGTAAATGGCAATTAATCTGTCTTTAAATCATTCATAAATATGATCTTTGTAAAGCTTTTGCAATCTGAACAGGAAGAAATGCCTGAATGTAGACTCCCTCATCTGCAAAATTCTGCCCTGTTGAAACGGTTTGTTAAACATAAATTGGGCTGGTGAGCGAGGTAACAGAAAATAAAGGGAGGTGAGAAAGAAAGGCCCTTCCACACTGTGTGGCTGTCCAAGAGCTCTCGTGCTATAGAAAAACAAGCAAATGTTAATCTAAGTATTTCTTTGACACCCAGCATGCTGCCCTATTTTTGTCCCAACGCATTGATGCTGCAGTGATGTTGTGCTCTGTCACGCTTCTGGTCATGCTCACACGCTGCTTTTGCTGGATTTTATGAGCTTACTTGTGAGGCACCTTTTGCTGCTGGTCTGGCGTTTTGTGGCTGAGGTGAAGTAGAGGGCATTTGGGAACATGGCTGAGCACGACAGAAGATGATCATAAAGGCCCCAAGCACCAAGGTCACTGTGAGGTCCGAAGGGCTGCTCTTCAGAAGACACGAAAACTTCCTGGAACCTAAATCCAGATGTTGATAGAAGGTTTGAAGAAAGACAAACAATTATTCTGTGTTGACTCAGTTTGGAGAGCAGATACAAATCCAACCAATGTGATCTGGGACAGCAAAGAGGTTAAAAAGACATCTCCAGGTATTCTTTTCACTGCAGACTCCTTAAAGGCTGAGAAAGAGGTATGGAAGGTAGTCAAAAAAAAGTTTTATATACACATCATATATGTGTCCATTTAGAGATAAACTGATATGTTTGCGAGAAAAACATTTTGTTTTACTTACTAAAAGGGCCCCAGAACATTTGTATATACACTTCCCGCCCTTAAAAAAAGTCACACACTCTGAATATTTTGTTGGACCGCCTTTAGCTTCGATTACGGCACGCATTTGCCGTGGCATCGTTTCGATAAGCTTACGCAACGTCACAACATTTATTTCCATCCAGAGTTGCATTCATTTTTCGCCAAGATCTTGTATTGGTGATGGAAAAGTCAGACCGCTGCATAAAGTCTTCTCCGGCACATCCCAAAGATTCTCAATGAGGTTAAGGTCTGGACTCTGGGATGGCTGATCCATGTGTGAAACTGATGTCTCTCTCATGCTCCCTGAACCACTCATTCACAATTTGAGCCAGCCTGATGAATCCTGGCGTTGTCATCTTGGAATATGAAGAAAAAATCCATTGATGGAAAAACCTGGTTATTCAGTATATTCAGGTAGTCAGCTGAGCTCATTTTTTGGGCACATAACGTTGCTGAACCTAGACCTGACCAACTGAAGCAACCCCACATCATAACATCAAGTTAAATCCAGGTGGTGACTTTTTTTTGGCCGGGCAGTGTATTTATCTATGCGTGAGCCCAGACAACGGACAAGTCTGCTCCCAGCTTTCCTCAAGACAACAGTGAGCAGCACTCCAGAAGAGAGTTAATATATCAGCATTAAACATATTTTTAATAGTAGATGTAAATGGCAGATTAGTAGGAATGGCCACACATGCATGTGCAATTTCTGTAAATGTACTGTACATGGTACTGTGGCATTGCTGAACATGGTGAAACTAACAAGTGTGATGCAGCAAGTTTGTTGCAATAGTCAATTGCTTACCTTTTGTCTTGGTCAATCTGGCAAATAATTATGTTACTGAAAAAGAAAGGGGAAAAAATATACTTAACATGGCCATACAGTGGACCGAGCACTTTTCCTGCGAAAAAGGAGCACAACTGCTTTCACAGATTCTCTTCTGAAAGAGATTAGCATCATGATTTTTTTTATATTTACAGTATATAATGTTCAGAAATGTTAAAAAGTGTTTATGTTTTATTTGTAGATGTGGCACTTATTCACCCCCAGACCACAGAATTTCTGGGTAAGAAGCTCTGCTTCCGTCTAGCGCCATGTTTGGACTACGTGCAGAGATCTTGGCATCTGGCTCTGACGTCACCACCAGCTTAGCCAGAAATCGCACCGTGCTGCTCATTTACATTCTTCTCAGCGATCATTCCAACATGAGTCGCAGCCAGATTGTGTTTTCTTCTTGACACAGATGTCTTACGCTAAAAACACACCCGCAGTCGCCTTCGCTGTCTGTGATCTTTATAAAACCCAAAAACTGACAGCAAGCACATCATGTTAGTCAGCATGCGATCAAACCATTTAATGAACAATCGTGAAATATAAAAGGACATTGAAATGTGTAACTGGAATATATTCGAGTACAACTAGACACGGCATAAACATAGATCTTACAAACATAAACATAAATCAATGAAAAACAGTTGTACACACTTGTGCACTTGTGTGCGTGTGTGTGAGAGCTGCTGAAGATGGATGACGGTGTCTTATATATATGTCATGTGACAATAATAATAATAATAATAATAATAATAATAATAATAATAATAATAATAATAATAATAATAATAATATACTAGTATATAAGTTACACACAACGTAGTGTGAAGCAGGACTGCAGTGAGATGACAGGGAGCAAAGGCAGCTGTGATCATTCCCACAGTAAAAGTGTGTGACTATGCATTAAACGTTCAGTCATTATCGCGTCCCTACGTTTCCCATTGAAAGGAGCCACCGAGCAGAGGAGTGAGTGTCAAACTGCTTAATCATGAACAAACATGCTGGTGGAGAAGAAGCTCGGCCGACTCAATGAACCTGGTCCGATCTCCGATCACCGTGTAACACGGCCGTCCTGATGATGTGCGGCCTGGATCGAGACTCCCTGCCACCACCCTGCCGTCATCGTGGAGGAACTTGCTGACTGATTTATGAAACCTTCTCCCTGGAACGGGCCCTGTTGCTCAGACCTTGCAAATCAAAACAGCAACAACAAGCGGAGTTGCGCGTGACAGAAATTTCTGGCATGTGAGCATGATTTCAGAATCGTAAATGAGCGAGCAGCTAACATGCTGATAGAATGCAAGTAAAAAATGGAGGAACACGTGAAATGCAGGCGGCCCCGCCGCTATGCGTTTTAACCGTTCTGTAGCAGTGTGGGCCAGCAGAGTGCCAGCTATTCTCCAGCCTGCAGTTTTTCTTGTGTTGGACATCACAATGGCTTTAAAATATGTTCTGAAGACCGATTTACGACGTCTTCTCTTAAAATAACCCCCAGCACTGTGCGATTGTGATTGTTACTGGTGAAAACAAGATATAAAGGCCACATGTAAGCTGTGCTAAATGCGAGGAGATCGAGTGTTTGTGCAGCCTAGCACATCGAAAATGGACACATTTTAAGCCAAGATTCATAGGCCAGACACAGGGCTTTTCGACGGAAACTCACTCACAGCAGCTGGCTGAAAACCCTCAACTGTATAATCTTCTGTACTTGAGAAGGAGGCGCTTTGGCCTGAAATACAGGAAGGATGCGTGTGGCAGCTCTCTGTTCAGCTACCCTGAGGGTCCTAGAGCCAACGGATGGTGTGGATCAAAATCAGTCTGCACCCAACACCCTGTCACCCAGTTCCCATCATGCAGGTGACTCCTGGTCACAGGTATTCTTAATGGAAGTTGTAGCTTTGGATGAGAAGGTTCACAAAGATCTGGCCAAAATGCTGCGGGCACCTCTAGTTGGATTATTGCACAGCAGAAACTGAGGTGAAGCGCCTTCCTCAGAAGTTCATCAAAAGGCAGGAATTGCTGTCATGCTGCAGTCGTAGTCTGGGACCGACTTTAACGTTTGGTGGGCTTTTATGTAATTCCATCTAATGTGTATTTTTTTGTACAGCAACTCACTCAGCAGTCATGTGGTAGACATGGTCCTCAGTGCCAGAGCGAGGACAACATGAAGTCACGTGCTCAGCATTACATGATGCCGTCTCCATGCATGCATTTTTGGGAGACCACCCAAGCAAGCAATCTGTGAGATTTCCACATGCCGCTCTGAGATCTCTCATTGTGACATTCTTTTGGAAGGAACAACGCTCAAACGTGTGTGCGGTCTGCTTGAGGTTAACATTGCAGCCATCGAAATGTACATCTCCACAGCGGCATTCTTTTTCTTGTTACTATTTTGACCAAATGAAATGCACAGCAGTGCTGGCGATTCTGCTCACATTAGCACAAACTCAGAAACAGCTACACGCTCCGACTAGAAATGACAACTTCTGCCGCTGTTTTCGCCGAAACCTCGTACAGGTGCTGGCCCCCCTCTGAGGCAGGAATTATTTATCAGCGTATGGGGAAATCAATATGACAACAGCCCCGGTGTGTACAGCTCTTTTGTCTGAAAGAGTTTAACACCCTCAATTGAGCATTTATAGGGTGACAATAAAGCTGTAAATCCAGGTGACACAGCAGACAGTGATTCCTGCAACACAGCTACTCATTAACCTGCACGGCGCAGGTGATGCTGGGCTATGCGCTCCTCAGCCATGTCTTTGACACAGGCAAATGTGAACTGAGGCCTTTTGCTGGGTGATGCTCCTTAAATCGGGTTCAAAATGCCAACAATGAGTGGCATTTCGTAACGCAATTTGAGCGACCCAAGATAAATAAGGTAAGTCGAACAAAAGACAGTGAAATGCCAATATAAGCAATGGCTTTTCCATTTGAGCTCTGGCGATCGAACAGCTTTGACAAGGAGCATCCTACGCAGTTCCATCACTGCATGGAGCTATGCGTGGCATTAAATTCAGTATGAACTCAAAGGCTACAACCATTCTGTATAGTGGGGAAGAAAGGTGCTCCACCAAAGCTGCTCCACGCTGCACATGGAGGTTTCTGTCAAAGCAAGAGGGCATTTTTCCCACACAACCCTATCGCTGACCCTCTGTAGGTTATCATAGCAGTAAAAATCAGCTGTGTTCTTAGAGCGCCATAAAAGTTCAGGCATCAATAAATCTGCAGGCGTCACACATCACACCACCAGCAGCCGAAGATGCTCTTCCTCCAACTGCTCAGAGCAGAAGCCCTGATGATCCACAGCTCATTTAGAAGATCTTAAACTTCACTCGAAAAAAACTAATAAATTAATGTGGAGAAAAATGCTCACAAATTGCAGGTAATTTCTTTCCGGAAGCCGCACGAAAGGTTTGTGTATGACAGGTGACAGCAAAATAACCCACTGTGTCGGTATTGTGCTTTCACAGAGAGGAAAGTTCAGGTTTCCATGCAGAGCTAGAATTCAGTGCAACTTTTGTTCGTATCTGACACCTGTATGCGACAACAGGATCACTTTTGGCAGGACCTTCTCTGGCTCGGGAGTACTGACCATAAAACAGGCAGTGCTCCGCTTAGGATTGATTTGTGTTCCTGGATCTGGGTTCATAAAATGAAATCTTGGAAGTTGGATATGCAATTACCGCTGCAGGACAAATTAAAAAAATTCCTCCACGCTCACATGTACTCGTACACGTGAAAAATTAGTGCCATATTTGACCATAACACGGTTTAAAGGATATTATTTTGTCGTATGTTGAGGGATACCTGCACCAGCGAACGAGGGGTCCAGGATCTTGCTGAGAGCCCCAGACAGAAACTAAACCTAAAATAAGAGCCATATTCTTTTTGACCACAAATGCACACCCCGGCTGTGGCGCTGGCAGATATCGACAGCTTACTTTTTAGCACAACACGTGTGATTTCCTTTGTTTGCTTTAGTGAGGTTTCGGCAGTGATGGAGCTGCTCGACAGAGGCCAAAGGTACAGCACATGATAGGATTCATAGGACTTTCACACAGCACAGCACTGATAACACCTTGTGGGACAATATGATGCATTTCATCACTCCTGACAGGTATATACCAGCGCAAGTAATTTTGGAACCACTTACAAGGAACAATTTGGACAAGAGTTTAAGCTAGACATCAAACGCATTACACAGATGGCTAAAACTGGGTAAAAATTACCAGATAGTCATCATGTTTTTAGAGCTCAAATGTGAAAGTTCATTGAAGCTCATGAACAAAATGTCCCGACCACATTATTGCACTTCTCATACAGTTGTACCATGAAACTCATTTCATGATATTTACTTGTTGTCTTACGAACCACAGAAAGCCATCAACGTCATCAGCACCAAAGATGCTTAATTTTGCCCAAATGTTAAACAATGCCAGTCCACAAATAAGCTGGTAAAAAATTTTAGCTACCATGGAAAAAAAAAATCGAGACATGAGGTTGAAAAAAAGTAGCTTTTTTCCTTTCTCTCTTTCAGCCGTACTTAAGAAAAAGAAATCATCATTACCTTGACATAAATGAGCCTCATAAATGAGAGGGCAGGTACCGCAGTGGAAAGTTCCAGAGTCTGTAAATGTGCAGCTCGTGCTTTATCCATTAGGTTCTGTTCTGCTTCTTCTCTACCACTTGGGCTTAGGCTGTAAAAAAAGGCCAATGTGCCATTTAGTACAACCGCTTAAAAATTTACACCAACGTCAGATCGGGAAAAGTTTACACACGTTAAAAAAAAAAACGAAAAATTTTCGGAGAAAAAATGAAGATAACCGAATTACAATGGAATCAAGTGCAAATAAAAACTGTGGCACGAAATGCGGCCCTTGTCAGTGAGGGGATCAGACTAAATGCAGAGTGACAAGCGTGACTTGCTGTGGGACCCGTCCAGCTGGACGTAGCACTCGCTGGACATCAGCCCCGGGACTGAGACCTGAGGGAGAAGCTGTCCGTTTAGGTGTGTGGAGATCAGTGGGCCGTTAACCTCCTGGCCTGCTGGATGCCAGCGCAGTGCCACCTCCAGCGCTCACAGGGGCAGTGGAGGACACGTCGGGGGGTTCGAGAAGGGGAACTGCCAGCACAGTCAACATCGTGGCATCCAGCTCTCAGCCACGGTCCAAGCAGAAGGTCACGCAGAAAGATCACACTGCTCTTCAGCTGCACCATGTACCTCGTGTGCTCAAGAAAGGGGAGTGAAATAAGACACGGTCACGGGGTCCGCCACAGGCTGTCAGGCAGAATGACCAAGTGCAGTGTCATCCTGCGAGACCCCCTGTTAGGTCACAAATCCCCCTCCCTCTCGACAGCAGCTCCCAGGGCGGATAAAGGCGGAGGACGTGAAACGGCCCTGCTGACATTTAGCGTTATTGAATGCTAGCATGTTTGGAGGACCTCAGAGCTGGGCTGATCTTACCGTAAGTGACAGAGCCATCCCCTCGCCCTCTTTCGCTGTCCCAGCGTGAACCTCCGCTCCCCGCCCCCACCCCACTGCCACTCATGGCACATCATGCCGCTTGCCCGCCTCCCCTCTCGCCCTATGCAGGCCATCTTCCGCGGAGCCCCGCAGCACAAACGCAGCTTCACCTCTGGGGCAGAAACGCAGCTGCCGCTTCCTCGGGACTGCCTGCAGCGTCATAAACTGTATGAGGCCGCCTGCCGAGACGGCGCTCGCCCAATGCGTTGCTCATGACTGCCGTCCGCAAAATAAACGTGGGGTTCAAACAGGGTTGATTCTTTGAGAATGCAAAAAGGGTAAAAGCAGCTCCACTAACTGGAATTACAGCGAAATGTAAAAACCTGGCACAGCAGATGCTGCTATTGTGCTCGTATTTTATTTTGCAGCTTGTTTTTTTTTTTTTTGCTCAATTATAAACCTGTGTATTTACTTTATAAACTTGGGTCCGCCATGTGTCCGCTGGGGTGTAGCAACTTCCTCGTGGATGTGAAGCCGTGCACCAACCACTGCGTGTTCTGCTGGAGCTTGTGGTTCATTCCCTTTGTCGGCTCCAGATGGTCTCTCAGTCTTGGTTTAGGACCTGTATGCTGCTCTACGGTTGACAGGCAAAGCAGAGCGGTCAACACCGGACTTGGCCATAAACTTCCTTCATCTGAAGCCCCAAGGGCAACGAAAGGTGTACACGGTGCCAACAAGAAGCTCAGACCTTTGGATAACTGGACTCAACCACGGAGAAACTACTGTCCTCGCAACAGTAAAAAAAGAGGACTTTTTTCCAGTGTTAGTTTTTCCTTAAATTGTCAAGACAAAACAACAAACCAGAATACGGTTCACAGGCGCTCCTGTCCAGAGACAAGTTTCGAATCCCACTGCAGCCTTGGAAAAACGTACTAAACTTTATTAAAGGCTGTAAAAACAAAACTTTAAAATGAATAATGTAAGTGCTGTACTGCTACAAGGTGCTGCGAATAAAGGGGGTGTGCAGAACACAGTGATGATTTTATGAAAACAGCTGAAATGTATCCCTGCTTCTGTGGCAACTTAACACCGCGCCTCCCCACTGCTGATGCCCAGGCTGCATATTTTATCCAACCGTCCTCTCATTACCCTTTGTATCTCAGCAGGAAAACATTTGCTGTCGATCGGAGGTGAGAGGGCAAGTAGGATTGCGGTTTTACCGCAGCGAAACCAGCGTGAAGTCCGGCTGCTTCGTGGTCGATGGCCGTTTCACCCTCTTGCGTAAGGCAACCTGTGGTGGCCGTCTTCTGCTGCACTCCTGCTATTAATACATCAACCCGACACACCGAAAGCTGCCACTTCCGGCACCAGGCTGATATAACTCAGAGCATGCCTTTGCAGGAAGGACAGCGCTAGCAAGCCTTTCTGCATGGACAGCCTATCCCCACCGGCACCGCGGGCTCGACAAGGAGGTGCCGGATGCGCCGGGTCCAGGGTCTTGCTGAGAGATGCTCAGACATCACATTTACAAAAGGTCCCAGCCTTGCGCCACCTTATCGGTCACGCTCAAGCGAGCCAGGCTGAAAGCTTTCACTCAGCAGCCATGGGCTCTGCAGATAGCAAGGCCTAATCTCCAGCAGATACAGATGTATAAATATAGTGACTGCTGACACTCCTCCAGAGGGAGGTTTTATTTGCCAACACACCTGGCCTCTGGCTGCAGTATTCATTGACTCCTGATTATTCTACACGAGTAGCTCAATGATCCTTTAATCCGCCGCCTCTCCCTTCTGCCCATCTATTAAAGTCAAGAGGGCATTTATCTTGATGTCAAGGATGGTTTCGCTTCTACTCGTCGAGGTTTAAGGGCCGTAACCATTGATAAATTCACTGACTTTTGATCCCGCTGCCAGCCCTGCTGCCAGTTTCCATCTCTTGCTGTCGCTGGTGCATCATGGGAGATTGAGGCCTGACATGCTTTGCCCTTCTGCATCACACAGCTCACACAGGATAAACAGGGCAGGAGTGACAACTGGAACAAAGTGCCAAGGAGCCCTCGGGTGCAGCGTGGCTCAGAACCTGTCAGTCATCTCATTTAAGGTAGCCCTTTTTCTGTGGGGCGGAGCATCAGGCAGAAGTCTGAAGAACCAGGAGGAAAGCAACTTCTCTGTCTCGTTGGCCATTCATGAAAGCTAAAAGCTGAAACCGCAGGGAGACGTTGGCCAAACACCAACAAGGTCCCCATTTAAGCAAAAGCACCTTGAGACAGCTTGCGTGAGTTTTTCTTCAACTTTACAGTTATAGCCTTTCTTTTGGCTAAGAGTTACATGTCCAGCACGCTGCAGGTTCCCAAAGCAGCAGATGTTTTTACATACAAGTGCAGTACAGTTTCATATCAACGGAAACTTTATCCCCATTGCACTCCTTAAGCCTAAATGTCGTAATGACTGTTACAAATGGGAAAACGTGTCAGAACAGTAACACAATTCTCATTGACACACACACACAACGGCTAACAAGGCCTGCCAGTGTCGGCGATCATTTCACAACATCTTTTTGCGGCTTATTGGGAACTGGGTCCTAAATTGTTAATTATACAGTTTTAAGTAATTTATCGTGTCTGCTTTTATGACAGAGGCATATTTTTAAATGTTTCCATTATGCGTTGGCAGCAACCCGGTGCCTTGTGCCTTTCGTTGTTTTTTTATAGATGGATCTTGCGTCATTGTGTGTGTGTGTGTGTGTGTGTGTTTGTGTTTCCTTCAGCCGTGATCAAGGCAGACACAAAGCAAGGCGAACGTGCACTTGGTGACAGCCTCTCCCTGGGATCTGGTTACTTCTCAAATGACCGCCACCCTGCATCCCGACCAAACGTGTGCTTCTGTACATCACGTGAAAACACACATCCTCATCACCAGCGTGAGCAAACATTGAGTAAGGCATGTCAGAAAGTGCAAAACAAACTGTCTTCCTTCCCAGGAGTCTCTCTGCTGAAAGGGGGGCGCAGAGCTCAATATCCGAAAGGCGTGACTAACTGCGCTCAGATTTGTCATTTCTCGGCCTTGGACGGTGTTGAAATGACATTCCGCAGAGATTGCGAAAGGCGTGGGTCCGCTTTGATGGGCTCTTGCTTCTCCCTGTCAGCCTGTAAACATCAACGGCTCTCATTGGTTCCTCATTTGTGGGCTGAAAACAATCCAAGGGCTTTGCAGGACACCATCACTGCAGCGCTGGCATCCCCAACTCTCGATCTCCAGCCACACCAGTGGAGTAGAGGTCAACTACCTGCGGTAGCAGCAGTTACGCCCCTCCAGCAGCCATAGTGCTTCTACAGACATTCCCTTCCTCATCATCAGCAATGCAGCATCTGCATTTGCTTTCATTTTGTAGGCAGATTCAGGAAAGGCGCACAGGTGAAGATGGCAGTATCGATGAGCTGCCTGTGCTTTGGGAACCGGGTGTCTGCATCTAAAGCTCTTCATCTGCTGTGGAACGCACTTTTAAGCTCCATGCTGGTTTGAAGAAAAATATCCCCTAAATGAATAAATGTGAAGGCACACTAGACCAACAGGGGTGGTAGTTAATGTCAGATTACCAAAATAGTGGATTACACACTTAAAATAACACCAGTGGCAATTAAAAAAAGATTAAGTCAAAGTTTCGTGGGACTCAACAAGGGGACAAAACACAGAAAAAGGCGACTGAACTGCAGCATAGAGAACATGCTTTAACCTTTTGTCTTCCACCTGGCGCTGGTGGTTGTTCCAGATGGGCCGGAGCTGCTCAGTGCTCATGCCCTTGTAGCTGTAAATATTTGGGAGCCCTGCGATACTCTCACTCTCAAAGGGAGCGCACCCTGCATCTGGCTGATGATCTCCAAAATTTTCTTCCTCCTCCTTCAGTCGGTCCTGCTCACACTTCTCGGCCATCTGTAATGGTTGTCAGGAAGGCGGGACCAGAGGCAATGGTGTAGACTGGCAGTCTGGATCCAGAATGTCTACCTAAGGAAGACCTGAGATATAATCTCACACCTTGGCCTGGTTGAAGTCTTTGGTTGCCACAGCAACAGCCCTTCTATCACTCTATAACGTCCAGGGCAGTGAAGGTGCGGGGGCAGTTAAAGGGGCACAGATGTGGATATGTTCTGCTTGGGCGAGGTATGATTGGTGGGTCTGTGTAGCAGGGAAATGTCTGTGACAGATGGAACGGAAGGGCATGAAGCACACCAAGGGCTCGAGATCTCTACAAACACCCCTGTGCGCAGAAGACCCAGGAGCTGGGATTTGACTTATCCCCATGCTGCTTCTAATTTATTAATGAAAACAAACTGACTTGTAAAACTGGATAATGAAATTACATATCCCATTACTTATGGGGAAAAATCCCAATTTGTTCCAGGCCCATCCTAGGTTCACCCTGAAATCAGCCAAAATGTTTGCTAATCGGCAAGGAAAAAGATGCACAACGCAGTTAAATAAAATAACAACATGCATGCAAAATATAAAAACTCATAAACTTGCAGTGATTGTGCACACAGACTGGGTTTAGGAGGATAACGGCTGCCTGTCAGTTTCAAATAAATTAGTATTTCCGGAAATATTAAAACAGAGGATGCAACAAGAAAGACAAAAGTACACATGTGACACTGTGGAGTACCAGGCTGCAGCTGAGATAGTGGGTACACTGTTCCCACAATGAATTGCATCTCACAGTCTCACTCACAACCACAGGCACAGTTTTCAGGCGCGGTTATAGGTTATTGCACTGCACTGAATGTGACGGACCATACGAGTGGTTTACCTGAAACCGAGAGACCAAATAACAGGGTATGCAGTGTCACCGACAGATCATCCCATGCGGTGTCATGCCTTTTCAGCAGCAGTCATCTGGTCAGCAGCGATGGGCACAGCATACAGCATGGACACACAGGGATCCTAAAAAACCACAGGTGTAACATAAGCACAACTAACGGCAACGTGCACCCCCCCACACCAACTCTATGGACGTTTGCACTGTACGGTGCCGTATTCCTCTCCTGCACCAATGACCGTTCCCGTGTCTGTTTCTTGCAGGAGAGCCAAAACCGTGACCGTGAACCGTGCGCAACAAAAGCGAAATAGGTTATTGACACCTTTAATGATAAAAAAATAAACAGAAGCCAGTCTAAGTTATGGATAACAATTATAAAATTCCTAAAAGTTTACTTTGAAAATAAAGAACATTAAAAAAATGTGGAAAACTTTGATACGTTATTTGTTAAAATAAAAGCAGAATGGTGCACACAGTGCAGTGGGAGGGGGGCTAACTGAGGTATGGACCGGACACCACAGCACCGTAACCTGGCAGATTCACGAGCAAACACCACAGTACATGCTGTCAAGGACAGAGTGCATGTGGGGAAGCAGTCTGACTCAGCAAAGTGGCGCTCAGGGAAATAAAACATGTTGAACAAACTGCTGGGGTCATGGGGGCTTCTGCATCGAAAAAGCCAGTGCTGCCGCATGGCCTCCAGCGGTGGGTTCTCATCATAGAGAAGATGACTGCGGTGACTCAGTATTTATCAGCTTTTTTTGAGGGGGGGGGTGGCCATGCTGAACCTTCCTCTTCCAGCTTAGTGGGTAATTTGGGGCCATTTCCTGCTAACAAGCCGCCAATTATTTTGGAGAACAAGAGGAAAGGGGAGGAATGAAAGTGGCGGAGGGTCCGCTCCCTCGATCAGGTACAGAGGAAAGCTGGATTAAGGCTGGCCTAAATAGCTGGCTTTAGACACATGGCTGCCACTTAAAGCAGCACGGAGCCCTGCGTTCTGCCCTCTGGACTTTTATGGGCCCAAAGGGGTGAGTCAGCAGGTGGACCAATTTTTTTAACAAAGAAGCCGAGCTGTGGGGGGCCACGGGGTTGAATAAGTCCTTTCCGGACTGTAAAGCATCTCCACTGGAACCGGGACTGCTTTGCATGCCCCTGAAAAACAGCCTCTTCCAACAAATCTCTGCTCCGCACTCACCTGCTAACAGGCCGGTCATTGCTTAGCACCAACAGCTTGCATGCAAGATGGAAGAAAAAGGCCTTAACAGGGCTTCCATTGTGCGCAGCCAACGTGCCATTATCCAAACCGAGAAGCAGCGCAAGTTCTGAAATCGCAAGCGAGACGTCTGGCATGTTTTCAGAAAACCTCATGTTTACATACTTTTCTGTTCCAGTAAAGTTCATCAATTAAGGACCAGGGCCTTATTACTGTTTCTGAAGCAAAGTCTCGGGGCAGAAATGATGACAGCCATTAAAATATCAAAGCAGCAGTGCATCCCCGGCGGGGTGGGCCTGGCGAGGCAAAGGGCCAGCAGTGCTAAAATGTGTGACACTTTGGAGACTTGGCTTGGCTGCATTGGCCGCTCGCTCTACACACAAAATTTGGAGAAAAAAAATACAGACACACAAAAACGCAAGTACTTACATTCATATTCATCCCTCCTGGCCCTCTGAACATAATATATGCGTGATTTTCCACTTGAAAGAAAATAGAGCGTGCGGCTCTTACAGTCCTCAGCTGAAATACAAGACACGTCGGCCTTCTCATGGGATCCTTGCAACTATCAGCGTAAATGTGAAACCAGGCAGACGGGCAAAGGAAGAGAAAAAAGCATCCCTCCATTTACATGCGCCTTGTAGAGGAAAAGAAGTTTTGTGCTTAGCATAAAGGGAGCGAGAAACCTGCAAAGAAGTGCGAGGAGGCCTTCCCGTTTGCCAGGAGAATCGTGTCCTCCTCTTATAAATGCGTGCTCTTACTAAAAGCTTCATGGTGTAGCGTGAATACAGCACCACAAACGAAAAGGAAGCCCTGGTAAGGAGGTCAGATGGGGGTCCAGGGCCGGTTGGGGTGGAATTCTGTTGTAATAGCTGGGGTATACAGTTGCGGTCTTACACACGATGAAGGACTGATGCCAGGCACTGAAAAATACCAGCGTGCTGCCACCCACCCTCCACCCTGGGGTGCTGGCTTCTTCATGTCAGTCCACCCCCCCACCCCCTGCAGAGCAGCACTAACCCTCACATCTGTTTCAAAGTGATCAGCCCTGCAGAGATTCTGGGTTTCAAGCTGTTTTCAAGAGGCTGCCTGTCCCCGAGTTTAAGTTCCTTCAGTTCCTTCCCATGTTTGGGTGGGTCAGCCCTCTGCTGAGCTTTGGGCTCCACCCACCATCTACACTCAGACCCCCAAGGTCCACCATCCCTCCGTGAATGTGCAAAACAGGTTCCACTGTTTGGAGCTTTAGAACACAGCTAGCAAACCTGTTGTGAGAAGAAGCCGAACGCTGGCATGTGGCACGGCATCAGCAAGTTGTTGCCAGTTCAACACACAGGCATCACTCCGGCATCTTTTTTCAATCACATCCCATTTGCAGGAAAAAAAACTGTCAGGAAAGTGATGTGATCTCTCGAAGTGTCTGCGAGGAAACACAGCCACCTCTACTAACTAGACTGCCCTCCATCTTGGACTCTGAGGGCAACAGCACTTTACCACAGTGGTCCTGTAGAGCCTCTTGTTACCGCTCGGGGTGCCAACCCGGCCGTCCCTTGGCGTTCAGCATTAACAGGTGTTTTATTTTTGTGTGGAAAACTAAAGATCAGATACGTCTCGCCATACAAAGAAACCTTTGTCTGGAGCTTTTATTTCTCTTGTGTCCCTGGAAAGCGTTCAGTATGCGTGCGGTTGACTGCGGCTCGCTTGTCTGGCACACGGCAGAAGTCACTCCAAGTCCACACACAAAGAAATGCAAATTAAACACTTCGGAACGTTTTACCGATGAAGAGGCCTTACGAGAAACAGGATTGTACTAGCAACTGAGAACGGAACGCAACCAGATGGCGGCGACCGGGTTCAAGACCATGTGAGCGTGTACAGTGGGGAAGACCACCAAGGGGCAGCGGGAAATTAACCTTAACCCATCTGAGCGATGAACTCGACTTACTGAGCGAGAACATCCAGTGTGTGGAGAAGAACCGTATCATCTCACCTCCTTTGTGGCCAAAAGCTGGCAGTCTGGAAATGGCCAGATAAGCTCTCCTCACTTGAAGCCAAAGAGCACAGAGTCTAGACACAGGTCTGGCTGATAGGCCGATTTGCACAGACTGAGGCTGGGAAAAGTGTGTGAAACCTTTGTTTAACAGCCCTATGGGAGATGGACGCACTGAGGTAATCCAACAGCTCCAGATGTGCAAAGTGGTGGAAAAAAAAACCTGCCCAGTACACGATATGGGAACCTTCTTGTAAGGAGGGATATTATGAGAGTAAGGAGGACTTAAAGTGACTCCCCCCCTCCCCGAACTCCACCGGTCTGCCAGCTCTCGCCACCCCAAGTCATTCGGTAGTAATTTATACTGCGCAGAAGAGCTGAATGAAAAAAGGCCTCCGGTGCAGAACAGCAGCTCCTCTTCAAAAAGCACATGTAGTAAAACAGGAGAGGCAAGGCATTGGCTTATAAAGGTCAAATTATTCTTTCTTTATACGGTCATTTAAAAATGCACACGTTTCCTGAAAATGGGTTTACACCCTCGAACAGACCCAGCCACCCACAACGCCCTGGATTCTGCAAGTGGGCTGGAAGATTAGAAGCAGCATAAAAAGGTACGCTTACATACCTGAAAGGGCAGCCGTTCATCTGTCAGGTCGTCCCCTGACAGACACTTCAAACGCTTGCCAACGTGCAGTAAAACCTGCCCAGATACTGGAGAAAATGTTCCTAAACCCACTTTTATGTCCACCGGTGTTAAACCCTCATGTTATTTGCAGACGTTGAAGACGGCTGTGATTTTTCTGCACACAAACCTCGCCTTCTAATCAGCAAGGCTGTGGGCATCAGCTCCGGGTCCCGGACCCCTGCGAAGCTCCCGGCCAGCCCCAGGGGACGGCACTACACAACTGGTGCCCCCAGGGAGATCTGTGAACCCACACTCAATGCAGAAACCATCTGGGAAGCCGCCGGCCCGGGTCCGGCTGCGTGGTGGAGAACATCATCCATCTCCACAAGCTCACTGGGGCTTGGCTAATATGTCCAACACAAGGTGTTCACCTTACAGGTTAAAATGCCACAGAGACACATTCTCACATTTATCTACAAAATCTCAGAAAGAAGTGAATTTTAACAAAGGCAGGGGGCTGGGATGTCCACACTGGTCTCACCAGCCGCTACAAACCAACTCGCTTTCGCCCAGGGAGCCACTCTAGGAGGCCTTTGAGTCAGCAGAGCAGGAGCTGCAGAGCCCGAAGGGGCGCGGCGATGCCAGGCTGAGCGACAGCCACTCCCTTCCTCAGCCATTTGTGAGTCATAACAGCAAGTCGAGCTCGAGATTGCGTCCATGGGTACGACAGACTGCTGAGGGAAGGACAAACGCGGTGACCTTAGGGATGAAGTGCAAACTCTCCCCGAAAAACTGGGTGCTCGCCCTTCCCAAAGCGTGCCTGTGCTGGACATTTCCGGCTGATTCTGTGCTTTACCGCATGACTTGCGTTGATGTTTACGCCAACACAACTCAGGGCGAATCAGCTATGCACACTTGCGAGTTATTTCCATGACCTCATCGGCGCTTCAGTGCAAAATAATAAGAATTGTTCCAGCTTTTATGATATGTAAAGTTTTTGGACTCCTTTGGGAGAAGCATAGCAAAATAAAAACAATGGAAATAAACTTGTAAAAGGCCCCCCCCCCCGTCTCTTTGTTGAGACCTCTCATTTTCAAGAAAGAAAAACGGGCTGCGATCGCAAATGAAAAGGAAGGGGAACATTTAAATGTCCGATGGATGATCTGCATTAATCCGTGTGGCTCGTTCGCAGCATTTTTCATTTCTCAAGCATTTCTCTGCCTCATTAACTAAGAGCAAACAATGCGGTCAGTTAAGCGGATCATCTCGAAGTGACGGGACCTGGAGTTTGTCAAGCAGCTACGACAGTCACGGTTTCGTTGTCCGTTTCGGCTTCTAAAGTGTTTCCGCGAACAACGGAAATGCCAACCCTGGTGTTCTGCTGTTTTCGTTGACGCTTTTCTCCAGCGTAAACCATTTTGGAATTCTGAGGACATCAACATTGGAGAAGCAGCTGGGTGTGGGACCCAGAGCCGTGAGCATGAGGGTATTGATCCCCGCCCTGCTGCTGCAGGCCCTCATTAATGGGCTCCAATAAGATTTCCAACTGTCTCAACTGCACAACCTCAGGCCCTTCAAGCCTCTTTCAATAAAAGGCCCTGCCAACTGACTGAAAGTGTAACGTAATAGCATAACAAACTCCCAGAAATGAGATCTCCTTCAATCCAAGCCACAAGGAAGAATATGGGGGAGGTCTAGCCTGGGCGACACAGATGGGGGCTGAACTCAGCAGGCTGATGTTCTCCTCTTCATGTTCAAACGCCAGCCTGCTGAGCGACTTACCTCAAGCAGCTTAAGCACGTCGCTTCACCGATGGCCAACAGGAGACTCGGTCTGGTCGGCCCGCACGTTTCTCGCGGGCTTCTCGGCACTGCCCGTCACTGCAGTCTGGCTGTTTTTGCCAAGAACCCGGTCACCTCACAGGGAAGCTGTTTTATCTGGAATAGCTTTAAAAAAAGACATTTAAGAAATTCTGCTCTCTCGGAAGAATCCGGTTCCTTTTTTTCAGGAACGTGTCCAGCAGCTATTGACTTGTGTGTTCGTGTTGCCGTGGTAATATCCAGCTCTGGCCCACTGAACATCCCATCATCCATCTTGCTTTTAAGCTGTTCAACAGCTGCTTGTACACTTACGAACATACAGTAGCTTATCGCCGTTTCCCACTCGTGAAGCAATATTTCCCCAAGCGTGAAGCAGAAGAGCTCCTCCTGGGACTTGAACCAGCATCGGATTACGTGTGCATCCCTCAAAGTAAAGGCACCCCTTGAGATCCGAATGTCTGATTTAGCTTTCGTACATACAAGTAAAATGACGTGACACCCTTTGCTGAGTTACGTCCAAATACGAGGCTGATTTTTCATGTTTGTGAGCAACAAGACCCGAGTGGGGGAGAATTTTCATTGAAATTGGCCATTCAGTCTCCAGCTTAGACGATATGGAGGCATCTAAAGCAGCGCATGAGCTCAGAGGGGTCTCGCCAGGGTTAAGATGGTGCTGAGAATGAAAGGGGCAACATCAGGAGCACCCTGGCGGAGATCAAGTCACTCACATCCCAGCTTCTGCTCAGCATTGAAGTAGGTGAGACACATCACCTGGTTGGAGTACCGAGGGGGTCAGAACCAAGGAGAAATATGGACACAAGAACAAGACATCACAGACAGGTTTTTATCGCATCTTAACACAATGTCCTCGATGTCCATAAGTTCTTTATGTCAAGAAAGGGCCTCCAAATCCCAGAAGATCTTGCTAAGGTGCAGTTTTTTAAAATGTGGAGCAGACTAAGTTTCTCTTTCGCTTCATTTTGTGGCATCAACTCCACACCTTGCTATCTTGAATTTTGAAGGTTCTTGCACTCAATGTACTGGAAAATTTGGGACAAAGATGCCATTTTAAACCATAATGGACCATTTTTTAAGGAAAGTAGACTTCCACCATGGTGGCTGATGTTACTATGGCTGAACATTCAATGCAAGGAGTCAAAAGTTCATTTTCTCCTCAGTAATCTAGAAGGATATGGCCCAGGACTGTGTTGATGAGCATGAAGAGGAAGGCGGTCACAACCGGCAGCAAACTGAAGATGCAGGTAAGGATACAGGAGGAAGAATGAGAAGGACAGCCGGACAGGAAAAGAGCGGAGAGAGTCAAAGAGAAGGATTAAGAGGCTAGTTAGAGTACATAGACACGGGAGAGAGAAGTTCTGACAGCCGGACGCCACGCTTTTGTTATTAAACATCTGGGAGCCATCAAGGAAACGGAGGGAAAACGCTGGACTCAGCTATAACCACACTGCTCCAGTTCCTCCGCCACTTTACATCCAACCAACACCTTTCCTGGCAGAAACGGACCTCGTGCAGACCGAAGGCAAACACCGTGGGCCAGACCTCCGCGCTCTCTTTTAAACCTGGTGTGATCGGTGCTCGGCTAGATGGTGGGGCGAGACCCAGCACTCGTGATTTCATGATTTCATTACCGTGGTAGCATCTAATGTCTGTGGGCTTTGGGCTGAGCTGGTCATACCACAGCGTTTCATTAGGAGGATGACCGTGAATGAGGAGAAACTCAAGCCGTCCGTGTGAGTCGGCGACCAAAGTGCAGTCGCACTGATATTACCAGACACCATCAGCAGGACGACAAAGACACTTAGGGTCACAACAGGTCACGAAAAGTCTGTCAGTCACTCAGCTACAAATCTTTCAAATTTATCTTTCTCTATGAATGTCTATTTGGTCACACTTGAAGGGACTCAGCGACTCCCTAAGCTACCGTTAGCATGTGCGCCCCCTCCGTGTGCCTGCAGTTTGCCCAATACCGTCACGGTCAGGATGTAAACGTCTTGGATTAAGTGAAAATACGAGGACCTGCAGTCGTGGAAGACGGACGAACGAAGGTTACCGAGGGCTCACTGCTGAGCTGCTGTACCTCAGTAGCTGAAGTGCTTTTAATCCCTGCAGAAAGCAACGGCTCTGCAGGCCATCATCCAAAGAGAAGTGCAAAACAGACAGAGATGTTGTGGAAAACTGGAACATCGGCCAAAAAAGTTAACATTACTGCCTGTGTGGGCAAAATTCAAAATGACTTTTGGTCACCATTGAAAATGGACCTTCTGACGGCTCAGTGGGTAGCGCTGCTGCCTCACAGCTCTTCGGTGGGTTTGATTCCAGCTCAGTTGCTGTGGAGTTTGCACGCTCTCGCTGTGTGGATTTCCTCCCACAGTCCAAAGACACATGTTTTCAGTAAATTGCCCAAAACATTTGAATGTGTGTGTGTGTGTGTGTGTGTGGCCACCCTGTGTTGGACTGGTGTCCCATGGAAGAGGGAAGTTTCATAGCCTAGCATCCAGTTATTCTGGGATGGGCTCCAACCATAAGCAGGATTAAGTAGTTCATGAGAATGGATGGATGGAGTTTGACAATGGAGTGGGGGAATGTTGCTGAACATGGCAGCAGCCTTTAAGGATTCACATTTTGTAAGTGGAAACACATGGATTCAGTGGCACGAGCCTCAGTGAAGGCGTCCAATGTTCAGGCAACAGGACAAACTGCAGTAAAAGTGCGAAAAAGAGGGAGCGCAGGTTTTGTTCCCGTTCAGCCTCCCGGTGAGGAAAAATACTGCAGCACAGAGCTGCCATGCAGCGAGCACAAGGGCTTCCCCACCAGAATCACAACCTTTTTGCCAGATTTTCCTTTCCTCCTTCTCTCATTTTCTGTTCATGTGCAGCTCTTTGTTCGGATTAAATTTTTTAGCACTGAAGTATGGAATGGATTGAATGGACGGCTGGGATTTCCACTTCAGATGTCACTGGGGTGAAGGTGCCATCCTTTCACCAATGAACCACTCGTGCACAAAACAGCAGATGTAAACCCGCTCGCAGATCCATAAAAAAGGTGAGCAGATCGCTGCTCCAGCGAGTTCAAATGCTCCACGGGATAAACGTAAAGGCAAAGCGCAGCATGACAGGGGAGGAGGCTCTCATCGTGGACCTCTGGGATGCACAAGAGGAGGGAAATGAGCAAGAAACCAAAGAAACTCACACAGCCTGCAGACGCGTCACTAATGGACGCTGGGGGTGATGGACTTTCACCGATGATCAAATGTCCTTCTGTGTCCCCTTCCCGAAAATGGCTGACATCCCCAGAGACACGCCAACAAATGATGTAATGGGGCGTTGGCTGGGTTCCCTAGGAAACCGCGTGCTAACTGTCAGCCACTGTGTGTACGATGGGGGCACAGACTTGGGGTGCCGTTGGCACCTGTAGACATCACACCGGACCCTGGGCTTCCAGCAGGATGAGAGACCGTTTGTAGTTCCCACCTCCATCTGGAACACCTCCCTGGTTTTCCAGCTTGTTCCGCATTCAAGGTACAAGGTTTATCTGGTCATTCTGCACCGAAACGGACATACGAGAGACCGAAACATAGCGTTGGTCCCAGAGAGACCGCTGGCTGCCGGTGTCCCGCCATCCTTATCTTTACCACCTTTATCTGTATTTATCCAGCTTCTAGGGAATCCCAACTACCCATCTATCCGACAAGAAAAAATCCATTACGTAATACTGTGGTTTTTACTACTGACAAGTCGACTGACTCATCACGCATTAGCAGCCAGGCGCATACGCCGCGGTGAGCAGGGCCTGCTTGTGTGGCGCACGTCTGAAGGACTCCAAGGACTTTGACTCAGCGCCGCGCGATACATGAGCACAAGTTCTCAACGCGCTTGGTGGCCACAGCACTCGCTGTGTCATTGCGGTGTGTGTTGTAACAGAGTTGCACACCGGTGTCTCGCATCCGGAGGCAACGCAGCAGAATTCTAACCAAGCTTCACAGCGAACGTGTCTCTGACCTTCTGAAGGGCCGAGAAGCAAAACAGCGACGTTTTGGCGCACGGTTCTGGACGCGAGTAACAACCTGCTGCCTTGCACGCAGGCCGCTGGTCCCGCGGTGGTGCCGAACCACCAAAGAAAAACGGAGCTGCCGGAAAACGGAGAAATTCTGAAGACGCACCCGATTTCTGAGCCACCGTTGAGTCAGGGGTTGAACTTGAGCGTGCTGAAATGTAATCAGATGCAAATGTGTGTTAGGTCCTCGCAGCAGCAGAGGAACAACAAGGCGATGCTGAAGCCTCCACACAGGAAAGAGAGACGCTGCCAGTTTGGCTCGGGGTTCAACACCAGCTGTACAACTTGCTGGCCTTAAATGTTCAATAGTTTCATATTCTGTCACTGTTTGGCGTTCCGCTGCCGACCCCATTATGTTTGAAATTTCCATCTAATTTGCAGTCTGAACGGGACAAACTTCAGTCTGGCTGGGCACACTGACTCCGCGGAAAATGCCAGGCTTCACCTCGTAGCCCGCAAAACAAAACCGAGGTGATCCTCAAGCTGATCCTCTCAGTTGGCTTTCTTCACACTCAACCAAGTAGGAAAATGGTGAGAGACCTGGGGGGGAAGGGGTGAAGACAATCAAACTCCAGACGCCTGTCTGCAGCAAAGACGCGCAAAGTCTACGCAGTGTTCTAACCTAACAGGAGACCACGAACGTGAATCGTAACCCTAGGCTAAACCAAACGTCAACATCCATGAGCAGGCCTTTTCGGAGGCCATATGAATTTTGCCAAATGATGTCCACTTGGGTGGCTGTGGCTCCATTCCAGAGGCTGTAGTTCAAACAAGAAGGTGGACACCAGTGCTTTGGAGGAGCTGACGCTGGAACATCTCCATGCCAAATCCAGTCCCTTCAGTGAACTGTCCATGACAGCAGTCAGTGGGTCGACTGATACCGAACGGACTTGCACCCGGAGACAAATGCTGGTCTCGGTGTTCAGCTCTGTTTTGTTTTCCTCTCCTCAGTTCCCACCTGAGTTATTGAGGCAGTTGCTGCCCACATGACTCAACAGCAGGTGACGCATCAAATAATTTCCTTCCCATTTTTCATCCCCGGAACCTTCATGTAGCTGTATGAAAAGTGCTGAATGCAAATAAAACAAACTGAATTTAACCAGCAAAAGCAAAAAAGAGCGGCGGAAAAAGTCTCGCTGTCACTGTGAGTCCAGCTGTAATAAATTAATGACAGCAAAATTAGTCACAACACGGCGGGATTTTTGGATCACAAGAAATCCCAACAGCTTCTTCTCACGTTAGTCCATATGTGCAGATTCTCAGGCCACAAAGTGAAAAACATCTCGCAAGCTAACTAATCTGCGGCTAACTGTCTGCACATTAAATATTTACCGATTTCATTCCCAATGTATTGCTTCAGACATAAATCCTTTCGCGGGCTTACAGAGGGCCACACTTTTACATCTCGGCACAGGAAAAACAAAATCAAATTAAAATCAATTGAAAACGCAAATTCCCAGCGGGCAACGGGTACCGAAATACTGCAGAGCTAATGAGTTTCTGCTGGGGGGAGGATGGGGGTGGGGGCTGAAGGAGAGCAGGAGACGGAGGGATGGATAAAAATAGCTGTAAAGACGCAACTGTGATGACGAAGGCACCCTATTCACCGCGATAGCGTGCGTGCATGTGCATGCACGCGCGCACAGACGCACACACACTTAGGTTACTTCCACCTCCAGTCCCATCTCTCTCCTTCCTGTCTTGACAGCAGTGAATGGGGGGGGTTTGCAGGAGGAGCTCTGCTCACGTGTGACCCCCGATGTGGCCAACAGCATCACAGACGTCACAGTCGAGGAAGGAGATGTGGTGGCGGTGGTGGGGGGGGGGGGTTAATGGATTCATCCTGAAATCTTTAGCCGTGGCCTAGATTTTCACAAAAGAATCTGAATGACAATTTGTGTGAGGGGGAGGGAAGGTTTACAGATGCTTCCCTGCAGCCCTTGCCTGTCAGCTCCTGGGTTTCTGGTTTTGAACCCAACTCAGTCTGTGTCCAACATGTGTGTTTCAGGTAAACTGGTGGCTATAAACTGCCTGTAGAGTGTGTGTGTGTGTGTGTGTGTGTGTGTGTGTGTGTGCATGGTCCCAGCTTCACGCCCGACTCCTGCAGGACACACTGTGGGCCACACTACACTGAAAAGTGGCTGCTGACCATGCTGACCATATTTATTACAGCATATTGAGACGAGGTAACGTTTCACAGCGACTGTTTTAACCACATTTTAATAGCTTTATTTTTAATCATTATTGAGGTTTAATCCTTTTTCATCAAGTGTGTGACTGGGTTTTTCGCAGGTGCTTAGATAGGCTGACCCTTACGGCTCTCTGCCCGTTCATTTTTTTTAATGTTGGCTTTAAGTGCCCGAGCTTCATCCTTTGCCCGAGTGCCACGTGTACAGACATTTTGCTCCGTTTTTAATTCCAGATGAACTTCAAGATGAACTTTCAGTTTTGAGAGACAAAGTTCTGTAGATTTCTCTGTTGCTAAACGCCAAATTTTCACAAATTTGGATGGCAAATGTGAGTTTTTTTTTGGCAACTTTATGTATTTATTTATTATTTTGATATTTTAATGCATCTGGAGAATTGCATTTTATTTACTGGCTTATGAAAACGGTTCTGAGTTGCAAGCATCTGGGTGAAACAACGGCTCAAGGAGTTCCCAAATCTTCCGCCTGTACGAGGACATCCACTGCTCACCCAGCTGTGCGCATTATGTGGGATTTTAGGAATAAGCAAAATAATATTTTTGGCCACTGAGAAAGCCGATCATCTCCAGCACCTACTTTTCTGCCATCGTGTCCCGTTTAGCGGCGCCACTCGCAACGTGCAGAGGAGCAGCCTGAAAAAGGACAGTTTGGCAGCTGGACTTCATCACAAGTGACACACAGTTCAAATTATCGATCTGACAGCCCCTAATGTATTTGCGCCGCGGTCGTCCTCGGCCGACCGGCGAGCGCTCCGCCCTCGGCAGCTTACTTCTCACATTCCTGCGATTGCGGCCTGAATATCTTTCAGACCAAAGGAAGCCAGAGAATACCAGTAATGATAACTGGGGCCGATCGCTTCCCAGTCTCATGGCTACACTTTTTAATAAATCGATAAATCCTTTCCAGATGTCTTCAGAAACATGGAGAAGGTGGGCGGGGGGGGGGGGGGGGGGGGGGGGGGGTGTTGACAAAGGGGTGTGAACGCGTGCACGAGAGCCGAGTGACGCCCTCAGTGATCCTTGTTGACGTGAGGCCACAGAGAGGCCCTGGAAGTCAGCAAAGTGACCGCTGGCATGTGCGGCAACGGTGGTTGAGCGTGCGGTCAAAAGTTAGGACGCCACACGCTGCTGTGGAAACATCTGGGGGTAACAGATCCCACCACACAGCAGGGATTTGCTCACGAGGGTGGGATTTAGCAGCTTCTGCACCGGGTTCAAGGTTCAGGCAGGGGTTCAACGTACACCGAAAGAGATTTACCGTGCTCACCATGTTTTTACTCGCAACTGTCGACAAACACCCGTTTCTCACCATCTGCATCCCGCGCCTTCCAGCCCCTGACTGTGAACTGGTCACACATCGCAGGATCTCCACGGCTGCTTCTGAAGAACTTAGGTGTTTTTCTTGGATGCATCTTTCCTGAACGTTGCCAGAAGCACGCGCTTGTTTGAGGCCGCAAGCTTACACCAGTCCATCAGAGCTACAGCTCCGGGTTTAACTGATAGTTTCCTCTGTGTTTTGATGATTCATGACACTTAGAGCTGTGCAAATATTTTAAATGACATTCCTTTGGCTGCTCATGGCCAGGAAGCATCTGAAACAAATAAATTAGCAGGCAGTGACAGTGACTACAAGGGAAGGGTGGGCTGGCGGTATTTATGTGTTACCTCCCCAACACAGACCAGATCACAGGGAAGCATTAAGGGACACGGGGCCCACCTGGCCATCGGCCAGGGACTTTGTATCTCCTACATTTAAAGCATTTATTTAGAAAACGCTTCTCCCCAAAGTGATGTACAATAACTATTTACTAACATTTAACTGACCCTTTGTGGGGGGGTTGGCATTCGGCCCTACACTAAATTCCATACAGTTATTCAAGGGTTGAGGTTCAGTTTACTGTCATTCAGGCTGCAAAATGTAGGGAAATTAATTGGTGCAGATAAATAGAAGAAAAAAGGAGGATTAGTCCAAACAAAGAGAGTGGTGGGGTGGCGGTGATACAGTGGGAGGTAGTGGTCATCAGTCCCTGAGCTGTCCAGAATTCAGCAATCCGACAGCCTGCAGGAAGAAGCTGTTCCTGACCCTGATGGTTTTGGCCCTCAGGCTGCAATGGCATCTCTCAGGGCAGTGACGTAAAAAGATGGCTGGAGGTAGAGGTGGTGAGAGGGGTCCTCAGTGATGGTTTAAGCTTTCCCCATGCACTGCTTCTTGTAGGTGGTCGGGATGGTGGGCAGTGAAGTCCTGGTGATGGACTGGAGAATCTTCACTACCAGCTACAGAGCTCTCTGGTCAGAGGCAGCGTCGCTTCCATGCCAGACTGATGCAAGAGGTTGGGATGGTGTCTGTGGCACATCTGTAGAAGCTGGTGAGGATGGGGGGGGGGGGGTGGAAGTCCAGCTCTTTGAGTCTCCTCAGTAAGTGAAGGTGCTCTTGTCCCTTCTTCACCAGGTGGGTTGAGTTGAAGGTCCAGCAGAGATCCTTGGTGATGTGCAATCTCATGAACTTGAAACCGCACCGACTCCACTGCTGAACCATCAATACACAGAGGATTGCAAGCAGCCTGAATCGTTCTGAAGTCATCAATCATCTCCTTAGTCTTTTTGACATGAAAACACAGATGTCGGCCTTCACCGGGCTACAAGCTGCTCCACTTCCCCTCTATTGGCTGAACTCTGGTGTAACCCTCAAAGTGATCCGTAAGTGTTATGCAATGGTGGGCACCAGGGCGCTGATCCGGGATGGGTGACCCGGCCCAGTGCAACTGTACCAGAAGCCAATTCAAAGGGTCAAAAGACATGTTTGTGAGTTCACGACCATTTCTGACCATGATTTGGCTGCAGCTGGTCCAGCCTGGGGTGGGGGGTTGAGGACACAGCCCCTGCTTCACAACTGGGGACTCGCTGTCTCCTACTGAGGACCTGGTCAAGTGGTGCCTCATACCTGAGACAGGAACCACTGCACAGGTAGGATGTTTGCTCGGTGCCGTCACTCACACGGTCCTCAAAAATGGTTTACTGAACAGCCATCTACTGAGGCCTTGGAGTGAAAACACAGTTACTGTCCACCCATCCATCCATTTCCCTGGTGGAAGTGGCCACAGTGCGGCGCTACCAAGTTAAACTACACCCTGGAGGGGACGGCAGTCCATCACTGGATGGACACATGCAAAATTGAACTTGGAGTGACCAATTAACCTGAAACACATCTGTGGACTGTGGGAGGAAACTCCACAAACTGTTCCAAATTCGAACCCACATCCAAACAGCACCACCCGCTGCCCCAGCACCATACCAGCCACCTCAAGCTGCTGGGAATGTTTTCACAGCAAACAGGGCCCGCCAACTCGGAACAAAGGATTAGTCCTTCCATTACAGGGGAAACAAAGCGTTTTAATATGACTTGCGAACGCCTACAGTTCATTAAATCGGCTTTGTTTTTGTATCAAAGAAGAGCTTTGATAGGAGTTCTCAAAATGTGCATAAGTGCAAAATGGAAGAAAGAAAAAATGCAGGCAAAGGTATGAGTCACGCAGTTTCTGCTGCTCAAATTAATCTGCAAAGTGCAGGGCCTACAAACCCTACAAGTGTGCACAAAAATTCAGGCATCGCTCGGCCCTCCCTGCCGTTGGCTGAGCCCCCCCACCCCAAACACACTCCCGTCATTAAATTAATTTTCCTTCTTGAGGAAGTGCGAGGAGGGAGAAGCTGGCACATGCGGGCCCACACACGAGACAGAAGCTTCCTTTTAAAGGAGCTGCTCAGCTATATTGTTTAACGCTGGGGAAGGACGAGCGAGTGCGTGCGTGAAGCTCTGAGGAACATCTCTGCAGTTATGTACCAAACTAAAAGGAGGTGCATCTACCTGCTCTCCTCGATATTGCAGGTGGTAGAGGGCTGCAAAGGCAGGGTCACATCCGGGTGTGTCACTCTGGATGTATATGCTTTACATGTGTGTCCAGCTCACCGTGCGCCCTCACCGCGATCCTATCTGTGACTTTCAGCCATACCTGAGCGCCGCTGGGCTCCTCCACCGGCGCTGGCGCTGGGGTTTCACTGCGGCAGCAGCTGCAGTCGGTGCTCTGAGCCTCTGGCGCATGCAGCCGTGTGCTAGGAAACCTGGGCCCCAGAGGCTGGAGACAGGACTCCGGGGTGAGGGGCTAAGGGATCCTGTTGGGGGGGGGTCTCGCAGTGAGATGCCTAACCGGGCAAACGGCTTTCGTAAAAACATGCAGCTGTGAAAGTTACGATCAGATAAATGTTCAGCTAAATGGGTTCAAACTGAGAAATTTTGAAGATCAAACATTCATTTAAAAGCAACAGGCAGGACTCTGCTGTCCAGCGACACAGTGGGACACATGGGAACAAGCGAGCTTCTAGATTTATCCGGTATCTGTGCTGTGGGGCTCAGCAGGGACTTGAGAAGGAGCCCAGTCTTACCCAAGGAGCCACTGGGGAGGAGAACAGCCCATCCTTCCACATTCTCACATTCATCTTCCCTTCCTTATTGCTGCACTTCCTCTAATTCCATCACTTCTTTCATCTCTCTCCATTTCTGGGCCTTCGGTTTCTTTCTGCCTCTTTTGCGCCATCTCTATCCTGCCAATAAAATACACCTTCGTAATCCTTCCCATCTACCCACTGCCCTGCCCCCCGTGATCCCCACCCACCGCCACCCAAGCAGCCCCTCACCCCCCCGAGTGACTGCAGCATTCGCCTTCGTCAGGGAGATCAGCGGCCCGAGCATGAGCGGCTGTCCTGCTGCATCAGTGGAGCTGACAGTCAGCGCTGGACTCATCGCTTACTCACCCAGCTCATCGGTTAACCAACAACCCTCTGCCCCCCCCCCCCCCCCCATGGTTGTGTCCTGCTCCTGCTTAGAGTGTCCAGGGGTCGGGGCAGCAGGGGGTGGAGGTTGTTGGTCAATGACACGCCTCCTCCACAGATGGGTGTGTGCCCCTTTAAGACACTTACAGCTAAGCACCCCCTCATGGATTCTGCAACAAACTCTGTATGTGTGTGTGTGTGTGAGAGAGAGAGAGAGAGAGAGAGAGAGAGAGAGAGAGAGAGAGAGAGAGGGACAAACATGTTCAAAGGCTGCATGGCTCTTCATCAACACAACCAATTACAACCTGAATATTTCCTGGCTATAACCTGAACATTGGTCTATGGAATTAGAGTTGCAATTTTACTTTTTGTGAGTTGCGTTCCTTACCTCCATCCTCTTGACACCTCCAAAATATGGATCCAGGAAAGCGGATTCGCTTTCATCATTTATCTGTCTGTTAAATTATTTATCGGCATATTTATTAATTTATTGGCTCACCACAGCCTTGAACGTGGTGGGAACACCTCAGTGCTGAAGGCTGTGTTCAGCCATTGACACACAACTGTGTCTGGAAGATGGGAGACCAACACAAACACACACACACACACACACACACACACACACACACACACACACACACACACACACACCATTCATCCCTCTGCAGACTAGGAGGCTTTACCAAAAGTACAGTGGAAGCCATTTTCAGAGTTATTATTAATATTCCACAGAAGCAGCTCCTGGGTACAAAACCACAGTCCTCCTGGGATGTGAACCTGGAAGCTCTCATCTGTCAGACCCCAGCATGCCTGAAGCAGGTGTGACTGAGGTGACACGTACAGACACACGTCCACCAGCCTTCAGCCAGCAGCGCCATCGACACGTCAGTTAAAGCTTAAAATCGTAACAATTTTTTTCCATCATCAGTGCTTTTGGTGACACCTCTGCTGACACACGTGCGCGGCTTCTGTGGCCGAACGGCATTAACACTCCATTACATCTGTGTGCACACCAGAAGATTGGTCAATCTGTCTGGTCTCAAGTGCAGCGCAGTCTTGATAAAATAGTCAAAAACATCATTGTGAGGACGTATATGACACCAACATTAACCACAATCTGTCAAGCTATAAAAACGGGACACAGTGGAACAGCTGGTTGACCTGCTGCCTTACGTCTGCTGGACTCCTTGTATGGGGTGGGATTCAAACCCAACCCACAGTGTTTGGAGTTTGTCACGTTCATCCCCCACGTAGAACCGTCATAACGTGTGTGGAAGCAGGCAACAGCAAACCCCTCCGGTCGCTCCTTCCATGGAGATGGTGCCAGGGGTTGGAGTGAGCTGCTTCCATTCCTCAAACTACAATCACGTAAAAGACAGCAGAGCGGCAACTCCCACATTTAGCTTAGAAGACAGGGAGAGCAGTGAGGACCCACAGGGAAGGGGCTGGGACCGCAGGAGGAGGCCACATTACCGGCCCATCCTCAGCCAAAGAGCCATAATAACATCTCCAGTTCTGAGGTTTTTCTTTTTGGCGCATGGGGAATGGATGGTCAGAAATGAGGACCTCCATCTGCAGGTGACAAGTACAGGTTGGGTACAGTTCTACTCACCTAGCACCACCTGCAGCAGCATTCTTATTTTAGCCCTTTGAGCAAGTTATCATAAAGTACCATAATTTTTAAAAAGTAAACAAAAAAAGTTGAAAAAATGTGAAATTTTATATTTGCTGTACATTAAACAGAATTTTCTGCATTACTGTTATTAAAAGTATAATTGGTGTACATTTTATATTTTGCATCATGCTGCATATGTTCAAGCCATAAACTGTATTAATGACCTCATAGCGCTGTGCTGTTCATCTGGAGTGACCACCTAGGGTTACTGTCCCACATCTGCAGGCTTTGACATGGGCTTAAGTGAAATGCTGCTGGATTCTCCTCTAAGTGCAACCAACATTTGGGTGGCAGTGATTTTACTGGGACTGGCATTTTGAAAACTGACCACCCAACCAACTTTTTTTAAGGGATCGTAGGTCATAGGTGAGCAGAGTTAACATAACCAGTTAAGGGCAAATAGATACCAAAGGAAATAAATAATAATAGCAACTAATGGGGTCATAAAATTCAATAACACTGCCTGACTGTGCAAGTGCTCTTACTGCCGTGTTTTTTAATAGCATCTTCAAACATCTCACTGCATTTCACCTTCCTGTGAGAGCCCTGGTACCACTTTGTGAGGGAAAGCACAGCTCACTGGTGGAGCAGTTCCTGGAGGAGAAAACAGAGGCACTGGTCACGCTTGGCATCCAGCTCAAGTTACTACATGGAAACCCTTTGGAACAGAAGTGTGGAAACAGGGCCATAAGTGGGCCTATGTGCTTCTTATTGCCATTGTCCTCAACAGAGGACTTAAGTGTCTGAGAGAAGCAGACAGGGTGAGAGGCAGAACATGGAAAGATGGGGTTTCTGTGCTGTCCCTCCTTCCAAATGATCCACTGAGGTGTGTGGAGGCGGTGCACACCCTCTGGAAGTCTACAGCCTCACGGTGGGTTGAACGTTCGTGCCGAGGCATAGAAACATGGGCAGCCGCCTGGTCTCCATGCACAGACCTGATCCACCCGTTCTCATGATGTTTATCGGTGGGAAGAGAAGGGATGAGCCACCAGCCCACTGCTCTCCAACATGACTATATTTCTGCTGCACGAATAAACACGTATAATATAGACAAAAGCTGGCACCTGCCAAACCATAAAACCATTTTGGGTTTTTAATTATTCTCCTAATAGCCAAACTGCAGAGCTTTGCAGCAGAAACGCCAGGGTGGGGCTCTACTTTGACGTTCCAACCACAATGGGCAGCTTTAAGAAGAAGGCGCTCTGGTTGTGTTTGTGCAGCAGGACACTGACCGCCTTGAAGCGTGTCTTTCTTTCGCGGTAACAAGACTCCAGGCAGGCCCTCCGCATCCTCCATAAATTGTAAAAATATCCAAACAACATGCAAGCATGGGTTCTCGTCAACACTCCACAAGTTAACGTTTTCTACATTTTGGCGGCAATACCAATTCCCACTCTTCTGGAACAAAGTCCTCCACCGCTTTCTTGGAATTGTTTTTAAGCCTTAAAGTGTAGCAGGACAACCCACAAGAGGCAATGTGTCAGCGGCCAGCATCCGATGACCATTTGTTAATAAATCATCAAGATTGCCCAATTCTCCAGAAGCTGCTGTGGAATATCAGTCTCATTCCTTAGAAAGGTAAGTAAAAGTCACAGGTAGGAGGAGGTTTACCATTAGGACCACAGTCCACCGAATTGGCTCACCAAGCCACACCTTCATCCACAACCATCACAGCTCCTTGTGTACGAGTTAAACATGGATCTTACAGCGACACTCAGATGGATACCATAACTCCATTCAGAATCAGTTTACTAATAAAATGAAAAATAAACGTTAAATAACAGCTCTGTACAGGCCTTGACAGGAGAACAATGTAAAAATGAAGAAAAGCCCAAGCATAAAAATAAACATTAGTGCACAGCAAGAAATGCACTGCCACACTACAAACTCAATGACTCCAGTGCACACCAGTAACACAGAAAGTGTCAAAATCTTCAGTTTCACTGATGAAGTTAGGTGATTTCTGGCAGGAAGCACATTGCATAAAGCAGAGTGTATGCAGAATTTTTATTTTTGATTAAATATGTTAATCTTGAGTACAAGTTGCAGCACGGTATTTCAAAATTAAACTTCCCAGCAGACTGGCAAGCGACTTGACTCACGGTGGTGTTGAGTTGGAGTTAGGAGCGGAGCTGAGTTTGCTGGGCTGCTGAGAGCTAATTTGTTCCCTGCGCTTCATGTTTCTTGCCTGATGATGGGTTCAGAGGAGTGGACGGAAGAAGGAACACAACACCCTGCTCATTCGCAACGTGAGAGGAAGCCGCAAACGCGGTACGGATGGTGCGACTGCAGACAGCGGCCGGGTCCTTTTCGGCGTAATGACCTGAGCTGGTACAGCTCCATATAAACCATCACCAGTCTCAAAAAACCTAGAAAAAATATTTCCTACATATGAGACCGGTAGTGGGGTTTCAGATCGTGACCCTGGAGTTCAACAACTCCTTAGCATGGGTTGGATAACCAAGAGGCCCAATTATGTCATGATGCACTTGGAAGGGGGTGGGAGGAGACCAGACACTTGGTGGTATCACATTTTCCCTCTGGAGTTAGAATGCAAGATGATACAAGAGCAATGAGATGGACACATGGGTGCACGCACACACGCAGACAGACAGACAGACAGACAGACAGTTAGTTAGTTCCCAGGACACTCTGGTGTGTCTTCTTTCATCGCCACCTGAGGGTGTGATGCTACGTCGTGCTGAAAGCTGCACTCATACAGCTACTGATAGTTGTGTCATAGGGAATGTAGAAACTCTACAGAGAACTTCAGTAAGTTCAGGATGTGCGTTTCAGAACCAGGCTGGGCCACCTGACCCTTACGTTACTGGGGAGATCCTGACCTTGAGTCACATGTCCTAGATGCTCCTCACTTCAAAGGTCAAGGAATTACATTTAAGAATGTACGTGGAGTTAATTCACGTGGTCGACACTCATCACCAAAGCGACTTCATCTGCTCACTACAGTCAACCCTTTTTGCAGTCGGTACTTGAAAAGGCCTCGCTGTGTGAAAACCTGTAAATTGAGGCACAGCTATTTAAATTACTTATGAGGAAAATTGTGATATGTTCCAGCTCAACCCCAAAATCCCAATTTCCGCAGAAACAAATAAAATATCTTTTCACTTACAGCCAGGTTTACACAGCCTTTTTGCACAAATGAAACCCCTAGAACTCCATTCTTGCAGTCAGTGATAAATTAGGGCCTTACCATATTCACCCATGTAAAATAATGCTAAATGTTGCTGTATTCACTCATGTAGTACAGGACTGAATAGATACCACCACCACATACCTGATGCCAAGATTCAACTTTTTTGCCCATTTTTTCAGTGTGAGTGTGTTGTATTGCACAGATCTGTGGGTAATTTGGGACCTGGTACTAAAAATCAAACTGTGTTCTACTTTGAAAATGTGTTGAGTGGATGTAAAGTGAGGGATGAGTGTATTTACTCACAGCCCCTTAACTTGGTGCCCCTGCCTTTTCCCCATTGGATTCCTCATTTGATGTCACCAAAGCTGTCCTCAAATTCTTCAGCTCCCTTGCCCCAGGTATGAGCCATCACAGGGCGTAGCTGGGGGGGGGGGGGACAGTCATGATATTTACAGACCCGCTGTATCCAAACCTCTGAGGATGCTGTTTAAAGGAGGGGCACCACTTCCTGTATTACTGATAGCCATGCCCTTGACAGTAGCACTAGATGGAATGGTGGACAAATCCACAGGGAGATCTTATCTGGAGGTGGGAAGCGGTACTCCTAGCCAGGGAGATGCACCCAAATGACAGCTCCTTAGCAATGGGACCTCCAGTTTGGCAGAAGAGGCCGCAGTCAGGCCACATTCAGGAGTCCCAGCTGCCAACACCGAGCAGTTGCTGATTCCTAGCACAAACACATTCTCATGCACATTCCCAGGGGCTTGAACAGTCTTGAACGGTCCCAGCAGGAGATCAACCTTCTGGAACATTCAATTACCAAACAATTTCACACTTTCAACCTTGTGTGCAGTTGGGTATGAATCCAGTGCTAATAGAATATTATGTGGCTATTAACTGAAGTAAGGTTAAGTACCTCCGCTAGAGGTTTGAGAAAACTGGAATTGCAATCTAGAATGTTTTGTTAATTTCAGCAACTTTAATCACTTCAAAGAATGTCCCAAACGGTTGGAGATAGGTAGTAACAAACTACATTTATTCTGTTAGTTGTACTTAAATTCCAGGATTAATTACATCTTTCAGAGCAGTTTATAGCGTGGGTGGAGGTGGCTGCAAGGGCCAGTCAAAAGGTGCAGAACAGTAGGGTTCTAAAGCTAAAACCAAATGGGGGTGCAATCTCTTTTACCACTTAACCAAAACAAAAAGAAAGCAGCAGAAAGAGCCAGGACAGCGACAGTCTAGCTTGTCCAACTCAACGTACTCAAGAGCATTTGTAAATAAAAAAATGCACTTTTGTGCGTTACATATGTATCACTATCGTCTTCAACTTTTAAATGTTCACATTTAAATTTTTAATTGCAACTTTGCCCTCCAAACTGATCAAGTCATGATTTCAGCAAAATCATTTTTGTGGCTCTCAATAAGCTTTCAATAAGTCAATCACAGTCACTTTTACGATGAACCATTAACATCTTTTTTCTGCCAGCTGACTTCTGTTTCTGATTTCGCTGGCTCTGGTTGGCTTGTTGGGAGACCAATCACAGATCAGTGCTGACCAATCAGAGTTTAGTTTTGACATTTTTCCTGCCTTAATTGACAACCTTGTTCACTCACAGGCTGGAAAAAAAATAGGACACGTTTTTAAAACCTGTTTTTAAAACAGCAAACAGTACAAGTCTTCATGTTCCCCTGTGCGAGTTGAAGCTTTTTGCACGCACATTTTATTATTTTGTGGGTAGTTTACCTTTTTGTACACGCATTTTACAAGGTCCATTATCAAAAAATATCTCCCGTTATGCAGCAAATAACTATTAATTAATAACACAGTACCGCAGTAATTTAAATTATTGAAAATATTACCTTTTTAAAAAAAACTATTTTAAAAGTTAAAATTTCAAATATTTTAGAACATTAAAAAGCTTGATTAAATCAAACCAGCTTGATTAGTTTTTTATTTTTTAAAAACTTTTGAGTAAAATTTTCCAGCTGCTTTAACTTAAGTTCTTTTTTTTTTTTGAAGTAACAATAAACAGCACTTTTACTTGAGTTCTACATCTGGTTACCCACCTCTGCATACATCCGTTTTCCACCAGCAAACAATTTTCAGTAGAAAGATGATTTCCCGAATGGTCCAAAAATGTAAAAATTTTAGAGGCACAGCAAAGTGTCCAGCACTGTCAGAATTGATATGCCTGAGCGTTGACACTCCCAGGGGTTTTAGAAACTGCTTCCTTTATCACATTTATTCTACAGACATGGCTGACACACAAAGCTTAAACAAAGACTCCATATCCCAGAATCCCTTGGGACACACACCTTAGAAAAGCAGAGAGAGAGTAGAGCTCCATTGGACTAGATAGTTTATTAACATCATTGTCCTGATCCCACTGCTGCAGCTGCCCTCCCCACTCACTAAGCACCGAGAAGCCAGTACTGTTTCTCACTGTCTGTCATCAAGGTCTGTGATTCTCCAGCCTGGCTCCACAGTTGCCTCACTCCTCACCACAGTCACCACGACCATCAGCAGCAGTAGCAATACAGCACTGAGAGTCAGACACAGGTCACAGGGACAAGATTCTCTTCCTCAGCCATCTTTGTCAGTTATTCTGATAGAACTACTGCAGAAATAATTAAAAAACATGACCTATGACATTATATACAATTACCTTTGTTCGCGTCTACAAAGACACTAAGAAAATCTACAGCAGACTTTTACGGTACAAAAATATATTACAAATCTGTAGGAATATTTACAAACACTACTTTATACATAGATAGTCCTAGGGCCTTACAAGATCCTTGTGAATAAAGTGGGAAACTACAGGCTAAAACTAAAAAAAAAGTCCACATATTCTACCTCCTGCACTTGGTTAGTGGCACTGAAGGACAGAGGAAAGGAACTAAGAAACACACTCAAATGTCTCCGTGTACTTTGGTGCAGTCTGGAGGAGGAGCCCGTTTGTCCTGCCTCTGTATCGATGGTCTGTTGCACAGCAGGGCAACGACACTCTGGGTGGGGGTCCGTAGTGCTCTTTGACCTCTAGAAAAACATCCTGAAAAGCAGAACTTCTTACTTTCAGACTCAGGATTGCATTCTTGTACAACAGTCAGATGGTTGAATTCTCTCTCTCTCTCTCACACACACACACACACACACACACACACACACACACACACACACACACACACAGTAGGATTCGGGACACAATGTATCTTAGACATAGCCGGGATTCTCACATTTGTTTTATATTTCCTATTACGAAATCCTTGACATTTATTGGCTAGATATTGAAATATTTTAATACTCTTCTTCTTTTATTGAACCATTGTTCACATTTATCATTCTTAAGGCATCTAGATGAGGACATAAACATTACAAAGTAATATACATGGTTTTATAAGAAATATTACACAACAAACCATACACTTCCACAGTCTTAGATAAAGAGTATCTGCAGAAGATCTGACATGCTGAATATTTGTATCTGTACTGCTGTGCTCCTCAGCGTGAAATGACGTCTCCTGTACACAGCATCAGACAAACACTGTATGCATCATGCTTCAGGTCTGCAGACTGACAGACTTCATACTACCCCAACGCTTAACTGTTAGATGATGCCACAGCTGCAGGATTCTAGGAGTAGCCTATTGCTGTAACCATAGCGATACCTCAGTCGGCTGGTGCTGCACTCACCTGTACACGCTGGGGTCCAGCAGCAGTGCAGTGTCCTGCGGCAGCTGAGACAGGTGAACAACCTTCGTCTTCAGCTGTGGCCGGTCGGTCTCATTTACCCAGGCATCAGGCAATCTGTACACGGGGCAGGGGGTGAAATCCGTGAGATGCAGGAAGACCAGAACGTGGGGTCAAAGCGCGGTCCCCTAGATGCTGACACAGCCTCCTGCCCGTCGACCAACAAGCCTGCGTGCAGGTCTATCATGAGTGGGTAGCAGCTGGCACAGCAGGTAGGCAACCAGAAGGTTATAGGTTCAAGTTGCAGTAAGATAAAAGTATCAAAACAAAACTTTCCTGAGGATTTTCATATAGCAATTTCTGCTCGATACACTTTGAGGGAACTGCACAGGTAATATAGCAAGATCTGATTAGCCATGTGAGGGAAGTGGGCAGAAATCGAGAGAGAGAGACAATTCCCTAAAAACAGATGGGTGAGGAAGTGGGATGGACCCAGAGCTACACTAGTGGCTTTAGGCAACTGCATGTATGGAGAACAGTGAAGAATACAAGAACACTTGAGGAAAGGTGGATAGAGACAGCTAGGGGTGGTGATAAAGAAATAAAACCGTTTGCAAATGCAAATACACCTTGTTAGAACCTCTCCACATGACCCTCCTCTGGAAGTCTGCCTCAAAACATCGTCTTCATCAAGAGACAGTGATGCAAGCAAAAAAGCAGCTGTTCATCAGGAGCCTGCCCCCTCCTGGCTGACACAGGGAGCGCACCAACAGCATTACAGGCTGGCAGAGGAAGGTCCCTTTCATAAAAAGAGCTTTTGTGTGTGTGTGTGTGTGTGTGTGTGGATGTGTGTGTCCGTCCACATGGGGGGTGGGGTGGAGGTTCAGGTACTCATCTGTGCTTCAGCGGGTACAGCTCCGGATTTCACAGCTCACGGAGTTTGACCGAGTTTTCTCCGACAGAACGGCCCTAAACAATGCCACACGGCAGTGTGAGAGCACAGCAGCTGGAAAGCGTGGCGTCTGCAGAAGGGGGAGCAGTGCGACAGTAATCCCCACAAAGCCACACATGTGGGAGGTGTGCAGTGGCCATAGGAGCTTTTGGGGAGTTACTGCGGTGAATTCTGCGGAAATCATGCAGTTGGGAAACGGAGAGTGAGACTAAACATGCTACACTGGACCGAACCAGACTAGAACACTCCTTGGGCTGGGGTTAGGATATTCCTGACTTGGTACCTGGTGTGGGCAACCAATGGCATTTGGGTCATTAAAACAAATGTGACAGGAATAAAACAGAGAGTCTTTAAAGATGGTGGCAAGTGCACCGGTGCCACAAGGACAAAACTGCTCTGTACAGCAGAGCAGGAGAACAAGGCTGAAAGAGTAGAATGAGCTGACTGCTACCCTCCCCCCCATCTGCCCCGCCCCCCTCCAGTAGTTCGTGCGTCATCAGAGGAACCCCCTGAGACGCTAATCTCCCCCCAGCCCTCGCTCGCCCCACACAGAAGAGCCAGAAGCCGCTACTCAGCCAAATAACTCACCTACTTTTTAATTTCATTCAGCCCATATTTACACACGCCCTGATTGCAGCGAGGTGTGGGGGGCGGGGGGGCACAGGCAGTGCGAGGGAGACGGCAGGAGAGGAGGGAGGGTAAATGAATCGTGGTTCTTCCGTCACTAGCAGCCCTGCTGGCTGCGGATCACAGGCAGGATCTGGCAAGCGCCGTGGGGCTCGCAGCACGGGGGCCAGGGCAGTGGGGCGCCAGTATGATCCTCATCCCAGAGATATAGCCACTCCAGCAGTGTTAGTGGACTGCAGCTGCGAGCAGGACCCGCTGCCCGTATCCGAGCGGAACTGCCGGACTGTAACGCCAGCCTGGGCCGAACCGGAGGCCTTCCCGAGACCCGCGGTGAAACACGGTTCACAGAAACTGGCAAGCCTACATCCCTCATGAATCAGCACCCTGTGCCTACAATGGGCCATTTCATCTTCTGCAAATTATAAAAGGTGTGCAGTCCCGATCCGCTGCATCAACAGGTAGTGACTTAGGCCAATACGCAACTGAAGGCATCTGGTGTCACACACACGCTTCTGATCAGTGAATGCACATCGCCCTTTAGTGAATCACGTGGACAGGAGAAACGGGGTGGGAGTGAAACACGAGGAGCAGCAGATGGCCTGCATGGCAGCCCGAGCTCTGGCGCTTGGGGGAGGACCCCAGAGGTCAAGCAACAACAGGGTGAGGGCATACAACCACACATACATCTTAAAATGTTTGAGGAAGCGTCATCAGTCAGCCGTAAGACCAACACTGGCGCCCATTTGCTTGCTGGCTAAGCAATCGACCATCTGCCCAACAGTTCTCATGGAGGGCACATACACCCCCCATCACAAAAGCAAAAATCCATTCTGAACAGAAGACTTCTTGGGCTCCTCCCAAATCCACCTTAAATATCCAAAGAAAGAAACAAAAGCAAAAAAAAAAAAAATTACAATTATTTACGTGCTAAAAAAGTATTCTGGTTTGGCTGCTTCATGACCCAGAAATTTATATTCCACATAAAGTGTTCAGCGAGGGCAGCTTTTCCCCACACTGTTGCCAACCTGACAGATATTCCTGCGGCAGGGTGCTTGGCTGACTCCAGATGAGCTCTCCCAGAAGAACCCCACAGAATATTACTGACCACTATGACGATCAGCTAACGTTCGCCCAGAACCAGGCAGACCGCAGGAGCCTCTGCCACGAGACTTTTCACAGCATGACCCAAACTTGCTGACTTAAGACAATGAACTTTAATAAGCTTACTGCTGGGCACTTTTGAGTACAGCAAATACTGCTTCTGAGCTCGGCTCCACACTCACAAAAAGTGTTGACTGTACTTTGCTGCTGAAGTCCTCTTACATCCATGTCCAGGCTTTTCACAGATTTTGTTAATGTAAAGACTGTGGTCAACAAAAACTATTTCAGACCTTTTCTTGATGGCCACAAGACATTGTAGCCAAAAGTTTCAAGTAAAAAGAAATTTATTAGAAGCAAATAATAAACAAAAAACATTTCAGGGCCCAGTTGCACAAGTATGCACACACTTTAAAGTAAGGACTGAATGTGTTGATATGTAACTAATAGTCTAAATCATCTAGAGGAACTTTGCTTTGACACCAACTGAAGTGATTCTAAACAGTCCTAAATAAAATCAGCTGTACTCGCAGGATTTTTTTTGTCGCACAGCGCAGAAGTTACCTTGGTCAGCAAAAAGCTAACAATCTATAGACTGACTTAAAGAAGATGAAGAATACAGAAGATACACTCTGAGTTTGATCTTGAAATATTCTGCAAAGGTGGCTGGAATAAAACTGAGTGCAATATACTAACATGAGTATATTACGGTGATAGAGAGTAAACAAAATGCAAAAAAAAAAAAATCAATTTAAGCAAAATGTGCCTTGTACACAAAATAAATGTTTTGCACACTTTTCTAATTTTTATAATGAATTCATTTGATTTCTACTAAGACACTGTTTGTTACATCTTTCAAAAGTTCTGAAAAGATTTGTTGCATTGAGCCAGCAAAAAACAACAGAAGCTGAAACTGACATCTAAAACACTTCATAGGGCTCAGACATATCAAGCACATTTTTACTTCTCCAAATTCTAAACCTTTCAGGACAAACAGTGCCAACTGTAATACAAAGAGACAACACTTTTATGTGGTGGCCAACTGAGCCAGTTATTTATGCCTGACTATAGGAGGATGGAAGAAATGGTGCATTTGGGACATTCCTGTGGACCTTTTAGCCCATTTTCATTGCTTCCTTCTGTGTGATAGGATGAGAAACCCCTGGCTCACACATCTTTCTGCCACACAAACATGACAAAATGTTTTCCTAAAAATCCAGATTGTTTTCCACTGGGTAGTGAACTGTACAGCACAGACAAGGGGCTGCAACCCCAACACCTGTGTGACCTACATGCCAGTCACTCAGCCTGCTGAAACCGAGACATCCAGAAAGTCTGGATCTAAACGGTGGTTCAATATCCGTGCCCAAAGGACCACAGCTGCAGAAAACACCCATTCAGCCCTTTTAATGCCCAATCCAAAGGTCTACATTTTCACTGCCGCAGACTCTACTTTCCCAACAAGGCCACAGGTTTCTGGAATATTCCAAAAGCAGTTTCCAGGTTTTCTTTCGTTTAAGAGGCTGAGGGTACCAGACGCCCTGAGGAACTGTGACCTGGGACATTGGTGCTGTGCTGTCACCGCATGTGTGTTGCTTCAGAACTGTAAGGGCTGGTGGTAAGATTTGTGGAAGTTTTTGTGCCCCAAAAATCTGAACTTGGATGCAAAAGCAGGAACCAAATGTGACAAACTGGTCGGTAAAATGAAGAGCTTGAGCTTGCTAGCTAAACACAGAGCTGCTAGTTAACAAGTCTTGGCCAGACATGTACAGGTTTCCTCTGTGCGTCCCACTTTGGAAGCACTGGCGCCATTCCTGTGTGGTGACGTCAAACGCCTCCTCCCAGGAGGTCATACCTTGGGCCATAAAACGGCTTTCAGAAGGCTGGTCCTGCAGACCCACAGTTTCACAGCAGTCACAGCTGGCTCAGCCCAGCAGCATCCCAGATCCAGTAAGTGCTTCTAAATGGACTTCCAGGTGACAATGAAGGAGACTGAAGAGATTATGGGGAATATGATCCAAACAAATTGAGCTGAATATTGCCTTCCATCTCCCTTTTATTGCTCCATCAGCGCTCCCTCCTGCCTCCCGACACCACCCCCTCATAGAAGCAAGAGGAGCCTCTCAACGCTGGCTGTAACTCAGGGCTCATGGATGTGCAATGACAAAACGAGAGCAGACTGACCCTCCGTGTCACACAGCAGCCTGCGTAGGACGACTAGATCACACGCTGTCCAACCTGGCAGGCTTCCCTTAAGAAGGTGGGGAAAAAATAGAGGTGCAAGGAACTTTAAAATATCAGCAGGTCACCTATAAGTTTTTTCCTTGCTGATGACTAAAACATTTGTTCCATTTTGACCAGGTTTACATGAACCGTGTGCCTCAAAAGTGCTACCACTGTTGAAACCCAGCATCTGGCCAGAGCAAGGACATTTGAAACAACAGAAATCCACTAGTGTGGCAGGAACAGGATGGGCAAATGTTGGAAAAGTCAAGCCAAGTGAGGCGAACGACAGCTTGTTTGAGACTGCAAGATGGTAACATAAAGAACCATCACCCTCCTGCTATGAAAACCTGAAGCAGAGATTAAAAAGTGCACTTGCAGAAGCAGGGAACACTGGCTGTACGGTCAATGGTGTCCCTGCTTGTACATTTGTGGAAGGGACACCAATGCCAGGGACTATGTCCTCTGTGACTCATCTGCCTACTGTGGGAATGGAAAGGGCAAATGCCAACAACACCATAGGATTGAGGATGGGGGCCAATGGTTCGAGAAAGTCAGTAGCACTCACATGTCCTCGGGGGTCCAGTGGAGGAGGACTTTGACCTTCCCAGAATCCTCCTTTCGTCGCGCTATGACCTGAAAGACAAAGAAAAGAGATGCAGTTTATAAAAGCAAAACAGATGGCTTTGGAAAAGAGGAACGCAAACAGAGAAACACCCACGCACCGTCTCATACACTTACAGAATGTGAGTTGACGGGGGTCCCGCAGAGATATGACCACACAGTATGGAAAAAAAAAAAGGGACAAATATAAAAGGACCCAATAGCCTTAAAGAGAGCGGCAGTGTGATTTATACTGCTAATGGGGACAACAAGCGTGAGCAACAGCGCAGATCTGCCCTGCTACGTTCCAGCAACATGACCATTAGGTTCAGAGGTCAAACTGTGCTGATCCTCTGGAATGGTGGATGACGTAGTGTTTGATGTGGTGTGTGTTGAAATTTGACTCAAAGACAGCCAAAGTGCCCCCAGAAGTGTGAAAATCCATTGCAGTTTTGTTTTTCATATGGACTGTTTGGAGAAGCAAGATGAGTTATGGTGCTGCCCCCGGGCAAAAATGCGGGAGGACTTACAGACGTAGGGGACTCGTGGGGCAGGACATTATTTTGTTTATTTGCAGACTCTTAATCCAAAGGCGACTTGCGCAGCCAACCCATTTGGTCTGTACAGCTGGACATTTTTACCATTACCATCCAAGTCAAATACTTTGGTCAGGGCTAAAAGAGCAGGACCTCTCCAGGGATTTGAACCCACAACCTTCTGGTCAGACCTCCTTAACCACAAAAGTTCCTGCTACTGCAGAATTTGCTGCTGAACTTGCAGGCATTGCGATGTTTGCCGAAAGACAGTAACGCAAGCAATGCTCCGGCCACCGTAATCACCGCTCGGGTGGAAACAAACCACGCTCTTCTCACAGGCAGCATCTCCTCTGAGCCTCGGTCAGAGTATCCACTTCACCGTGACATCATTACAAAGACCGCAAGAAGAGATCATTCCCAGGCCAATGTTCCCTTGTTGTCTTGAGACCACACGAAACATCACTCTGCAATCTGGTCTGAGGTAAAAGTTTTTTTTTTTTTTTTTTAAAAAGCGCACACGCGCACACACACACATACAAATTAAACAGTAGTCCCTCTGTGGCCTTCTGCACACATACATAGGCACTAAGCCATGGTGTGAACACACTTGCACTGAACCTCTTTATCGTGCACTTATTGACGTTCTGTGATGACTCTCCAGAGGCTGAGCAGCAGGATGTGTACGGTTTTTATTAGCTCTGGCAGGGTGCTGGTCTCTCCCTGGTGTGCCAAGTGAGGAGGGGTGTAACTGAAATTCCCTGACCCCAGCCAGCCCACGCCCAGGTTTAACATGCTCGGCTCCTGGAAGTCCACAGTGGACGGCCAGGACTCTGTCACCCACGGTGATACAGCAGTAATAAAGACAGTTTCCTGTTTTTGTGGCAGAATCTGACCACATATTTCACATTCCATCTTGAATACACCTTCAGTCCTTTCCAGAATCTTCTCGATTTTAATACACAACTGACTGTGTTCCCCACAGCTGCATGAGGTGCACAGAGAAAGGTCCCGCTATGTGATGACCATAGGGCTCAGAAGCAGGGTAGCCTTCCTCTGAGTCCAACTCTCCTCCACTTACAGCTCCGCCCGTGGACACCACCAGGGGGTCTTGCTTCACTTGATGTCACCTCTCCTCCAGTGCTGGTCTGGGAACTCCAATTATGCCTGGTGGGAGGAAAGGCTACCCCCTCCATCCTCATCCAAAAACAACAGGCCCTAGTGGCCAATGGGTCTGTAGCCTTCAGCCTCCTCACTGGCCTTTTTATTACAGCGGCCTGAGGTTTGTCTGTATCCCCCAACGGGATGCAGATAATCCTTAAAGGGAGAGTGACTGGCCCACGCAAGAAGGATTTATCATCCAAAAGAAGCTTATGGGATTTACCAGCGGTGCTGGTGTCGATGGTAAATTGTGCACTGGGTATAGGGTGTAGGAGATGTTTGTAAACATAAAGGCCACACAAAAGTGAGGGAGATGCCTGTAACCTGAAAGATATAGGAGCCATTTGCAGGCAGGTGCAGTAAACTACGGCTGAAACCCAGTTGGACCTGCACCCAACCTGATCTCATAGCAGCAGAAAGAGTGCAGCTGGTAAGGTCACAGGAATGGCATCTCCTCCCTGTCCCTGAGAAACACAGGAGTGAGACACGCCGATGAAGAAGTTCTTTACGTCACAGAAACACAATCGTGGGCAACACACGTCTCCAGTTTTTACAAACTGAGCAGCCCGGTGCCGTGTTCACAGTCTAGAACCCTCCACATATCTTCATCTATGACAGGTTGAAGTGTGAGGAAGCAGGCTGTCACTCAGCTCTGCATCAGGTCCCCTCTGACAAACTCCTCCCACAGACATCCTGGCTCTACTTCAGGACAGCTTCACCTGGACGCTCACCTCCCTCTGCAGATTCATCTTCTCCATAGATTTTGCATAAATGAAAAGGGGTTACAAGCTAGTGGCTGGAGCACCATAAGCTGGAAGAGGAGACCTCATCCCCCGTCCTGCTGGGTAACACCATTCGCTTGCACCATTTCCTGCTGTAGCTACCAGAGATGTGATGAGCTGTAACTGACCCAGCGTGTCCGAGTCTACAGTCATTCATTTGCTCCCCAGTCCTCACCATTCTTTCTTTCATCTTGCTGCCAGCGGTACTTGAAGTGCAAGGATGACTCCATTAGAGCTCCTCGGAGTGACTCCCATTTCCAAGTCAGAGTAAATTATTCCCGTGTACTAGAATAATCACAAACACTAAGTATAAAAATCCTCCAGTTTCCCCACACAGTGCAAATTCGGGATTCATAAATCCAAAACTGAACTTGGCATGTTTGTGAGCTATAAACAGGTGAATAATCACAGGGCATTTATAGTTGTCCACCTAGCAATTAAACTTGTCTTGGATTTATAAAAAAATAAAATTAAAAAAAAGTTAAACAAAGAAAAGCTTTTGCTAAATGAATACATATAAATTTATCTAGCCTTGCAATTCCCCTTGGACAAAGGCTTCAGCTAAATAATACCTAATAATAAACATTCTATTTAGAAACTTGGGTTAGGTGTATGATAGTACTGGTGGTGAACTGGAGCGCCACCTAGAGGAGCCCGCAATGTCCATCAAGAGGCAACAGCCAGTGTTCATTTTAGCTTGCTATAGCCATACTCAACAAAACTTGTCTAAATTACCAAGTCATTTAAATTTATAATAATAATAATAATAATTATTATTATTTTTAAAAAAAAACCCCACTGCCCCCCCCCCACTGGATTTAAGAGGCACATAGTCACCTGAAGGAAAGTTACCTAATATAGCCACTGGTTGCATTCACACATATCTAAATAAAATCAATGACCTAAATATTTGTTAAAAATAATAATAATAAAAAAAAACTTAAAGTGCCTATATTTGCTGAAGAGCCCACAGTGCCTCCTAATGGACACTGTATGCAACAGCATGAAAAGATTAAAAACTCTTTCTAACCTTTTCCAAAGGAGTCATCTGCATGAATCTGCACATTTAGGCTGAATTATTTTTATTACATGCATCTTGCAATGTGCCTGTAGACACCCTCAGTGCTATAGCCTAGAATCATGGGGTGTGTTCGCACATTAAAACACTTTCCCCTCACGTGACTCAACCAGGGCTGACTGGGGTTGGTCTGTATCCAGGTAGTGCTACCTGCACTGCTCACCTCTCCTGATCAACAGCCCTCTCTGCAGCCATAGAAATAGTTTTGACAGCCTCTCTCCTCCAGCTGCCTGTGATACCCCACACACTAAGCTCTACACAGCATCCTTCCTGCAAAGAATCTACAACTGTCTTGAACACACCTTACCCTCCTGCCTTTCATGGAACACAGAAAACCACTGCAAGTGTAAAACTCTAAAAGCAGATCTTGTCCTTACCTGTTTTTCCATATACAAAAAACTGAATAAATAAAAATGGACAAGAATTAAAAATCCCCCACTTCCAACTAACATACCTCAAGAGAATTTCTGTGGAATGAAGCAGATGCCGAGGTTTGGTCGTGTGCAAGATGGGTGGTAAGACTGACTGCCTAATGTCCAGGAAGCAGGAGAGAGAAAAACCCAGCCTGAACACTCCAGAGCAGCCGAAGTCATTTCCTCAAGTTTTCCTTAGTCCATTCAGATGAGCCTCAGGCTAGTTCAATGCTCATTCAGAAAACCAGCTCAGATGCTTACCCAGAATGCACTGTGCCTACTGCATTAGTTTGAGACCGGGGTGAGCGAAGGGTTAGATGGCCTGAGCTAAATGCTTAAAAATAAAAACACCTAAATGGGAGATTGTATCCCTCTAATACACTGCTAAAAACCCGAGTGGTCAGAATAGTAGTAACAAGACCACTGATGCTTTAAAAACCATTACATTGCTTATTTGCCCAGAATAAAATGTCTTAATCCAATGATGCACAGACTGCTGTGCTTCCAGAGGCTCAGCCTAGATTCCAGCTAACAGACCACACTACAGCTTGGGAGAGACTCTACTGGCACCTGCTGGATGAAAGCAGGATACCAAGGGCTGCTACTGAATGGTGTGTATGGAGGATGCTTTCCTTGACATTTTAAGGGGATGCCAGCCCTTCACTAAACCTGTCCTCATCCCATCACTAAGCACACCAGAACGCAACAACAGTCATCGTCAAGGCATACCGTGGTATCGTTAGTCACACGCAAAAGCCATGCCTGTACCTTGATGAGATACCCCCATGTGTGCTTTCCCCAGAGGATCCAGTGCACCCACCGTGCTGTGGAAGACCACGCTGTGGCCGCTCCCCTGGCTTTCAATGTGTGTGGCCAGGTTCAAGCAGATGGCCCTGTGGCGGATGGCGTCCATGGTCTGCGCGTCAAAGAAGTCATGTGGCCGTGCTGGGGGTGGCACAGAGAAGAAAGCAGAATAAGCAATGATCGGTATACCCCCTGCTGAACCAAAACCCATCCTAGCTGAGGCCACTGTAGAGCCTAAACCGGCATTACGCAACATATGCCGCTCTTTTGCTGTAACCACGTTTCACTCCGACACTGTACCTCCCATAGCAGGGTCCATTTTAATTTTAAAGTTAGAAAAAAAGTTAATGCTGAAAAGAGTAAAAGATTATCTTTATGATGAGAGGGGTTTTCTGAAAAGAACACTATACAATTATTAGAATACAAACAAGCAGATGTGATTCCTTCCCATTAAGATAAGAGCGTTAGCGATGTGTTTAAAGTCATAACATGAAGGAGAGAGAAACAAGATGCTGTCATAATACATAGCAGCCACCTCCTAGAAATGTGGAAATTTGCTGGGGCTGCAAGTCACCTTTCGCAGCACATTCCAGAATGTTTTTTCTACAGTAATAAAGATGCAGTTTTTGCCTAAATCTACTTAATGCGGCATATTAATGTACATACAACACCCCAATAACTTATTCAGATGCAGTAACTGCTAACTAAAAATAACCAAAAATAAGGATGTAAACAAACACAGTAATAAATCAGTACAAAGGGCAACACTGGTATGAAGCATTTTTAGGCTTAAGTGTCCACTTTAAGCTCAACTCTGTCTTTTTTTTTTTTCTTGGTTGCGAGATGACTGACCCGCTGGGAAAGGAATCTGCAACAGATCTTACCAAAAAACATTGAAGTGCGTTCATAATAAGAAAGAAAGAAAGAAAGAAAGAAAAAAAAAGCCACTGTAATGCAGTACAGTCAAACCTGTGACACAAACAAAAAGCCACAGAAATGGATGATGTGCTGGCAACTGTCAGTTTCCAGAATCAGTGTGCTCCAGCTATGCTGTTCCCACTAGTGCAGGGCTTCCTTCACACAGGCAATCATACTCCAGGGAGGGTGCAACGTACATGCGCCTCTGTCACTGCGGATGCCTTAAAATCAATCAATCAACAGCGGAGGCAGCCTAGACCCCTGGGACTGCAGTGTCAGGCCCCCATGACAGCAGTCACTGCAGACAGAGGGAGGTGTTGAGGAGTGAATCGTAACCTTTTTTGTGCTGTGAACTAGATTGTACGTTTACATTCTTTCTTGAACTGAAGACGGTTATTACCCAGTAGCTATAATACTGTAAACACAACGTCTGCCATGCACTGTGTAGTCCAATATATTTCAGGAAACAGCAGATGGCAGATGGTTGCTGGCCTCCTTACATATCCAAGACACAAAAAAGTTTGCTTTTTTGGGATTTTCAGGTGCTGCATTACCTTCACTGTTTCTTTTACGTGACAGCCAGCTGAAGCAGTCTATAGAGGTGTGCTGAAGACCGCTCATGTTTTTTGTATGTATTACACACAAGCCAAAAACAAGCTAGCTTATACAGTTGCCCTGTATCTATGAAATGGAACCGATGAAAAGAACCCAATGAATGCCAAACTGACTATCATGAAACAGAACTCAGGTGAATATAAGCAACTTATTTATCAATAAATGTTTTATATTCCTTGGCCAAAAAACATAACATAAATATTTCTATGCTACCCACAGAAATATTTAGGTTATTTATTTATATTATTTAGTGGCCTTTCTGTAGTTCAGTGAAGCAAAATCTATGGCCTGGTGTTGGTCTGCAGCCCAGTAGTTGAAAACCTCTGGTGCCAAGGATAGGAACTCAGAAGACAGAGGAAGGCGACGTGCAAAACATACGCAGGGAGCGGCGGCGCTTATTCCTCAGCTTCTTCCTCTTGAGACCAGCTTTTGAGGGTGACTCCTCCTTCCCACGCGAGTGGCTGGATACCTTGGACGAGTTCTGCTGGCTGAAGTGGGTGGGCACGTGCCGGGCCAAACCCCCCTGAGAGGCAAAGCACGCGTTGCAGCCGCCTACCACACACTGCCGGAAGACGGAAAGCAGCAACAAGGTCAGAAGGCAAGACAGAGGCCAAAGGTACGATAACCCACTAGTTTGTACTGACATGAGACATGGAGTCCAGCTCAAAAACAAACTGAACACCTTCAGCAAGGGTCAGTAACAACATCAAGAGGTGTGTGGAGTCTCACCTTGAAGGGTTTGTCCCCGCTGTGGGTGAGCATGTGTCTCTGGAGCCAGCTCTGACTGGTGGAGGGTGTGTTGTATACCTTACAGCCCTTCCACAGGCAGACGTACACCTGAGAGGCGCGCGTGCGCGCACGCGCACACACACACACACACACACACACACACAGTGATTTACAAACACATTTACCAAAGGAACCTTCAACTACACTGAGGTGAACTACTCCTAGGGGTTGTGTACTGATAAGTTTCACTAGAGTCTACAAACAGTGCAGTGCTACTCATTTACATCCAAAAATGGTGTGAACACACCAACAGTTTTTGGTGGTAGGGTCTGGGGAGGCTGTCTGAATGTGGATGGAAGGGGGATAAGTGTGGGAAACAGACCCCTCCACGCTGGGCATCCACGTGGACACTTCGGATGTGCTCAGCCAGATCGGGGCTGGAGTTGAAGCGGCCGTGACACTGATCCCAGCAGCAGGTGTAGGGCACACCTTTGGTGGAAGAGGGGGCGACAGCACTGCCCCCGTGGCCGTTCATCATGGCTGGTGTGGAGCGGCCGCTGGAAGCTGGGCTCTCTGTGTCCATCAGGGTGCTGCTGATGCTGCATGCAGGGTGGGGGGAGGAGAGTTATGCTGACAGGACAGTACAGCTTCACCAGTCATTCATTTACCTACAGTGACCGCGGTAACACATTTGACTTTAAGAGAGGCGATTCAAGTGTGACTGCTAAGAGGGTGAATCTAGAAGGGTTTTATCCCAGCTGTGACTGAACCATTTAACCCCCTTCCTGAGCGCTCAGTGTACGTAGGGGGCAGGTGGACCAGGGGAATGAGCACAACTGTGGCTTCAGACACTTCCCATCCAGTCAAAGAGCATGGGATGCCAACTCAACTGGGGCCATAACTCTGCTTGTAATGAAGTCACTTTTGCATCCTATTGCACAAACAGTAAAAGCTTAGCAGCACTATTGAATGACTTTTCTCTGTACAACATTATGTTTTATTAGCTTCTTAATTTCATTGTCGAATTTGCTTGAGTGATCCAAGTTTTTGTATATATCAAGGAGATCAATTTATCATTGTTTGTGGGGACTCTCACAATTGGGGACATGACTCCAAATGGCAATGACCAGTTCAAACATTTTTTGGACACCTAAATAAGACCAAAATTGAATTTAAGAAGACTGAAATCATTTCCAAAGTCTAATATATTCATCGGTGTTGTGTCTGCAATGTTTGTCTGCTCCTGGCAACCTTTACAAAACACTGTAGTGTGGGGTCTGAGGATCCTGCCCCCACTCAAAAAAAAACAAAAAAAAAAACTGCCCTTGTCTAACCTGTCTGCTAAAGTCTTGCAACCATCCCCAACATTCGCCATAGCACAGCAGCAAACAGTCCCAGCAGCTGGAGGGGTGGAGCACAGAAGGCGTCCAACTCGGTCCAACTTACTGCCACATGATCGACCGTGTCCAACTCCTTGTGTACACAAGTGTACTCAGCCATTAAAGTTAGACATCAAAATTGGAAAGAGAGACAAGAACGTGTTTGACACAAGGACAGAAATCTGCAGCATCTCCCCCACACCACGTGTCCACTTCTGACAAGCTGTGTTAGAAACGGTTTGTTTGGAAGCAGGGAGGCCAGTGGGCATCACCCCCCTCACCGGACAGACTGGGGAGAACCCCATGCTGGCCCATTGTGCTGGAAAACTGACCCCCCTCCCCACACACACAGCAGTATTGAACTGGCAAACTTGCACTGGCCATTTGTTATGGTAATGAAGGCTTGAGCCGACAGCGTAGAAAGCACGTACGCATGCAAAAAGTAACCCTGATTTACTCATTACAGCAGGGTAAAACTGTAGGCAGGATTTGAACCCGGGTCCTTTGGGTGCAAGGTGACAGCTGTGACCGCTGCACCACCTGCTGCTCCCATAGAAAACACAGCTGAACTAATACTCTGATCAAAGGGCTACAGTGCGAGGGGGATTCGATCCAGAAACCAGCACACTGTGACAAGGACACTAGGTGCTCCCGGGGAGGTGTTCTCTGTGTTAGTACCTGTCATTTACCTCTTTTACCACAAACTTTACTGCAGTGTGCTGCCCCGATGCACAACTTCAAGCCAAGAGATAAAGCCATCGTGTTGTGTTGGATGCACCATGACACCTGTCCTTGTCCACTGTCTGCATCTCTCTCTCTCTCTCTCTCTCTCACACACACACACACACACACACACACACAGTTCCTTCTGAAGTGTCTCTTCTAAGTTGAACATCAGTTTTATATTTACTAGCTAGTACTAGTTTCTACTATATTGTCTCATTCCCACCGCCATATTATAACCCCCAGATTCAGAGCAGACTGTGTGAGGGGAGCGGGGCTGTTCCTGTCCTCAAGGCGTTCCGTGTCCTCGCGTCTCCTCTATGTGTGTGTGTCTGTCCTCCCCGTGCACCAACCTGTCCTCCGAGTCCATGCGGCTCAGCGCTTCCCCGTCTGACGAGGACACTTCCGCGCCGGGGCCGCGCTGAGGCGGGGACGCGCTCTCCTCCCTTTGTTCCCCCTTTCGCTGCTCTGCAGGCGCACCTCCGCGGCCCAGTCGAGCGCCCCGCGCACCTTCTTCCCCGGCCCTTCCCGCCGCTCCCTCGCCACCTTCCCCCGAGCGCATGCCGGGCTCCCGTTCCGGCGCCCGCGGGCCTCCCGCGCCGTTCGACGCCGAGGGCTCTAGCGCGGCGGAGTCGCTCGTGTCGGCGGCCATTTTCGCGCGCGTCCTCGTGGCCCGCAAAAGCGTGCGGTTCGCAAACGCACACCGTTACACACACGAATACACGCCGCGACAATACACTGACTGACACACATACACACACACACACTCCTCCAACAGCACGGGGGGGGTTGGCTTGGGGGTGGAGACGGGTGACGTGCGAGCGCGCGGGGCTTCGCGACCCCCAGCGTGGAAACACCGGCGTGGCTCTGCTAGCGACCTTCTGCGTTTGTGTCATTCTGCCCGGACGAGAAGGATAGAGAAAACTTTCTCTTTCATCTTCTATAAATTTGCGTGTACAAACAACAAATTTAATAATAAAAAAAATTTTCCTGCGATGTAAAGCAGTCTGACCGGCAGCTTTAAAAGTCTGTTGAACTGAGCGTCAATTCCAGATTTCTGTGACATTTTTCGTCTTCTGGCATTTCTTTTGCTTTCTTCTATGTATATTTCTACTTGTTATGTATTTGCATTTTTCAAGAATTTAATTTATAAAATCCACCGCAACTGGGTCGTGCCGCTACTTTTCATTTATCATCGGTGTGACTATTTGAGTCATTATACAGCTTAACAGTTTAAAACGGTTCATTCGTGCTGGAGATATCTGTTAAATAGCAGAATATTGGCATATAAATATGGCAGAACAGCCCCGTATTAGTCTGCCGTGTAGTTCAGATGCTCAAATACACAAAACATGTTTTGAAAAGTCGCGTTTTCATCAGTGTTTCTATACTACATGTGTGCTTCAAATAAAAATGCTAGAACAAAGCAGGACTGTATCCTAGAGACATTTTAAAAAGCTCGAGAAATCCAGAATCCAGAGGAAGTAAGGGAGACGGAGCCAAAATGGAGTCGAGACGGAGCCAAAATGAACGCCGCACCCTAGCCGTCAGTGCGGACGGAAGCGGTAGGTGAGCAGAGCCGAGCTGCAGCGGTGTGATGGGCAGCAGCTCAATGTTCACGACGAGCAGTGTGGCAAGCGGTTACGAAAAGAACGAGTGGACTTCGCGGCGTCCCACAGCCGCCGGGTGGCGCTATGTCAACGTGGAAGGCATGCCGACAGACGGCTGGTAAAGTGGAGAACCCGAAACCTGAGTCGCGCCCCCTGCACACACACTTCTGCGCGAGGGCTTCGAGAAGATCATGAAAACTGAGAAGCCTCCTGGTTAGATACCCATTTCCAGCACTGGCAATTGATTACCTTCATATTTAATTTTTACATTATTATTGTAGCTTTTGTGCAATTTCGTGCCTGAAGCCCACCCCATGGGTCCTCAGACCTGTCAGTAGACCCCAGGCTGAAGAACAACCCCGGCGAATACAAAGTGCTTTAGTGTTGAAGGCAAACAACATGACGGATCCTTCTGCTCATCTACAGCAAGTTCCATGCGTAAACGGTGAATTAATAAACCGTACATTTACATGCAGATATAAAATTATTTTGCTTAAGTTCAGCTGCTAATGACCAATGACCTCTGGTAAAAATCACTTGCAGTTTGCAGTTGATCTTATTTGTCAGACACACAAATGAATAAAGTTGCACATATTTACCGCATTTACATCGTGACAAAACTCCTAGCCTGAAGCAAACATTCCTACCCCCCCACCATGCTTTTGTCCAAAGTTAAAAAGGGGCCACAGCGCATCAACTTTATCATTTTACTACGTTTTACTACACACTGCTGTTTTTTGCTTCTTTTGGTTACCTTTTGTCTTTTGCATTTTTGTCTACCGTTTCCTCTGAAAATGAGTGACCGCTGTTCTCGAAATGACTCTATCCATCCACTTGGACCGGTCTTTCCGTTTCTATGGCAACCGCCTCATCGCGCTGCAGGAGGAGACAAGGCTGCGGAAGGTGTGCGGCCATCGCTGGGGAACTGTGCAGAAGGTCAGATCTTTCTGCTCACGACAGACTGTGGTAACAAGGGAAAGACTGCCCCCAGAACAAAGGTAGCGCTGAAAACATTACCTGTTTTTACAGCAGGCCTGTAAGCATTGGTGGATGATGAGGACGATGATGATCTTTATGAGAGCCCCCTAATTACGACAGAACAGAGTCAGTCACGGTTGCGAAAAAGGACCAAAGGTGACTGATCAGTGAGACCCAGTGGCCACATCCCATTGACCAGGGTATTACTGCACTGCCTGCTCCTCATTATACACCGCTCTTACCACAGTCCACACCCTGTTACCACGTGAGTCGAACAGTGACGAAGTCCAAAATAAAACAGGAAGTTCCCTGAAATAAACGACAGCTTTTAACAGAGATGCACAACTTGAATGACCAGGGAGAGGAGCTGAGGGGCACTGAGCCTGTAGGGACGCCCCCCTCCAGCCTGCAATTAACTTCTCGGGTGCTGGATTTGCCCTGCACATCACTGACTGCTGGCTGAACCAAGGTGAAGCTCGCAGATCCGGAGGTGGCTAATGTGTTTTCTAAATAAACAAGTAAAAATAAGCATAAATTTACATAGAGTGCCAACTTCTTACCTGCTGCTATTTAAGCTTCTGCCACAGTCATGTCCTATTGTGCCAACCTCCACAAGCACTACAGCAGCTCTGCTTCAGGCCATGATGACAATACGCAAGACACCATAGCGTAAGAACATTAACATTTATTTAACATGTTATAAAACAGATGATATGAACATTTGCATAATAACTAACAAGCAGCATCTTATAGTTACATCAGCTCTGCTCATTGTACGGTATACAGTATGTACACTATGAACCCCTTTAATTACACATTGTACACAAAACCACAGTCCTGGGTTAATAAAACTCGCTTATTGCTCTTTTGAACATGTGCTGCACTCTTCTTTAAATAGAGAACAATCCAGATAGCAGTTCCAAACCCGAAAGCTCTTTGTTTCACAACATGTCTCTGTTATACAAAACAAAATAAAGCAGATTTAAAGCCAGGACATTCGTGAGTATGTCGGCAGCTGTGTGGCACCAGGTCAGTAATTTACAACCCCAAGAAAATATTACACATCTGTAGCAACAAAGTGGCACCTTACTGAAATCAGCTCTGTGAGTGTGTGATTGTGTGTGTGTGTATCACTGTGCATGGTCAGACACAACACACATACACACATACGTACATATATATGTGTGTATTTAATTAGTAGAAAAATAAGGGTGTGACAAAAAGATAAAAATAACAGAGATAAAATAAATTTAAAAACCAGTATCAACAACACTAAAATAAGCAATAATAACAGTAATAAAAAATTTTAAAAATATAGAATGTTTTCCTGAATGCTTGAATGAAAATTGGCATTGTGTGGGTATGCGGGTGGGCTTTGACCAAACGCAGTGTGTATGATGTCCCCATGCAGAAGCATCTTTTCCACACCTGTGTGTTCAGCCTTAATACCTTACAGCAGTTTTTGGTCAGAGAAGCCAGTATTGACAGTAATAACAATAAAAGGCATTGTGTCTTTTTAACTTTGAGTTGCAGTGATGGTAGGCAGCCTGATGTGTGTATGAGGTGGGTCTCGGGCTTGTGGTGCAGTCGTTGCCCAGCTGTCCAGCATGGGGTGGGACGCCTCCACTCTGGCTCCACCTCACATATAGGTCTTAACTGAGGTCACCGATTGGGCTGGAGGGGCGACAGTCACAGAGAAGACATCAGGATTGATGTGTGTATGTGTGTGCATGCTGTACAGTCACTGCCCAGTTAACACCACATGCAGTTAAGGACTGCTACCTTTGGACCACGTTCACTAATGCTCACTTGTGTGGCTTACATCCTGCTTTACAGCCATACAAGAACAAGTAGCAATGTTCATTAATTATTTGCAAATGCAGACCTAAAACACAGATTATAATGTACTTTACTGTGCTGCATTTTTAATGGAGGGAAAAGAAGTGAGGTTCCTTTTGTATTTTTTCTTTTTAAGTGTACTGTGTATGGCTTGCATCATATGAAATTCTGGACAAAGTTATGAAAAATTCATTACAGTGAGTCCCTGACTTATCAACTTATGAGTAACAAACTTTTCACCATTGAGAACTTTTATAAGAGTTCTTTGCCCATTCACACTGAGCACCAAAGCACTGCCTCAAGTTATTCAAAATCCCGCTCTGGCCATAGTACTTTACAGCGCTTTCTTATTCACGCCGTGTAATAAATACTGCTGCCAAGGGACTCGGAACACACAAGCACATGCACGAGGCATCCTGGCTCGCCGGAGGGAGGGCAGCCTGTAAGGCTGCTCTCCCCAAGCTGCTCAGTGAGACAGTCCACCATTTTGGTCTTATCCAAAAAACCCCACACTGTTTCCTTCCTTGCTGCAAAGTTCTCATGTTGAGGACATCCACATTTATTCAATTAGTAGATGTTTTTCTCAAAGTGATGTACAACTCAATAGCAACTCTCTTCTACAATTAAGTTTATAAGTAGAGGACCCACTGTAACATAAAATATTTGTCTTTTTTAATTCTTCTAGCTATGCTGGTGTTTATTTTAAATGTATTATTTCAACACATTTATACTAAAATTGCCATATTATGCCATTTCCCAACTCAGGTTTGGTTACTGGCAGGGTTTCTAAACCCTAACATTGTTAACCAAACAATGACTGTACATATGTGCACAGGGGAGTGGAGGACACCACAGAACGGCCATTTCCTTCCCTCTGTGTGCTTTTGGCCAACAGGTGATGCGTAAGTAACAGGTGCCACTAGTGAGTGTTGTTCCGGCATCATGCAGTGGTCTTTACTTTCTGGCTGCTTCAGCCTGGCCATCTGAGCTCATACACTCAACAGATGTGAGGTCCAGCCCTGGAGGGAAATAGTTGGGGGAAGCCAGAGGTGGTTCAGAGAAGCTCTTACTGTTGCCACTAGACACACATGAAGTGGGATCCATCAGCGAGCTGGGGTTGAGACTCTGGGCATGAGGAGGTTGGGGACTGGGGTGGTGAGGACAGGCTTTTCACTGCAAACCACAGGCAAACACACACAGACAGACAGACAGACAGTCAATATAGCGCTCAGTCGAGGCAGCAGCTGGCACGACAGACAGTGACACGGGGAACAGGGACAATCCAGAACAGTATGAGTTTGAGTACATGGGGGAGTGCAGAAAACAAACGCAGTCATGAGTTGTGGAGCAAAACAATTAAACATGCAGCAAAAATTTGATGACACCTAAATTGGAAAAAAGTGCTGAACGCCCACAGTTGGTTTCTTCTGTGGTTACCTGACTTTTTTCTGTTCTCTTTAAAAACCAATGTTTTGTAAATTAACTGCAACTCCCTTACTGACATAATAGATTGAGGGTACAGTCCCTTTTTGGAAAATGTGCCCCAGTTTGGCTCTAAGGGGGAAGACACAGACAGAAAATGAAATCTTGATTTTTATCATTTAGTTATTGATGCTTGATGCTTTTCTCACAAGTGACTTAAAATGTGAATCTACTCAAGCATTTACCCATTTATACAGCAGTGTAATCCTTACTGGAGCAATTCATGGTAATTTCCTTGCTCAGGGGCACCAGAGTGGGAGAGCAAGGTTCAAACCTGGGACACATGAGTACAAGGCAGCAGCTCTAATCACTATGCCATCTACTGGAACCTGGCAGATAGAGGATTGAACACCGAGCCCTGAGTGACAGGAGTCTCAGCTCCCCTTAGCTGCTTTCCAGCTCAGCATCCCTGTAGGTCACTGGGGGGAGGGGGGGGGGTCCCTCTGCCACCCAGTGGATGCTGTGTCAGAGAAGTTTGAGAACCCTGAGCTTTAGGATGAGGGGTTAAAGAATGGCTTGGGCTTATTGTGGATTTCATAGGGCCCACCTGAGAGCTCAGAGGGGATGGGATTTGCAGGGGTAAAAAGAACGGATATTGAAATTTATACTGCATAATGAATTTAAGCCTGGATAACAACGTATTCATGAATTGGGGATTACTTCTTTTAAATCAAATATAATCTTCAAAATCTTCAGAAGGCAGAGGAGAGGTCTTTGAACGCAGCAGGTGGGTGAAACGAATTAGCTTAACAATAAAAAAAAATCCATCTAGTTAGGAATAGTGCAGGAAATTACCTGTCAGACCCAAAATCCCCCACACCAGATAAATGCAGGCTATGAGAAAATTCCGCAGTGCAATTTGTGCAGTATTTTAGCAATTATGTTTTCTTCTATGAAATGGTACAAAGAACAGCTCCAGTTTTTAAATATTTATGCATATGGGATCCAGACAAATCGGCACAGAGAAAAACTTCACCCATTCCTCACATAACAGGATTCTCCAAAATTGCCCCACTGTGAGAGGTTCAAATTAGCATTATTTATCATTGGGGAATAATAAAATTGGTTGCTGGATGAACAATATATCACCAAAAATGTCAACAACATATTTTATAATATGTAGCTTGTCTTTTATTGTTATATTTTTATTTATCCATCCATTCCCAGGAACCACATGTCCAGCACATGGACATAAATTAATATGTAACCCAGAAAAAAACTTTGCATTACTTATTAATAAATCCACTGTGTGATTAAAGGCATATATTTTTTATTAGCACTTGTAGTGGCTTTTTCACTTTTGCAAACCTGCTCAGGGCCTTCTGCATACACACCACCTTACTGATAGCTTTTTACTGGGCGGAGCCACAACTCACAGGGTTGGTTGTTAGTTGTGCTTAGCTGGACAGTGCCAGCGTGCTCCTCCTTACCTGCCACCAGTTTGCTGCGCCTGGACGCCTCGGCCGCCAGTTCATACGACATGTTGATGATCTTCTCCTGTGCTACGGCCTCCTCCTCGGCCCCGTGCTCCGTCTTCACGGGTGCAGTTGACACCATATTCTGCATGCTGCCAGACAGAGCACCACAAACACTGTGAACGGACCGGCGACACATGAGAAATCCCTCCTTTTCCTATCCTTGCTTCCAGCATGTGCGTATTAAATTAGTGCCTAACGCACTTAAAGGCACGTTCCAGTAAATACCATCTCAGTCACGAGCAGCTCCGAAAGTACAGAATCAGATACAAAGGTCTGTTTCGAAAAGGCAATTCCAGAGCTAACATTCAAATGTCAGTGTACAATCAGCAACACGGAGCTCAAATGCCAGAGGCTTTCAAGGTTCTTCAGCCATGAAAGCGGTGGCAATCCATGTGAAAAGCCCCATTAGACTGAGGGAGGTGGCTGGTTTTTCCACGACTGCCCACTGGGCTTCAGAAAAGCCCATTCGGTCCCAAATGGCCCCAGAGACCAAACGCTAACTTTGTTTTGCGATGGCTGCTTTGTTTTGCACACAGCTGCCGCCCTATTGAAGTCGCAGTGAAAGAGCCAGTTTCGGACAAGAAATTTATGCTGTACGTTCCTCAGCACACAGAAACTTAACCTGTCATGGGTAGGCGAAGGGCATGGGGAAAGGAGCAGTGGCTCACCTGTTTTTGGCGACGAGGGCTTTAATGCGGTCTACCTTCTTCTGCTTGTCAGCCTCTTCCTTTGGGCTCAGGATCTCCTCCGACTCTGCCTCCACGTAGCGCTCTGGTATGTGCACCTTGTTGGGTTTCGCTAGCTGCTGGGAGGGGGAACGGCACAAATATGGGCACCACAATATTGAGAGCCCCTACACAGGTATGAAAGAATGCAGTGATGATTGCTATGAGTAAATGTTGTGTTACTAGAGAACCTTGGCCAAGGTAGGAACATTCTGATAAGCTAATTGCTGAAAACTCTGACATTCGCAGTAGGTTCGAGGACAGGTCCTCAGCATCACTTCAGCCCAACCATCAGCAGCCTCTCTTGAATGGGATGGAGGTGGAGGAGATGCTCTGTCAAACAAAGCCTGCGTAATTTCCGCAGCTTCAGAAAAGTCAAGACAAATAAGGTGATGGAAAGTCAAATCTGAAGGAAAAAGAGCACCGGTAGAAGGTATGCAGGCAGCCCTGCAGCTCCCACACCCACGCTGTTGTTATCTCCATGCAAAATCTCTCTTTGCTTTATCAGAAACTCATTTTGCCCTTAACAGTGACTGATTATTGCTTTGTCAAAGTGGCCATGTAGGAGAGGTCATTTAGGAGTGGCCTAAAATCACAGAGAAGGGTTTCCAGGAGCCTGGAAGCCTATAGGTGGGAGGGAAATAGAGTATTAAGTGTGAAGGCAGGGGGAGTGATGGATGGCCATGGATCTGCTGACACAGCACTGAAGAGACTACAACTGCTGAAGAAAACTGCCAAATTACTGTGTTGCGTAATGGCCACTGCTTCTTTCAGCACATCCGTAATTGACAGCTAACCTGCCGCCAAGGATCTTTCACAGTGTTAGGTCCTATCCCTATATATCCTGAAATGCCTCACTGCACTCACAAACTGGGTTTAGAAAATTAGGAAACTCATTTACATACAGTACCCTTCTCTCCTCTGTCTGACATGCATCCTTGTTATGAGGAAAGGCCAGAGTTCCTTTCTAGCAGCTCCTAGTGAGAATTATAAAGCAATCTTAGCCAGAGAAACAGAGGGAAGAGGGCCACACCTCTTGGTCCATGTCAAAGTGCCCTGGGTGCGCGGCTTCCTTGAGGCGGGCGATCTCCTCGGCTGGCGTCTCCTGTTCCTTCAGCAGCTCCTGTTCCCTCAGTGACGCCTCTAGCATCTGGATGTCTCCAGAAACTGCCTCCTCTCTCTTGCGGCTCTGCGGCACACATGGAGAGCATGTAGGACAACAGCGGCCACAGACAGGACGACAGAAAGTGCGACAGCACAGACCGGTAACCTGAAGTGACAGGATGACACCTAACAAAGCTACATTAGCCGCAAAATGAATGATATCATAATTCCCAAATAGTAATGAAATTACCATACGTATTTTCTGTATGAGTCATGGTTTTATCATCACTTTGTTGGCTGGTACGACTTACACTCCAGCAAGATGTATGTAATAAGAAAATCTAAATACAAAATAAATAATAAAAAATAATAAATACACGGGAAAAAATTACAAGTTAAAAGTTACACATCCATCTGACCGTTGCTGCAACATCTGCTTTTAATTTGTCGACAGGGAGGAATTATGAATACAAATACTGTGATCTGACTGATACAATACCTGCTACATGGAAATTGTACTGCAATGTAGATTATCTGTTGACTTTTTCAACAACAATGTAATTTTTTTTAGGCTGTGCAAATTATACTCCGGAATGTACAGCATTACCAAAGCAACAAGAAAAAAAAAATGCTATGAATAAAGGAATAAACAAAAACCTGTAATCATGAGTACTACCACTCTTGCCATTGTCCAGCCTCAAAAGCATACAGCTCTTCCAACTGCTCTTCCCCCTTGAAGCTGTACCTGCAGGGAACGCAAGGTGTTCTCCTTGGAGAAGGAGGAGCTACGGGAGGGCGAGTTCTCCTGACCCAGGAGGGTCAGGCTTTTCCTCTTGTCCTTCAGTGAGGCATTCTGGTGTCTCTTGATCCGCTCCAGCTGTTCTTCCAAGCTCATTCGTGGGCGAGCCGAGTCCGGTACGGAGAGCTGATCTACTGCACTGCGAGGCCGATCCTGCTGTTGGGGGGTGTGGTGGGAGAGTTAGCCATGTGCAAAATGCCTACATGTATACCCAAGCTAGCCAGGGTAAAAAAACACACACACACACACACACACACACACACACACACACACACACACAGGTGTTTGGCCTGTTCTGGCCTAAATATGCACAGCTCTGATCTACACGCTGCTACACTAATTTTGTGCTCCATTTTTAAGCCCCACTTACAGTCCTGACATCAGGCTTCTTGCTCTTCCTCAGGGTGACATAGGATGCGATAGTGGATGATTCTGGCATGGGAGACTTTGTTCTTGGGGGCACAATCCCAACTGGGTAGGACATTCCTGGGCCCAAAAAAGAAACAACAAGATGAGAGGAAAGCCGGAATTGTACAACATCAAGTGAAGAGAGCCTGAAGAAGGTAATCCGTTGTCCTCAGGTAAATCAATATTAATCATTGTTCATCCTGTTAAATTATCAGGCCTGTAAAAAAAAAATCTCCCACTGTATGTTACTAGACTCATTGGCATGACTCATCATCATGCATGAGCTCAACTCTTGGTTCAAAATTCTGGCCAAAGCGTGGAGACTCACCTTTGGTGCTGGATGGATCTTTCTCTGACGTCTGTTCAGACCGGTCTTCCCCATTGCTCTCGTCAACTTCAGCGACTGTGGTCAACTCAGGTTCACTCTTATACAGACGGTAATCTTGCCCCTGAAGAAGGAAGGGAGTGAAGCAAGAACATCTCAACAGGAAGGACTACAAGGGTACAGCAGAGTCACAGCACAAAAGACACCAGAAACCTCTCGACTCAGTGAGGCCTCCTGTGGCCATTCTGCATAGTGGGAAGGCATTTAGTGCAAGTGAAATGCATTGAGCAGTCCAGGATTTGGAGATGAAAATAAACCCCATGTCATGGTTTTAGGGACCAAAGCAGAATCAAGAGGTTTCTTGGTCAATAACTGCTTTATGTCAGGCCCACAAACACAGAATACATTCCGCAGGTATATTTTCACAACATGGCAATCCATTCCAGAGCAAAATTATATCACACAGCAACGAATGAAAAAATGGAAATAATGCATGTATGTAGCAACTTTAAAAAACTGGTGAAACTGAACAAGGATGACGAGGACACGTAAGTTGCAGATTGGAACATTTGGGGGCGTTCAGTAGAATGGCGGAACAAAAGCACATGAGACATGCCATATGATCAGTAAAAATAAAAGAATCTAAAGTAAAAAAAAAAAAAATTAAAAGAACATAAATAAAAGATGAATTCAAAGCAGAACCAAAAAAAAAAAAAAAAAAAAAAAAAAATCAACCAAAGTTACTGGTAATGAGGCACGGTACAACCAGAGGGGTCAGAGGACAGCGGCTTACGCTATGCGCGCCATTCCTCTGGCTGCCCTTGCGTTCTTCCAGCCGATGTATTGGCTGGCGTGTTGTGTGTAGCTGGACACCAGAAGTGGGCAAAGGGGGCAGTGGGGGGGCCCGCTCGCTGATGTCATACGAATGTGGGAGAGGGGGTCGTGGAGGAACCGAGTCCTCTTCCTAAAGACCACAGAGAGGGGAAGGTGACCCGTGCATCGGCAGGGAGAGACTGAGGCCAACACCAATAGATTCCGGACTCAGCAGCAATTCAGGGCATCCTGGGAGAAACCCAGAGGTCTATAGACTGCCATATTTCAAGGTGAGAGATCACACACCAGACCAAGGGTGCTAAAATCTTGTCCCTACAAGCCACAGTACATACAAGCTTCATGGAGTCTAATACTAAATAAGAGCAAATAAACGGTCTACTCTAAATATGAGGGGAACTCAGACCATTAACAGTGCACGCATGTGCATTTATCTCCTCATGACTAACAGCATGTGGAAAACATACCTCACTTTTGTATTTATTTGAGATTGGTCTGGAGTTGAAGAAACCTGAAATAAAAAAAAAAGACACTATGTATGGGTTCCAGTAACCATGAAATAACAAAAATTGTGTAGAAAAGAACATTTACAGGGGAATAACAGCACAATTCACATACAAGTTGTTAAAGACATAAACAACCAAACTTGGTATACATTTAAGCAAGAGATGGAGATACACACACACACACGCACGCACGCGCACACACACGCACGCGCACACACACACACACACACACATACCTGTGCTCTCGGTGCTTCTCTGTGGCTTGTTCTTGCTCAGTGCCTCCATGACATCCTGAATCCTCCAGACCTCCTTCTGGATCTGCATGTGCTTCTGGCTGGGAGGCTCGGGATGGGTCTGCAAGGGATGGTTGAAAGAATCCCAAGTCAGATAATGAGAACCTATAGGGTGCACCCCAGCTCACTGTGGGTGCAGGATTTCTCATCTGCTGATTTACAAACCAACAGACAGATAAAATCAGGGAGAAACAAAGGAACAGAAGACATTGGAATAATAAATTAATAAAGAAAGAGTGCAGCACAAACAGTGAATATTACATAGAGTCAGGAGTGCCCCCCCAGGTAGTGCTGTTGGGAGCAACACTATTAGGGCAGTCAGCTGTTGAAGATACTGCTGCATTTGGCCAGAGCGTTGTGTACGCTGCACACAAGTGGCTGCCTCTCGGTCGGCTCAACTACACGTCCGTCAAACTGGGAGGATGAAGCAGGCAGACACCCCGAGAGACCAAACTTGAAAAGGAATTTTAATTATGAGAGCCAGTGAAAAGAAAAACATCCAGGAAACAGAGGAGAGCGAGAAAAATTGACTTGTTCGGGTGTGAAGTTTTCGCTCATGCTCTCATCTTTCTGAAGAACGCATTATTCTTCCCAATGTGGAGCACATGTAAGGGAACCGAGCTCGACTGCTCAGTCGGAATAATTGGCTGTCGCTTCCTCAAGACGGACCTGTCTTTTGTGAAGGGCATGGAGGACAGCACACATTTTGCACTCGTGCAACTGAGCCAAAGGTTACAAAGAACCTTAGTAGGAGCATAAAGGTCTCTGAGAAGCGAAGTTGAGACTTTACCTAGAAAACAAGGTGAGGCAAAATGCTCCTTCAGATCTCATTAAGATCTCCCCTCTTGCGCACAGCTAAATCAATCACACCCACTGACTTTCCTTCCCACCCTAATAAACACTAGCAACAGCTTTTTTAAACCTCCTTCATATAACAACATGGGGAAAAGACTTTTAAGGTCACCGATATCAGGTGTTGCCGACATCGTGTATATGCCGAGCTCACATTACAGCTGACAGCATGAGCAAAAATTGTACTTTGCAAAAACACATTTTACATTTACATTTATTCCTTCAGCAGATGCTTTGCTCTAATGCAGTATACAACTCAGGGCAAATGAAAGCGCATTTCACGACAGGTGAAGAGTTTTAGATGCAAATGTGATTGCTCGAGCACAGTCAGTTTGTCTAATATCAGTGCTTTGCCAGCACACATTGCACAAGTAGCTGCATAAAGAACCGATAGGAAATAAACACGACTGTGACAAATTATGTAATGCAAGTTGATGGGGACGTTAGTAGCACATACCTCTGAACAGCATTACACAAACCTATTTTTTCAAAAAATTTGCCAGATTTTATTGCTTACCATAGTGCTTTACCTGATTCACTTCACATTTCAGTCTGCTCAAAAGTGGCTCCCATAATGGCTCTTGGATACAAAACAAAAACAATGTGCCATACTGGTCAAGGCTTTAACATGGATTTAGGGGCAGAACATACCTGAGGGCTCCCCAGAGCTTCCAGCTGCTCCAAAAGGTTCTGCTTGGCCAGCAGGACCTCAGTCTCCAACCTATCATAGGTCCGCCAAGACCGTTCCAGTTCCTGAGAATCAAGAGGAAATGGTCGCTGAAACACACACGCACACAAACGCTGGGAAGCACACGCACAGATGGGATATGAGGACACTCAACGGTAGTGACTCTGGACAGCTCCCGGCAAGTGCTGAGCAGGCCACTCTGAAGCACGTCTCGCTGCTGCACCACACTTCGCACGGCCGTGGGATTGTCTGCACTCAACTCGATCTCCTGGCTGGCAGAAAGCAGGGCTGTCTCCAGGGTGTGCTGTGGAACAATACACAGGGGGATGTTGCCTCTCAGACAACACCAATGTAACATGCCCTGCTGTGGACCAAGCACCACCTGCTAGCCTGTCTGGGTCAATGTAAGAACAGGAACATTTAGAAGAGGTGAAGTTTAAAGGTAACCGGGTAAGAATCCTCTTAGTCTGCATTGTACCAGCTGCTATCTCCCTCATCACCTCATAAATGTTTTGGGCTTCCTTTCACAACCCCACTGAATGCAAAACATTGACCCAGAGATGGGTGATGGGTTGAGTAGAGCAGAGAAGTAGAGGAGCACTCACCTTCTCCCGGTGGAGCTGCTGCAGCTTCTCGTCCTGCATTCGTACCACCTTGTCCTGCTCACATAGCAGGCTCAGCTTGGCCTGAAAACAGAAGTCACGGGTCATAGGCCGTGAGTGGCTCATTTTCACCCTCTCAGACTGCTCCTCCCCTCCCAGTTCGGGGTAAAGTGCTTTGCTACCTTAGCCTGGTTGGTCACTTAGAAAGGAATAAATGTTTTTAAATGAAGATCCTTTGAAGTTTATAAGAGTGTCTTTGTAGACTCCATCTGCAGAGTGGCACACTGAGCTTGGGAGGGTTGACATAGTTCATATTATTATAAAACTTTGAACCATCCAGGGGCAGGAGTGCCGGGAAATGCAATATGGCACCACTGGCCCCCACTTGGCGTGGGAGATAAACAGCGGTTTGCAAGGACAAAGATATCCTGCCATTTGGTGAATTTAAAATCCTGCAAGCTCTGCATGGGGGCCTAATGGGTGCCTTGCTGTGTTCACAAAAAGAATTGTATTTCATCATCAAAGCAGGGTACCTAATGCTGTATATAAATGCCCTTTTCATTTTTGCTTCGAGAGCATAATTGCCTGAAACAGACTATTAAAATCATCCAGAGCTTGGCCGTGTGGGAGAGGGAAGCTGGTTTCATTAGCAACGATAATTAGCAGGCCATACACAGGCCATTAACTGGTCCACTTCAGGTCTGGTCCACTTCATCGTGGCTTCCTCTATGATGTTTCTCTTGGGGGGATTAGGGGTGAATTTAAGCTAACATGGAAACTTGTTGTAGGACTAATAATAGCATTAATATTCCACTTTCTACAGCATTAATATGATGTAATTAACTTATTGGTACTAATACGGTCCCACAGGCGATGTACATGTACTTATACAAAAAAAAAAAACTGTCAGAACACATCTGTAGACTGTTTTTTTTTAAATATAACTTTTCCACAGAAAAACATCTGTTTCAAAGTAACAGTTCTTGCTGCAAAACAGGACGTGAGTGAAATAAAATGTGATCTGATGCTCATCCAAGTAACTCTAGTAAAAAACACTTTACAGTGCCATCCTTTAAACCATCCATGAAGGCCACGGATCGGAAAAGGACCGGCAATTGTAGGACAGTGACAGTCTGTCGTCAATTTAGCAAACACCAGTTTTACAGACAAAAAATAGTATCATAACATTTAAAAATATTTTTAAACATAAAAAGAAATATAAATATTTACTTAACTTCATTAGTGCATAAAATTATGTTTTAAACAATCTTGGCTCTGTGTCTCGATAAAGAACTATCAAAGCATCCTGACTGTCAGTGTGATGAAGGCAGCACAGCGCCCCCCCATTCCCCCTGTAGCAGCATCTCAACCAGTCATATCGGTGCCTTATTCGCCATTTTTACATTATTCACTGTACTGTATGATGGTTTCAGTTACGGCACTGACTTTACTTCATTTTATTACCCATATTACATATTCATTACACACTACATTGGGGTATAAAAGTGTTACTACAGTACACAGTACCACAGCAAAATGTAAGGCTTAAATTACACTCCAGTTTTCAGACTTTTGCCATACCTCCATAACACCTCCTCCCTCCATACAGACTGGATAACTGATGGACTGTGGTTGGAGACGAGTGTAGGCTTCACCTGAATGCTGCGTGGGGGTTCACAAACTTTTTTTTTTTTATCACAAACGTGTTTGCCTTCAGTTACACTAGCATTCACTTTAAAAGCAGACTTACATCGGTATCGAAATCGTTGTTCCTGTAGGTGTAGGAGTTCTCTCTGTAGTCCTCAGGTGACATCTACAAGAGCAGGTGACAATTAGACACAATTTACAGAATGTGAAATGCAGTCTGACACCAGCTAATCCTAAAACAAGGCCAGATGCTCCTCAGCAACTGTGTTCAACGCACTCCCATTTGGTGACTTTTTTTTTTTTTTTTTTAAAGTCTAAAACCTACTTTAGCTCCAATGTTCTCTGTTGGTTCACTACTGGCAAGACAAACCAAGTGATCCTTAAAATGCAGGAGTCTGTGTTTTTCCTCCTTCAGGGCAGAACCAGTGCCATTAGAGGCAGCAGTAGGTGTTCATGCCAACACTGTCAACAGACAAGTAAAATAGAAGACACTGTGAAAGGTGCAGCTTCTCTTCCAGCCATAAAAGCTTTGAATGCCACATATTTATGCATAGCGTGGCTTTCAGTGGTGCAGAAGGACAGTAAACAAACACCACTGCCTGGTTTGTCCACAGAGGAGAGGCACTCATGACACCTGTCAGTTCTCAAGAGTGACTGCAGAGCCAACTTCAAACACAGGAAGGACAGGAAGTTGTGCCTGTCTACCGTCTGCAGCCCTTAAAACAAAATGACAAATGGGCAAAACTTGACAGTTCATAATTCTCTATAACTCAAAGGCTACTGTATGTCAGGGAGGTTTCATTATGGTTCCCCACTTACACAAACGCACAAAGGGCAAAGTAAGTCCTTGAACCTACAGAATGAATTAGCTGAACTTCCAGAGATATGCATTAAAACAACCAGAATGGCAGAAGGAGGTCTTTGACAGATCCTTCCTATCATCATTAGTAAGACTCATTACTCTGGTTTCACACTTGGCCATTTTTTCAGTTTGGTTTATGATTGTTTTATATATTGTTGTATATACATTGTTTTGTTTCATAAAGCCACACAACAGCCAAACTAAAACTGACATTTTGTCAGGCCAGAGGTTTCATAAGAACAAACATTATGCACACTGGCTATAAACTGCACAGTAAAACACAAATACATAAGAACAGACGCACGCTCTCACTCACACACATACACAGTTTTTACTGTGCGGAGTACAAAGAAACAAATGTGTTGGCCAGCTTCCAAAGCATGTTGGCTACATTCCACACTGAACATGCAGATGGCTTCCGGGTCGGCGTGTGTGGAGTCACGGGTGAGGATGGAGATGCGACCGAGCGCGCTGCTCTGATTGCACACAGCATAGCCGCGGCGTCACTTTTACACCTGGGTTACAAAAGTGGCCGAGAAGCGGTGATGTCACACAGTCACGGAAGCAGGGGACTCTCGGGCATCCCATGCGCGCTGGGGGAGGCGCAGGGAGCAACGCACACAGCTGTCATATTTACCTGCATGAGCACGTGAGAATTCAGGTACCCCAACATTAAAACTTAGCAGAAAATGCAGGGCAGTTGCGCAAATGTAGACTTTTACTCAGATTTACCAGAGTAACATTCATTTGTTCCTCACAGACCCTGTTCACCAGCAGCTTACTAGACGCAGACATGGCCGTTGCAGAAAGAGCCCTCCAGCTGTATGGAGACCTTTGAGAGGGACTGAATGTTTAAGTATGTTTACAAGGCTTTTGGAAGCCTCTCTGACAATCATTCAGTAACCAAAATGTCACCTCAACACTTACTCACGTTGTACAGCAAGCAGGCAGTGCTTTTCTCTGTGCTCAAATCACAGGAAAGCCAGAATGCTTTGAGCAACAGAAGACTTTCTGATGTTTATCTGCTCCACACCGACAGGGGCCAAGCGGGGGGCAAACAAATAAAAGCAAATCCAACACAAAGCTCGGCGCGCACAAACACCTGTCGATGTCCGTCAACAGTGAAGGTGGGTCTACTGGACAATGTGGCATCCATCGCAAGCCATGCCCACGGTTCCAGCTGACTGGAGAAAGCGATGGGTGACGTGTGCTTCGACAAACAGTGCGAGGCAGAGAATGTCATGAGGACGACAGAAGAGCCCGACAGGCAGCTCAGAGAAGGAAAGCAGAAACGGGCACTTTGGAGTTGATGACAGAAATAACCAAAGCAAAGCCACGTGTGTCATGACCTTACTTGCTGGTACAGCTGTGGCCGTGGCGCCGAGTTCTCGATCATAGTGTGAATCGTGACGATTAAGGGCTTGTTTTCTTTCATCTAGTTCGGATTGGAAGGAGCACAGAGCAGGTATCAGTTCTCAGAAGAACCCGGGTCTGCAGACAACACGCCGTCACTTAACAAGCGCTCTGTCTCCGTGAGGGCGCGGCGTGGCCGGACGAGGCCAGCAGCAAATTCACCCTCGGGAGCACGTCAGCACGTTCAGTCACCAAGTAAAACAGTCAAAGTTATTCGGCAAAGAGAAGAATGTCGCTTCTTTATCTGCAACCCGGTGATATACTTCCCTTTGACACCATCTCTGTGAAGATGTCAGATTATTCTGTCCAGCTCCCATCCAGAGTTTACGCAACAAAAAGAGCAGTGAAGTCAACTCCTCTTTCTCCCAGTGCTCACATCGCCCTGCTAACTTCACTGTGCACAAAGAAGCTCGAACGAAGCAGGAGAATGTCGCTCTGGGTGTTCTCAGCGAATCGATTTTGGACAGCAGTGGGGAAGTTTTGTTGGTGTTGTCTTTCAACTATGATAAAACCAAGATAAGTCAGGCATTGTGGTGTGCACACGGCTCATTCTATATGGAGAGATTTTAGCAATTTATAATGGGCCACAGTCACAGAATGATCAGACAATGTGAACACAAGCAAGTGTTGGTCAGCAGTACCTGCAATATCGTACGTCGCTCCTATAACAATAACGCTTTTGAAGGTACAGCACTGATGTACCTGTGAAAACGGTGCTGTGTCAGACAGAACAGCAGTTAAATAAGAGAAGTTGGTATGAGGGAACGCAGCAAGTTCTTATTCTCCTTTACAACATACATTATGTAGCAGCCTCCTTTGAAAAGGGCTTTTTAAAGCTCACAACGTCTGCACAGATATTGTCACTCAATACTGTGTTGAGAACCTTTCTTCTAACATGCATTTGCTTTTCAAACCTTTGTGCAAATAGCAAAAAATAGCTCATGGCAAAAAGGCTGTAAAATTGTAACAAGCACAAAGACAGCAGCAAAATCTTATGTAACAAGTACATTCAGCAGTCAGTGGTTGGAGCTTCTAAGGGCATCTTTGGTGCTCACAGTCAGCACTCTTCAAGGAACTGGGATCCTAAATGTTTTAATTGCTTTCTAACAGAAAATAAGAATGAAGGAATTGGTTAATTAATGAAAAAAAAATGTAACAGCGCTGGGGTGTAGAACATAACACAAATATTCAAGAAGACAGGGTAGAGTACAAAAAACAGCTTTGTAGATTCATTTACATCGACCATCAGTCTGAGACAAGGCTTTCACTGTGTGTGTGGACAATGAACTCACAAATTCAGTAAAACCGCAGGTTCTCCCACCTGGCTGTCCAAGTAGGCAAGGTTCCTCTGGAGGTGATGGGAGAGAATCTCACTCTAGCATTGGCAGCAGATGGGAGAGAAGAGAAAAAGAGTGAAGGCGCAAGAGCCGAACAAACACAGACTCTGGGAGAGGTGGATAGGCACATAAGAGGCAAGCAGGCCATCTGAGTGGAGAGCTGAGATTAACTGTAAACTGACACAAGTGCTAGTCTCAAAAGGAAGACAAGACCCAATGAACCATTGTCAAATACAATTGTACATGACCACACTGAGATGACAAACCATGCAGGAGAACTAAGTAAAGCCATAAACCAAAGTATTTCCAAATCTGTTCTTAAAAACACTCTGCAAGCAGAAGACATGCCAAAAACCAGAACAGGTTAAAACATCTCCCAAAGGCTGTGAAAAAAAATGTGATGGTGCTTCTGCTTCAATAAGCACGGTCAAATCCACAGACATGAAAAAGAAGTTTCGGTGAAATAACAATGCCAAACCGAGGTGCCACTTTACCGAAGGAGCCAAAAAATGACTATTGACCCTTAAACATTGAATGAGTCCAATTTCGATATTAATCCCACTATGAAGGGAAAAGCGGGACTGACACAATTTGCATGTTTTTAAGGAGAACAAGAAGCTCCATTACATCATTTATCATCACACTGGAACTGCTGAAGTTCCTGAAGGAATAAGGTACTTTTTACTATTTCGTTACAGTAAACCACAATCTACTAAGATGCCACCAGTTCTTCATAGATCTTTCAAAATTCTACATTTTCTCACCATGACTCCAGGTTTATCAATATTCAAGGGTTAATAGTTTTGCATTCACTGTTAAATTATCGACATCTGTCTTTGGCAGGCAAAACAAGCGATGAAAAAAAAATTAAAAGCACACAAAGCCAGATTCCCAAGTGCATGGTGGGAGGTGAATCAAGTTTAACATAAGCACCACCCCTCCAGTGATGCACATGCATCCTCTAACCTTGGGGTTGGCGGCGTCGAGCCCCAGCTGCATGAGCTGTGCCAGCGTGTGCTCCCGTAGGCTGTTGAGCTCTGCCTGCTGCCGCCGCAGCTTGATTAAAAGCAACGTGAGCTCCTCCGGCTGCGGGTGCGAGGGGGGTACACCAGGTTAGCCAGGGATGGATGAGAGACGTTTTCAAGTGGGCTTACTTTGGTTGGCCCTACTTGCTAGGGACCGACCTCAGTATAAGTGTGGCCCTGCTGTACCGGACTGAACTGGACCAGCACCACAAAGATGGCTGCCTACAAAAAGATACTTTAAATGGCACAAATGTGTCTGAAGGTCCATGCACTTTTGCGGGTTGGAGGGCCTGGTGATGTCACATCATCTATTAATAATCATTAATATCTCGTAAAGTGAAAGCAATGCAATGACGCCTTAAATGGCACTACCTAGTGAGACCAGTTCTTTTGTAGAGGGCTGGGTGACGTCAACGTCTGGAAATAATTATATAATATATAATTAATTAAACTTAATAATAGCTTATCTTTAAAACTAAGATGGCACAAATTGTCATTTTAGCAGCAAAAAACACAACTCCAAGAAAATATGAGGGGTTTTTTGTTTGTGTTGTTCCTGAAGGCGCCTCCCAAGCTCTTCTGTGAGGGAAGGGCCAAACACTGCGCTGGACTGAACCCGCTAAGCACATGTTTTGATAAGTATAAAGCAGGGGGGTTTATGTGAGGAAGGAAGCTTCACATGAACGAAGAAATGCCCTGCAGCAGACAGGCTGGTTTCGTCATCTTCATCAATCACTGGGGCTCAGAGTCAAGAAACCACGTGACAGCGTCGGGCCTGTGCTGACAGCCCGCTGCAGCATCCACATGTTCCTGTAGCAGAATTAAGGCATTGCTGTTTGCTCAACAGATGGATCCATTGTTTTCTTCCTTTGTTTCACAGTCAAATTTAACTCCATATTCACCTTCGATGGTGTGGCTTCACGGAGCAGGTCAAACGTCTGCTTACTTTATTTAATACGTATTTTTGCTCTTGTAACATCAACACTTCCTCGGGAGTTTAATTTTCTCACAAGGATAATTATCAATGCAAAGTTCATTGCTTCACAATTATTTTACTAAAAATGTCTGTGCACATCTTGAACCACTTTCAGCTTCGATCTCTGCCACAGGATGAACTTTGCTATACTGAATCCCACTAGCTGTATATAAACTATCACAATTTCCTCAACTGTTTAATATTGCTTAAGTAGTTCAGAAATATGAATACGCACACAGGGCAACAAAAGTGAAAGTTAACTACAACATTTGCCACTAAACAGGAAGCAGAAAAAAACAAAGCTATGAGGAAAGAGGCTTCCAGGAAGAACAACTGGTCATAAAGTGTTAAGCCATCACTCTGCCTCCATTCACCTAGCATAAATATCCGTGTTCATTCAGATAAACATCTCCTTCAGCTGTCAGTTGGAGATTGGGCCGCATGTCACAATGCGTGCCTTGCCATTAAACAAAGTTCTCCATACTTCTGCTATGTAGGCCTCATACCCTGCCGGTGTCAGTCAAGGAGAGTTCCTTAGGTTCTGCCATATCATAATGTTATTCTGGTACAGGGCCAGATTCGGGCATCAAGACTTACTGCTGCCATGGCTCTTACCTCAAAACACCATCATTAGTCCATCACTGCTTTAATCACCACAATCAATACCTTAAAGGCCACGATCAAACCTGCAGCGTTGGCCCAGAATACGGCACCCTCGTGGACTGTTGCTGTTTCAAGAAGCAAGGTGCTGGGTAAGGGCGCTAAAATGTGAAAAAACCTGTGGCATCCTTACAGCTGGGTTCATAAACATAGCTGCTGCTCCTATTGCTGTGTTCGAGGGAAAAGTTCAGCGAGTTTATATTGCTTACAGATTAGTGTTTTTTCTGCCTTTTCTGCTTAGAGGACAGTGAAAGTAAAAAAAAAAAAAAAACCCAGAATAAACAACAAATAAAGGGACCGATGCTCACTTTCCCCACAAGGAGCTGCTTTCAGCAACAGGTGACATGAACGTTCCCAGTTGAGAGAAAGCCACTTAATTTTGTTTCCAAAAGATGCTTCACGTATTTCAGATAACTGTCCCAATTTAATTTAAATTTTATCCTGGTACCACAGAACAGATACGAAAGCAGCAAGCTTAAGAAATGCAAATAAAATTAATTAAAATACACAATGGCCACCGTGTGACAATGCGCAACGCTCGAGTCACGTCGCAGAACAACGGGGGGGACAGGTGATTATGGAAGGGCTGTTTCAGTCCTTCTCAGTTGCTGTAGTATCACACAGAATGCTGCTATGTTCAGCAATAGATGGGGTAGTTATTACCCTGACGGAGACAACAGGGGCAGGAGAGCCAGGCGACGTGGTGAGCGAGAGAGCAGCGTTAAGTACAGTAAGTACAACACTTACCGTCTTGCCTTGTAGGGACTGCGGGGTGACGGTCTGCATGGGGATCCCGGTCGGCATGGACCTGCGTTCAGGAGGGTAGGCATACTGGCAGGGAGAGGGTCACAGTCACACACAGCAGGCCTCGGCAGGCAGCCTCAGCTCACCGCATTTTTGTAAAGCACCCCTCCCAACACCAAGTTGTTTAGAGAACAGAGGGTTATGCAACAGATACTTCTAGCAACATGCCTCACTGAGAGAATCCACCCTTAAAAAGTAAGAGAAGTTTCACCTGTTTTATGGATGACACACTTATGAAGCTCAGGAGAGAGAGTAACCATTAAGAATACTGGGACACCTTACCCACCCTGCAATGGGAGCTAAACTCTGGCATTAACTGACATTTTTGGGTCAATACTAAATAAGATGTCCTCCACCCAAATCTAATACTTTCACAATAAAGAACCAACATTGCCACTGTGATGCTATTTTTACTTTAGGAATAATTTAGGTTGTTGGCGGGGTTCGAGGAGGTGGCCCACCGTGCCAGGGTGTGGTCTTCGGCGCCGCTCAACAGTCACATCCCCCCGAAAGACGGGCGAGGACACCTCGGAACGGGAGCCAGCATTGTAGGAGCGCAGTGGCGAGTAACTCTGGTACAGTGCCAATGAGCCGTGGGAGGGTGAAGGGGGAATGGAGTGGGCCACGTGGTCAGACAGGTTCACCATGGTCCTGGGGCTGGGAAGTGTACCGTAGGGTCCGGCTGAGGAAGTGCCATGCCGGGTATAAGCCTGCCGCTGCTGCCACTCGTACAACTGCCACATGGTGTCGTCGCGCATGGAGCGGCGCTTGTCTGCCGCAGGGGGCCCCAGTGCGTGCTCGTACAGCGACGGTGACACACTGCAGATGCTGTCGGGCCGCGCCATGCTGTTGCGGGGCAGCGTGCGATATCCCTCTGGGTACTGGGGTGCCACCTGCGACCGGTGGCTGGGCATGTTCCGGGGCAGAGTTTGGTAGGACGTGATGCTGGAACAGAACGAGCCGAAACAGTGAACAACCAGGTCGTTGTTCAGCACATATGCACTTCTCACATGCATGAAATCCAGGACAAAGAGCTGAAGATGTGCTGCTCATCGACACTCAACACAACTCAACTCAGCAGCAGCCTTCACAATGCTATCTGCCGCCACAGGGTTTCCCGTCATTGCTGGCCTTCATCAGACCACAGACCATCACAGCTGATGGCTGATGGAAGAAGATAGCGGACAAATAAGGAAGTAGTAAAAAAAAAAAAAAAAAGAAAAAAGATGTCAGAAGCCCAAGCTGAATAACCTCTGTGTTCTTTCCTAACAAAATGAATGTAACTGAGAAACTGCTGTCTATCCATCTAAGTTACTATGGACAAAAGCATTTGCTATGCGATTAAACAGAGGGCTTTGGTCCACCATAAAACCACAGCAGTGAACCAGTTCTCAGAGAGGGAACGTTCTGGAAAGTCCCAATTCCACAGCAGCGCTTCCACTATATTTAGAACGGCCTTATTGCAGCCTGTGGCTGAAGTAATTAGGATGGAGCTCATCTGAGGGCCCCATAGCCTGAATGTGTGCCGCACGAGCACTTCCAGAACAATCCTCAGGAACACTGGCCACGGGCTTTTCCATTTGCGCTCTCAGGAGAGGGACTGCGGGGGAAAAGGAGCACAGTAAACCGACCCACGTCGATCCCTCATCCTCCCGTAGAGAGGCAGAGACTCCACGTACCGCAGCAATCTCAGCAAGTTTCAGACTGCTGCATTTTAATGGTATATAACAGAAATGAATATTCTATATTCATTGAGATACTTTGTTCCATCTGGTAAAAATCCAAGTACTTTAAAATATAATCAAGTTAAGTAATTCTACTGAGGGATTCTGCTTGTCTACTGTGTTTGTGAGCTACCCTTCAAAGATTATTACCAACTATAAAAAAGGCAGCTTGTAGGTGTTAAGAGTGCACTTACTTTTTAAAATGTCTGTTATTTAATCTTTATTATATTATTACAGTTTTTTCCCTTCCATAATTATACTTTAATTACTCTGTATTATATTATTCCCTACACGGTGTTCATTTACATCTTTTGCTTTACTTGAATGGCTTTTCTGACAGAATCTCTTTAGGAGGCCCTTGGTCTGGATTTTTAGATACAAGTATAAAAGGGAGAGTTGGCCGTGTAACAGGGACAGGGAAGAGTGGCGTGTCAGTCGACTGCGAAGGGTAACCTCTGGCGAGATTTGCAGAACTGTAATCGCAAACCATTTCTCAAGCTTATTTGTACACTTGTTTGTATTATTGAGACTCCAAAGAACCCTGAAATGACAGAAAAAGATAAATTCCAACTGAGGTGACAGTCAACTGACAGTAAGAGTAACACCAGATTTGAATTATTAAATATGAACCGATAAATTATTAAACTAGTGACAACCTTTGAAAGAAGCACATAAATTATATTGCAGACACGCAGAAAAAGGAGTACGGTGAGCCAGTATCGTGTTGTCAACAGGAACAGAAAATAAGAACGATATTTAACGAAATGGCGTCCGCATCATAGGCAGATGTGAAAAACAGAGCAAAATAAACAGAGCAAACAATTACTGTGCTACATGGCAATCCCACAGCAGATACGGGGATGTAATAAAGCAGCAGGAAGAGGACAAGAGGAGTTCTTATGGTTACGGTCACCCTAAACAACCGTCCACATAAACTTCTACTCTGCAGGTTTCCTCTAAGCCCAGCAGCTCAACCGAGACACTGGGAATTTGTAAACATGAATGCCAAGCAGCCAGCAGACTGCACTGAAAATGGCCATCTATTGTTGAGTGGTTGCTCAAATGGTCCTCATATACGGTGCTGTCAGGTCCAAGGTGCCATTCACACATCGCTCACTTTTACTAAGGTTTCTGGAGACCCTCGGGTATCTAGGCTGAGCAGCACTTCACTAATGGAAGAGAGGACTGCGGATAGGCTGGTCTGACCATTGGGGACAGTGATATCTGAAGAATTTTTTCCCTCAGCTCCTGCTTCTCTTGCCACAGGTGGCTTAAAGGAGTTTGAAAAATGAACATTTCTGATGTTCTCTGTGGTTCTGCAGCCCCCACTGATCCTCAGTAGCCAACACAAGGGAAGGCAATGTTAGCGACGTCACGGTTCCAGGGACCCGAGAAACGGTGCAGAGATGAGTGAGAGAACAACATAGCCTCTTGCTTCACACAGACAGGCCCGGAGCTGCATATCAGAACCTCCAGCTTTGCATCTCACTGTATCTTTCCATGAAATTTGATTAAATGCAGAAAAGTCCTTGCTCGCCCTCACAGCTGCTGAATCCCTTCCAGTATCCAAGAGTCCATGTATTTTTGGACCCCTAACTGCTACATAAATACTCTGTCATCTTTGTATTTCCTATTTTATTTAGTTCAGCAGGTAGACCAGCTCATGTACTAACAAAAAATGGTGAGTATCAGAAAATTTAGACATCTGAGCTTCAACAATCACCTGTCTATCTCTACTGTTCTTCACTGGATATGAAATGCATCTTTTTACTGTGTTGCACGTAGCTTTGGAGAAAAGTGTGTGCTTAATGAATAAATCAAAAAGAGTTTAATACCCGCAGACAGATTTGTTTCCTCCTTACGCCGTGTCACCTTTAGTCCCTGCTGCACGATGTCACTATGTGGAAAAATTTACTTTAAAAAGACCTTTAAGAATTAATTAAAGTGCAGAGCAGGAAACAAATGCCTTCAGAGCAAAGCTGTGGGGTTATGGCAGCCTGGGGCAGTGTGAGAAGACTGTCTGCAGAGTGTGCCTTTACATTGTGCTCCTGTCAAAAGGACAGACGCCCACTCAGCACCAGAGATAACAAACACAAATGATCCATCTCATAGTAACACAAAGAGATTTTACACTGTCTCTTCACTCTGCTTGTGCCGACAGGCGATGCATCTCAGTTGCACTTCACCTTCAGAGGAGAACTTTCAACTACCCACACAGCTCGAGACCAAGTCAGAGACCCGGGGGGACAGAACACACTCCCACCCGACTGAAACAAATCTCCAAAATGACATTATGGTTGCTGACATACACGTATGTCTGTAATATCAGAGGCTTTTTGAGTTGTTCTTCGACTATGCAGCTGTCAAGCAGAAATATCTGGATTCATAGTGAAGGAAAATTCATATCAGTATGGCGGAGAGCCATGAGGAAGCCTGTTTCAGAACTTGTAGTGTTTCACTATGCTGGTCAGCATCTCTGTTTGCTTAGAAACTGATAGCTAAGGTTTCTGACCCACAGTCAAATACCCACCTCCGGGAATCGTCCTCCTGGCCCCGTCCTCGCTGGGTCTTCATCCACTGCTCCAGCTGCTGCATAGAGTTGGTCCTCTTCAGGGTGCGCTCGGTCTCATGAGCTGGGGCTGCAGCTGTGTTAGGGTTACCCTGGGTGGGTGCGTCACACGTGTCCCCCGGACTGTGCTCCGCAGTGCGATCCCCTGAGCCGTTCACCTGGGGAGGTGTGGTCTTGAACAGAGGGGCAGGCGGAGGGGCACTGGGGGTATTTGTGTGGGTAGGGATGGGGGTAGAGCTGTCTGGGGGCCGCGAGAGTGCCACAGCCTCCTGGATGACAGCTGCCTGGGTGGGTTGCAGCTTGACGCTGTTGACCTTCGTGAGCGACCGCTCGACCCCGTCTTTGGCAAAGCCGTACCGCTCGCCATCTTTGTGCCTGGGCTCTTCCTGGCGGCTCACCTCCCTGTTCCGTTCATTGTTCTGGAGCTCCGGTACGGTCAAAACCCGATGGTTCAGCATGTTGTTCATCTCCTGTGTATTCCGTTGCTCCAGCCTGTAAGGAGAAGGACAGTTGCAAGAAGAAAGAGATGGTACCACACAGACCAAGACCATTCACACTGCCTACAACCATTAGCCCATTACTAAACTGTACATCACACCAAACACACCGACAGCTGCATTTACAGTAAAAGTCTCTGACCAACAGAGGACTAACAAGAGACTAAGTCTAGTTCTCCCTTTTGTAAGTACCAAGAAAGAAGCACAAAAACTGAATTTTATATTCAAACTAGTTAATGGTTCGAAAAATCATAATTCCAGCAGCCACTTGTGCTACAAATGAGAACTCACACCCACCAACTTTCCTTCAGCAATAGACTGAATGTTGCCATAGCTGTAGCGGTTCCAAGTAGATTTTAGTAAACAATATAAAGAAAATTATTGAAATATCAACCACGGAAAAATGATAAAACAGAGGTTAAGCTGTTTCTGGAAGCGCGTGTCGACTTACCTCTTGAGGGGCTCGGTGTGTGCCAGAGCTGCGTCTGTCATCACTTTCATCCACGACTCCATTTCTTTGGGCGTGTCTGTGCAAAAGTAGTACGTCCGCATATTTGGGTGCGTAGCCTGGGTTGGAGGGATCAGATTCAGTACAGATGGTGCAACCTGAAAATGAAAGCAAGCAAGAGACAAAAGATTATGAAACACTGCTGATTTTAAAATACACAAATACTTCCCAGCATTCGGCTCATACTGGCATACAGTACATGGTAATGTATTTGTATCGACGTGCTAAACCTAAACATTCTCCATATATACAACAAGAATCAAAAATCTCAGCGTGTACGTGTGTGTTTTTAATAGAAGTGCTACTCGGCACAGGGTAAAATGCATCATTTGCAGTGTAAGAAGTCACTGTGCCACATAGTGATGGGGATAGCGTTGAGTACACACACCCATTGTGCATTTTAATCAAATGTGCTTCAACTGCACTTGGCAATGAACACCACACTCTATACTGAATGTTATACAAGAACTCTATTGATAAAAACTGTTGTCAACTTAAATTAGCTTTCTTATGTATTTTTTTTTTCTTTTTTAGTGCCGATCACAGCATTGGACAAAGAGCAGCAAAAATTGTAGAAAAAGTGAGCAATCCCTGGAATGCAGCCCAACATACCACGTTGCCATGGCGTTCGTCCCAGAAGGAGTGGTGATGGTCCCCACATGACGGAAGACAAGTCAGAGCATTGTGGGTAAGAGAACACCAAATTAGTTTTTTGGGTTTACAACGAGGACTTTACGAGTCAGAAAACCAAATGCAAAAAAATTTGCAGTTCTCCTTGTTGCGTTCCCACAGTCTCCAGTGAAAGACAAACAACGCAGACCATGGAGGACCATACTCATGTTGTTGCGCTAACCATGCGGTGGCAGCAAGGTGGCATTAATCAACAGTTGTTTAGGCCAACCTGACAGAAAGTGCATTGTTAAAGTCAAATTTAGCTCAAAAACACATGTCCTCTGCTGACTCCTCTACAGGCCAGAATGACCATCAGTCAGACTCCCGGTCATCTTTACTGTGCTTTGGCCGACAAGACGCGGCCCAGGGTTTCCTTAAACCTCAACGTGGGCTTTTGCGCCACTGAGATGAAGGATATAAACACTCTTAGCGAAGTTTTTACCGCTCCCACCAGCACAGCATCGAGCACTGGGATGAGATGAAGGCAGGGGTGATGAGACACTGGGAGCTATATTTGTTTCCATTGATTTTTCTTTGTTTTCTGCTTGACAATTCTTTTCACATCTTGTAAAGGTCTTACCACTTCGCTTTACTCTTTGAGAGCAAGCCTAACAGTCTCTGCGTGCACGATGGTGTGGAATGCTAACAACACACAGAGAAAAGTTGTACTGACCTTGAAGGCGTACTTCCGGGTTACGTGATCCTCCACAGACAGCATGGATATGTGGAAGCTTGGCAAGAGGATGCTTCCCAGAATTCCTTCTTCCTTCTCATCTGGGAAACAGGGAGGAACAAAATACATTTACTTCACAAGTGGCACAATGTTGCCTTATTTTTAACCTCTGAACTGATCTGCTCACTCTAGCTTCTATTTGAGAATGAGTAGCTTTACATGAAGTGCAGTGCTGTGAAAATGGGGGGTCTAATAAGAAGGGCAGCATGCTCCATTAGCTGAAATCTCATTCCGGCCACCACAAGCAGTTAGTTCATTAAGGTAAATGGTGCTAATGTATCATTAATACACTTTAATTGTGGGAAGAGACAAGGATGAATAAAGCAATTATTCCTCTTGTCCATGGGTTCAGCATGGTGCACAAGGATCTCATGCTAACTGGCTGGTTCTTCTGAATGGACTGTAGCCCAGTTAGGCTACCTCCACATGCAGCCTCCAGTTACAGAGAGGTCCATGGATCACTAAAAAGAGCATCAGCCATAAAGATGCAACATGATTTTACAACATGATGGTTTTAAATTAAATGATGTTCAAGTAGTTATAGCAAACAATTTTCTTTCATTTCAGGGACAAAGGAATGCCATCAAGAGCCAATTTTTTGATTATGGAAATAACATGATTCACAATCAGGTCATTGATACCAAGCCATAACAACACAAAAACCAATTACAATAAGCACATTCTATACTAGGAAATACTTTGAACATCTATGAAATCTGCTGCGCTTGTATCTGAATTAGAGGAACGTGTCTGTGTCCGACAATTTTAGCAGATCGGACCCCTAACGGACCTCTCGAATCGTAACCATGGAGACAGACAGCGAGCAGAGGCGAGTATTCTGTTCCAGTGGCCTCCTTTGTCTTAGTTTAACATTGATAATTGAAGCAAACAAACAACCACACGCATGGAGTGGCACATGCAAGGTGAAAACGAAAGCAGGTGTCTGGATTTACTTTTCCATTTCTGCCTACGAAGCTGTTTTGCCTGGAGCCCAGGAAATATCGACTGAACCCCAAAGGAATGCGACACAATCAAAATATCAACACACAACAGAGCAACTACTTCCTACTGGAAACACTTCCACACACTGGAAATCATTTTAAAATGCAGTATATGTAATACTGATTTAGTGCCATCCTGTTACTCTCATGGAAAGCAGCTCCCAGCTGTGAGCACTAGCCTGTGACCTTCAGCACTATGCCGCCAGCTGTCTCAAAGCTGAAACTGCGCTTATATCAAAGACCCCACTGAGCAGGTGGAAATGGCAAGAGCCCCAGCAGAAAGTCTTCATTTTTGCAGGCTGAACAAAGAGGATTAAAGGCAGCCCTCCTCACTATCTTCATCACTTACTGGAGACGACAATGACTTTTTACCCCGAGGTTCCAAACAGACACATTTGCCCCTAGGAGGCTCAAACTTTGGAGCTGCATTGGTCTAAATGTTTTCTTTGCTCATTTCTCTCCAAGGCTCTCCATGACTGCCCATGACTTATTAATCGTCTTTATTCAACAGCCCACTTGAAAATCATGCTGGTGGAGAAGGCGCTTGACTTGGGGTGATGTGCAACAACAGTAATAAAAAAAATCAGCTGGAAGAGTGAGTGTAGTGAGTAAGTGTGGTGTACGTGACACAACCCCCCCAACCCTCAGAGCACACCTTGGGCCATTGTTTGCCCTGCCAGCGAACTCACCAGCTCATCTTAGACACCAGCAAAATGCCAACTGGCCCAAACAGCACCACGCTATCTACTCCTGAGAGATAAGGAGCCCTTGCACCTGCTTCACGACACACTGCGCCTAAACAGCATTATAAAGTATTAGACAGGACTGTCGGCAGGAGGGAGAAAGAGAGGGGGAGATATGAGACTCGGCCAACAGCATAGCACGTTCCTCATCATCTGTCCAGGCACGTCTGCTGGTCTAGAAATTAAAAACAACCCCCTTGGCACTACGGGCATTTACATATTACACAAGGCATCGAAAATCAAGGGAATGGAGGTTAAATGGTCACGTGGGACATCGCTCTATGCTTCCTCACAGTCAGCTGTAGCTTTGCTGGCTTCACAGAGTCTCCCCAATCGGGGCAACTGTTCTAGTCCAGTTCAACCTGCAGAATCTGTGACCACAGTACAAATACATAAACGATGGCAGCGGTGGTATTGGCTATGAGGGTGGACATGTGGGTGAAAGCAGGCGCTCAACAGAGGCCACCTTCCAACAGACACGGGAGGGCTCTTCAGAGCCACTGGGAAAGAAAGGCTGAGCTTGTGACAAGCTGGCATGAAGGAACTAAAAAAAAGCAGCAGTTTTAACAATGCGACACACGACATGAGGCAGACCACTGCGTTCTCAGTGAGAACCTCGTGGGCATCAAAACAAAGTCGATGTCCCAGGTTTAGAGAAACACACTGTTGCATCATTTTTTTCAAATATACCCATGAGCACCCATATATCTTCATTTACTACTGCAGTATTCATCTTGGCACAACACTGATGTTTAAACATCACAATCTAATCAGAGATGTGTGGGAGGGTGGGTGCCATCACTGTTCACTTCCTCTATTATTATAATTGTTAAAGTGTGAAATCACATTTCGAGCGCAGACTTATCATTGTCTTAATCCAATTGCAAAGGCATCTCTGCCGCCATCTTCTCAAACAATAATAATAAAGACAAAATAAACACCAACATCCAAGCTCCACGGTGAATGCTGGATTTTTAATTGAATTTTTGTCACGAGGCCTACATCAAATATCTTTCTCTAAGTTTATCTGCAAATGTGCACCGTTTTGGCCTTGGTCACGCTGAAAATAAAAAGAACTAAGCACAGAGGCTGGGGGATGAACTGCAGCAGATACACGGTGAGAGAAAAGCACGCTGGATTAGTTATACAATTGATGCCAGTTACTGAGTAATGTTCTGGGGAGAATAACCAACATTTATTTGACCATCTTAGCCAATAAACAAGGGAAATGAAGATAAAGAAGTAAATAGGATAACAGATCTATGGGGTGTGTGTGTTTGCACATTACGTACCTCGGTAGTAGAACAGGCACATGTCAGAGAGCACAAACCATCTCTTCTTCCATAGCTTCATCCCTGTGCTGTCCTGTGGAGAAAGACATGGAGGTGACTATCACTAAGCTGTAAAGAGAGCTGTTTAGGTTTCAGGTTCAAAACATTGCCTTCCTTTAAATCCAGAGAAACTGAGCCTTTTCATCTCTTAAAAACTTGGAGCCCAAATGCTTGTTTTGCCCGGTGATGATGTTATGCTTGATGTTATCTGTTTTTTCATCCTGAACCACTGTCTTGTTCCAATCCACTGATGTTTTCTTTATGTAAAATGTTCTTTAAACCAATGTTTTGCAGACTGAATGGCAGGTAAAATGCACCGCTCCTTATAAGAAAATACAAAGAGGTGCAATAAATCTCCACAGCCACACATAAAATAAATCACAGCCCATCAAAGTTCTCAAGCCACCACTGCTGCATGCTATTCGTAAAGGGATTTTCAGATTAGTGCGGAAATAACTTGGGATAAAGCAACGTTTATTCACACCCCCCTTGACTGCTCTTTATTTGCCATTCTTTTCTGAAAGAAAGATGGAGCCATGATTTGTAGAGTTAACACATCATCATAGGGTTGCGCAGCCAATCCGACGCCACTGGCGGTCACACACTGCCAAACGTGTCACGTAACCAGGAGGATTAGACTTTCTGTCGAGTTGGGGTGAGGATTTCTTCAGAAAAGGTGTTGAGCGGTCAGTTTTGACCTTTTTCAAAACTGCACACTGGCTGTCCATTTCCAATGTGGTGTGAACTGATGTGCCAGGAACCAGGCTCTTAATTAGTAAAGAATTTCCACGCTGTGATATGTCCACTTATCTCTGTTTTGTTCTATATATTTATTCTATTTACACATTAATAAACTGGTAACAAGTGCTCACTCAGCATTATCCATGCATCTGGACATTTTCAGTAAATGGTCAAATATTTGGGGTTGGAGTGCTATGATATCAACCACAACAACAACAAAAAAAAAACACGCATTACATAAAGGGCAGGAGACAACATGGAAAATCCAGGAGATAAAGAGGGACCAAACAACAACACTGGCAGTGGTGGAGACAATCATCTGGCAAATGTGAAAGTGAACTAACAGCCATGGGAGAAAAGCCCTGATGCCAGCTGTAGGCCCGCAGGGGGTCGGTCGTGGTAATCAGATGGATGCCGCCGAAGCCAATGTTCCACATAAAATACAACTTGTACAAAGGAGGTGATCAACTGAGGTGTGGAGACAAAACCATTGAAAGGCAGATAAACTTCTTTTGTTCCAATTTTAGCTTGCCAAACACACTGAAAAAGCACTGCACTGCAGAACAAAAAACTGATAGATCTGCAGGTTTCTGTGTTACAAACTTTACAGGTATAATACGAGCAGTGGACAAGCCCAAATTTCATATTTCATGACAAAAAAGTTTTTTTTTGTGTGGACATGTCAATAAATCCAGTAACATTATCCATATTTGATGATATACAGCATTAAGGTATGTTTTACAATACCTGCTTGTAAAGCCAGCCACCTTTGACTACAGGGGCATTGGGGTTCCTCTTGATGGAATTGGACCTCTTTCCAAAGTTGTGTACTTTTTTTGAGGGTCTTGAAGGCTGAAAATAAGACAAAAAGAGAATGACCCGTGTATAGCTCTTACAATCAAACCATCATTAGGGTCCTACAAGCACAGTGGCATAATCCATCGGGTCCTAACTGGGGCCCTTAGGCCTTGTGAATGAGCTCCATGATACTGTAGTGCTACCTGTTTGTATGCACTGAAGAAACACATTTTTAAAAAATTTAATTTCCCCCCAGTGCTCTTGTGTGGGAGACCTTATACATTTCAGGGTCCAGCCTCCATTCACTAAAGCCACCTGGTTTCAACTCCACCTTACAGTCTGTCTCTGCATGTCTGCCATACTTCTCTCTTGCTGATTTTCAACCTGATTGAGGAGTTCAGTGTCCAGATGAGCAATTGCAGAGCACACCCAAACCATTCCCTTGTCTTCTTGTCTTAAACCATTGCAGATATAACAGTAAGCCTCTGACATGTGTGAGTCACATTGAATCTAAGGTGCTGATGTTCAACCTGATTGAGGAGTTCAGTGTCCAGATGAGCAATTTATTCTATTTACACATTAATAAACTGGTTTATTAATTTTTTCCATGTTGTCTACGGCACAAGGGAAGCTATGAACTCAAACCAGCCATACGGCCTTCATCCTCAAGCAGCCAGCTTAAGGAATGGGCAGCAGGTGAGGCTTGGGAAAGCAGTACCCACCCTGCTGGCAGGGCTGCTTGTGTGGGTGGTGTTGTCCGAGCCGCCCGTGTAGTTGGATGCTTCGCTCATGGTGCTCAGCGGTCTCTCCTTCTCATGCGTCTGCACCTTCTGGGTTGGTCTGTTCAAGAAAGCGATGGCACAGTATAAACACAGCAGCACACACTAACACACACGGTCATGCACAGCACCTCAGTCGGACCGCACGCACTCCCACCACAGATGGCTTCGGTATGCCAAGCAGAGCACAAACCATTGTCAGCCCTGGCAACTGCAGTTACTCTTCCACTCCTGTTCGTTTCCACTCATTCCTTAGCAGGACAAACATACAGATCAAACAGGCAGAGTCTTATGAAGTATAAAAAAATTATTCACTTATTGCCGCCACCACTTTAAATCCCCCCCAAGCGAGGCTGATAAGATATCTGATTGCACCAAAAATTGCTCCACATTCGTGCAGAAGGACCAGGCAGGATTCAGCATTCTTGAAAAGGCTTTCAAATCACATTTTGCACGTGTCAAACCAAAGTCTGACTTCAGCTTTCAAAAACTCTGTTTTCCATTTTTATCCCAAACCATAACACGTGTAAAATTTGATACTAAACTTTTTGTCCCACAGAGATGTCCTATATTATAGAAAGTCAGTGCTGTACTGAGGTCTGGTGGGAATGATGACATCTGGGCCCAGTAGAACGAAAATACTGAGTAAAAAATACCTTCCTATGCTCCATGGGAAATATGGGTTTTAGGGACAGCCAGGTCTGTAACTTCTGCTCTGCTCACTCTTGCATAAGTGCAGCCCTGCAGGCCATCCAGAAGGACACACACACACACAAAATTTCAGCTTGGACAGGCCACATCTGCATGCTGCGAAGACCTGGAGGTGCTGCTCTGACACTACTATGTCAGCAAGGTCACGCTGTAGAGGCTGGGGGAAGATGTGAACTAATGCACACCGCTCTCTCTCTCTCTCACACACACACACACACACACACACACACACACACACACACACACACGGCCTGTTGACAGACAGTCAGCGCACATTGCTGGGTTTACAGGCGGCCACTGGCACGAGCAGCAGGTGAGGACACATAAAGAGGAGCTTGTCATTTGCGTGCAGAATGGCGACAAACAGAGAACAAGTAGTTTGCAGCGTAACAGTGTAGCTACCATGATGGAAACAAGCAAACAACACGCAAACACACTCCCTTTTCAGCTCCACAAAGGTTCAAATGCCTCTAAAACCTGAAATACCCTTAAGGACACTGGTGGTGTTGCAAGTAAAACGGTGACCTTTGTAAGGTTTCTGGATGGTTAAAACTTCATCGGATGGAATCGAATGTTCTTGAGCGTTTCAGATAAAATGATCACAACATTTCAAGTTTTCAAAAGTCTTGCACAGCAGAGTTGCAACTTGTAAAATTTGGCAAGTCTAAAAAGAGAAATGACAGTGAAACAGTTGAGTCAAAGCTCAGCCTTGGCATGACTGGTTTTTTTTTTTTCTAACTATGGGGCTGTTCTGCTCCTGTCAACAGCAGAGTGTTTCCTTTGACATTTGGGGCAGTGAAAGAAATGACCCCGTTGGAAGTGGTGACCCATGCCATCTTTAAATTGACACCATGCAAATGTAAGTCAATAGCGTTTTTAAACTCCCTCCAGGTGAACCCTGTTGAGAGGCTGCCTGCAGTCCACTGTGAGCCTAGGCCAACTGTGTGAGTCAACAGACTGCAGTCATGGTGCTGTTGCATTTAGCTGGGGGTCGCATCCTGTCCCTGACTTGCCTTGGTGGCTGCTGGAATTCACTGGTGAGTCAATGAACTAAAAGCTGTGGAAATTTCAGGCAGAACACCATCATGTCTTGGACATAGCGGGGTACGACCACACGCAGAGCTCTGACCAAAGTCAAGGTTGGGCCCACGACCGAGTGCATGGAACTGACCCCAAAAAGACATTAAACAGAAGATTCTGGCTCCATTTGCAGAAACAGAGACTTTCTCTGATGAAAGCTACTGTATAGGATGAACCAAAAAATTCAAATCAAAATGAACACACATAAAATGAGTCCTTCACAATGACTTTCTGCGGTGCCGAATGCTGGGACACACAGTTGACTGCCAGGTGACCCAAGGACGGCTGGATGAGAATGAACCTCTGGCATGAAGACGCAGGCATTAAGGGTGTCCCTCCAGGACTATTATTTCCTTCAGTCTCTACTTCTGTTCCCAAAAGCAGTGAACAATTCACACTCGCTGGCCTGTCTACCATCTGCACGTGCTGTTTCCTGCAGATTTATAGAGTTTTTGTACATCAATTTGCATGTCATTTCCACCTGCGAGATGCTAGTGAGTGATGTCTGCATTTGCATGTAGCGGGACTGCACTCACATTTCCGCAGTGCGCTGATGACAGACCTAAAAATAAATGTGCCCCGTGACTGATGGGCAGTGCCACTGCCTCTCCTAGGTACGGTCCCATCAGAGCTAAGCTGCATCTCCACGATGTCCTGCTAAGGGGGCCGGATGAGCTCGGCATAGCCTTCTGTTAGTGGCTGATGTTCAAGTGGTAGCTACAGACAAATGAAAGGTCCTGCCTCCAGAAAGCGGTTATCTGTTAATCTACTTCAGATGTGCAAATCCCAGAGTCTTACCCCCACTCAGTTTTCTCAGAAGCTGAATCTCCAAACACATTAACAAACTAAAACAAAAAGACAATGCAGACACGCTGCTGAGAGACATTCTGATACACACGGACGTGGACAACAATGGTACTTTTCATTTACATGAAAAACAACCTACTCTAGCAGCATAACAGAAAAGGGGAGAGGAGAAATATGTCCCCTTACCTGCAACATGTGTGAGATAGGAAAAGAACACACAGAGTGCTCAGCAGTATGAGGACAGTCCAGCCTCACCATGTACCCTGTGTACACGCTCATCTTCTCACATCACAGAATTAAAACTTATTTTCATAGTCATGTTGGTCACCTATAGCTGACTTGCTACCTTGGGAGCAGCAGACTTCAGGTTTGTATCGCACCTCCTGATGTAGTACCCTAGAGAAAGGCACTTACCCTCAATTATTGTGGTAAAAAAAATGACCCAGTTGTATAAATGCGTAAATAACTGTAGATAGCTCAACACTAAGAAAAGCACCGGCTACATTTAAGTGTAAACTTGGCATAAGCAGTGTGAAGTCACAACAGTCCTTAGTCTTGCACCACCTCTAAGGCCAAATGACCATAAGCAAGTCTAAAGGATGGCAACACAGTACCATGGTAAACTCCTCACCACATGCTTCTTGGCTTCTGAACCCAGCAGTGTGCTGAGTGTAACTCCTAGGGTGGCATCATCAGAACAGTAAAACTGGTCTAGATGCTTGCAGTATAGCACCAGCTGATTTTGGGAATGTGTATTCAGTCAGACAACACTGGTCTGGAGTAAACCTAGTCAGGTACCCACTTCCTCTGAGACACATCCAGTCATTCTACATCAGATTTATTTCTAAAGAAGGATGTCAAGTCACTGAAACTCTGGCTTTACATTCTTCAGACTGCATACAAATGTGCTCAATCTAACAAGATCAATGAGCTCAATAAGACAAGAGTACACAAAAAACCAAAGTTAGTTTTGAGGACTGATGACATGATGAAAAATGGACCAAAAACATGAGTGAATGTCATTCTTTGCAAACAGATTACGCTTAGAACAGGACATGACAACGCATCCATTTTTCCCAAGCAGAGCATTACCTGTTAAACACAGGATGAATGAGTTTCCCACAATTCAGGCTAAAAGCAAAAGGAAGAAAAAGTATGAAGGAAGGTCAGTCAACCGAGGCTTGCTGTGCAGTTTCCACGCAGTTGTAACAACCATACAACACTGTCAGTAAGATGCTGAATGCTAACAGTGTGAGAGGTGCTAACATCACACCACCACACGCTGTTGCTACCAGTGAGAAGAATAAGAAACCAAAGACTAGGAAAGCTGTCATGTGAAAGGTGCATAATAACCTGGATACAGGCTATTAAGGATAAGAGACTGTCACATGGAAGGCTGATGGCATGACTAACAGCTCTGCAACCTGAACTTAAGTGTCAATGAACTGTTCAGCATGGGCAAAACTGCAAAACAGAGGCTCTGCATAAAAGCAGCATCTGAATTATACAGTTAACACAAAGAGACTGTTTTAAAGTTTTACCCATCTGCACATGGGCAATAGTACCAATTACAGGGTGCATGAAAAAGGGAGGAAAACCTGAAATAAACTTGGAGGGAAACTGAAGCGAAGGCGGAGTGAAGCACAGCACCATTCAGGCTCCTTACACTGAGGCTGAGGATGCAGACTTCAATGTCGAACAGAAATTTGGCCATCTCTGCTCACACCCCACGGGAGTATTTCATGTGTGACAAGACTAAAGAGCAAAACAAAATTTTGGGCTGTTCTCTAGAGCTTAGATGATGGAGGGAAGCCTTATGAATGTGATTCATACAAAAGTACTTTAATGACTGAGGCTGAGGGAAAAGGAGGAAAAAATGAATCCCATACCATGTGCTGCCCTTATTGTGACTATTTTTCCTCCTTTACAAATAGCTCTCTGAAATCATACTTGTTTACAGACATTTATCTGTACAGAAAGCTTTGTAGAGGTGTTTACTACATAGAAAAATAATAAAATATGCCTAGTGGCATCATAGCCAGAAACATACCAGAATATCTTTGCTGAATCCCATTTACTGAAAAATATGTATATCTGAAATAAGTATGCCTTTGTTCATTCTTTCCATCATCATTCACACTATACAATGCACAATCTATGTTTAAAAATATGATTAAATTTACTTTGCTCCCCTAGAGTAAATAAGTGCAGAACCTCCAGCTGCCATGTCTATTGTGTACTCTGACACATGGTCATATGATCCCATTAAAAACTTTCTTACGGTTTGAACCCAATAGAGGTGCTGTGTGCCTGACCGACCAGTTGATCTGCCAAAACAGATAAGAGTATCAACGATGATGGACTGTAACAAGCTGGCTAGTGGCAAGTGACTAATTGTTGTGTGGAGCCACACCTTCTGAGCCCTATCATAGTAATACAAAGTGTGTGTGTGTGTGTGTGTGTGTGTGTGTGTGTGTGTGTGTGTGTGTAAGGAACATTTTATTGACGCTGTGCTGCTTCACACCATGGGGAGTTTTCTGCAATTACAGCATTTCTAGCACACTGGCTGAACAGCGGCACAGTAACTTCTGCATTATTGCTTTTTCTCCATTGAACTGAGGCTAAAAACAAATTTTGGTCACAACACTTTTAAAATTTAAATAAATAAATAAAAATCAGCATTTTATCACAAAGGGCATTGCTGTGCAAATGCTAGAGGTGTGACTGAGCAGTGTGACTCATGGCAAATAGAAATGAGGAAGTCCGTGACAAAAAGACCAATGTGGCAGGTGGAAGGTGACTCCGATTCAGATTTATGCCTGGGGATGTGGCGGTCTGTTGTCCCCAATGTGGATACTAAATGAGCACCAGGAAAAATTTCCTTCGCATTATCCGGAATGATAAAATAAATTCTTCACTGTTCCATGAAAGATATAAAAATGTGGTTTATTGTTTACATTTGCTTATACCCCCCTGAGCACAGCACCTTAATGTCAGTGGTCCTCAATGTGGATGGAAAGGGCAGATTGTAACGTGACACAATGAGGGTTGCTGCTCATCTTTGCTGCGACACATAAAATGTTTTTTTCCTCTTTAATTGATCAACTGTCGCAGAAGTTGCTGCAATACATCAGCGTTTATTAAACTGTCATGTAGCATGGCCTCCCCAGCACATGCGCAGAATTAATGTTGCACCACCGCTGGTTCCATAATTCCTGGTGTATTGCTCAGTGCTACATCCTTGTAAAAAAAAAATGCAGGTTTCAACAGAGCTGGAAAAACAAATGCAGTGCAGTGGAAGCGGGCGCTGTCGAGATGTAGGACTGTGGGATGAGCGTTGGGGCAGCACTCCAACTCCCAGGCTGCACTGCTATTCCCAGGCTCCCTCACCGCGTTCTCCTGCCCAGTTTCCATGAAACGCACAGGCCAGACAGCTTGCACACTGCCTGGGGTAATTGTGTGTGATTCCTGTAGGTGGTCAACTGTCGCAGTCCTGAGTCAAGGCAGGTTGACAAGTTTCTGTGTCTCGCTGTGTCTGAATCTAGACAATAAGCAATTATACTGGAGCTGTCAGCTTTACTGTGTTCAACAAATCCAAAGAGGGAAGTCTAAGGAAGCAACAGGCCTGAATGAAGTGCAGTTAATATACAGTGCACCCGTTCTAACGGAACACATATATAACAAAGCAAGAAGATACAAAGGACTTACTGCTCGTTGACCACAAAGATGCAGTTTTCTTGGGACGGTAGGCCGGAGACAGGATGCTTGCAGGTCACCTTGCGCTCATTGTGGCTGGTGAAAGACAGACAAAAAGAGAGAGTGGGTGAGAGAGAGTGGTGCCACAATCCACTGCAACACAAGTGGTGGTCAGGGGCCCGTACTCAAGCTGTTGTTTGAGTCACTGCAGAAAGATGGTCACGATATCCGGTCATCCCTGGCCACAGTGGTGGAGCTGGGGGGTGTATTGGGTGCTTAGAGAAGCTTTCACTACATACCAACACCTGGCACTTATAAACAGCAATGCCAGAACTCTCACACTCCAGTAAGTTCTGTAGATCAGGTACAACAATGCAAAGCCCAATGGAATTCAGTTCCTAAGCAGGACAAAAAGCAACTTTATTCTGTATTTAAAAAGTGGATGGCCTTTAACACAGCCAAAGAACATCAACAAAAAACGAACCAATGAACGCTCTGAGCCTGAAACCGTGGTGTCAATAACAAAAGACTTCTGATGCGCTGTGAGCCACTGAGTTACAACAGGGACAAGAAAAACATTAAATGTAACAAAATTTTCTGTGAAACTAAATGACCAAAGAGCACACAGTACAGTAAATATAAAAGCCGAGTCATGGGGGTGAGAGAGAGAGAGAGAGAGAGAGAGAGAGAGAGAGAGAGAGAGCCACCATGATCAGAGGTGTTACCAATCATTTGAACACCTTCATCTGTAAGGAAAGATCAGGTAAGGTACCTGTGTGTGGTGCTGAACTTCAGCATGTTGACAGCAAGCCTGCCCTTCCTCCACCAAACAAGTAAGGTGCCTCTGTTCCAGCCCGCGCCAGTTGCGCTGCCTGAACACAGTGAGCTCACCCCATCTCTGGCAGTTTTGCCCGATCATAACAGCTGTGACACACACTGTGACACACTCTGCTGCCCCTGCCCTCGCTCCACACCCCTCCTTCTAGCACCAGGCTGGGCCACTTTACTGGGAGTCATTTCTCTGTGCAAATGAAGTTACCAAACAAATGGCAGTCTGTGTGTTGTGGGGTGGGGAGGACTAGAGGAAGTGGAGACAACATCAGTGTTCAACAGAAGTGGTCGAGAACCCACTGGTTCAACAGTTCAGCTTTAACACACACACACACACACACACACACACACACACACACACACACACACACACACACACACACACACAGAGAGAGAGACCAGAGATCTGATCTAACAGTCACTTCTTGTGTTGGGGGGAAAATGATCAAAATACGTTCTCAATATTAGCTGTGACATGTTTCCTATTTATAGTGAGTGCTGGTTCTGAACTGACGGGTAGCATTCTGCAGATCAGTATCCCACCACTCGGGGGACGAATGGAATCGGTGTCCATCAAACCACCTTGTCACACAACACACAATGACCATGGAAAGAGCAACTAGAAAGCATGCCCTGAAAAGAGAAAGAATGTACACGTCTGTCAAACACAGTGTCAGAGTGAAATAAAGTAAAGACCAACGTGGTCCAACGTGTGCTGTGTGTTTGGCTGACAGGATCCCCCTGAACACTCGCAAAAACATACTCACTGATGATGAACCACATGTACATACATAGTGGTACTGAGACATGGACGTTTCAACACCCACACAAACAGTTGATCATTAAATACTGTCACATAGTACTGAGAATCAAAAATAAGCAAGACAAGCCTTTTGCTTTAACAAGAGGATTCATTTTCTGGAATTTTCCATTTTTCAAGTTGGATTCTCAGTGGAAAACAACAAAGAAGCACTTTCTGCACAAATGTAGATGTAAAGAATGATGACGTAGTCCTTCGTGCGAGGAGAAGTAATGGAGTTTGGTACTAAGCAAGGTTCTGAGCACAGTGTGGGCTGGTGGTGGTAAAGGGTGGGTGTTTCTCCTCCATCATCCACCCTGGGTACACTGCAAAATGTCATTAGACATAGAAAATTGACAGGGGCAGTGGTGGGATGAATACAAATCTTCCCAGAAGCACAAAGCCATGACTGACCGCTGATGTGGCAGGAAAATAAATAACACACCAAAAAATCTAAATCTAAATGAAGCGTGCGCCACTGCCAGAGGCGGGGAGCTGGATGAACAGTAATTAAAAGGGCCCTTGGTATGGGATGATGTGCTGCTACGCAGTAAACGTCCTTACGGCTCCCTTCCTTCCGCTGCTTTGGGCGCTTGTACCCCCCACTGTGCAAATGCTCAGTGAGAAGCATAACAAGGACACGCCAAATCGCTCTCATAAAGGGTGAGCAAAACTAGTTATCTGCAGCACAGCAGAAACTCGATATGCAGCTCAGAGGGTATGGGTGACACCGAAGGTGGGAAATGATGGCAGGGAACCGAAAAGATGCTTCCATGAGGTGTGCAAGCCAGCAATCTGCTGAGATGTCTATGGTGAGACCATTTCAGTGCTATTTTCACCACACAGGTTGGGTGGACACTGAATTGGTGCAAAGCACCGGTGAGAAGTGGAGGCACCCGACACCACCGGTCTCTCGGCGCTCCATGCTGCCTTTCTGCCTTCCACTGAGTAAAGCCTTAGGTATTATTCCACACAATGGAGCCGCTTCCCTCCGGTGGAGCCCCGGGAGTACCAGACAATGGGCTGCTTGCTGTGTTAAAGGCTTCGCCATTTAACCCAGTCCGACCCTCACAAGCGCTGACCTTCTCCTGAAGGCCATGGGGACCGTGCCGCTCTGCTGGGGACATAAGGCAGGTTCCCTGGGAGCACTCAGGCTCCTGAGGATGAGGGGGCAAGCATCAGCAGAATAGAGAGGAAAACATCCACAGAAAGCTAAACGTCTGATGGACTGGAAAGATTCCATTAAACAACACTAATGGGAAAACAGACTGACACAAAACATCCAATTTCAGGTTTTGTGAACTTTAGGAAAACAAACATACAAAAAAAAAAAACTGGGACTAAAAGGAAGGAATGCTTTCTGGTGGCAGAAAATGGTTTTCAGCTTTCAGGAACCTCAGTGAATAATTAGAATTTAATAACTTTAAATAAATTATGGCATACGGGTACTTAATTTTTATAAGCAAAAAGTCACATAATAATATGATCTGATTTACAGCTCAGATTTTATGGAGAAAAAACCAATTTTCTAATGCCAGTCGTTGCAAGCACAGATTCTGTATCGTCGTGCTCCTCATGTTCATGCTCCTCTTCCCTCCATCAGTTTTTTCTCCTCCCTTCTTCAAGTCTGCCATCAAAGGCAAGGAAACACCTGGGTGTGTGTGGGATCTAGACCCTGAAAAAGAGGCACTGACCATGGTCCATCTATCTAGTCTGCTCCACATGAACCCGCTTTATTGTGAAACCGACAGCTGAATTTGCACACTCCTACATGGAGAGCTGACGCATAAACATTCATGCCGAAACCTGCCAGGTGTACGCCATGTCAGGACAAACTGCTTTTACTGCCCACTTCACTGGGTAAACAGTGCAGTGAGTCACAGAGCTCCGAGGCCTCCAGTCTGAAATCTTTCACCTCCATCGCTTCCACCTGTAACAGTTTGCATAAAGAAACACACTGAGTGCTACTACGATCAATACTACAAAGCTACAAGTGTCTCTCCATTCTTCACGGAGGCCTTGGACCGTGCTGTCTGCTTTGAAGTGGACCTCTATGTGTCCTGCATTGCCTGGCCATTATTGTCCCCGAAGCCTCTTCAACCCCACTACGTCCACATACATCAGTCGAAGGGTTGGAGGAACCCATCACCCCCCCGTGCAACTGATCATTTATTGTTTTCTAACCGAACAACTTTTGGCCTATTCCGCTACTACAGCTTATACCTGTCCTCTTTCAGGAAGGCTCAGTTCAGCAGTAATGAGACGATAGCTCACTGTCTGCAGCCAAAATCCTGTATGTTTATTTAGGTCCTGGCACAGGCTGCAGGACAGCTGTTCTGGGGTGATGCCCTCTGCTCTGATGGAAAGAGGTGAATAAATTTCAAATACAAGGGATTAAGCAAGATGCTTGAAGACACTTGGTCCCATGGAGTTCTGGTGGGTGGGCACTGGTTGTTGGGCTGCCCATGGCAACCGGTTACAGTCTGCTGAAAACGCAGAACCCAGACCCACTGGTAGGGGGTGGGGGCAATAAAATCCACAGCTAAAAAGGGAGAAGAAAAGCATAGCAGGAGCAGCTCGTTTCTACAGTGATGAAGAGAATGCCAGGACCCACCAAATACGCTGATGCGAATAAACCACACACAGACACACACACCCACAAAGAATCACCTCTCTTTATAAACCACTACTTTGCTGAGTGCAATGCCCCAGCACCCGAGGGTGGGCAGAAATGCCGAGAGGCTATGTAACAAGACATTCCACAATGGATCAGGCACTGGGAGCCTGGACCCACAGTAAGCTGCTGGTGTGTTTTTGGACCTCTCTTATCATTGTGCTTCCTTAAAAGAATGCTGAAAAAGTGCAGGAAACAGAAAGACCAAGGCTAACTAGTACAGTTGCCCTTGCGTACCTATCTGTGCACACATGAGTCTTGCCATCCTCGCTGTATCTCATGGGGAAATGAGCAATACCATATGCAACATGAAGAAAGCAGAGTTCAACCTTGACACTGGCGGTCCCGAGAGCAGGAATCGTAAACACTGGGCTGCAGAACTTACCGAAGCATGCACTGGAACAGATACCGACACACATCCAAAATATTTACTGACGCATTCACTGAAGCATAGTGGGGTAAGCTCCTTCAGGGGAGAAATGCTAAAAAATATGGAGGAATTACAAACATCAGAGAGAAGGAGAGAGGGAGAGAGCAGGAGGGAGACAAAGACAGCAAACAGCATTAGTCAGCAGATGTCAGATTCTGGCGTTCTGTGTAAGGAAGACACTGCTGCTGTTTTCTGTAAACTGTGAGGCATCAGAAATACGTCCTCATGGTGCAGAGTACACACAGCCCTCACACTAGAGCACTTTATGAAAACAATACTTTTTATAAATTCAAATATTTTATTCCTACTCTGCAAACCAAAGAGACAGTATACTTGTTCCACAACAAAATAATTTATTTCCTACTTACTGTTACTTCCTATCACACTGATAACCATAACCTCTCACAACCTTTGAGTAAGGGAAACATAAAATAAAATCATTTTTAGTAATATTTAATCATTCAGCTGGAGCTTTTCTTCAAAGAGGCTTACAATGTGAAGCTATTTATGATTATTTATCTATTTATACATCTGGTAAATTTTTCATTTGTATAAATTTATTAGTAATGCAGCACAGCACCAATAACACCTTTTTACTTGAGTGCTTTGCTGAGTGAAAGACATGGGCAGTGGTTTTGTGAACTTTATTTCTTCTTAAACACATAAGAGCAGTTTGTTGCAAAGCCTCAGACCTTATGCTTCAGGGACAGACTGTGCTGGAGAAGTTTTCATTTGTATTGATTGCAAATGAAAATACAAAATGTATACTGGATAATATAAATCATAAAGCCAATAGCATTTGTCCCATGTACTGTAAGGCTTATTTTATCATTGTCAAATACATTTTTTTATTTATAAATTAAATAAAATTAATTTTAGGTGACAGACTTCTCCTCCAGGAACCCATTTTGTGCCCATAAGAAATAAGGGTACTATAACTGTTAACCAGGTGAATTCACAGGAGGATGTAACCCTGTTACCTAGGGAATAGGTGTGTGTATATACAGTAAAGGGGAAGGTACAAGTGGAATAAGCAGACCTTGCACGATTAACAGGTGCTATCTCTCTTTGTGATCTTTCCTATTAAAAAAAAAAAAAAAAAGTGCACAAAAGTGAAAATTACCCTCTTCTTATCTAAAACGTCAAACACGGTGCATTAATCTGCTATTTTTGCAGCAGATGTTCAAGCGACAGGTGTAGAGGTGTCTCTAATTTACCAAAACAAACAAAGACATCTGCAAATGCTATTCATGGTGTTTTCATGAACTTATCAATAGTATACAACAACAATGCTGAAGCGCTTCCAGAAGTCAATAAACCCTGAAAGCTTCAAAACACAATTTTCTTTGTGCTTTTTCAAGATGAAGACAAACAAACATTAATCAATAAAGAGGCAGATCCACAACATAAATGTGCTGGAATTTCTGAGCTGCAGTTACCGCTGTGGGCTGCTGTTACAGACAGTGACAGGCTGAGGCGGTTCGCACCACTGGCCACAGCAGACCCTGTCATCAGCATCCATATCTGACCATCGCCACAAACGCGGTCCTGTCACAGGTTCACGTGTAGCCGAATAGAGGCAACAGCGCTCTCCTACAACAGCCTGTGTACTGGAGGAACGTTAACACGAGCGCAGTCCACGGAGGTCTGTAGCAGACGGGGATGACCATCCACAGGGATACCGTTGGTCCAGCTCCACCCAGGAGCCCAGCAGCCTGATGAACCAGTAATTCCCTCAGTAAAAGACAAGCCACAAACCTAACTGGAGGAACATCTCAGATGCAGTGAAGACAAAAGAAGAGCTGGCAGAAACAGCTCCGTACACATCTCTCTTTATAAAACTGTTCAGCAGTTCATCCCAGAGAAAACAAGCGCACGCATACAGAACTGTCAGACTGGGTAGTGGAAAGCAGTGAAACATTAGCATGCTCGCCATTTGTGCCAGTCTGAGCTGCAGTCCAATTTATAGATAAGAGGCTGGGAAGCATCTGGATGGATAGTAAAACCTTAATAACACAAAGCATCATCAGCAAGGATTGGAAACGGTTACGCAAAACACAATCTAATGTTTTGTCCGACCTGAGTTTGCTTTCACTTCATCCACCCACCTTGAAGCTCTCATTCCACAACAAAGCAAGGACGATTAACAGCAATTAAACAGATATTCTGTTGAAGCTTAATTCGAGTAGGAGCCTATTTGAATGCAAACAAAAGCCTAACACAAAGGAAAATTAATGCTGAAAGCTCAGTATCAGCTTTGGCTGGAAAGTGGGGGGGTCTTCATTTTTCAACAGCATTCTCGGGGTGTCTGCTTCATTGAACAGGTTTGTTGTGTTGCCCCTGGGAGTGAAGTTCGCCTCACCCACAGCTGGGGGGCGCCATTAATGCATTAATAATGACCCCACAGGCAGAGCCATTAGGAGTCTGGGTTTCAGAAGGAAGTCTGCAGACCCTCTTCATTGGTTATCACCTTTACTGTGACGCTGTTAAAGAAACCATGTGAAACACACATTAGGCCTACAATGCCAGACCTGCAGTGTGTCCACAGCACCCCCCCCCCACCCCACCCATCCAAAGAGAGCACACAGGGTGGGGCCCCACATGACTCACTCTCCAGTGCAGACCAGTGAGGAGCTAAAAGGCTTCACTTTGGGTTGTCAGATATTTGGGACTCAAAAGTATACTCTGTGTGTGTGTGTGTGCGCGCGTGTGTGTGTGTGGAGGTGACCAACAGGGTCTGGTTTACAGCCAACTACCCTGCAATGAAACCCTTGCAGTAAAACTCTCCCATAAATGAATACAAAACCAGACTGTACAATTAACTGTGCTTCAGACAAGAGGGCTCCCCTTCTATAAGTTTATGGCAACCTAATTGGAGTGAGAATCATGGTTAAAAGAAGAGCAGCAGACAGACGGCGAAAATAGTGTGAAGTCAGGAGGAAAGGCTTCCTGGTTACACTGAGCACAGAATTTCATCCAAAAGCTAGCTATATAACAGAAGTGAGTTCAAGGTTTGCCAACATACAACTAATCCCACTGACCCCTTCATTCCAGCAGGAATTTATCATAGAGAGAAAATAAAACTGCACACCATCAAACAATGAAAACAAAAGACCCTCTTCTGGTTTTTGCAGATCATCTGGGATGGTATGGAATCATACAAATTTCACCAAATCAAACATAAATGTAAAATGCCAACTAAAAACACAAAGCGATGCCCATCAACCTGGATGACAAAACTCAGTTTCGTATTTTTACCATAGAGCAAGAAAAGGTCTGAAACATTTAAATGTCACTCTATGACACCTGTGCAGAGTCCTAAATTTAAGAGATAGAAGTGCTCGTGAGTTTTACTTACAGCACGATGTGTTAGGAAACACAAAGGGCAACAAACCCCAGAAGCCCGCTTGGATGGGAGGCAAATGGGACTGAACGGGTACCCAGCAGCAGTCCTTCCAAGCTGCTCCTCAGCACTGTACTCGGATGCCCAGCCTCCGGAGGAAATGAAACACACTCACACACGGACACACCCTCCAGCCTCCCCTCCCTGTAACCTGACACCTGTATGATGTCACCCCCCACGCTCCGGACTGGTTGGGCAGCGAGGGTACGGACACATGGAGAGTTGGAACGGGGGCAGGTACTGTGGCACAACCGCATTCATTTTCGAGTTCATACTTCATGAAGCCGTCACAGCGTCGGAATTTATTTGTCTCACCTGAAATGTGAATATCAAAAAGATCTCAAGTTCTCTGCTAATTTTCCTGTATGAAAAAAAATCAGTGCAAAAAATTATTCTCAAGCTAAAGGAGAAGATGCAGCCCAAATGGTGCTTTTTTAATTTAAACAAATTTTTCCAAAGCTGCCGCTTGTGACTTCACCCTCCAGGACAACCCTAGGATAAAAGCCAGATTTTTTTTTTTTTTTTTTTTTTTACGGTGGCTGATCGTTTTATTGTGCCGGAAAGTTGAGAAGCTGAGAAATGTGGTACACAGTCGGGGTGCCGGCGCGTCTCTCCCTCTGGGACTGAATCCAACGCAGAATTGTCACAGAGGGCCTGAATTTGTCTTACCACAGCCCAGCCACCACCGCCTCACAAACAGGAAGTCCTGCTAAAAATGAACGCTTTCTGGCAACCACCATCTGTCTTCTGGCACTACAGTTCACTGCCGTCCATGTTAAAGCTCCTGTGTGAGCGCACGACACGCAGCACGTTCACTTAAGTTCTGGTTCCTGCCCTAAGAGGACCCCATCACCATTCTCTAAACACTACATGAATGAAAAACCATGTCAGTTAAAGGAATGTGGGTGCAGACCACCTCTCCTGCTCCCCCGTGGGATGGATGCGACAGACCAAAGCCATTCCTCAGACATCTGCTAACCTCTGCTTAAACACTCATACTAGACCATAGGGAACAGAAGTCACGGTGCTCATCAAGGGCACAGATTTATGAAGACTTAATCGTAAAATGGGAGGAAAAACATGAGCACTTAACAGGGCATGACTTTGTGAAATGCCGGAGGAATCCGTTACGAATGGTGGAGACTGGGCTACCGTGACACATACGATGTGGATATTGCATGGGGAACATATGCAGGGTTTCCCGTTAATCCACAGGGATCTGCAAGATGTGGAGCGCACAGCCATGGTGACCAACTCTTTAAGGAGATACAGAGACAGGAGAGGAGAGAAGAGACAAACCAAGATCACTGTTCATTGTTTACTGACTGTCGGCTCTTGAGAAGCAGTTCCTAGAGATGTGGGCACTTGTGGGTTGCTTTGCTTTTGTCTGCTTTAGCCCCAGTTGCTTCGCTGTACTCCAACAACGCTTCGCTGACCAGACCTGTGCACATTGCTCAAAGTTGTCTCAAACATACTGACTGTAAGCAGCTTGCAAAAAGCTATTTTCCAAAGATGGATGACAATTTTTACGATTCATCATGATAAAGCATGGCCTGATACCGTAAAACCCAGAAATATGGTGAATTCGGATATAACATGAATGGCTCCCATGCTCCTGCTCCTTTTCCAGTCACCAACATATTCTGACAGTGACAAATGTATGATGTGGCATACATTTGGATAAAAGTTTCTATTACTATTATAGGGTGCTGCATTTTTCTCATAATGAACTTGTGCATGTTTGTAAAGAGTTGTACCCAACCACTATGGGGAGTTAAAGGGGATTTTCAACACTCTCTGTGTTCACTGTGTTGAAGGATTGGGTGCGTTGTGCTCTGAGATGATGCGCAGTCTCCTGAGTCCTCCTTTGGGAAGACCCACTGTTGAAAAGGTCATTGCTGTTTTATTACTTACTAATATTATGTGCGTGCCTTCCGTGTTTTGTTTGTAAAAATAAGATTATTTTCTGCAAGTGTAATAAATGAAAAAGTAAACATTTTTTTCCTGTTCCCTCTTCGCAGAGTAACTGGAAGACTGACTGGAAAAAAATAGTTTTTTATTGACCTTACTAAGTGACCCTGCATTTTAAGCGACTGATTTTTTTGGTCCCAACTATTGCATCATAGCAAGCGTTTACTTCATTAGTTTGAAAAAACGTAACCGTAGCGATTCCCTCGGCCACACCTGCACCACTGCCTCCTCGCTCACCACCCACCATGTGCAGCTGGCAGCTGCGTGACTGCAAATACAATCAGGACTGTCAGCCCTCTCCCTCCAACGGTGAGGATAAGCTACAAACTCAAACCCTCACCGCAGAAGCACTGGCTGCAAAGCATGTTCATACCCTACAGCTGTCTGTGAACGATGTAAATCGATTACGTGGAGGGATTATGGCTGATATTAGCGGCCCGATAAAGATGAAAGACCAGTGGGCGGTGTGGGTCATGGAGACGGCTCGGGTATGGAATCCTGGTTGCCCATGAACATATTCCTGCAGCAGAAGGTATTGAGCATGGCCATTAATTTGCATATACAACAGGACACACCAGCAACCGATGACTCAGAAAAACAAAACACTATGTATAAATACTGTAAATCGCAAATCAATATTGCTGAAATATCATTATGGGTCTAAAGAACAAGGTCAGTACTGGCCACAAGAGAAAAGCCTCCTCTTCTGTTTCACTTGCCGGGAGCAGGCAGTCTGAATGCCCGCAGGGACGGTGTGCCGTGCATCTGAGATACCAAGTATTGGATGAGCGTTGCCAGGGCTACAGGTGAGCAAATCTCACCAGGCGTAATATTCGAGGTACCCCGTAAAGGAGATGCATCAGAGGCAACATTCTGCAGCCCAAGGAACCCCCGCTCCCACCAAAATGTAAAATTAATGCTTTGTATGTAGCTTAGAGCTGCTGCACCAAGCTCCAGAATACCATCTGCATTAACACGTCCCACTAACACACCCCTTGTTGTTGCCTTTTCACATTTGTCCTTGATTCTGTGCATGAGATGGCCTCATCTTATTCTGTTTTTCTGGGACAGCAACAGCAGTCAAGCCTTCGTCTGTCAGGAATTCACATTACTAAAAAATCACAGCCACGGTACCCGGTACACTTACAACGTGAAAGCGAGTGCTGCGTTCACCGCCTTGCACACCTGAATGCAAAGCCTTATCTTTGCACTGCAGTGTCACTGTAAAAAATTTTAAGAAAAAAGAAAACTCAAAGAATAATGTAAAAACCTGTTACGTACACAAAGATGCCTCAAACTGCCAAGTTTTACAAAAAAACTAAATTTTTCTAATTATTTAAATTGTGTTTGTTCTTAACTTATCCATTTATAAAAGTTCAGTTTGCAGTACTTACACTTTAGTGCACTTTTACACTATTCAGTCCTTAAAGATTGGTGCTTCTAACAGAGCTCCTACAAAGCGGTGCACTGACAAAAGCAGAAACAGAGTTTAAAATGGAAAAAAGTCCAAGGTTATAGCTTCTTAGGGGATGAATCAGTCAGCTATAAGGACTGAACATATTTCAGTATTTTTAAATTTGTTTTAATTTTAATGTAGCTCAGAGCAAATATAAAAAGAAACAAAAGTATGAAAGAAAATTTTTTTAAAATGCATTATAGTTTATTATAGCTATGCCTGAGGTTTTTACAGAATGTTATAGGTTTTTAACCCACAAATAAAAAGAAGTATGTCTGTATGAAAATCTTATTCTGACTTGAGGATAAAAGTGATTTTGAAGTTACAAGCAAAACAAATTGCATTTATAAACTAAGAAATTGGTACATATGAAATTGTAGCAGCAAGAAGCAACTCACAGTTTTTGTTTATATTTTTTCATTTTTTGTGTGTGTGTGTGTGTGTGTGTGTGTGTGTGTGTGTGTGTATGTAGCCATGTGCAGTTTCCGCAGGGAGTAATGCCTATTTATTTAAGCACAACTGTTTTAGCAACAAAACCAGAAGGCTGAACAGCAAAACAGAACATTCATAGTCACCGCCAGAAGAGTGGATTGTGAATTTGACGGTGTGAATGCAAGTGGGTAGACGTGGTTCCCAATGAGTGAACTACAACTCTCCTCTGCTTGCTGCTCATCCTCACACAGCTGCACAGAAAACAGAGATTCGTACGCAGTGTGACTGGAAAGTGGGCACAGAGCACTCTTATGCAAGTTAATGCAGGCACACTTCACCTCCGCAGTTGAGAAGGAAGCGAATGTGCTACTGAAATGGCTCCACGCATGATGAAGGCACCTTGGTCTCCATGTTGTTTCCTGAGCCTACCGGTGGCCAGATGAGCAAAATCACCAGAGGACACAGAGCTGCAGTCTTCTGCTGGAGGTGGAACTGAAGATGGAGAATGATGTGAATCAAGATCCTGACATATAGGCGCTGCAGGGAGCCTTGGCTGCAGACCCATCGGGGTCTTTGGAGTGCCAAAGTAATCCTGGCAAAGCTACCTGGAATGAGCCAGGTGAGAGTTAAAGTGTCCCACCTTCATAGCCTGACCGCAGGGTACAGAAGCACACTAAGACAGCTGAAGGAACTCTTAATCCACAAACAATGGCACACAGAGACAAAGGATAAGGGGAGAAATACAGGATTTGACAGTAACGCTGGCACATAATGTGTTTTTACCAAGAATGCAGGGTCACAATGGTGCAGTCAACCCTGTCCAAGTTTTTCATATCTGCATAGAAAATACAGCAGGCGATTATTTTATTGGGTACTTATCCAACAGTCTTGGGAGTAACAATTCGGATTAATGCAGACTTACAGAGGAGGGACTCTTTCAGAACGTGAACGGGCAAACTCATTGCCGATCCATGTCTTAATTGCCCCACCACCTGCTTCGGGAGACACAGAGGACCACAGAGGAGCGGCAACTCTGGACCCATCACACGCAACCCCACCCTGTACTAATGCACTCCATCAGAGTGCAGATAATGTTATGTACAACTCTGCCAACTGTTTAATACATTTACGATGACTGGACTGAAAAGTAAATATACTTAACAGCCACCTAATAACTTGGCCATATGAGGTGTTACCGATATTACAATTTTAATGGGTTTTAGACGTAATGATTTTCTTCACGGTGCTGGAAAAACCAACCACTGCAAAATCTTGGATTAACAGTGGAAGGAATGGGCTGTGGAGGAGAGAATTTGTTCTACACTTTTTAAATACAGTAATTTCCAAGCTTCTGCACAGCATTTGCTCTCCATGCTGCACAAGCACTTCTGTCAACAGCGCTTTCCACGTTTCCAAGTAAACTGTTATTCTAAACCTCTTCTGAGGCTTTTGCCACTTAGGATTATTTTACATAAATGCCACAAACAAGCTTTTTCTGGCTTTGTTTGGTGCAGAAGTGAAGCCCATGAAACAGCAGGCAGCCTGGTTAGAGGGCACTTTAACAAGGGACACTGCATTAACCCTGGTGACCTCGGGGGATCAAATCTCTGGCTGCGTCGACACAGGAGCTGTGACTGGCATGTGGCCCTGATGGCTGGTGCCAACATGAACGCATTCGCAGTCCGCCTGTTTAAACAGATGCTTCCGTGGTTTAGCGGTTCATTCAAAGAACCCGTTACTCAAAGGTAGATCGGGCTATTTAATTCACCAGTCTACAGGGCTGCCCAAGGGTTTCAGAGCCCTGTGCTCGAGAGTGAGGTACCTGCTCCAACACCCACATCATCAGCATCATTAACATGGACTTGCCTTAGCTGTCACTGCACTCATGCTCTGCAAGCAGCACTGATGTTGGATTATGGGTAAGAGTGTCAAGAAAGGTGGAAGAATCCTGTCAAGCACTGATGTGCTGAGCTCTACCTGCTACACTCAGGTGGCAAAGCAAGGAGAGAAGTGCTGAGAAGTGCTCAATGTAAGGCAAAGGCAGTCTAGATGAGTTCTGAAGTGCGTTTTTTGTTCTCGCATTAATAAAATCTTCAGAAAAAAGCCAAAAGATCCTCTTAGTGTAACCCACGTGGTATGCCATCGTCCACACCAGCAAATGAGGATGCTGAGGGCAAACAAATAAACAACATCACGTTCTAAAGCATCCTCCTATGCAATAGAGTAGGACACTCTCTCTTGTTTTTCCAACAGTTCTGGAGAGATGTCGAATGCCCACTATAGCAGTCCAGATTCACAAGCCAAGTGATGCAGAGAATCATGGGAAGGGAGGAGAGAAAGGGAGCGAGAGAGTAGCCTGAAGCCCTTGGTGATTCATACCTCACACAGCAAATACAGCCATAGTGAATTTAGCAGCTGAGCGCCCTAACACCCTGCTATGGCTGCCCACTTGGCTGGTCCCCGCATGAGCAGAAACCTGTGGGATGCAATCACCATGTTGACCATGATGCAGCGCAAGCTGAGCCTGTTGACCGCAAATGGGCAGCTGGACCGAATTGTGCTACAACAAGCCACGATGCTTGAGTGAGGCCTGGCGCACACACTACAAGGATTTCTTATGGGTAAAAATAAGGTCCTTCTGAATACCACAGTCCACAATTCTTCACCAAAATGAATCAACAAAGGGAATAATTGTACCCATTTGCTGTATAAGAAATGAACAAGCTACAGACCATTTCCCAGGACATAAGTGCTGTATTCTCAGAGAGCTGCTAAAATACTTATATCTAATAGAGACAGTGCATACGACTATGAAAGATGGAATCAAAGGAAGAATGACGCTTCTTGAAAGAATTTATATTGCTGTCTTTCAAGGAAATATTGCATAGATACTGATGTTGCAGTGGAGGTCAATAACACATACAGAAGGGATGTGATCTGAAATGGGTCAATTTCACCAGCCTCTGGCAGGGGAAGGGCAGCCAGTGAACCGGCTTGCACTGAGACACGGAACCACAGAGCCCGGTAGATCCAGCATCAATACTCATCAGGTACTAACCAGGTGGTAAAAACACAGCTTCCTTGCGTGCTGAGGGTGGAGGGTCATGACAAATAATCAGTCACATGATATTCTGGCATGACTGCTTATCACACATATCTAACTGCGCTGCCAGCACATTTCCACTAAAACAATTTCTTATTTCAGTAAGAAAGATGGATATTTACCAAGGTAAATCAGGCCTAGCTCAAGGGTACACCAGCAGAGCTGTTCCTGGGACTGTACCCTATAACCTTCTGGACAGAAGCCCAGTTTAATTCCTTAACTGCGACAGCATCTGCTTCCACACTCCCACAGGCTTGTCTTTTAAACTGTCACGCTGAATGAAGATAGAGATTATGACTGTATGACTGTGGTGACGGAGCACTGTGTGCGAGGCGTCGGGACCCACTTTATCGCTGCCAACCAGATACCCAGAGGTTTCAGCAACATGGCGGGTCATGCCTCTTCTGCTCCAGGTCCTTCAGGGTTGCACTCCGCCCACACTGCCTGGACCACCCTGGCCATACTGATGCGGAGTCTGTCTGGGTCCGACAGCTCACCCCCTCCTACCCCCTGCACGTGAAAAGGGAACTAGGCTATGGCCCATGCACCACTTTGCTAATAAGGACAATCGCAGAGAACTGGTAGCCTCAGCTCTCAGCATTAACTGAAAAACCCTTTCAGAAACCAAAGAAACATTAACACAATCGTTCATTTTCAGTAGAAATACCCTCGCTTCTGAAAGGATGTCTAACCACATTTGGCACCATCATTCTAATAAAGCAATTTTCTGTGCTTTACAAGTGAATTTCTTTTTATTGTAAACTTCGCTATGGGACTTTTGTTAAAGTGTCACCTTGCAAAAAGATATTAATGCACCGCAAAAAAATAAAAGTGATCTGAGTGTGTCATACACTCACTATATGATACCAGTGATGGATGCACAGAAACTGTTCTCTCCATAATGAATATCCAGTTTGCCTGTATTTTACCGAACCAGTGTTGCACTCTCTGTGGCGACAAATAAACCTCCACTGCAAGAGACACACAAACACAACAGTTGTGTTCACACTTTGCCTTTAATCGCAGCTGAAACAAAGAAACCAAAGAGTGGGGCTCCTGGTCCTCATTCAGGTCTCACAGCTACCAGAGCAACCATTGCCTCAGAAATACCGGCTTGGCTGAGAAATGGCAATGGGCAGAACCCAGTATCCATGGCAAACAGGAGAAGGAAAAAAGTGTCTTGAAGGTCTTTAGTTACAGCGAACACCCAGGTGAGAGTGAAAAGCTGTCAGAAGAATATGAATAAGTTTGTATGGTCTCTTGGAGGAGTAACCTTGTGGACATCACGAAGGATGCAGTGAGTGTGGCTCAGCAGGTGGGGGATGGAAGCTGCTGCAGAGCGCCGTACATCCGAGCCCTGCTCCTCTGCGCCTGTCTGAGCATGCAGAGCGAGCTTCTTTTCATCTCCTCAGCTCTATGCTTGTCGATCCACAAAGGTCAAAGGTCAGAGGCCCAAAAGGATTAAAGCATGCTGGGATGTCTGCTTACATACTCACACAAACACCCGTGTTACTGCATGACCCCAGGCACTCAAGAGGTCGTTGGCAATGAAGAACAAAGGAGCTACCACCATATTACTGCAAGCCATTCCTCCCTAAGAGGCCACCCAGTGAGTGAGGCCTGCATGTGAATGTCAGATTCAGTCAGATATGCATGAGCCAATCGGATGCAGGAACACAAAACCAAGGTCCAATCAGACACATGAAAATGAATCCAAGGACCAATCAGACACATGAACACAAAAGCAAGGACCAATCAGACACATGAACACAAAACCAAGAACCAATCAGACACATGAAAACAAATCCTAGGACCAATCAGACACATGAACCTAAAAGTAAGGTCTAATCAAACCAAGGGTTCAGACAAGTGAGCAAACAGACAGATAAGGTCAATCGGAAATTTTGCTTGCTGGGCAGTAGAACCAGCTCTTGCCACCACATCCTCTCTTTTGCACTTCAGCTCAAGCACAATAAAAATTAATCACAGCCTGTTCCTTGTGAGATGTCTGGTTTTGCCGACAAGCCGCGTTAATTACCATAGGCTCAGCGCAGAAGACAACCGCGTTTTCTAACACATCCCACACTTGGACCAACAGCTCCGTGTCCTCTATGGAGAGACGGCAGAGATGAGCCTGGCAGCAGCTGAGCCACACATGGACGCCATCCGTTAAGGCAATAAATCACATGTGCGAACATTAACATGAGCACCTGAAGCGCAGGGTTGCCGACACCGACAGCAGTGGACTAATAAACGTTCACGTTACATAAGAGCTTATACTCTGCAAGCGAACAGCACACGCATGGTTCTGGTCTGTTTCCTCCCCGTCTCCAACCGTGGTAAAGAGACGGGTAGGATGCGTATCCTCAGACCTATCACACAGCCTGGCAGCTGAAGCGCACGCTCTCGTTCTGACTCATTCTGAAGAATAGACACAGATCATTATTCTGTGCCTAGAACACATCAATATTTCAATCGGCGTGAAGTCTGTATTTATAAGTATTCATGCCGTGCAATTTTTCCATAACAAAGTGAGGCAGCAATGTCTTCCATTCCTCTTTCTCCAAAATGCAGATTAAGGAAACTAAGACCAAAGAGTGTGACAAGAACTTTGGTCATCGTTTTTAATTTCAGGAAACGCAAAACGCTGAAGGTAAATTTGTGTGCTTTATATACGCCTACCTCTGCAATTGAATCTGGGATGTATCAATTGGCAAATAAAACAGAATTCAAAATTCACACTGAACACAGGGCACACTCACATGTGCAAAAAAGAACATTTAAACAGCAAATGTCTAAAAGTACAGAGAAATCATTGCCATTGACTAGCTAGTGCAGTTATACACACACAAAGCAGATACACAATGCACACACATACAAACACAGCATGCAAACAGAGAGTGCAGATACAGTTCACCTGTCTATCTAGATGTACACACACACACACACACACACACACACACACACACACGGGTACCCGTGTTTGTGTTGCATCCTGAGACCAAATACCTTGCTGGATATCTGGTCCCTGGAGCCAAAGTCAGTCTCATGCCAGCCCCCCTCCAGCACTGTGTGGGGTAAGTAGTGCAGTCTTACCTGACACGAAAGCAGGAGGAACACACAGAAAGTACCTGTAAGACATGATCATACACACTCTAACACAGACATACCTACATACACACAGACACAGAGACACACTCACATTTCCTCCTCCTCACCAGCAATGCAGCCTGTCGTGCAGATCCAGTGGGCGATATGGGAGCAGCAGTGGGCTCTCGCGCTCTTTCTCTCTCTCTCTCTCTATCGCTCTCTCTCACACTCCCCCCCCCCCTCTACAGCTCTCTGTCCCTAAAGCATCGTTCCCCCCACACCCCTACGGGAGATCATATGTCACAATTCCCAAAAGGGAGAACAAAAGCAACTCTGGTTTTTCCACCCACCAGATCTGTATGGCTCAAAGCTGGCTGCCCTTGGACCCCTACCGGGCAGGTAAGCGGGTAAAATGCTGGCTCCCAGCTCTCTGATCACGCTCAAGCCTCCAGGTGTTGCTGTGGCAGCAGGGAGCATGCTCAGTACCTCGTCCCTGACACGGCCTACTTCCTAGCATCCCACAAGGCCCTGGGGAGGGGGGGGGTTAAGCAATGGATTCCAAACCGAATCAATCAATCGAAGCAGTAAAGTGTGTCTGACACCTCTCTGATGAGTATCGATTGACCAGTTCCTGGAGGGCCCCTTTTACTACGAATGGCTGGGCGGGACCTGGCTGTGCTAGTCGATGGCCTGCACTGGCCTGGCCAACTTACCAACCCCTCCCACTATAATGAAACAGCCCCAGGTCCTGTGAGTATAACTGGGTCAGAGCCTTTCAGCCCCGCCATTGCAGGGTCACTATTGGCCACAAATGTTCGCTTTAGGTTCTCATCCTTCTGCATTCACTGTTGTAAAAGCCACATTGAAGCTTCAACAGTTTAAGGGGCACCTCATGCACAACAAGAACCGAGCCTCCCCACAGTACTCAGGCAGATCCTACCACACGTTACCCCAGCACTCCATCCACCACAAGGACCAGTAATGGCCCAACTATCCCTTTAATTGCACGCAGTCTCTGCCACGCAACCATGAACTTGGACATCTTCTGCATCAGCTGTGATGACAGGGGCCTCGTATGAGCGAGAACATCAGAAGCATCCAGAAAGCTGGTTTGAGGTCTGTAAGTTAGAGGGAGCCACATTCTGGCTGAGCAGCAGCGAATGACACCACCTCATGACTTCCTCTGGTGAGGTGAGCAGACCCGTTGCCCCGGCAACCGTGTTCTACACGAAACTGGTGAACAAGATAGAATGAAGAAGCTGTCCATCTTTCTCAGTCTCCTGGCAAGTAAAGTGGGTTAACTAGGAACCCGGCAAGACTCCAGCCCGAGAGCCAACATTTCACACGGCTTCAGCAACTGTTACAGGACACCCGTTTTCCGCATTCAGGCCAAAGGAACAAACTGTTAGTTGTCAAAACATTCTCATCAGGCAAGAAATGAGAGGCAGGCAAAAGAGGAGTGTGTGACATGATATCAGCGAAGCAGGAGATAAACACTCATACGCAGGATGGGGAGGCCAGAATGGTGCGTAATAGTAGGTTGCAGTACAAAAACACGGTATCATGTCTAAGTTCCACATCAGGACCCCCAACAGTCTGCACATCACAGTGATCTTGAACTTTCTCCTCAAAATAGGCCTGTTGTTAGAATACAAGAACACTGCAGAATTTTTCTGCCATTTTCTCATATATTAGTGCAGTGCGTCAGTCTGGATTGTGCACGCCCTCCTAATCTTTCAAACGGTCCAGGTACAGTTGGGCAAATACATTTCCCAGCTTGATTGTCTTTTTAAAGGCTTCTAATATTTCTGGATTTTGTGATGCCAAATGACCAGTGATCAAATGACCAGTGTGGCTCAATGCAACTCTATGGTCATAAAAATGTTTATTCCAATGCGTGATTAATTAAGATCTTCAATAATTTGTGGATGATATTAAAGTCTTTCTTGTATTCCACTGGTAAATGTTGACTAGGTACTGTGGTTTGATCGAAGGTGAATTCCCTATCCTTATTGCAGGTTTTACCTTTTCTGACACTAAGAACCAGCAGATTCAAAGGCGCTTGCTCAAAAAATAAATGTGAAATTAAATGTAAATACAGTAACACCGGCCTGCTTACCCTCTGCCTCACAGAAATGACTGCTTTTCACTGTAGCATCACCCAAATACAGACATATCTGAACTATGCAATTTCAATGCAACATATAGTCATCGATGGTTGACAGTTTCCCATGATGCACAGGGACAACAACCAGCAAGGAAGATATAAAAATAGCTCAAATAAAGAATGTAAGCGCTTACCTGGTTAGGAGGACCAGAAAGGTACAGCATGGCACAGCAAATTAGAGGGGGGGGGGGGTGGTCAGTATTTATTATTGGCAGTGACTGCTACACCATGCATCTCTCTGCTGAAACCAACCACAGCAAATGAATACAGTGTAAATTCCGCCCTACTACACAGCACCAGTGCACACCTGGTCAATGTGGGCAATACCTATATGGGACAAACTGGACATTTCTGGAGGGAAAGCAAAGTAGCCAACAAGTGTCCTGCATGGCTCCTCATTTCCTCCCACTTCTTCACCAACTGAATTGGTTTCCAGCAAGTGCACCTACACTTTCACTGGGTGCCATGTGATGAGTGGTCAGCATTAGTTGAGGCCATGTGGACCAGGTAAGGAAGCCCCTTTCACCGGCCTGGCCCACGTAGAGTTAACACACTCCTCCTGAGTGACTGCGGTCATTTGCCTTGAACATACAGGAGGGTTGGGGGTCTGAGGTGGAGCCACGGAATGACCTGCGTACTTGCTTGTAAGCAAGAACACAACTTCTTTGCGTAACCTGTGACAGAACAGCCAACCACAGTAGGACCATGTGGAGGCTGGTCACAGTGTCAAGGATGAATGGATTTCGTGTGAAACGCAGTTCTGTTCATTTCTGGCATCGCGCTACTTGCCGAGAATTTATGAAGAATGCCTTCCTTGTAATTTGTGCTTTGCAGCAAAGAATCACAAAGGTTAAAGGGGAAAATGTGTCCAAGTCAATGGAAGCTGGCCAAGGCGAAAAGTATTAAGATTGTAATATTATGAATTTCAATTAATTAAAGTTTTTTTTTTTATGTATTGTACAAGCGAGGAGCTGGAGGTCAATGGCTCCACAGCATGCATTACCTAAACAACAGCGGCCTCTACTGGTGGCCCAATTAAATGTTCACTCATGCGCTTGGCCCACAGCTTCAGCAGCTCAGTAGACAAACCTGACAGCTTCCTGTTCCTTGACAACTAGTTTTGACAAGACGCAGAGAAATTTACAATGCTAAGACATTATTTTGAAAAGCCTTTGTATCTGTAAACGAGAAACAAATGTCTCCCTGGTTGAGAAATCGCAGGCCCTGATTCATTTCCTTCACATCTTCCAAGCAAAAGACAACAGAGTTGAAGAGATACTGCTGCGTCACCAAAAGCCACAACAGTTTGTCCTGTTTAGTACAACCTGTGCAAATCATGACTTCTTCTTCTTCTTCAGTTAGTTTTACCTGTTCCATTACAGGCGATTACTGAAATAATTTTGACTTTCTACCTTTGTGAGACATGCAGTGGCATTATTTAAGTTACAAGTCTGTGTCCTTTGTCAACACTGCAGATCGGTGTGTGCAGCACAAGCATGCAGTACGTCCTTACTTTTTATTATTTCCATTTATTCATTTTCTGACACTTCTTCCAAAGCAACTTGCACTGCTAGGTTTGTATACCAAGTTATTCACAGCCATTTACCCAGGTTTTTTTTTACTGGGTCAACTGAGGATTAGTCTGTTGCTCAGGGTTACTATGGTGGGAGTGGGATTTGACGTCTTGCAGATGAAGGCCTTGGCGCTGCCACTAACCACCTTGCCACCTGCCGCCTCAGGATTATTTTTGCCATTGCTTTTAGAACAGACATCATAGCAAGAAGTACTGAGCAACAACATTCTGGAGGAGTTACCTGAGGCCTGCATGAAGGGCCCTCATTCTTATTATTTTCTTCAAGGTTGTTTGCATTCTTTTACTTATCAGAACTGCACGCAGCTGCATCATATAAAGCACCAGTGTTGCATGCGTGTGTTGTAACCGGTGACAGGGTTACACCCATTGAATTCTGCAGGAACAACAAGAAACAACTTTTGCGCTTTATTGTGCCTCACTGAGACCCCAGGTTCCTTACACAGTCCACTCCTGCCCCAGGAGACCCCCCACTATCCACCCCTCCCCAGGTAGAACAAACCAGCTCCTCATTTTAGTGCAACTCCTCAGTTTTACAACCTCCGTGCAGTAAAGGTTTATTTCTTCCGCTTTTTGGCTCTGAACCGATATGAAATATTATGACACTCTGGTGCACAATGCTGCTCTTAACAATTAGAGAACTGTGGCCCAAACCTAAAAACATAAAGTTGGGAAGAACTAATTTCAATACAATATGTCCTCATACTTGGTGTTTTGCTCATGAGCAGTATGTATTTTGTCCGTTCCCTAAGTTATGTAAGGTAAGATTTCTGCAGAGCCCCTTGTAAAATACTGGTTATGTAACAGACATAAATAAAATGCTAAAAGAAAAGGCGTGGGAGAAAATATGACACTGTGACCTTTATATAATTATCTCACTAAAATACCATATTTAAAACTATTCAGACTGTCAGAAAAAAGTTGCAATTGTTCAGTGCTGAGAATTGAACCAAATTGTCAGACTTCATGCCATGAACAAAAAGCCTTGTGGGTAAATTATTCTAGCAGCTTGGAGATGCTTGCTGGCGTTTACCACTGACCCGGTGATGATGCCAACGGGAGACCACACCGTAACCACTGAAGTGAATGTGTACACCCATCCTTTGACATCTGGCCTCCAAATATTCCTGTATCCAGTCAGCTATTGTTAATGCTCCTTTTCATTAATCGATGAAGGTTTCCACTCATCTGGTCTGAAAGTCTGACAAACAAGAGACCATATCTGGAACCTGAGCCCAGCTGACTGCATTTTGGGAAGGTGGTACCTGCTGTCTCTGCTGCAGTCAATCATTCTATGTTCCTTCTTGCATGGCCACCTGCTTGTGTTTCCGACTTGCTCTGTGCCATTGTGGCTTCGTTGTCTCATTATTAACCATTGACTGATATATTGAAGTGCTGCAGGTCTAACAACTCTGAAGAAAAAAGTTCAAGTGTCAGCTAAGGTGAAGATGGCAAAGTGTGCCCGAGTCCCTCATGGTTTGGGGAAAAGTTTTAAGTGCTATAGTGAATATAGTGAAAGACAGAAAGATATCTCTTTTGTCAGTTTTGTCTAAAACCACAGCGCTACAAGATGAAATGAAGGCAAGCACTGAAAATGTCACCCTCTACACGAAAGTCTCCACCACCCACCTCCCACTCCTCCGCCCCACACAACACATGCACCGTCTCAATAAGCTTATGGAAACTTTTCTAAAACTTACTGTGTATCTAATGGACTTATTAACCATTGTTCTTCTTCTGTTGCCATCTATTAGGCATCATTTAACATGATTTTTAAAGACCAACTTTCAAATCCCACTTTTTGCTGTAAAGGCACTGCTCGAGTTAAAAAAAAAAAAAATACCCAGCCGTATAAAAGATTTAAATATATTAAGATGGGCAAAAGATTGTACAGTTTAACATTTAAAGTTTTCTTAAAGAAATACAGTACATTAGTTAAATTAGTATAAATGTATGTACATTGAGGCCGCTGTTTACAAAGAGTCGGTGTCATGTTGTTAGGAAAGGCCGGACTGTATTTTGCGTTTGGCACACGTGCGTGCGTGCATGCACACACACACACACACACACACACACACACACACAGCACAACAGCTCCAATGCTGCATTACACTATTTGGCTGTGGGCTCTCCTGTGTCCAGAAGCAACAGCATCCTGCATCACGCAAGTGCTGGAACTTTGCACAGGGGGGACAGGAGAATGGCAGATACTCCAGTGGTCCCCTGCTGACGCTGACCAGAATGCCTGACAGCAGATCCATTGTCAGTTCCACCGAAAGCCGTGTGACGACAGCATGACCGTGCAGGCAGACTGGGGCTCCATTCCATTTGTTAGGAAACTGCTCCAGTTGGGATTTGATACCGTGCCATTTGTCAGCCGATGGGATTAAAGTCATCGTACATTAGGCTAATTAAAGAGCGGGGGGCTGTGTGGATGAGCGGCTCTGGAGAAACGCCACGTGGCTGGACTTGTTCTCTCGGCTGTTTCTCCTCCCTGCTACACGTGTCAACCCTGTTGCGTGGAGCAGTGAAGCTTCAATACACTAAACCGCAAAGTCTGCTGAGTGACACACTGTTTGTTGTTGGTGTTCGTTCTTTTACCAGAAATAACACTGTGTGTTGATGGTTTATGTCATAACTGTTTGCAGAAATCACCCTAGGCTTGTCATAGTTCTGAAGAACAGTGCAGCTACAAAGGGGAAGTGATGTGTGGCTGGACCACATTACTTCATATCCAAAAATCCCAGCCCGATCATCTGAGTGGAAAATGCTGAGGAAAACATCAGAAATGAGGTCCATAGCACCTGCTCTGTCCCCATGATCCTTGTGGTGGGGACACACCCAAAATAGGATAATGGGAGAGCTGCCTCAAGGTTTTAACCAAATACACACACTCATACTGTATGCCAGACTTGCTGTGCCACACTTCAGACCCTGAGAGCCTCACCAATGCTGCAAGTAAGGTGTGGGCTCTCTCTCACACTGCCATCATCTGTCCATATCTGAACAAATGCTGTGTCTGTTCCTCTGCAGAACAGCAACAAAGGGACAAAAAGGACTGGCAGCTGCACGTGTTGCTCCAGCACTATCTACACATTTCCCATGACATCAGTCTCTACACACACACACACACACATTCCAGGCTTGCACTCATGACTTAGCATATCAAGAGTTCCCTGTAAAACTCTATGGATCACCAGCTGTGGTGGCTCCAGCCTGACATGCCAAACCATGCCATAAAAATGTAACCCACACAATCTATTGTTCTACTGGGTTAAACAATAACTCACACAATAAAGAGCATCACATCTCCCAACAGAAAAATTTGTATTTATTCACTTTGCTTTTTCCCCAAAGTAGCTTACAGTGCCAAGGTGCTTACACTGATTTACCCATTTATTTAGTTAATACACTAAGTCCCGTCACATCTATTACACCACTACTGAGGGTTTTGGCACCCAGCGCGGTCCCATAGCATGGAAGTCGCCGTGATATCAGTGGCCTGTGCATGCAACCGTGGTGCAGTCGCTGGCGATTACCGCATCTGTGTCCAACTGGAGGAGCTCTCTTCATCTGATAAATAATGCAGACTAGAAAATCCATTAAAATTCAGTGTAAGAGCGCGATATCAGAGCACAGCTTTCTGTGCAAACCTGATCCCTGCTGGGGTAGCCTATACACGCAACAGGCAAAGGGACCTGGTACAGAGGGAAAAGACCGTGGTAAACACAGGCTGATACTCCCAGAGGGCAAAGACCATAAGATAATAGGTTGAACCTTTGATCGGCTGAAATATGCTCCTACCGACTATTCACACACCCCCACATCTCTTCCCCTTTGGAGAAGGGGGTGTGCTGGTCACCACTGCACCACACACTTTGAAGCTGATCAGAGTCCAACACAGGATTCCTGCAATGGGACACACCACAATTTATGGGGCAGAAAACAGCCTTTTTAAAACACATCCCATCTGTGACTCCCAAGATGCCAAATATGGGAATTTCTTTTGTTTACACACTTTTACCAATGGACCCATGTTAGGCTTCCTAGGCATTTCTATCCTTTTTTTCCCAAGAGCCACCCATCACAGTTTGTAGAAGAGAAAATCAGCATGTGTGTGATGGCTGTGGTCCATGGAGGGAAATAGTGAGAAGGATGAGGGGTTTCCTTGTGGCCCTAAAACCTGGCGTGACTGGCTGACTCTGCACTGCAAGGCCCATCAGGAAATGACACTTTACATTTTTTCACGGAATGCAGCACTAAATATTGGCATTTTTACCACGGTTACCGTTCTTTCTCCTGGGAGTTTCAATCAATAGCAGCTGGCAGAGTAACTGTCCATGACTGACTGAATTATGGGCTCGTCGACAACAGACAAAGAGCGAGATGCAAACAGACAAGCCTCATCCAGTGAAGGAACCTGCTCTGGGTTTAATTGTGGGATCAAACAGTTCATTCCTCTGCTGAAATGGATGATCTGGTCATATGTTGCACTTGGCGGAGTCAGAGCGGGGCTGTTTGTAGGGGTTTCAGAGCCCGCTGTTCAGCAAGCCGCTCACGGAGCTGAACGACTCTCGTACAGCTGCTCCCGTGCTCCTTGCGAATAAACAGCGCTCGCAGTTGCTCCCGCAGGAGCGCGGCACGAATCCCTAACTCCTGACAACAGGCACCAGCGGTGGCCACTTCTATTTCAGCAGGCTTGGCCTAATGCCAGCCCCCCAGAGAGAAATGTGGCAGCTCTTGCACCAAGAATCTGCATGCCCTTCCGGAACATTTTAAGTTCCTTGGCCGAACAGGGAGTAAAACCCTACTGCAGTCAGTTTTACTCCAGATGACCTTTGAAAAATGAGATCGCAGCCTGGACAACTTCAGCCTGGCTCTGGCTGCCGAGGCCTGGACTAGAGTGCTCTCAATAGGAGGAGACGAAACTGTGGAGCAGAGCCTCACACCTGGAGCCCATCGTGCTACTGCAGGGGAGTCTGGATATCTGCTGAGGATCACAAATGCATAAACATTGAACACAACTGTTTTTGTGGTTGCTGTTAGGGAAAAGGTACAAGTCAGCAGTTTCTGGGATGTTTAGAGCAGCAGAAGCCTGACCAACTGCACACAAGACGCAGTGCACGAAAAGTGCCGTTTCGGTGTTATGGTGAGCCAACAGAGGGCGCTGACAGTTTCTCTGCACTACAGGAATTCAGATACTGTATTTACATACAAAAATAACATACAAATATTTTGCTAAAAGCACCAGCAAACTTAACTGAAAATGTGGAACAGTAAGTGCATGGAACAATGCATCACCAGCAGTTGTTACAGCAACCCATTCCTCAAAGATAACTCAAGAAGGAAATAAACCAGAATTAAAAAATATATGAATGATTAAAACTTAAGTGGAGTCAATAAGTGCTAAAAGAGGTGAACAATGCTGGTGCTGTTAGAGTACTAGACCAGCAAAGAGCGATGAAGAACAGTTTCTCCTGGAGGTAGGCCCGAGAGTCACGGATGAGGATTCAATTACGACGCAGGGCTCTGGCTCGAGCCTTCCTTATTTAACTCACTGTTAGTGCCCTCTATATATAAACTTACATGTCTCTCGGTTCTATGACATTCCTTGCAACGGGTAAAAATATGCTTCAGTCGCCTGCTGCAGGGACCCCAGCTTTTCCACTGGAGCCATGGATCATTCAGGTTTTGGCAGGCTGCTATGGGTGTAATAAAGCTATATGACCCCTCCTTCGACATCCAAGAAAGGCGACAAGCCTGTGTGCTGCTGAGACCCGGAGCTTAGTGGGTGAAATGCCTGGAAGCAGTGCTAACTGAGATGCAGGGGACAGCAGGGATACGAGAGCGGAGAGTAGGACCGGAGGGTACGACCGAGGCCCAGGTACACAGGCACCTTAACGCAACAGGTGCCACATTCCTGAGCAGCCTGCTGAACCCTTCAGCCCAAATGTGACACCAGCATGACAGTCATTTATAATTAACACCTCCAGCACAGTTAACACACCCCCTGGCAGTCACAGTGTCCTCCAGTATTCTCAAGCCCTGGTCAGTATCAGCGTGGGGTTACATTCCGCTTGCTGAGAAGTGCACCCCAGAGCTACTCTAAAGGACACAGTCTCTGAACTTGCTCAGCTTTTCTCCGCTCTAAACTGCAGCACACACACTTACAGTTAAAGTCCTCCCCAGCACGCATATGGCAACATCTGGACAGTGTGATAAGAAAAGGTGGATACCATATGACAGGCTTCACCAAAACGCTACACAATCACTGCTATACCGCGAATGACAGAAATCCTGAAACAAGGACAAATGCAAATAACTGTAATTATGAAAAGCAGTTAGAGGTGCAGCGAGGCGCTACGGCTGAAGACTTGCCAACAGTTTCCCCGCTGCTTTGTCTGAGGCGTCAGTGTCTCGGGGCTTCTTCAAGGCTTCTCGAGCTCTTTCAGCACCACTGACTTTAAAACCCCTGGAGGGAACCTGCACTTGACTGGTCCCAGAGTCCAAAGGCACCTTTACGTTTATTACATATCCTTTCCAGCTCGAGTCTATGGAGCACACCTGGTCTAGCAGCACCACCGTGATCTAGCGGCTGTGCCTTATTCAGATCTACCTTCAACTAACAACTAAACAACATACAGCTGCCTTTCACTTAGCAAGTCTATACATACAACAAAGCTTAACTGCAGGTGAGTGTTTTCTGCAGGTGTGTGTGTGTTAATCTTTGTTGGTACTGATGTCTGTATGTCATACCAGCAAACACATCTGAGGGTTCACAGACCCTAAAACAGCATGGAAACGTTATCACTTATCTTTATCACTTTATCAAAAGCCACATAACTTTTAAAAAGAGATTTTGTTTTATTGGGGACATCCCCATAGTGTCTTTTTCAGAGTTCATGATACCTGAAACTTACATCTATCATTGTTAACAAATCAAGGTGCGCGCACGCGCGCGCGCACACACACACACACACACACACACACACACAGTTAGCTGTGTCAGGAGTACAGAGGACAGACGGTCCTTCTCGGGTGGCTGGGCAAAGACAGTCCTATTTCAAGCATCTCTGTTGCCAACAGCTTCATGCAGGTCATGGACAAGAAGAAGGGCGCACCACAAAGGTGATGCTATGTTTCAGCTCAAAGTCAGCTTCACCCAAACAGAGTGGCCAAAAACATGTAGCACCAAGGCAGGTGGACACAGGACAGACCTCTGCTGTCATGTCAGAGAGCTGTTTGTTGGGTATCCATCACTGGGCACTGACAATGGCCATGTAGTCTTCCAACCTGCTTTTACATTTGCAGCAATATATCATGCGTTTTCATTGTGATGGGATGCATGCAGTGCTTATACATAAAGCCATGAAAACATATTCTCTCTTTCACACACACACACACACACACACACACACACACACACACACACACTCCCTCAGTACAGTCACATGGTGCACCACATCTCCACATGAAACCAATGTCCAGGCTGATCAAGGTTATGCAATATGGACAATGCTGGCATCTCTCTTAAAGTATTCAGTCAGTCTCGTGAACAAGTGTGTGAGACCCATGCCACCCATGGAGCTCCTTGGTCATATGACACTTGAATTGGGTTTTTCTCCCAATCTCCTGGCAGAGCTGCCATGGACAGGACTTGGCACTGTGACCAAGTGGATAGTGACACACACAGGTTGTGTGCGAGTGCCACACACCAGGGGAGCTGAATAGGGTTTTGCTCGTTGTGTGGGACGATGGCATGACCCTCATTTGCCACCAAGCCACGTTGGGTCCTGCAAAGCCAAGGTCAGCATCATGAGCTCACACTGCCCCGACCAATGGGCCTCTGACTATTGTCACACTGGGCGCAAACACACTGCAGGGCACCACGCACAGCTACACCCATTCACTTCCACCCAGTGAATAGCTCAGCGGTTAAGAACACACACACATCCTCTAAAGGTTTCCAGTTCAACTCACACTCCTGCTGTAGTACCTTTGATCAAGGTACTTACGCTGAGAATGCACTAAGTTGCTTTGGAGGAAAGCGTAAGGTAAATTATCATTTGGATACAAGAGTGAGCAAAGCGATGAAGGAATAACAACAACAAATAGAGCTGCATTTTTCCACTACAGCGCTGAGTAATGCAACTTCACCCGTGACACTCACAGCCACGTGTTTAACATACAGAGCGGTGAACAGAGCCCCAGCTGTTAGTCTCACCACAGCCACATGTTTACTATCGCGAGTGCTGCGCCATAGCACTTCATTTGCTGCAGCAATCCGCCAACCCCCTCGCCGAGATCCTCCCAAAAAGCAAACGGATGACTTCATGTGCCATGAGCCAAGCTGCAGATGAAGCAAAGACACAAGGTTACACAACACAAACCTGTTTTCACTCTGTGTCCGGCCTTCTGCTGCTTCACATCTGTGCCTTAAAAGGACACAAAGCCAGCTTGGAAAAGGATGTGTACACACTAAAGCATGTACACAGTAAGACAGAAACAAAACTGCGAGGGAAGAGCAAACCAGGCGCCTGCACGTTGCCAAAACTTGATTCAACTCACTGTCTGATCTGGGCCTTGTCACAAGGCACACGCATGGGCTGCGACAGAGCAGTCGCCCGACGACTGGGGGAAAGAGCCGATGAGGAGTGAAATGTCCGTAAAGAGCACACATGCTAGTGCTGCTTCAACTATTTCAAAAACTCAAAAAAGCATCTGTGCACAAGAGCAGAACCAGATTCTTCCCCGTGAGCTGGGACTGCCCAGCCCTCCCGAATCGACGTGCTGCTTGCTCTCTGGCCTGACCGCAGCAAAGACAATTTTTTGTACATTACCGCTCATTTAACATACTTATAAACAACACAAGTAATCGCTTTGCTTTAAAATGCTAACAGCCATGCTGCTGAGGGCTGCCAACAAACCAAGCATGCAAGCAAACCCCAAATGAAACGTGGACCAAAGGGCTGAGGTGTCAAAAGCAGCCAGAATGGCCCTTCTGACGGAAGAGTAGAGGCTGGGATATGTGTGTCATTCTGTGTTTGGCCATTTCTAGCCCAATTAAAAACACCACATGCTGCTGTAACACGACATGTTTTTGTCTTCAACAAACAGGAGTGTGTTTTACCTCTGAATGCACCGGCTGCGCTTCTCCTGCATTCCCCATAGCTCCTTAAATGTTGAAAGTTGCCAAACTGTCAGAGTATGGAGCCCAGCATTTCCACAGCGCTGTATTCACACCAAAGTGGCAAAGCGTCAGTTCATCACCAACTCTGCCGCAGGATTGACGCCGACTGTCACGTCGGCCAGGTGACAGCAGTCCTTTGTACCGCCTGGAATGCCGCTATGGTTATAATGTCAGGGTTTATATTTTCGGAATAATTTTTTAAAACACCTTCACATTCAGTGCACTGCAGAATGGTTCGGTTTTCCACCGCTGTTTAAAGAGCATCTGCTTTCCCCCATTAACTCACATAACCATCAAAGACACTGAATACAGTTGAAACAAATGATATACATGAATCACACATTTGTTCCTGTTACCGTTTAGGGTGACTAACAGGACCAGTAGTTTCATCACAACACGGAAGAGAGACGGTCACAGGCCGGGCAGCTGTTGAGGAGGGTTAACAGGAAATGAGTAATTTAGCCGACAAGCACATGCTACGCACAGAGTAGTGGGTCACTGGAGCGTTCTATGGAAAATCATGAGTTCCAAATTCCATTGAAAACAAAGAGGCCCAACGTCTAATGAAACATGGATTACTGAACATTTGATACCACCCCTTTCCCTCAGTTTCTAGTAACTGTGAAAAATGCCAAAGTAGCTTGGTTTTTAGAGTATCAGTTCCGTTTCACGGAAGCACAGTCCCCTAATGTGAGCCCGGCTGGGACCCCCAGTCCATGAACGGCACAAAAAGAAAGAATGGACTACAAAAACAAAAACACACACTGAAATGAATAAAGGCAAGGCAGCCGCACAAACAGAAAGAGTGAGTCTGCCGCCTGTGATGTGGGAACTGGTCTTTCCGGCTGGGCCACGGCTGCCTGCCACGGAGCCGTTTCATGGCTTACATTGGGACTCTCATCCTACATAAGAGGTGAGAACTCACATCTCACAACCAACAGCTCTGTTGAAAACACTAAACAAGGTGCCGGAAAGCTCCAGGCAAGAGCCGGGGGAGGGACAGGGAGCAGGTCCTACTTGACAACCGGAAACACAACACAATAAAATAGAAGAACTGACTTTGGACCCAGAGAACACATGCAATTACTTTTCCTTAAAACATCAGGAGGCACACAGGCACTGCAGCTGAGGGGGGTCAAAGCAATTACATTAAGTAGCTCTAAAAGCCATACGGAAAACTGGAGAGGAGGAGCATCTGGCCAGTGGGTCACTTGTCGTATTGAATGGGCATGGCCATCGCTTGTATGCAAGCTGCAGAGATTTGCTGCCCTTCTTAGATGCCAGGAAGGAACTCTGTGAAAAATATGCCACACAGCAAAGAACAAACAGTACATAGTAACGTTCCTTGAGGATCACTTTTGGGAGAAGCTGGATTTGTTCTGCATGACTGCATTTGTGCCACTTTGTTCCCCTGTCCTGCAGTTCTGGGAGATGCACAGCATCTTGTCATGCCTGACAACAGCAACCTCAAGTGTGACCACAGGTCCTGGTCGCTCAGCCTCAGAAACACCGAAAACTGGTGGTCCAACAGGACCGGAGGATGCATCGGACAAAGCCACCTCATAAAATTGATATCCAGCTTCTGCTTCGAACTGGAAAGCAGTTTTGTTTTACCATCTTTGAGAACAAGAACGAAGCAAAAAATTCACTCCTGCATGTCTACCAGCAGTATACCTCCACTCCACAGGCAACATTCTCCTTGCAAGATGCGATCTTCCTCATTAACGTCAATAAAAAGATGTATAGTTTAAACCATAATCACAAATGTATGATGTAACCCCCTCAGCTGAGATAATGTATATTAACCCTGTATTTGCATCACACACTGATGCAAAAAGTTCTCTCCCTCTGTGATGGTAGTTTAGAATGAGGGTGGGGGCTCCTTCAAGTCCCAATCTTTGGACTGAAAGAGCTTTTCCCATAATTACCACTGCAGCTCCTTGCCAAGTGTCAGCAGACAACGCAAGGCATAAATCAGAAGCTGAATATGCCATTTGGGAGGTCGGACATGCTCAGACTGTCCCACCCCAATTGTCAGAGGTGGTCAGGCCGGACTGGAATGGGAGCGGATCCCATGCCTGGACCATCTGCGGCAATTGCACCGCACAGACAGGAGGGCTGGACTGCAGGTCAGCTTCTGCTGCACTGGCTGCTGGGATACTAGAGGAGTGATGTCTGATACATGTTCTTACCTTGTTAGAGCTGCAGGAAAGAGTCCTTCGGTATATTTGTGTGTGTTTGCATGTTTCTGAGCAAGTCTGCAAGTATGTTTCATATCTCAGGATGATCACGGAGCACTTTCTGTATCACATAGAAGAGTCCAGAACATAAACCCTCTGTACCCCTGGAGAAGTCTGGCAGCACAGGCTGCGTTACCGCTGCTCTCAGCTCCAGTGACACCTCCTGTGCGAAGCTGCCGCATGGCGAGAGGGGTTGGTCACACGCCAGAGGAAATCCCAACCAGGCCGAATGGATGTAAGAAATAACTGTGGTATCAGAGGACTGTGATGGTGCGTTGCCAATGAATTGTAGGCATTGAGGATAAGCAGAGACTGCCAGGACTGATGGGAAAGGTGACACAGAGAAGACAAGTCATTAGAGTATGCTGGTGAGAAGGGCTGCTGAGGCTGACGGAGTGCTCTGGGGTCTGTGGTGGTACAGTGCAAATGTACCCAGCCAGCACAGACAGAGACTTGTTCATCCCCTGCCCCCCCCCAATTTGGACATCAGCACTGTGTGGGCTGGAAAAGTGGTCTAGCACACTATACAAACTTAGTGAATTCCCCCCACTCTCTGCAGCAAGGTGATAGACAACACAATTTTACAGGATGTCAGTGTCGCTGGTGCTACATTTGAATTTAGCCAAGAAGTCACGGGGGGGCTTGCAGATTACAGCTCCTTTCATGCTGCAGAAATGAATAAAAAAAGCAGTGTTCAAGGACACTCTGAGCCGCTCCCAGACAGTGCAGATTCTGAGTAGCATGGTGCTGTCATGGGCCATCTGGCCCCTGCAAGAGCCCTACACCACGTCCCCAGGCCTGGAGCGCTCCAGGGCACATGGACAAACAACCTGCAACTTGATGGCTAAACACAGTGGAGATCTCAAACACTTTGCTGGCGCCAGCATGACGCACAAAACCAATCATGAGCCCCCCCTCCCACAAGCACCCCTGACTTACTGCACCACAACATATACTTTGGGAAACAACTGATTTGACAGAGATGCAGCAGAAGGAGTAGGCTGGCAGGCCCCGTTGGCCCTGTGTTTTGGTACGAGGAAGGCTGGCTTCAGGCCACGTGGTACGCACCCATGTTACCGCCAAGCTGGGCCTGAGCTCCCTGGAAATAAGGATGTATTGTGCATCATGCCACTGCCAGGGCCACAAATTAGCCATAAATAAGCAGTGCACAGTTTTGACACATCTGTGAAAAGAAACTACACTCCTCTATTTCTTTTCCTGATCCATGACCATAGCAAGGAACAAACTAGACAAAAAGCTATGGCTGTGAAATTCACATTTCTGGCAAAAAAGAGCCTGCGGTGAGCATCTAAGGTGCCAGCGCACACGAAACGCTACACACATACCACAGGAAACACGCGGCAAACACAGGAGACGTGTCCAGCTCTGTATTTAGGTGAAACACGAGGGATCCACAAGTGCAGACAGTGACACAAAGCCAAAATCTCAGGAGAGCCCCATTATATAAGCACTGCTCGCTCACTCACTGGGAATCATGGGAAATTTTGTCTGTGCATCAAAACCCCTCTGCAAACAAACTCCCTGGAGCTGATATCAGGCGACTCCTCATTAGCACTGGACACGGTTCTGCTCCAGTTCCCCATGTGATACTGGCATTCTGAATTCCAGGCAGAGGATGGTTTATGCATCTCTCTGTAGTTACGAGAGATGATTTGGCTCACAGGCCGATGCTGGAAACGTCAGCGGTTTCACTGGTGTAAGCCTGATTATTCATTATTAGTCTGAATGAATTCAAAACTACAGGTGCCTTTGCTTTGTTGGCAAAAGGAAGGGTGTAATATGCCAACAAAGCGCACGCGCGCGCACACACGCACACACACACACAAATGCATCACAAATTTTATTGGAATTTCACTTGCAGCTTAGCGATGAGAGAAAAACAGAAAAGGAGAGACTGTTCCAGATGGCTGTGAGCCCAGAGACCAGAAACACTGCAGTACCAGAGTAACGGACCGTGCGTGGAGGGGCATCTGGACGATCTGCAAACACAGACGGTGCTGAACCCAGGGATGAGGTGACACCCAGCAGAGCCACCTCTCCTCAAAAAGGACTGGGCCACACCTGGCAACAGTTGGTCCCACACCAGCATGCAAGAATGCGATTCAGCAAACGCAAGCCAGAACTACCCATTCCCCCAACCAGGTCCTCCATCACTTCTCATAATCTTTTGTGGGCTCATCAGGACCCATAGCAAAACTTATGGCCAAGAGGTCCTTAACCACTGTACTGTGCTGGAAACTAGCAAACAGAAAATTTAGGAACCAGTAACTGCATCTATTAATCGAACAGGAAATGAAGTTGAATGGCACTCCTATACTGACTCTCCTCAGACATAAACCAACACCCACCCAGTTATAAATGTGAGGCTTTAACCACAGCTGGTCTGTTTCCATTCACTAGCATAAAAGGAACCCAGTTTAGTTCCTTCAGCCATCATTGTGAAACGTGTCAGAAACAAGATTTCCTTTCAGCTTTTCGATTCCCTCCTTTGCTGTCATTTGCATAATAAGGCTGAACCGGGCCTGCGGTGTGAGCCCAGGCAAAGCCCGCAGAGGTAGTGGTGATCCTCAGACCCAATCCAGCTCACAGAACACCACCACACGTCACAAGGAAGAGTGGCATCTATGCAGGCCGGAATTCACTGAAGCTGACGCGCTGCCATAAAGCTGCTGGCTGACTGACTGCTAACGGTGTCCATGCTGCATACGTGTGCAGATTGTGGTCTGGTCACACTGTGATATCACCGCAAGTCTACAGCATCCAAAAAAACAAAACCAAAAAAAGGGATATCAGTAGGGACACAAATTCATCCAAGCCAAATTGCTATTATCAACTCAAGTGCAAAAACAAGAACAAGTTAATGTACCCTTTTATTATTTTCAGTGGTGGACTGGCACCAAGGGTACTAATAAAACTGGGCACAGATTAACCACTGGCTTTCTAACGCTAGGTATCGTGTCTAAGCCTCAACAGCACGGCTCGGATACACTGTGCACCCTCCTAAGTGCACGCTGTTTACTGTAAACACAGAGCACCGCCAGCAACAGGAGTGTCTCTGTGGTCATAGTGTTTACAGGATTCACACCGTTGCACACTGGGTCCCTCCATCTGATTGGTTCTGGACGACAATAACTAGTGCCTATGCCTGGCGGTCAAACTCAATGCCAGGAGTGTCTGCCATACTTACTTTTCTTCTTGAAATTTAACAAAACACTAATTTTACATAATTCTGAAATGACAGTGACATGCAGATGGACTGTTACTTGCAACCAGCTTGATAAGAAAGAACTGCAGCCGTGTTTTCAGCCAGTGTGTGCTGCCAAAAGCAGCGGCAGCCCCTGCCTCGCTCCCCGGTGAGCAGAGCAGCTCCACGGTACACGCCAACACGCCTGCTGGAAGCGAGCCAAGCCAAACCGACTCCCAGAGCTTTACGAGAAGGGCTGTGTGTTTTCGCACAGATCCGTCCAAGTCTCGCTAACACCCTTCTGCCTGTTACTCCTCAGCCCTCCCCTCCTCCCGCCCCTTCTGTGGCCAAACAAGAATATGAGGCCTATGAGAGACCTGAATTCTACACAAGAGCTGACTTCTGCAGTAGATACAGGATCCAAAATGTTATTCTGATGCTATTTTGTAAACATTTGCGAGTTTGTGTGTGAACGCTGCTTTATCTCGGTGTGACGGTGTCCTGTTTTTAACTGTACAAAGTCGTCCGTCTCTTACAAGCATGCAAACTACCAAGAGCATTAGTTTCTGTAGTTCAGTTAGCTGCTGTAGTGCACATTACAGGTGCTAGCTTGACATCTTTTGCAGTTTCCTACATATTTGTTTTCCTGTCTAGACCCACCAGTACATCATTTGCACAAGATGGCTCTAATTTAGTCAGGTGAACAGAAAGACGAAAGTGAGAGAGCTGTGTAGTCAGAGCCATCCAAAGCAGCAACTGATTTAGAAATTCTCATAAAGGCCCTTTGAAGCCCAATGAGTAACACTCATGCTACAGGACATTTTATTAGCTATTAGCCGTTAGCCGTGCTGGACACTCACAGTACAATTAGTTTAGGTTGCGCAAAACTGGAATCATCATCAACAACAGCGTTACAGAAATATTAAAATGCTTCTGCCAACTGCCACATGAATCATGACTGAAATAATGGATTAAAAAGCAAAGGTGGGTAGGGGGTGGGACCTGGATAAAGTTTGACAAAGATATGGAAGCTTCTCTCCAGATACTCAATGCAGTACATTAGCCTGTAAAAATTGACTATGGTAACACCAAGGAGCACTGACCCATCCGATGTCAAGAAACAAGCTGTGAAGTCACCGGGTTGAACCACACGGCAGACAAGTCTCTCTGCGCATCCAAAAGCATACATTTAACAAAATGAGAGTGAACGTTCCTGTTCTACAGCAGCCTGCCTGCAAGATTCAAAATGCACTATGGTCAAACCCACAAGTGCTTTCAGCACACAGGAGAAATCTGTAAATGGTGTTCCAGTGTCCTCTGCATTTTATTACCACTCTTTATCACCAAACAAAGTGCAAATTAAACTCAGCCTTATCAATAAGAAGGTTAAATCAAAGTGTCTGCTCCTAGCAGGGGGGTGATGCATGTTCTAATATTACATAATGCTCTCCAATCATTTGCTGCTGGCTTCAGGGTGGATGCTGAATAGGTCTTTTATTAAAAGCATGGAGTTGAAAAAAGTCCTTGAATCAATGTTCATACATCATAATGCAAAAAAAAAACATCAACAAACACTATAAGATCCCAACTATTCAAAATTACAAGAAGTAGCAACTTGTTCGATCCATCAAGCAGGTCTCAGCTAAAAGCCTTCAAAAATCGAAGCGATAACCACGATGAGGCTGGCAGACACGGTGGCTATGCTGTCATGTTGAGATGGCTCCACTTGTCCCCCCAGCCAGACCAACTACAGGGTCCCATGAGGAGCCCAACTGCAGATTCTTCCTCCGTCCCCTCCAGCCCCAGGCCCTCACACTCCATCCGCACAGAAATCTACGACAAATCTAATACGGGTCCAAAGGATGTCATGACGCAGGTCATGTAACACATCTTAAAGTGTGTCGAAAAGGCCAGCAGGGACCACGGTGAGAGGAGGAAACCAGATAACTGGAAGCTGGACAATTTGAGAAAATTACACAGTAAGCAATTAAACAAGAAAGAACACTTAATACCGAGGGACAGAGTCCAAAATCAACTATTTCCCTCAGTTGTGGACATCAGCTTATCCACTCCAGATTAGATCTGATGCATGTAAACATCTGCTTGGTTGCAGGAGGAGGTCATGAACAGCACTCTGTAAATCAGATGCCAAGGTGGAAATGAGCTTGGACAACCAAATGAGCTTGGACAACCAAGTGAATCCCACTGCAAATCTGAACATTAAGTACACTTTTACCACCAGGATCACAACAGCCTGGCTCAAGGAAGCCAATTTGCCTCCACAAAGGGGGAGACATTTCCCTTAAACGTTGAAGGAGCATGAGAACCTGGATCACCCGGCACTTACTTTGACCTTACATATTGACTGCAGTTACTGTGTTTGCACCAAGTGACAGCTGGAGGAAGTGCGCTTCAATGAAGGAATCTTGTCTGCAATATAGTGAACCAATAGGTTTAAAGAAAAACTGACACCATCTGGATTTCCATTTTTGCACCACTTTTGCCATTTCGCTACAGATCATTCATAAATATAACCTGCAAAATTTTAGCTGACTTCTTCGATGCTTAAAAATTAACTTTGCTACACTCCAGATACAGAATGTCAATGCAGGTCATTTCCGCTCATCTAAAAAGAAGAAAAAAAAATTCTCCATTAAATTTTATATAAACCATCACTCCTCTTCTTCAGCCAAAGTCCTGTCCCTCAATTACACCTGCTTATGTGCAAAAGATAATGACCACGATCACAACAGTGATAATCCAGTAAACAGGGCAGAATCTGCAAATGTATTATATTACTGAAGTCTGAATTAAATCAATTACATAAAAAACAGGTGCCGTGATCACTACTGACCTGATAAAAATGAACATACAAAGAGGAAAGAACATCCAATAAGGCAACAAAAAGATGCTACTGAAAACTTTGTAATATCTCTCTAGTTTCCTGACCATACAGATAAAATCTGCATAAGTTAGATGGCATTCTTCCTCTGGCTTCCCAGACGTTTCCATGAGACTGGAAGGAGAACTTCTGTTGTTTTAGTTTGAAAATATTGTTGCTGCTATTTGCAGGCTAGGCCCATCATTCAGACATGTCTTCTCAGTATTATTGCCACTTTCCCAAATTACAGTTTTCATTACAACGCTCATTGAGAGTTCACATCCATTACGAGGAACAATAATTGTTGAGTATAATAGGCTGTTGTACGAGGTAATAAAAAATGAAAATGTATTAAGTCGCCTTCATATCTTACATTGAGCAACTGCTGTGACGGCGTTTACACTTCCTGTTTGTCTGGAGCCATGATTCTCTCCTACAGTCACGGAGAGGTACAAGGCCACTCATCAGGCCCGCTTAAACGGACTGTCTGTACAGGCAGCAGAAACAGCCATCTCGCTGAACACACCTGCCAGAATGACAGCTTGGAAAACAGAAAACATCATCTTCGGACCACATCCTGCTAAAGGCCAAGGATCACAAGCCCTTAAAAGGGCTTACAAGGTATTAAAAAAGGCGAAATCTATCAGCTCTGACAATTACAATAATTATAATTTAACAAAAAAAAAATCACGCAGGTAAACAGACAGCAAAATGGTGTTGTCTGTCAGGTAAACTTCCCTTTAGGGTCTTCATGTGACATCACCCCGAATGTGGCATTGTGGTCAGGATCTGTAGCTACCCTGCCCCCCATATATCCCTCAACAAGTGTCGCTTAGGATGGCCGTGTTATCTGAGGAGTGTCGCATCCTGGCTGCGTTACTCACCAGGGCAGAGTGAACATGCCGACAAATGAAAGGTTGTCCCGTGTCTTTTTTTCCATGGTTGGCAGATATGAGTTAGCATGCAAACGGGTTAGACGTCCATCCGACATTCACATGAGCACCGCTGAGGTTTGGATAACTTCCCATGTCTGTAAAGGACCTGCCATGATAAACTGCCAAGGTGCACCCAGCCAGCCTTCGAACACCAGCCAAACAGGTTACACCTAAGTATTTATTAATGACTAGATCTTGTCAAAACTTTCTAGCTTTTAATTCTTCTCCCAATAGGCATGACTCTGTAAAACAATCTAACAGAGGATTCCTCTACACATAAAAATATGACCAAAAAGCCTAACATCCCCAGATGGTTTCAACACTGAACTTTTTCACATATTTATTAAATTACATTATGAACAGATTCAGCCTCCTTTCCTTCTGTGAATAACAGAAAGTAACGCAGACATCTGTAGGTGAACATGTATCTGAGTCAGCACGAACGCGGCTCTCTCATCAATGGATGACTGTGACTATAAAAGCTGATCTATCCTGTGTTTCTCACTGAGGCCTCAGCCCTGAACACACCCCACGCCACCCTGTCCTGTTCCTCTTCAGTTTGCCAGGAGTCACCCCCCACCACCACCATTCTAAAAATAATCCCGTTCCCAGCGTTCTGCATTTCATCAGACTACAGACTTGTTTGCACATTCAGTGTCAGGCAAATATTTCTAAATCTCACTTCGGGCAAAAAGGGGTGTGGCACAGGTTGGGAGTGCACCACACTCGTAAATGACATCTATGGAAATAAAAAGGCAGCCACAGCTGCTGCCACTGCTGGGGAATTGCAGCTCACTCCTAGGGCCAGGGCCCAAAACCAAAAGACTGTAAACCTTATGGATCACTGCAAGAGGGGACCTCTTGGCATCTCTGCCGGGGCCAACGGCACACAGTACAGCAGCGTTTTGATTCATTAATGTCACAGCAGCAGGCACCTCTGCTGGCTGCACAAGGACCGAGCAGGGTGGCAAAAAACATAAAGACACAGCCGCAGCACAGGTGAGAATCTCCTCAGACTCAGGCACGCGTCTTTCACAAAGCCAGGCATGTTGGCAGCCCTGTACGCTGCTAACGCTTAATGAATTGCACTGTGCATCGGGTGCACGGGTCAACTGCACCACAGGCGGGCTAGGGGTCTATTTGTTTCCCAGTGCTGAGCAGTAGAAAGTACACGGCTCCTCCCCCTTTATTCCTATTACAATCAGATGCAGTCCAGACTCATGAAAAGAAAGCCATTCGCTTCTTAGCTTAGCCACACCAGGCAGCACTCTGCACAGAACTGTGTTGTGTCGGCACAGGGCAAAGCAAGTTGACCAGAATGCTGCTCCGCTGAGCCCAAAATGATTTTATTAACGTCTGCTTTAACCCGCACTCGAACAACCCCGACGGCCCCAAAATGAATTTTTCCGCCCCGTAATTTCACGCGGCCATGGGGTTCGAGGACGAAAAGTGGAATCAGCAGAATCCCCGAAGCTCCCGTGAGGGGTCAATGAAAAAAACGACCCGGCCCCCTCTGGGAAAGCAATGAAAGCTGGTTGGAGTCCCACTTTTGCGGGATGCAGAAGAGTGTCACCATCATCACCACCCCCAAATCGTTATTTTATTTCACACTATGTACAGAGTGCAATAGAGCTGTCAAGTCAATTTCACACAGTGATTTTACTACCTCCGTGTTTATAGGCCCAGGACGCGCAGCTCGATCACGAGCACAAATCCCTCACAGGTTCACCGGTGAAAACTTTTCAACTGCATTTCACAGACTTCACCTCTCCTCATTATTGAAAATGAAGTGGGCTGCCATTAAAAACCTAAAATTAAATAAAAAAGGCAAACCCACGTGGAACTAATGTGCGCACTGCCTCAGAGGCTGCTTGAACCCATGCGACTGTATTTTTGGAAAGGATTTATTCTTGAGCGTAACACTGCTTTGTGCCAGCCTGGTCGAGACGTCTCCGGAGAAACGCATCGGTGGCTTTGACACCCAGCAGTCGCCAAGGGCGCCGAACAATCGTCGGCAGCCTGGCCCTCCTTCCACCCTCCCTGCTGCTGCCTCCACACCCCCCCGTCCCACACACGGGGGCACATCACAAGCAGTTATTTCTATAGACACAATTAAAGTGATATTTCTTTCTTAATAGCTCCCCAGTCCATGCAACACAACTCCCCCCTTGCAGGTAATGTTTACATTAACAGCCATGTCTGGAGGTTCTCCTCCCAGGTCACATCACAGCAGTGAACAGTGAAGATGGACGACTGGTGGAGGTGGACAGGGGAACCGTTTATCAGCCACTTTTAGCCTGGTGCAGTAAAAACACATTTGTCGGATGGAGGGGTGTAGGCAAAGCATGACAAGCTACTTGTTCTGTAGCCAAGGCTCTCAGGAGGAAAGGTTCACGTGCCGCTGGCCGTGTGTGAGCTTCGCCACCCATCTGCCTGCCTTCTGAGAACGCAGCAGGGACCCCAGTGGGAAGAGAAGGGAGAGTCCCAGTCACCACAGGACACCCTCGTTTTTGTCATCTCCCTATGGACTTCAGAAAGTGTGGTGAACCGTCTGTGGCCCCTCTGTCATCCCTGCCCGCCCACACAGCTATTTCAGCCTCATTTACTTCCGAGTTGTTTCCCTACGAGATGGGATCTCCGTGGGTTTGGCACATTAAATCAAAAATGAAGCGGAGAATGCTTGCCACCTGATAAATGAGACGTCCTATGTTGCCACAATGGTCCTTTGACTTGGAACGACAGACTCGCTGCCGAAATGGTGCGAACCCCCCAAATTTGTAATCGCCAACAGGGCACATCTGGCACGGAAGCCTGCGAGAGGTGTGTTTACTGTGTTGTGACAAAAATGCAAACTGCCATCCAAACAAGCTACGGTTTAGTAAACAATCATGTGACAGTTCAGGTAGCCGCCTTCTGCGTATCCATGCGGGTCGAATCGGGGCCCCCAGGAGCATGGCGCCCACAGCAAACACACCGAGCCGCTACACATCTTGTCAGTTCACTGCCTCCCATCCACATGTCCCACAGGGGACTGGAGAAGACTTGGAAGGACAGGGAAGGAGATTTCCAGAAGTGTGATTTGTTGCTTTGCGAAGGTGTACCATTTCCCAAGAACCCACACATATTTAGGTGTGTCATGCCAGAAATCAACAAATCACATACCCACATCTAAAACTGCACAACATTCTTTAATCCAAAGAAGTTTAAACCGCTACACCATGAGACAGGCACTCATAAGCCAGCAGGGTGTCATCTGACACATCTTAACGCAAAGCAACGAAACGCTGCGCCGCAACAATCAATGGTTCCAGCACTGGAATCTACCGCATTGACAGGAGATATCAGATACCTGTAGGGCGTCATGTCGGTTTAACAAGAGCAAATTTACCATTTCCATACAAGTGTGTTTGTTTTTGCTCACCAGCTTCCACACAGCTATAGTGCTCAACCACTTGAACAGAACTCCAGTAATAATTAACTTGACCGAAGCCACAGGAAAATAAAAGAAAAGAGTAAGTGGTGCTCTGCTTTGCTACGATAATGCACTCACGAGTCATAAAGGAGTATAAAAACACCAAAATAGTTATTTTTATTATTATTGTTATTATTATTAACCTTAATGTTGCTGACACTTTTGGCCAAGGCAGTTTAAGATAATCAACTTTACAATAATTTGCCTTTTATTTATACAGAATAATGTTACTACTGTACAACATCAATTCAGAGTAAAGTACCTCTACCAAGCATAGTATAGGAGCAGGACTAAAACCAACAACCTTTAGATTGTAAGGCAGCAGCCCTAACCGCTCTGCCATCTGCTGTTATTTTGTCTTGTGACACCTACATTTTTACAAGTTCAACTGAAATCTGTGGTTAATTTTTAACTAAAGAAGGTAGATGAACATGGTATTGAGAAACACTGTGCAGATGCATTTTAAGTTCTGCCTCGATGGCACGTGGAGGTAAAAAAAAAAAAAAAAGGAAAAAAGGAAGGCGGTGGTAGACACTGCTTGCTAATGACACTGAGGTGCAACTAAAGTAGAAGAGGTACAGATGGGCCCTTGCACTTGAGACAACAATCGTTGCTGAACAAGTAACAACAAAGTTGAAACGAAAACAACCACAGCCGAGGAATCGAGGTCTAGTGGCGCCGAGTCCCAAGGCAGCGGTGCTCCCAACTAGTAAAGCCAGTTGAGCCACACGGGTATAAGCCTCACTCAGCTCACACCGCTGCAGTCCTGCCAGTTTGTCAGGTTTGCACGCTCGGGGGGGCAGGGGGGGATCTTTAGTGCAACTGCTGCAGTTTGTGGGCCTGATTCTACCAGGGGGACCGAGCAGAGAGGGTTAGTGTCCAACTGCAGTGTATGCTGCGCACGGCCGGGCAGAAGCAACAAAAATGAATAGAACCGAGACTCACTTTATGAAGCAGCGGGCTCCTTCAAATGTGAATCCTTCCTCCCATCCTGTCGGCAAATCTGGGGTGGGGGGGGAGTAAAAACATTAATACTGTACAGGCATATATGCATGAATACAGAGGCAGAGCTACAATTCAGATGGAGCGCAAATGACAACTGACTGACTGACTGACTGAGACTGTTCAAGACTGACCAGGAGATGCTGACTAATCAATGTGGACCGACTGGGACTGATGGGTAGAAGTGGACTGACTGGTGGCTGATGTGGACCAATCGACACTGATTGGCAAGCCTGACACTTGACACTGTCTGACCGACGGAGCGAACACACGCACACACACACAGGAGAGTAGCGGTCCCCTTCCTGGCTCGCCGTCCGCAGTGCTATGTGCCGGTCACCACCGACCAAGCGGTGCGCTTATGCCCCGTTTGGCGTAAACACACCGCCCCCAGCAGCCCGGGTCTCCGCAACACCGCAGAACAGGACGGCGCTCACACACGGCGCTCCCGCCGCGTCCCACAGCCGCCAGCTTGCCACAGACACACACGGCTGAACCCAGTGCTCCTGGGCCGAACCGAGCACTACTGTTCACTATGAAACACTCCGGCTCACCTGTGTGTGTCTGTGTGTACCTGCCTGACACCGAGCACACGAACCGACTGAATGTGGAAACTGAGGTGCAGAAGACATACTTTTGGGCACTCGGCCACAAAAGTAGTCGTTAGTTCGCAGTCCTCAGGTCCAGCCCGCACGCTCTATGTGTGTGTGCGTTACCTGCTGTCTTGCGGTGCCCGGTGAGAACGGCCTCACCAGTGACCGGGTGCAGCCAGGTTGTGCTCTTCGCCTCTTCGCTATCAGTGAGAGACGAGAGGGAACAGAAAGTGAGAAGGCGTTATTATTTTTTTTAAAAAGATAAATAATGAAATTGAAAAAATGCCATCGCGAGGCGCGCGATCGAAGCGAGTCGGTTTCCGGGCCATATTTACTTGATGAAGAAAATCCGTCCGTCCCGGGCGACGCCGTAACTCCATGCGGACGGCAGGCAGGAGAGCCACTCCGGGCTGCGATCCGCCGCCATGTCTGGCGATCTCCCGAAAGTGAGGCGGGCGCGCGCGCGCGCGCCTGCGTCTGCGCTTCGGTCGAGCGCGCTCGGAAACCCCTGGCAACGGGTCCCGTCCGCGCGCGAGAGAGCGAGCGAGCGCAGTGCGGGGGCGCGCTTGCGGAATGCCCGCGCGGGGTCCACGGTTCGAAAGAACACAACGCTTTGGGAAAGAAGGGAACTTTGGCGGCAGTTTTGCACGCAACATTTATTCGTTTCGCCCCCGTGGTTCCCCAAAGCGACGTTCGCCGCTAATCCCCTGACAGCTTTACCCTTTTGTACAGTTGGGTAACAACAAACTTCTTGTGCAAAGGTACTACAGCAGGAAATGGGATTCGAACCTGCACTCGTCAGTCAGCATCTGTCGGACAAGTGGTTACTGAGAATAGGCGAATGGAGGAGGAAGAACACAGCGCACAGACTGTAAAAGACCACATTTTACGTGAAAGAAATAAAAAAAAAAGGACACAAGTGGTGTGGAGGTGCCCATCCTCTGCATACCAAGCGCTTCACCGCAGGATACCTGTCCTGTTAAATATTTTAATAACCTCCCCAAAAGCACACCGGCATCGAATTATTCTGCTTTGTATACGTTTGTAGAATTCATATCCTAATTTATGTCACGGTTTGGGGATACGGTGCCCTTCTGCCCAGCCAGCTATGCGATCGCTACATAGTGCTTTGACTTTTTTAACCTATTTCCCACTTCAACATCCAGTCTGAAAAATTACAAGCGGAACAAATTTTCTAGAATCAAGGTTCATTTTATTCTGCTTTTGCCTGTATAGGCCTACAAGACAACAAAATGCACCGGAGTCCGCATTGCTGTTCACTAAACACACAGCAAGATGATGACTGTCAACTCAGACAAAATGACGTAGCTGGAAGGGATGAGGAAATATATAGATGAGGAAATGAAGGTAAACTGATAAGTTGATAACTGATAGATGAAGATCAGATTTTGAGATATGTGTGAGCAGTTTTGTCCCTTTTTCATTGCGCAGACATTCCGAATGAGACACCTGGGCCAGAACTGACATCTTCTTTCAGTTGTGACGTCTGTACAACATTTCCTTCAAGTATCTGCAACACATTGAGCACCGTGTTCTTCTTTTGGGTGATGAACACGTTCGTTCTGCTAATGAAGCCTTGAATGTTTCCCGTTTGAATTACTGCTTGACACGGAAAAACCATCCCTGTTACACACACACACACACACACACACTCCCATGCCGAAACTCCCTTCCCCTTCAAGATCCTGCATAATTGCACAGATAAGCTCTGTCAGTCAGGCTGGGCGCATCGACCATGCTGCTGAAAACAGGGCCGCTACCTCATAAACTTTTGTTACAGGAGCGCCATACAAAGCGGCAAGCACCCACACATTTTCATGGACCATCCGAGCTGCTTCATGTTCTGTCAAACACCTCTGTCTACAGAGCTGCCAAGCAAAGGGTTCAGTTAGCTCTGGTGACACAGGGTCCCCATCGGCTCTGCCTGAGGCATTCTGGGCCACTGCACTGCAGGTTAACTCCAGTTAACTTGGAATAAACAGTGTGATCGCAAAGTCAGGGAAGACCTTGTTCACCCCGTGTGAGTATGAGTAGTGTTACTATAAATAAAACAATCACATCCTTCTGAAACATCCTTTCTGTTATCTTTCTGGTGGCCAACCCAAGGGGAAAAGAATTAGAAAACAAAAATTTGTAGTCATCTACAAAGCAATGTACAAAAATAAATGTGACATATTTAAAAAAAGAACATCGAAACATTTATATATGTTGATAGCGCCAAAATAAGGATGATATAATTTAATTCAATACATATATCATTTATCTGTTTCACAACATGTCTTATTTTTGGCATAAAATATTAATTTTTGCATTAGCAAAGTTATTGATGTATGTAATTAAGGTCTGTTTGTCACTGATGCGGGTGACTGAGCGAACCTGAAATATTTAGAAAATCTACATATTGAGGAGAGTAAAAATGAGGTTTATGGTGGAGCAGCAGCAGACCAGGGCAGCACAGTAGATGTACTCTTCGGCTTACATCCTTTGTTCTGTCTTCTGGAAAGCATTTAATAAATTAATTCAATTAATCAAATCATTAATAAATGCTTTAATTGGTTTTTTAATCATCATCACATATGCTTTGCCCCAAAACAGATTTTTTTTTTTTAAATTCAGTAGTTTAAATTTTTATATAATTTAATAACAGTTTAGAAGAGTAATTATCCATCCACCCATTTGTCCATCCATTATTATTAACTGCTTTATCTTGGTCAGGGTCACAGTAGTTTGGATTGTATCCCAGAGTCACAGGGTGCCAGGCTATGAAATTACACCCTGGGTAGGATGCCGAGTGGCCACACAGTCACACACACACAGTCACACACACACAGTCACACAAAGTCACGGGGATTACTGGCAATTTAATTTGAGCGGTCAACCTGAAACACGTCTTTGGACTGTGAGAGGAAACCCGCACAGATGCGACGAGAACATGCAAACTCCACGCAGGCTGAGCTGGATTCAAAGTACTTAAAGAGTTCAGGTTAAGGCCCAGAAAGTACAACATACATTTTACTAATATTGTACTTTTTCCTTAGTTTTTAAACATCTTAATTTGTTTATTCTTGTAAAGCGAATTGATTTTTATACAGTTGTCCCAGTAAATAATTCCCTTTATCTTTGATAGGAAAATGAAAGCCTCTTTGCCAACATTAACAGCAATTCGGCCAAAGTCTGCAGACAACATGTATGAAATTCGAGATTTACATCTATTTACCGAAAGGGGTCACATCTTTATTACAGGTCCATAATAAACTGAAAGTGGGTCTCCTGCCAGGAAGTATAACTAACTGTTACATCTTGAAAAGTTATTGTGATTTGTCATCACGCAGCAGCAGAATGCTCTGCCAAGAAAAATAAAAATCTGAGAGCGGTTTAAAAGTTTACAAAGAAACGACTTCAACTGCTCTGGCAGTTACTAGTTTTGGCTTTTGTTGTTCTGGGTTTTAACGTGGGAGCACAAGGCTGTTTCATCCCTAAGCAGTTATAATGTAAGTATCTGGACACACTTAATACACCTCCTTCTGATGGACTCATCCCTCGACTGCATGTTATTCAGTCCGAAATCAGCTCTGATGGATCTTTATGTTAAGGACCACATTAGCAAGCATCTTGGTGCCCACACTCAGGTGGCAGAAGGTTATGAATCAAAAGTTTTTCAGCTACAGCGTAACAAAGGACTGCATTGTGCTGCGAAGCCTCTGTTCCGATGACCTGCATCATCTGTTGAAAGTCGTCTCGAATGTTCAGCTTCAGTTGTGTGCAGCTGTGTTTGTAGTGCAAATCCAAAACAGTGGGCCGAAACGACAGAAAGAGCCTCTCTGGCCCGGCTGCCACCCGATGCAAGAATTAAATTATCGCTACCAGGCTTTGAACTGTTAGCATTCTAGGGAGTTCTTTTGGGAGCGTAATTGTCTTCTACTGAGTATCTGAGTTGTTTGAAGGACTTCATTGTCTGCTTGGACTTCTCACTGTGCTGCCTTGTTCTTTTTTTGTACTGTAGGCTTCGGTCAATTTGAAGCAGCCAGTGATGTTCGCATGTGTTCCCAGGCGGCAAAATTGGTTCAAATGACCTCCCCAGTAAAAGTGATGGCTCTCATGGGAGTGCACGTCTCGTTCTGCAGTTGTGAGAAGCTCCTTCACGTCTTTCGTTGGACTGCAGGTCTACGGTTAGCTGCTGCTCGGTCTTACCCATTTCACACCTGTGTTCCTGCTAACCCGAGTGATCAAGGTCGAATTCGGTATCGGACGCACGCATCAGTGTTGGCGGTCTGGCCAGAATCGCTGAGGTTGTCCTCCTCTTGGACGTGCGGGGTGAAACTGTAGCTAAACCGAGATCTGCAATCTCTATTTCTCCAGAGCATTTCGGCTTGCCCTCGGCTGACCTTACGTTTCACTTTATGTCTCAATAGCAAAGCTTAAAGTTAATTTAGGGAATGAAAAAAAATCAAACCTCGAGAGGTGTGACACTGCACACTTGAGCGATGGCAGGAGTAAAACTTTTGGTTGGGTTTTAAAGTCTTCCTGTTCAACCCAAAGAGAAGATTTTGCTAGTAAAAGCGTGTTCTTAAAAGGAAACAACAACTGTGTCAGAAAAAAATATGGGGGAGTGAAGAGAAAAAAAAACACTGGGCTCATCTGTCAGTTCTGAGGCACAGCCAAAAAACACAGGAAGAATGATTTTTTGCAACCTTTTATAGCAATAGATTAAAAGGAATAAATCAAGATGATGCTGTGCTAAAGCCTGTCCCTCTGTTTCATTGAGATTTATTCTGCTCATCTGCTCCGTGGGGAGAAGCAAGGGCTCCACTCCGAGGATTGTCTTATTGAGTAAAAACCCAACGTCTTACACTGGCAGCGAGCCTGTCTCTTCTGACATGGAGGAACACTTCTCCTCACTGGGGAGGTATTGTTCAGAGACCCTTCCCCCACTGTGCCCTGTCACCGTGAATTGTTTCTTCTGCTCCTATCCGCAGCACCCAGCCCTACTCCAATGATGGAAGAAGGCCCAGGTCAGTGGGGGTGGGGGCTTCAGCAGCACGGGAAAACTACAGTATTTGCTTAAACTCTCCCTGCCCTATGAGTCCCAGCCAAGGAGGACGGACCAGGATCAGACTGTTGTGAACCACTTCTCCAGTCCTTCCTACAGTGATGTGAATGCCTATCGTGCTGGGAGGTAAAACTGAAAAATGAAGATCAGAGAGACTTTTAACAGTTTTCTTAGTCCCCAAAGCCTTTCATTTGCCAATCCAGAAAGACAACAGGATACCCAGGCTGAAACAAAACTGTGCCAGGTACCCATTGTCTTGCTAGCAGTTCTCCAGTAGGGCCGTGAACAAAAGAGACAACCAGACAAAAGGATGCAGGAGGACAAAGTGGATGAGCAGCGGGAGAAGAAAGCTGCTTCACACGGGGCCGGCAGCACGGATGCCGCATCTAACACAACACACGTAAATCACACACCTTTCATGCTTCATCCCATTAGCTAATGTCCTTGCAGGGCTCATGGCTGCACCCATCTAATGCTTTCACCTTCTGGGGAGCTTTATCCCAGCAAAATAATCAATGTGGCAGCACTGACTGCTAGAAGTTAGAATAATGATACCGATAATGTTCGTTGAGGCCTTGGTTTTGATATTAGCTGCTCTTACCAGAGTGAATAATGTTCATCCGCAATTGAGCGGTAATTCTGGGTTCCCCAAGTGTCGCAAAAACGTCCCAGAAAAAATACAACAATCATAAATATTGAAAATGTGCATTTTTGAGCCTACTATCAGGCTAAATATAAATATAAATATTTCGCTTTTCTCGAGAAAATCACTTTACCGTCTTTCTGCCTTAGACAGACGTACAAAAGCGAACAAAATGAACGGACTGTAGTTTCTCCTGGACCACGGAGCTCAGTTCAGCCATCAGACACCATGACAACACGGATAGGTAAACAGAGTGATAGAGGAATAGGTAAATAAACAGGAATTGATAAATAATAGCTAAATAATGTTATGGATTAGTAAACTGATAAATAATAAATAGGGTAAGAATTAGAGGAGCAGGGCAAAAGTTAGGCGTGATACGGGGGTGGTGGTCAGTAGTGTTGGTGGTAGTGGTCAGCCCCTATGCTTTTCAGAATTCAGCAGATTGCAGGCAAAGCTTTTCCTGAGCCTGGTACCTCCCAGACAGCAATACACACAAACACACATAACATGAGGCATGGGGTTAACGTGAGATGTGCTGAAAAACACTTTAGTTTACCTTCCACCTGAGAACGATTTCCTACAAAAAGTGTTGTGTGAGCAGCATCGGCGCACTGACATCCATGACGATGTCTGCACCATCTGGACTGGAGCACTGTTAGCATGCATGTGGCAGGGGCTTGTATGAAATTCTGGCAGGCAGCAGCTTAGTTATCCAGCACGCGCACACACGAGCCGATCAAACACACATGCACACCGACCAAAATGTCGAGACCTCACAGGAGAAGCCAAAGTGCTGTAACACAAAAGTGGGCCTGTTTTTTTCCCCATGTCTGGTTGAAATTGACACATCAGGATGGAGCAAATGGCTGTGTACCACCACTCAGTTAGAAGACAACGACAGACCTGGTCACCCCTTGCTGAGTGTTGAATCTCTGTGGAGCTCTGCTTGCTCTTGCCCACAATTCCCCCAACAGAAGGAGCAGCACTAATGACGCATCCAGTGGGCGGCATGAGATACCCTGATTCAGCAATCCCTTGCCTTTCTGGGGCAAACTGAGGAGTAGTAACTGACAATTCACATTTGCAACACAAAAGCTGCCGAATCATTTAGTGGCCGCAGTTCTCCAAAGCAGCTTACAATGACTGTTATTATTCTGCTGACAGCTTTATACGTGAGCTGACCTACAGTGTTAGATACTGAACTACATCCACAATCACTGACCCATCTACTGTATTTAGCAGAGCAACCAACACACATATTACTCACCAAATCACCTGAAACACACATCTTTGGACTGTGGGAGGAAACCCACTCAAATGCTCCAAGCAGACTGAAAAGGACTCAAACTCAAATCCGCGCACACCTTTTGAGACAACATTGCAGCCCTACAGAGGTCCCACTCCTACAAAAAGACACCATCCACTGAAATGCACAGCTTTACTAACGGGGAAAGTTTATTTACATTAGATGAGGCCATTGCATAAGAAATGAACTGGAAGAAAATAGATTTTAACACCTGTTCTTCACTAATACAAATACCACTTTATGGTGTGCGCTTCTTATCTCACAGCCTTGGGTTGGTCTCTATCTGCATACATCACGTGATGTCTGCACCTTCCTAGCTTGAGTTCAGAAAGTGTTGGGGCCACCACCGCTACCTCAAAAGCATGGAAACAGCAGAGGGGAAAGAAAACCTAGCCGTACTGTACTGTAGCACATTTTTACTTATATGATTTTTGTTTTGCACTCCTCTGGGAGTTGTAGATACTCTCATAACCCTGCAGTAAGCAGCTTGTAAATCCTCAGACCTGCCTGAAGCATTTGGTTTTCTGGAAAGGAGCATGGTCGGACTTAACAATCCAAACAGCAGAGAACGAAGCCACTGCTGCTATTTAGTCCCAGTTCGGCTTCCTTTGTATCCGTTTATATCACGCATCGTTCCTTCATTTTGCTAATACCCAGCATTAGTAATGGAACAGTTGCTAAACAGATATCTCTCATTTAAAGTATGAATTCTAATCAAAGAAATTATTCAGTACATTCAACTGGCAAAAGAACAGTGGCGGCGGGTTTAGTTTAAGACCAGCGGAAATGGAAACCTACAGTATGCACTTTATTTTATGGAACGTAATGGCTTGCAGTGTGGGTTTTTATTAATCTGTCTAGGAAATTATTTCACTCCCCCTATCCATTTGTAGGGCCGTGTATGTGTGTGGGGGGGTTAAGTTGTTTCAATTGCTGTACATGCTTCCAATTGTACACTGCAGCACATTTCAGATGACCATTTCTTTTGCAACAGGGACAGGATATTACAGTATTCATCACGCTGGTGGCACGGCGGCTCAGACGGCTATCTGACTTGCATCTTCATCACCTTCTGACTGACTGCAGTTTCAGCGACTACATATAAAGCTCATAAAATCGTCTCCTTGTTTAGCCTTTGCTGTGTAAACTCGTCCTGATAAAATTGGAGGCACTAACAAATCAATCAGTTACGCGGGAGGTGCAGAAATGAAGTACTTGGCTCCCCCCATGCGTAACCACGATCTCCTGGGGGCCATGCTGTTGTAGGTCTTTACATGAAACCTGCATACATTGCACAATTCTTCCCACTGACATCAATCTGAAGCGCCACCCCCCCCACACTAGCCTCTTCAGACTTTGTGGTGAATCACTGAGCGGTTAAGAGGAATTGATCGTCTTAATTGAAGTCAGCAGCTCTTACTCAGCCCGGCTTGGTGATACACTTGTGTGGGATGAAGTGGTTCACCATGTGGCCTGCTATGACCAGAAGATGATTAAAATTGTCCAGGGGTTCAGCCCTAGAACATGACCGCTCAGGAACAATGCACTGGCCAGGTGGGTCTCAGCATCGACAAGCATGGGAGGTGACATCTTAGCCAGGATTCCACATCACGGGGTCAGCAAATACAAGAGTCCTTTGTTTCTGGATACTGTGCAGACCTGGAGGGCATGTGTCAATAACATGACGTGATGGAACATCCGACACGGCCAGTACAGGTATCCTCCGCTCATGGTGTAATGCATTCCCACAAAGTGACTTGTAATTTGAAGTCTTATAGCCAAAGATGTAATTACCATTCATTTCAGTGGAAAAATATTTTTAAGCATTCCAGGGCCCACAAAGTGATCCCCATGTTTGGTCAAGTAACCCCAAATTTCATCAAAACAGAGAGAAACGAAAGCATTTATATGTTAAAAACAGACATTTCCTTTCATTAATGATATGCAGCAATATAATAATAATATGGATGCAGTATATAAATAGAAATGAGATCACAAGATGGCACATGACAAGCGCAACTTGGAACAAAGGAGATAGCAAACGTAGACAAGAACGGGAGGCGGCGTTACCAGCAAACTGGGTGTGGCTGTTGTGTCCTTGTAGGTCTCTCTGGACAATTAAAAGGGCTCAGAAAGTTGGGTTGCACATTTTTAACACAACCTTTACTGAGCTCTAATGATTGCAAACACTTGTGCTACTCACATACTATGGTTTACACACACACACACACACACACACACACACACACACACTACACTTGTGCCATTGAACTCAGCAGACATTACTAATCTATTACAGGTCTGCAGTCACTGTACCCTGCAGTGGCTGCCAGTGCCAACTGTGAAAATTTAGCCCCACACTTGGCTCATTTCTCCTAAGCTCCCCAGCCTCATATTTGCTCGTAACTCAGAAAAAGGTGTTAAATAATTTCTTTTGTGTGCGGCTCCTCGGGTACTGTTTGTTAGCTGTATGCATCCTGTTTGTGCTTTTATACAACTGATAGAGTGGATTGCTTGTTCTCAGTGACAGAGTTGACCTTCTGTCAAACGGAGCTGTACCATCTTTGAGCAGCACCTCAGATCTGCCCATTTCCAGCACACCACAACTTTCATGTACACATGCAGTGGAACCCAAGCGGGGTTTTGGGTTCTGATCCAAGAACTTTTGCTAGGGAGTTGCACAAAAAATAAGGACGGTGGGATTTTTTGGAAAGTACATTCAGTGACTTTCATCTTTAGCAGATGCGCTTCCAATATGTACAACTACAATGTGCATGTCAATGCAACAAATATAAAGAGAAGACATACATATCACACCAGTGCTATGGAAACCATGGAGATTTACAGGCATTATTTAGTCACACATGATGTTTTTATCAAGCAGGATGATTCACGGGAACCGTTCCTTTCTCAGCGGTACAACAGCAGGAGTCCTCATGAGACAAGACCAGACAATGTTAAGGCCGTAAATCCATGTCCTCCTCCCAAAACTCAACCCTGCAACGTCGCTGCAAACAACACAGGGTTGTGACCATGTCCTCCAAGCTACACTTGGTACTTCATGAAATGCCAGCTGATAGTGACCAAGGGTCCTCATCATTCCCATCACAACACATGCACAACTTTTGGGAAAACATTTAAAATTAAAAAAATTAAAAGCCACCATCAAAGAGCAAAAAGAACTGTTGAAATTAAGCTACTCTGACAACATGAATGATGAGCAGGAAATGGCTTCATTTCAGCCACAGTCTCTGGCGCTTTGGCCATCAGGGTCACGCAAGAGACAGACAAAGTGGAGCGTCAGGAGCCGCTCTGCTCTTTGTTTTACCTGTGGATTTTATGCTGATGGATTATTTGGTAATAACTTTGCATGCAGGGACTGCTAATGATGCCAAGCAGAGCCAAAGATTCCCGAGAGCACCTTTGATTTATGTGGTCAGATTACAGCCGCAATATTGTGCTGCCGTCATTGTTGGAGCAGTTTGCCGTCTGTCATTCAGTCCTGTTTCGCTCCCAGGCGGGTTTCTGTGCCCCTTCCATGTAAACCCAAACTGGGAATATGCACCGATGTGAAATAATTAAATGCAATATCTGCAGAAGATGTTAAAAATGGGAACGGGAGAAGCGGAACAACAGGGGAGAAGCTCTGCTGGCTTCTTTCTTGGACAAACTGATTTTGCATTCTGGCTTGGTAGGCAATCCTGAGAAATGTAATTGCCTCTGTGTGTGTGTGTGTGTGTGTGTGTGTGTGTGTGTGTGTGTGTGTGAGTGTCTACTCTGTAACCTCTCCTTCTGTGCTCTTGCGCTGCTGTGCTGTGTTGCTCAGATGAGGCTCTCAGCTTTCCCTCAAGTGCTCCCCATGTTCTTTTATCTGTTTAATCTTAATGGTGGCTTTTAAGGAGCAATGTGTTTGACGCGATCGTCAGGCTGTCGGCCACGACACTTTGGACCGACGCAGTGACTCTCGCGACACACTGTGGGGGTTCCTACACACCGGGACAAACACTGCGCCGATTTACACGCTGACACTCACCCACAATTCCCCAGTCGCAGCCGCACTTTGCCCAGCCAGCTGCTTTCAGATAACATAACTCCCAGGCTTAAACATCTCCATCTCACGCAAGAGTTGCTCTTGGTTGCGTGCTTAAAAAAAAAGGGAAAGGACATTATAATTTATGCAAACTAAACCACTAAAACATTTAAAAATCTCAATACCCACACAAGAAATGTTAATAATTAAATCCGGTCCATAATGCAAAATGGCGGGAAAAGATTTCCACATTTAGAGAACGGAGTTATAAGAAGAAGACGGAGTTGGAGTCAGAAACAGGGCATATCTAAGTTAAGATAATTGAAAAAAAGTGGGTTAGCAGGACAAGTAGAGTGAGACTGGATCTGCTGCTTCCAGCCAAAATGATTAATTCTTGAATAAAACTGGGTTTATGTCACACCCAGCAAGTAATGTCTTCTTAAAACCACTCCTTCTTGTTCACGTTGCATAATTTGGTCCACAAATGTGCAATTTTTCATTCCTACTTCTAAGTGTTATCACTGTCGACAGAAAAAAAAAATGTATTCCATAGTGGCAGCAGCAGGGAATTTAGTCCTCTTGTTTAAATGGTTAAAAAGGTTGCAGGTGTAAGTTCTGGTTCCATCGCCATGTGTACAGATATGACTTCAAACAAGCGCTGAATTTAAATAGGCAGAACATGTTGATACCAGCGAAAACACAGGACAGTTGCAGAATCTCTGCACCGCAAATACCAACATTTGCATGAACAAATGAAATGCCAAACTGTTTGAGAGCCGGAAGCGCCGCAGTCTGGTAGCAGATGAGGTCCTTGTCGAATTCTGCACTTTGCCAAACCGTCCAGTCCTCAGGATTTGGGACCAAAAGAGGATGAAAGTCATCCAAAGCAGCTCTAAACGGCCCTAACGCCCTGTAATGTGTTTAATGCTTTTGCCCTGCTTACACTCCTGTTGCCATCCTCTCCAGTGTCTCTCACTCTCACCGGGACCACTGAAGAAAAGCACCGGCCTCTCACTGAAGCTTGGTGATACTTTTTGTTTTTTGTTTTTTTTGTGGGGGTGAGAATATCACTCCAACACCTGTGTCTACAATTTTTCGCAACCAATTAACCCGACAGGCACGTCTCCGGATGGGACCCCAGCGAAGATGCAGAGAACCCGCAGTCACTGCTCCACACAAGTGAGTGTGCGTAAAATGTTCATACAGATTTAATGCAGCCATGATTCAGAGGGACAACTTCTTAACAACATTCGTCCAAGAGAACAGAGTTGGACAAGAAGCAGATGGTCATGGGACCTGTATCACACTGTTGGCTGTGGGTTAACCTCTCATTCGATCTATGCGGCGTCTGCACACCGAAATTGTGCTTGTTTGCGTCCACAGTCCAAACATTAGGGCTTCAAATAAAGTAGTGATCATAAATTCCCCCTTAATGTAACTGTGTGAGAGTGCATGAGGGTGTGTGTGTGCAACTGTGTGAGGGTGTGTGAGTATGTGAGTGTGTCTGCACCGCCCTGTGCTTCCAGAATGGTGTCTGGCCCTCCATACCCTGCATTGGATAAGCAGTGATGTAGCAGTCAGAGGAGAAGGCTGTTCTGCCAAAATTCTGTGTCCAGAACCTTAACTTGTTATTATGCAGCACATTAAATGCGGCAGTATGATGGTAATGACCCTGTGACCACAGCGCGGCTCCTCCGGGGACCCGTTTGACTGTCTTTACTGTGCTGGGGATCCACAATAGGCCTGGATGGAGGAATGCACCTTGACCCAACCTGCCCTGGAGACCCCGGCCCCTGTGGAGAGCTTCCACAATACGGAGCAACGATCAGAGCAACACAGGACAAAAGAGTGTCAGAACTCATTCCATGGCATGGAGGAGATTTATATTCACCGCATTAAACCCTTTTTTAGTGCATCAGGGATATTTCATTTAGTTGCAAGTCCAATGGGGTGATGCTGAATTATTCATTTGTTCCCGCTCGCTATTTTCGTTCAAACTCTTCTCCGAGCGCAAGTATCAGCAATGACTTTCTGTGTTTTAGCACAGGGTTAAACAAGAGCAGAATAAGGTCAACAAAACAGGTTAAATGCATCAGTGTTCACTAAAGACGATACATGTGTCCGTGTGGGGGGATCATTTCTGGACACCTCGGGCAGCATTTTAACCGTCCGATCCTTCATATTCTCCTTGCTGAGGGAAAATTTACTACAAAGTTGCTTCCTTTTGAATAAGGAGGTCTAATCTAAGTGGCCTGTAAAGGGGATCAATTTAACATCGAAGAATTCAAAAGCCTTTACATGCAAATGAAACCTGTAGACCAAAATGGTAATATTAAATAAGTACTATTGTATTTCCATAACTGGTACGGCTAATACCTGAGTAACAGCCCAATATTAACGAAAACACAACTGATATTTATTGCTCGCCGGAAGCGATGCGTCCCCCCCTTCACCGATCAAGCGAAAGCAGTGATTTAATGTGGTAATTATTTACCAGACACTTTCAGCTTCTTGAGGTTGGACTGCAGTGTTAAAGTGATGACAGGCGAATGAGGAATTAAAAGCAGATCTGAAATTTGGTGCAGATCGATGTGAGAAGAAGAGTGGAAATTGGAGGAGCATCTTCACTCACGAACGGAGTGGGGGGCCGGGTTTAACAGTCTTTTTTTAGCTGTTCATGAAGTAAAGATGAGATTGCTTCTATTCTTAGGCTTTTAGTGAACTTGTGTCCCAGAGAAGCTCCATCTTGCCTAATTAAATTGAGATTGAACTCACCCCATAATTTCATTTTATAGAAAGTTTATAGATCGGACGCTTTGCACATTAAATAAAAGCCCTGAGATGCTGCTGTTACTCAGCACTGTAAAGTTACATATTCAGGTTGTTCGAACCCTGTTATCAGGTTTATGGTCATTTAATGGTTCTGCAGGTCTTCGTACATCTGTGGAGAGAGCCCTTGAATAAGTGGCACAGAAGGGTGTAAAAATTTTAGTTGTGCACAGCAGACAACCCTGAGGATTACGGAGAAAAAAATTACAAAACCCAACTTTTCCCTTTGCTTATGAAGTCACATACAATTTAGACCTTATTCATCTATACAGCTCAGTATTTTAGAAAAAAATATCAAATTTAAAACCTGAAAGCCTTCGCAGTGCTGAGTGTTCTTTGGAACCGAACCTGTGGCTGCAAAGATGTGGGTGGTCCATTAATCATGATGTTACCTGAAGAATGAAAGTCTCTACCTGAGGCCCACCATTTGCTTCCCAATCAATTCCATTCCCTCCAGTATCTCCGGTCACCAACATCTCCGCAGCCTCTCCCTGCTGAAAGCGAACTTGGCCCCGGTATGGGATGAAGTGAGACATCCGACATTCTAGACATCTCTATCAATTTCTTTGGCCTATTTGTTGCCTGGCCATTTTTACAAAGAGCTTCGTAGAATGTCGGGTGTCTCACTTCATCCCACAAAACAGAAAAAACGGAATTTGACCTCGGGGGGGATTATAACCGCTTAAAGTTTGGACTTCCTCACTTGACAAACATGCTGTAAATTGTTCAATGGCACTACAGCAGAGACCATCCTGAAAGCAGACGACAGCAAAGCTACCTCCTTTAACCACCAAGTCATCTTCTACCCCGACAGATGTGTCCCCTGCATGGGGGCTCTCCAGAAGCGTGTAGGTGGACAACCAACGTCTTTAGCTTGAGAGCCCCAGAGGAGTCAGTGATGAATTACAGGATGGATTTGTGCCGTATTGACCTCAGCAATTCATCAGCGCACAAGCGCCCTGCTGGTGTCTGGATGCTCAGATTCCTGTTATTGATAATGGTACTTTGAATAAAACGTTGATTTCCATAACCTGCAGATAACGCCTATCAACACAGGCAGCGCTGGTAGGCTAGAAAAACGGCAAACGTGTTAGAAAGGATGCAAGGAAGACAAGCAAACTCCCTCCGCACTTCACTTTGAGCCATGCTGCTTACTTAGTGCACATTATCGATTTGTGCTTCTCGGGGAGTTTGGGTCCACATTGCACAAGTGGGTAATATGAACGTATTATAGCTGATTGGAGGATTATCCGCTGGGCTGAAACTGGATTAAGAAGGTATTAAACAAGCAGAAGTAAACAGTGATTACAGAAGAACCGCTAGGTAGTTTGACTGAATGACAATCAGAGCAGTTAGGGATCCACGTCTGGTTCTGGTTTCCGACACAGATATAAATCATGCTGTTGAGATTCTGTTGGAGTTTGGCATTTCACCTCTGCAGGGCATTTCATTTTTCTGGAACAGTCCTGTGCGAAGCCTGCGTTCGGAATTAAATGGCCGTGAGAAGAACGGCCTTGGGTTGCCTTTGCTGGGTTTCATCACCAGGGCTGTGGAAACGCACCGCTGCCATCGCTGCCTTTTCACTTCCAGAACGTCTGTTTTAAACCCTCTGTTTCCCAGGTTCCGCTCAGCTGAGTCACTTCGAGTTCTATGGTGAAATCAACACCCCCGCAGGTACAGTACATTACATTACATGAGGCTAAGAGTGAGTCGCAGTGGAGAACTAGCGGGGAAGGGCAGCGATCCAAGAGGAGTCAGAAGGGCTGGGAAGCAGCTCAGACCATGCGATGAGCTGCCGGCCCAAACGTGTTCTTCAGCAGTGATCGGATTTCAAGTCTCACTTTTTTCCCTCAAAGTGACAAATTGGCAATGCGGATCAATGGCGATTATTCGCGTGAGAATAACATAGCCGCGGCTGTGCCTGGAAGCGAACTAAAGGTCAGCTTGCAAGATCGAGATCGTTCTGGTTGGAAATGACCGCATGCCCTGAAAAAAGAATACTGGCAGGAAAAGTCAGCCCACAGAGACAAAGTTCTAAGCAGAGATCTGTGATGGGAACAAGGCCTTGAGCAACTGCATGTCAGGAGCCATTATTCACTCGGAAGTTCTAAATTTTGGCCGTGTTTTCACGCCATCCATCCAGCAGGGTGTCGCCCAGCATAATGATAAGCGACGTGGGCATAGGGTTGGCTGTAGAAATGGCTCTATCTAATCTATATTGCTTAAGTGCACCTTAGAAGAACTGAAATTGTAATCTTATTCTGAAATACCATTTTAGCTTTAAAATATTTTTTCTAGCAAGCAGCATCTATGCCGACGCAAGCTTTTCATCAAAGGAAAAAAGCCTCCACTTGCTTTTTCTCTGACATTGACTGTATAATTCACTGTGATAAAGTCAATAGATAAGGTGGGGAATTTCATGAGGTCCCAGAAAGTGACAAGGATGGATTGTTGGTCTGGAGACGAGCTGATAAACACCTGCACAGTCAGACACCACAAGGCTTAGAATTACGCAGCTATTCAGTAGTGCTTCTTGTTTAATAATATTAGTGTGGAGCCTTGTTAAGGAGTAAGGATAGGTGCTGCGGTGATGTGAGATACAGATGCAGTCCTAACCCATAATCCTCGTCTTTATGTGTCAGTCTTTAACCAAAAGCAGAATTAGTCACAGAACTGGTCACAGTTTGGGGAAGCTCCTTTCCTACTCCATGACTGTGCCCCCCCCCGTGCACAAAGCGAGCTCCATAAACACACAGTTTGCCCAGACTGGTGTGGAAGAACTTTAGTGGCCGCACAGAGCCCTGACATCAACCCCACTGAACACCTTTGGAATGGACTGGAATGCCGAGTGCAAACCAGGGTGACCTCATTGATGCTCTTGTGGTTAAATGGGCACAAATTCCCAAAATTTGGTGGAAAGCCTTCCCAGAAGACTAGAGGCTGTTGTACCAGCAAATGGGGGGACAACTCCACATTAATACCCATGGATTTTGAATGGGCAGTTCAACAAGCACATATGAGGCTGATGCTCAGGAGTCCACATACTTTTGGCCATGCAGTGTAGGAGGGGACACTGGGAAACAGACCTACTGTAATATCTATTCTGCTGCACTTTCTGAAGTAACGGTGTTCTGTGAACACGCCTGGTGCCTCTTACATCGGTGTGGATGAAGCTTCTAGTTCAGCCAATGTAGCAGCTGAGTTGTAAAAAAGAATGTGCAGTAGTTATCAGAGATAAGGAAGTCGGTATAATCCACCAGCTCAGTGTGTCCAGGGGAGATCGAAGCCCTGCGATAAATGGATGTTCAGTGACGTCACCCTCAGGCTCCTTCCCGGTCGACGCGGTTTGACACTCGTGCGCTGTCAGCACTAACACGGTCAAGAGCGGAGACAAAGGTCAGAGGTGAAAAAACACCAGGACACTCAAGATGCTCCTAAGGTCAAAAGCCACAAGAAATTATTGCGGTGCCTCACAAAACCAGAATCCTTGGAATCATCATTTCTGTCACCGACCTTGACGATCAAGACCAAGACTGCTACCTAACTCAGCCCTGACCCCCAAGGGTGTCGGGGTTGCAGCCCACGGCTGAGGGAGGGCAGCGTCCCCTTGCATTCGTTGATATTCCCTCACAGCGGAAACTTTCCCAGAGGAACGAAGATGCAATATTGTTCCATTCGTCGAAGAGCAGACGGTGCCGTCATGCTAACCGCCTTCGTAAGATTGCACCCGGCAAAACAAACGCAGAAAATCTGACAGTCATATCGGTGCTAATGGTGTAAACAAAATTCAAAGTGTGATCTGTCGAGTACCTTGGGTGCATAAGGCAGAGTGGCAGTACAGCTTGTGGCACATTTGGGGGATTCAGAAGCGCATTAGCAGTAATCCCAAAACACGTTCGTGGTCAGATGACACTCGCCCGAACGTGGCCCACCCCGCCGTCCTCCACTTCGCCTCCGATGCAGATGTTGCAAAGTATTTCTCGTCTTGCACGTCTGTTGCGTTCCTCTGTATGAACTTTTTATTTTTATTAAAATCGGACTGTACCACAGTGCAGCCGCTTGTCAACATCAGGGTGTGTTTCAGTATTAATAAGCTCACCAGGGCTGTAAATCATCAGCATGGTTTGGGTCTTTAATGCCTGTGTCAATGCCCAGAGGGCTGGTATAAGCCCCCCTTTTAACAGTCTTTAAACAAGTGAATAATTCATTTTAACGCAAACTTGAAATGCAGGCAGGCCTGACAAACCAGATGAGCGGCTGTGAGCTGATTTTCCCTCCCAGCCAGAGAGCAGGGAGCCGGGAACATCAGAGTGGGGAGCCCTGCGAATGAAATATTAATATTATTAATATGCGGTGCTGCTGCAGGGCTGAAGGGGACTGTGGAGGGGGTGTGGGGGGGGCAACGTTAGAGTTGGAGGAGCCTGAACTGCTCGCTGGTTCACCTTGGCTGTGGAGCCACCGCAGCAAGACCGACAGCCCTTCTGCAACTTCCCCATCCGGCACCCTGCGTCGAAACACCAGCAGCCACAGCGGCTCCGGCGAGGACCTCCCACTGAGGAACACGTCAGCAGCAACACAGCTGGCTCACGTTGCTTTTAATAAACCTGCTGTTAGGTCTGGTACATGCAACCGGGTCCTTGCACTGAACCAGGCGTGGATACCAAATTTATTTCTTGTCTTTAAAATGGCATTTTCGACACTCCCTAGGATCTCAACAGGCTTGTTACTCTTTGTTGCCACTGACCAGAGGCCTGGAAGTTCAAGGTTGGCAACAAAGTGAGAGACGTCCCAGAATCCCAATGCGTGCCTCAAACCCACTACATGGCACTTAAAAATATACAAACAAGGCTGTGGCTTTTTGCAATAGCCGCCCCCCCCGGCACCCCTTCCCATTGACCCCTTGACATTTCAGCTGAAAAGCCAAACCAAAATAGTGAGTCAGCAGCTGGCATAGCAGAACACAACAGATACGAGGGGGGGCTACCACTTGATTGGCTGAATTTGTCCGAACAGCTGTGGCCTTCGGGCATTGACCGCTGCAGACCGCTGACATCACTCTCACCTAACGGTCTCCATAGAAACACCAAAGTTCAGAATGAGAGGTCTATCAGACGTTTCCCGAAGCATTGAGAACCTACTAGAAACTGCACCAGAATAACCTTTTTGGTGCAGAGGGCCATGTGCCATGGTGAATCCCCCCCACACACACAGACACACACACGCATACACAAAGCGATCTGAAACCTCCAGCGAAACGCAGACAGAGAGCAGGACTCTCAGGATTCCTCTGAAGAATTGGAGAATGTTCGCTCTCCTTTGGTCTGCAGCCATTTTTCTGGATTAAAATTTTAGGTATAAATGGATGTCAAAGTTAGTCCGATAGCTCGGAGAACAGCAAGCAAGAACCCAGGAGGAAAGTTTAAAATATGCCAGAAAAAGAATGAATGTGCAATAAATTTGTGTAAAAAAATCAGAAAAATATAATTCTGTCCCTTGCTGTGTGGCTCCTAGCAAATAAATTGCAATTCCGGACAGCACGTGAACGCATTAACATGAGTAACAGTGACCATTTACACATAATATTGCAGAATGATACACCATACCGACACACAGCCGCTCTTTCTGTACAACAGAATATGCAGAGATGAACTGCACGGCTTAGAGATCCAAATTATTTCACCCCAGCACGTTCGTGCAGCCCGAAGAGGAATCACGTTCCAGCAAGGAGACCTGGCAGCGAGAGACTTATTCAGAAGAAATTAAAGAGGCCATGCGCTGTATCTATGTTTCTTAAACACATTTGTGCTCCAGAATGGAGCTCCAGATCACGGCTTCCCATCCCACTGGCTGCACCTTGGGTCTGAACAACAGCAGAGGATGGAAAGCCAAGGGCAGGGTCCCCACAACAGGCCTCACATGCCTTCAACAGTCCTTGAGTCTCGTCATCTTGTCTGATGTTATCACGCAAGTCAAACAACAAGAAAGTTTGGTCTTCTACAGCGTAACAGAGCCATATGAGAGGTCTGCTTCAGTGGCAAGACCGGCTGCAAAGCACAGCTGTTCTTCACATGGGTGAAGGTTTTGGATTAATATGCAAAAATTTCATTTTACTGGTAAATCTAAGGGGAGTTAACCAGACGGTGGGAGGTTTACAGCTGGATGTTTGGTTGTAACTCCATTTGGTTCCTTTGTGAAACTCCATTTTGGTCCTCTAAACACCTGACACTGGTTATACTCCTGGTTGTCCAAGAACAGAGAGACCTTCACTAGCCCAGGCATCCAAACAAATATTCAAAGTGGCCGGACCACGAGGGAGGGATCAAGTGCTCAGCAAGCACCACAGTGGGCTTTGCTGCCTCCTTTGTTCTCAGTGGAGCTCCTGGTCACCTGTACCTGTGGGCCAGAATCTATGACGTTTCTCAGCCTGCCTGTTGGGAGTAGAACCAGACAGAGCAAATGACTTCATTTCTGTCATTGGAGTGGCATTCTGTGTTTTCGGTTCTTCGCTCTTTTTGTGTTTCCTCATGACAAAATCGCAATGGGGAGACTCTGACCTTTGAGCTAAAATGACAGCTGAGCATCTCCATCTGTATCTCCAGTAATCATTGTCAACGGCTTCTGAAAGGTGTTTGCTAAATCCTTGCGCTCCATCATGGAACCTGTTAGAAGGTTGTTGGAAAAACGTGGTATTCGGTAAAGAACTTGCCAAGTTTATGTGGAAAAATCAGAATTTCTCACTTTTGTCCGTGGCAGGGACAGAAGCAGCAGTTGCTTCTACATATATGTAGCTCCCCGCTACATCTGCTATACAGTGTTCTGCATGAATAATGTAGCATCGGATCGATAGGTGTGCAACGCACATACCGATTAAATGTTTGCATTGAACCAATAAACTGGAACTCTTAAGTAATTCTTTATCCGACAGTGCTGCTAAATGAGTCTCTGTTATTTACTGTAGCTGCTCCATATATTTTGAGCCAGCACTAGCAGGGTAAACGCAGCATGAGAGGCGAAATGTTCTTAACTAATGTGCATCGGCCTGAATGACCGTGTTTCACACAAACTGTCAGAAGTACAAAAAACACTCTGTGATGGAGGCCTTAAAACTGATGCTGCCGGCCACAAAGGCGGAGCAACGTTTCTGGCCCTCGAGTGCTGCTTACAGGGCATCTCGGTGATGTCCTGAAGAACAGCCCTTTATCAGCACCCACCAAAACACAAGATGTTCTACTCCGATCAAAAATCACTGCCACATTGTCAGATGGTTGTGCATCGAGGAGGGTGGGGCACAGCTGGGCCGATACTCCGCACATTTATTTGCAGTAAGCAGGGTGAGACGGTGGACCGTCCCTTGATGCCTAGCGGCATCTGTGCACTAGAGCTTGACGGACCCAGATGAACCTGGGCTGCTGCCGGACAGGTTGGTGCAAAGGCAGAATCCAGCTGGGCTCCAGAGCCTGGTACAAAACTGCAGACGTCTGTTCACCAAAGCCCACGGCTCTAAACAGGTCCATTATACAAAACACCTTGTACGTTCCCACCAGACCGTCAGTAAATGCATACAGACTTGTGCTTATTTTATATTTAAAGGAAGGAAACATCTGCTTTGAAACAAGGTTTGCAAGTTAGGAACTGGGTGGGATTTATTCTGGAACGCGTGGCCACAGTGGTCTCTCTCACGACAGTGTTGTGGCTCGGACGTGTTTACGAATTTGGTGCAGCCGCAGGGACCTGACTTGTGGCGCTTCCCTCCCACTGCATCGCCCTAGTGTCGAGCCATCAGTACCTGCTGCGGACGTCGTGGTCCACTGCCCCTGAAAAGCAGCGCCGTGGATTGTCGCTCGGTCTAAACACGAGAAGAGATGCTGCTTGGTGAAGAGAAGGACCCCTTTATGTCTCTTTAAGACTCTGGGTCAGCGACTTTAGTCCATTACTTAGCTGTGCAGCTGTTCTCAGTTGCAGCTCCTGCAGCAGCAAGCAGTTTTTCCAGCTGGACATTTATTGAAGCCAAACAGGGTAAGTGGCTTTTTCAAAGGGACCAGCTCTTAAGACAAAGAAGTTGCAAGCTACAAGTGTGCTGTTATTAATGACTACACCATCTGCTGGCCATACAAATATAAATCAATGTCGGGATCTAGAAGGTAATGATGTAACTCAGACTCTAATAAGGTAAAAGAGGAGTGACTTGAAGAGCTCTTCAGATAAAACTATTCTAAGCACAAACCAAGAAATGCTTTTTAAAGTTCAAATTCAATAAAATTGATAGCAACACGGATGTCTTCATCTGACTGACTGCAACCCTTAGGTTGTTCATACAACAGGATGTGGGGAACAAAAACGGTTACAGTCATCACACAGTCCATCCTTGGAATTTAAGTATCTCATCCTTTGTTCAAAAACAGATTCACGATTCACATTCACATTCAAAAAAACAAAAAACTCTGACCTCATCTGTATGAAGCCGACGTCCAAAATAAAAATTTCTTGTCACCAATTTAATATCCATACTTGGCAAAAGAGAACTGGACTCCCACCAACATCTTGTGTCAAATCAAAAAAGTCCAGATTTATTTAAATCCTTTTTCAAACCACATACAGCAAAACCCCTGGTATCCGAACTATCTTTATCCAAATTTTCACTATAATGGTTCTTAAAAACACTTAAAATTAACACCTAAATATCAGCATCCAAATGGAAACTAATTTTTATGCAAAGTTTATCCATTATTAAAAAAAACACAAAATACCATACAATGTACTATAATAAAAAATAATACTATATGTCTTGTAATAAACTTTGCACTGTTACAAAATTATCCAAAAGCTCCACCTGCGTTGGTGTCTTATCAGCTGTTTCCGCTAGTTTTGCTTTTTCTGAACGCAGTTGGACTGTGTGACCTCAGCTGCACATTTAATTTTTCATTTAAATGTTGTGTCAAAGAAAGATATTGAAGGTGACTGTGTCACACCTCTTTTCTTTATTCAACATCCCTTAACCCAGAACTCCTGCTCCAACCCCCCCCCCCCCCCCCATGTGCTTCTCGGATATTGAGGGGTTACTGCATTTCAACCTGCTGCCAAAATACATGGTTCATTGTGCTCTTTTATTACGGTTTCACACCAGTCAACTCAAAGCACCGTCTGAAAGCAAAGTGTTCTGACTGAGGTGCAGTAAAGTCGGTCCTAAACACCTACAATGCTGCTTTTTGACCCATCGATCGGATCTCTTGAACACCCTAATTTCATAATGCCAGCTCTGTCTGTAAGCTGAAAATCACAGCCGCTTTTATGTGTTCATGGATGGCGATGCAAACCGTTTCCCTGTGGTCCCTAAACTCTTTCCACTTCTGGACTGGCATTTGAATGAGTGCAAACTACCTTTTCCTGCATAAATGTGAGAGCAGGGACTCTTCATATGGGGCTCCTACTAGAACTTTCTAACACATCTAGCAAAATCAGACCAGAGGATACAGGGAAACTGCAGAGATGTGAATCCATACAAAATGGCACCACTAACTGCAGGCAGGTGGTGGGTTTGGTGGGTTTATTTCCAAAAACTGGCTCAATTTGTGCCTGCTGTCTGTGCATAAGCATGTCTAACCCAAACCAGCACACAACGGTCTCTGGTGTGTTACTCCTCCCACAATATTTTGTAACCTTGCTGCTCTGTCCACACCATAAACCGCCTTCACTCCCTTTGAACAGTTTCTACTAAGTTCAAGACCCACCTCTAAGTCTCCCATCATCGTTCAGGCTGTACAGATTTAAGGGTTCAGCGATGCATTGGATGTGGTGACCAAGGAGCTGGTGGCCCTCAGCACAGTTGTATGCATTAATAATTGTTATTTCTATCTCTATCAGAGAGATGCAAACATCACGAGTCCTGGTCAGAAGATGAAAATGACGTGACACGGGCAGATGGAAGATGCAATCTGCTGGGAACCAGAAGAAAGTGTGTGTGTGTATGTTCTGAGAGGGGACCTTGTGGGAGCTGCAGGCACAGCACAGGTGAGATCAGGTGTGACTTTTAATCAGCGGTATAACAAGCTGTAACAGTCACTGCTCCTGCTTTACTGAATAACAAGGAGGAGCCCTTTCGTTGCCGTGAGCACCGAGCTTTTGATGTGGCTTGAACCCCCCCCCACTATTCCTCACTTACCTCTGCTGGGTATAAATTAGGCTCCAGACCAGTTGAGAACTGAACAGGACCTTCTTGTGCAGCACAGAGGACAAGCTGCCCTATCCACAGGCTGGAAAGGGGAATCTGAGGTACTTTACTGGTGCTGGAGAGCAGCGGAGTAAAGAACAGCACTGAATACACTTGACAGATTAAGAGAGAGAGATTGACCTCTGATGAACTGGCATTGTATCCAGGGTCTCATGCACTGTATCTCTAGGATAAGCTCTGGACCATCAAGACCCTGCACTGGAAAAGGGGTTATTGATGGATGGATGGAGGGATAGACTGAATGATGGACTGAAGGATGTATGGACAAAAGCATGGATGGATGGACAGAAGAATGGAAAGATGGACAAAATATTGGATAGATGATGGAGGGATAGACTGAATGATGGGTTTAAGGATGTATAGACAGAAGCATGGGTAGATTGAAGGATAGACAGATGTATGGATTGATAGATCGATGGACATACACATGGAAAGATGGGCAGAATGAAGGGTGGACAGATGCACAGATGAATGAAAGCATGGAAAGATAGAGTGATGGATGGATGGATGGTCGGCGGATCTTCTATAGCTGTGTGCCTCATATGGAACCGTGCCGATTGTGTGTTTGTGAGACAGCAGGGACACGGACACAGGCTTTCTCCCACGTCAGCTCTGACCAGCCAGGTCCTCAAGGATCACACAGAACAGCTGAGAAGATGCAATGATCTCACCACCATTTAATCTACCTGTTCAAAAGCCACAAACATTACTCACTGCATTCGCTGTGGGTAAAAAAGTGATTTTCCTGAACTGGAAATGCAGACCTGGACTTGGCGTTACACAATAGTTTAATCCCTTTATAGAAAACATCTTGGTGGAGAAAACAACCTCAATTAAAAACCAAATAAAAATGTTTCGAAGACATTTGGAGCCCATTTATTGCCAGTTTAAATTTTTACTGCATGCATGTATGTAAATGATATATAAATGTACAGTTCATGAGAATGGATTGCATCCCTCAGTTCCTTTTACAGGTGCAATCACTGTCAGCCCCCCATCATTCTTACCTGCTATTATTACTATTGTTGATGTTAATGTGCATGCTTAATGTTCACATTTTGTTCATTCATTCCATCCATCCATCTTTGGTAACTGCTTATCCCGAGCAGGATCACAGTGGCCTAGAGTCTGTGCTGGAAGCAATGAGTACTGGGCTATGAAACTGCCCCTGGGTGGGCGCCAATCCATCACAGCATTTCAATTATTTATTTATTCATGTTTTTGGCAGTGCAGTGAGAGAACCACTGATAGAAAAGACCTTTCTATGAACCTTCAGATTCTAGATGGAGTAAAACTAACTTACAGACTTAGACAGCTGCACCTACAGTATGTTGGACCCAGGATAGCAGAACAGCTCAGGTGTATGAAAAGGAGGTGGAAAGTCCTGCACATTGTGTGTGGCCTGCCAGTTGGAACCAACGCGCTACGGCCAGAGACCTCCGAGAGATCTCCTTTTTGTCTCCCTATTTGTGATACACATCAATTCAGTTAAAGGTCAGAAGTTCTCTGCAGCACCAAATTATGCGTCAGTGTCTGGAAAAACAAAGGAAATTCTTACAATGGGGCATCTGAGAAATCACACAAGAATGATTCGTGTAAAAAAGTCTAGACAGATGCAAAATCTCACCTTGAAACCATTGTGTGGGTCAGTGGGCGAATTACATGAGAATAAACAGTATTCCCAATAAGGTTGCGCTGTGCGGCTGTAATAGAGCCGTGCTGAAGGTTCTGCACCTCAGAGGGTCCACAACTACGCTCCTCTGTATTCCACGTTGCTTTGCTGCCGGTAAAAAAGAATATTTGATGTAATAGTTTGACTGCTGCTACGTCCTTGTCGTGGGAGACCCGGGGGCAGGAAAAGCGTAAATTGCAAATTATTTATGATGTTTGCTATTATTTGTGCCATGGCCTGGCTCAGAATCACACATTTCTATGTGACCCCATGAATACCGGCATCCAACTACCAGCGTGCAAATCAAACCACAATTCATCGTCTATAAATTATGCTTTTTTAAGCTGCACAAATCCCATAAACGCAACCATATTCCATGTGCAATGACTTTTTTGTTCACCTTGTTTAAAAGAAACTCGAAGATACAAAAAGAGAATTTTGAAAAACCTAGGAGTTTCAAAATAGAAAGGAAACGAGTCAGCGTGACATCTAAATGATAGCAATAAACTGCTTTCAGAGGAAGAGATTGAACATTACAATTGATGACCGGGGCTAAAATTGTTTGCATTATTTAATTTATGGGAATAATTTTCCACCGATTATCTCGGTACAAATTGGACAATCATAGCTGTGTGGCTTTTCAGAGGGATTGAGTGCAGATTCATTTTGCGTTGAGGGGCAAGTCATACATGGGTCACATTTATTTACTCATTTATTGTATTACATATGTGAATGTAGCCAGTCTTATAGAGGAGTACAGCCCCCCAGCAGACCATCGTGCCAACTCCCAAAACTCTCTTATGAACTTTCCAGAAGGCTGGTAACCAGAAGGGTAGTAGGTGAGAACAGAGTGGCAAATAAAAAGCAAGGCGTTTTAATTTCAAGGCAATTCCTGCGAGTTTGGCAGCATGGCTGACCCTCAGAAATACCTGCCGGTGCAAACGCAAGCCTTTGAAGACTAAACAGAGGGTGACAAATAGATTGGTGGACGGGGTCACTGAGCTGTTGCCCCCAAACCCTGTCTGCCCTGAGAAAGCAGATGTTAATGTTCAAAGAGAGCAAGGCTTTGGTTTATCACAGCACATATCCTACCAAGCTGCAGAGGAATGCTGGGTAGACAGTCACACACTGCTGTATGATGTGGGGGGTAAAAGCCAGGGACATGGCAACCATCCAGTGCTCCTGCCTGCCACCTAACTCACTTTCTAAACCTCACAACTGTCCGCCTCCTGTATGAATCGCACACAAAAACATGTGAGAACACCTGAAAGACAGCTGCTCTCCAAAGCTGTGTGTTGGGTCACATGGAGTGGACTGTTTTCTCATAACGGTCAGCTCTCTGCGTTACACACCAGCTCTCTCTTTCGGTTCACCACTAATCCATGGGGAGCAGTTGATTTGGGCCGAGGAGCTTTACTATAAACAACTGCTTTGTGCTGATCCTTACAGAAAATCCACTGCCTCCAACCATGATTGCTTTTTAACTCACTTAGGTTTTATTCTTCTCTTTTACATCACATTCTAAGCTCAGCCATAAACAGGGACTCAGGCTTTAATTTGCCCCAAACCTGAATGTCAATGCTTCTCCTTTCCAAGCAAACTGTTGTTACGCCACTCTGAGGCTGAGCTGTGGTGAACACGGGAGCGGGTCGGTTAGCAGCTGTTGAACCCAAGCTCTTCTTGGTGAATGAAGGAGTGCACGTCTTCATGCTTAACCTCTTCAGACTCTCTCAGTCCATCTTTGTGCGTGATATACAATACCCGGGCAACCTGCAAGGAAGTGTATGTCACGGTGATGTTTGCAAAGGGTCAGAGAGTGTTTACAGACAGCAGGACAGTGGAGCCCCACAGGAAAACTGACATTTTATTCTGCTATTGAGAGTTGACGAAACCAAACTGGGTGCAGGTAGAATTTTACCCTGACTGTAAGTGCCGAATGTGAGACTTCACCACACTGGAAAAGTGGCTCCTGAATCCTCTAATTCCTGCTAACATATACTGTTCTCCCACTGGTGCCAGAGCACTGCAGCAGTGCTGCTGCGTTGCAAACGCTGCCACACATAAAGACCGTTTTACCGTCTTTAAATAAGAGGGAGAGCTGAAGATTTTACACTGTGGTGAAAACTGGCTGTGCTGAAGGGAGGTGAGGGGATGATTATACAGAGAGAAGAAGAAAGATGTAGCAACAGAAGTTGGTGGGAGTTGCTGCCTAGACTGCATGAAGAAATGAAACATGGGGGGCATCCATAGCTGCCACTTGCTTAGGTAGGAATGTGTGCCAGGTAAGGAGGGGTTTCCCTTGAATCCATGGAGTCACGGTAGGAAAGCAGCAAACATCTAGGTTGAGCGGGGCTTTCCTCCCTTTCTATTCCATCAGCATTGTCCAGTCGTTCAGCACCTTACCCACTTATTTTCATTAATTTGGTTAGCTTTAATATCCTATGCTAAACAACAGTTGCTGTCCATGAACACACACCAACCCCTCCTCAGGTGCAGTAGGTCCACCCAAAACTGGGGGTAAGGGACAGGATCACAGTCCCGCCACCCAACAATCCTCCGCTGCCCTTCCCGGCGCTCGCAACGTTTCCAAAATGTAAAACCATGCACCACAAACTGAAAAGCAGCTCAAAAAGGCAACAGTCAAACCGAGGAGACCAAATGCAGGCTCGGGGGCTGGCAGCTGTAGCACGTCCATGGAAAAATTTGGACTGCTGAGAAGCAGGTTGATAACAAGAGCCCTTTCCTCCACTCGCTGCAGCGTGGTTCAATTCGGAATGGTGTGCGGTGGCAGCTGAAAATGTCATTAACTGTCTAGCACTGCAGCAACAACCATTATTGCAACAGCAGCATAGTTCCAATGATAAAATGAGCATTAGCATGTAAGCTACTGGTACGGATTGTTACGGCCTTGGTCAGAAGGCCTTTATTATTCTTGTGGGTGTGCGTGCGTGTGTGTGCGCGCGCTCGATCTCCCGTCAACAGGTGGTAAAATGGAAGCAGAGTGCCACTGGCCAGCCAATTGTGAAGACAGCTTTTAAAGAAGAGAGGATGTGGGAACAAGAAGTGGGGAGATAGGATGGAAGAGGAGGAGTCTTGTGCCAGAAGGAGTTGTGCGGTGTATTTACCAGTGATATTTGGTCAACTGTGGATCTTCAGTGTTCTTGTGCTTGGTTACCGGCTGTAACACAGGTTCTGAAAACTGCCATGCCAAAGCCGAGAGAAGCGGCTTTTATTGAGCCAAATTCAGTTGTGACCCCAGGTCGCACATTCATTATCTGCTGGTGTAGGAATGAATAACTGCGCTGTAATTCCTTCCACAGCTTACAGTTGTGACAGCAAAGAACGTGGCCTGAGAAAAAGAATAATTTCTACTCTCATCTTTGCATTTTTTATAGCTTTTGGCAAAAAAAAGGTTTATCACGGACATAATCGGCCCCTTTTCTGCACCACCGGGCTGTGACGTTTGGAGATGATTTGATAGGTTGAATCCCCCATTGCTCTACATTAATACTACACAACAGCCACCATGTACTGAGTCCTGCTGTATGTTATGAGTGATGTTCTTCAGCATGAGGAGCGACGGTGTACACGTACAGGTGATAGTTGTAGATATGGTCGCTTGCGGGAATATAAATGTCTCCAGATGGGTGTGTTAATGGGTGCTGGCACCACACCAACTGACATAAGCGAACCACAAGCAATGGATTGTGGGGAGGTTTCCTTCAGGAAGTTGGTGGCCCTAGAAGAGTGGGACACAGATCAAATCACAGCTGGAGACTGACAGCACTGTCTTCCTGTGCAGACTGGCCAAAAGTTAGACAGGAGGCCAAAGTCGAAAATCATGAACAAATCCCGATCAGCGGTCATTGACTGACTGCCTATCTCAAGTCCATCTGACTGTAATAACCGGAGCTGCTGAGCAATTCCTGTTCATTCAGTGGCTCCAGCAGTCTCTCGGCTTGAAAAGGTCACGTTTTTCTCTATGTGTATTGAGAATGCGTTTTTGTCAGGGTCAATGTGTAAACCTCTTTTTGTTTTCCATATTCTCCTTCCCTCTGTCTCTGCCTGCAGGTTAGCAATGAATCTGAGGCCCACCAGCACGCTGTGTTTGCTGTGGTTGCTGCACTCAGCAAAAAGGTATAGCTGCCTGGTGTTGGAGCCACACGGTGGGTTCAACTGCGAAACCACACTTTTCCATCGCCAATGAAGAGGATTCCACCTTCCACCGGAGAGCAACGTGATGTGAGCCCAGCACCCAGCACCGAGCTAGATGCTGCATGGCATGGAGTTGAAGGAAAGGAGAGAGGTGATGCAAAAGGAGCAGATAGAAGGATCTGGCAGAGGGAGGCACCAAAGGATGGATGGGCTCAGATTAGCTTTCAAGTCTTACAAACACATTGTGCCTCACATCTCTGCTGGGCTTTAGAACAAAGCCAAAGGTCTGCAGCTCTCCTTCCCAAAGCAGTTTTCAGCATTCAAGCAGATGAATCTTTAAGCAGATGCACCACAGACACAGAGGCAACGCAACAAAGGGAAGCAGAACCAACGCACTGCTAAGTTCAGGTGAAAATTCTGAGGAGTTTATCATTTATTATTGTGTCATGGACATATTGGGGGGGAAGGGTGAACTTTGCATGTTTCTTAAATCTTTTTTTTTCGACAGGAAAAAGAAGAAGCAAAAACTTAGATCTAATCTGCACCATCACTGTGTTGCACTCTCAAAGGGTTCAGTTTGCCAATTAGTTTCTCCTTTGTTCCTTCAAAATTTAAAATGGTTTCTTTTCAAACCCCTGCCTGCTTTAGCCAGGCAAGGAAATTGCTTCATAAAACATTGAAGCCATTCCTAGTGACTCCCAGAATGCACCACAAGCAACATCCAGGTGAATTACTTCTCCAGTATGGGAGTGGACGTTGAAAAAGGCAGCTGGGGGGCTGAGTAAGGGACTCGGCTCAATCTCTCTTCATGTTGGGTGCTGGAGTGGCTCAGTCAGGCCACGGTAGACTATGCAGTACAAACATGGTACAGAGGAAAGTTCTTCAGGGAGCTCATCTAGGACAGCGAGAGGTTTCCTCCTTCAGTGCACGGCTTTCCTGGGCTACAAACACCAACTGCGATTCTTCATTCTGTATGCAGGCAGGCCTGGTTCTGTGGGAATGTTTCACTCCCTTTCGTTCACATACAGCGCCCCCCCATCTCAGCCTGACTCAGCCGATTAAAATCACCACTCTGCAACTACAATTGTGGATCTAGATAACCTGAAATCAAGCTGTCAATACAGATGTCCCACTGCAGCCACGTAGCCAGAGATAAATACCTCTAATCCACAGCTGTTACTCTGTCGCTGACCTGAACCACGAGGTAAGGCCGTCTTCGATGATGTGCCCTCAGCGGCATTCAGACGCCATGACAGCTGTATTAATGATAGAATAGCAGTTATTTTAGAACCCTTTTTTCAGTCCGTTTTAATTATGGGATTAAAGTTTCTTTGAATCCATGAGGCCGCAGGGCAGGATGAGGCCCATCAGAATTTTCCCACTTGCAGGTGAGAGCTGGGAAACGCCGCTAAAGTGGATGCGTCCTGCCAGCCGCAGATGTCATACAAATTGAATCCGCTGGTGTCGTCAGCTGCGCTTCCTTTCCTGATCCCCAGGACAAAGCACAACTTTAGCTAAGAGCTTTTGCACGAAAATTTCAGGATAATAAAAGCAGCAAACTTAAATTGTCCAACGAGGTCCAGAGCGTCGTTCGTTTTCTCCGATTTACACATGTGCGTTTCATCAAGAGGAGTAGGAACCGAACCACCTCTTCGCTGAAGGACACCGTCCGATGCCGGTAACATGTCTGAGTCCCCTCTGCGGAATCGAAGATGGAAGTAATTTTTAACTCCTCCTTTTGGAAGACCCCAATTAGGATTTAAATGCCAAGGTGCACAATTAATGTAATAGAAAGGGCAACATTAAATATGTTTTTACACCGTTTTGAAATAATTGATGTAGACATTTAGCCAAAAGAGATTTTGTTTTTCCATTTTTATTCTCATCTGAATTTATTTCCCTTTTAACAATGCTAATCACTTCCCATATGCTCATCACTTTTTCTATTAAAATAGTAGACCATCCTTACCCCATATCTGGTCATTTAATTTGCTAGGACTGTGCAGGGAATGGCGACATTTTTTACATCCTCAGCTGTAATCATAAACATTTATTTAAAATTGACGGCTGCCTACTGGCACAGCCTTACAGTGATTTTTTTCCCCCAATTATTTAAATGAAAGAGACATAATGGTTAGCTGGGTGTGTGACTTGAAAGCTCAAGCACACTGCACTGGACAACAAAGGAGAAAAGGAGCCAGCAGCTTGTCTGACACCTCCTAACTGGACTGCTGAAGGATGGTGGTGCCTCTACTGGTCAGATGATCGTCTGCCACTTCGACGCAGCATTTCATACATTTCATACATAGCCCCTCCGGCACAAATGGACGTCTGCGCAACCTTCCCGAGGGAATTAGCGTAAAACATACATTTCTATCCCTACAATGGGATACAGATGGAGGACATGAAAGGGGAAAGGCACAAAAGTGGTTAAAGGGAATTTCAAATGAAGACCGTACAAGCCTGCCCGACAGCAAGAGGTCAGATGGGATTCTTCAGAAGTCAGCAAAGCCCCGTACAGTCCAGCACTCTCAACACACGGACGGAGAATCTGCAGGCAAATCAGCACGGGAGGCAGGGGTTCGTTTTCATCCCGATTATGATTCGAATCTCCCTTTGCATCTATCATTCCATTTTCTAAATCCCTGTGAATAGATTTAGTTCGTAATGAGTTTTCTTCCTGGGCCTTAGAAGCAATAAAAATGAAATGGGAGTGAAGGAAAAGGAATAGGGTTTGGTGGAAAAGGGAGTGTTAGTCAGAAGAAAGGGAACAGGACTGAATGCGGGATCCGCATCTGCACCGCTTGCCGGGCGTCCGTAATACAAGCGTTGTAATTCGGCAGCAACGGGAGAATAATAATCGAAGAGGCACTCCATTAATCCTGGCCCGATTTAATTATTCTCGGCAGCATTTAAATGGTTCCTGGAGGAGCGTTCTTTATGCAGTAAGTAATCTTAAGCCAATTTACGCAGTACGGCCACCGAATCAGCGGCCCCGACATCAAGTGGCCAATGCTTCTTTGTGCAAATTTTTGTGCGAGCTGCCCTGCTTCTCACTTTCAATTATTGGATAAATGGCTACTGAGAGAAAAACGACTGCACAGATTTGAACTGTTATGTGATCTTGTGAACCCGTGCATGTTCCTGATGCACCTGGGTGTTGATGTACACGCGGACCGGAGAAGGTCGGTGCCTAAACCTGATGGTAGCTTTGAAACCAACATATCGATATAAATCGCTGCATCTGGTGCTGCAAACCTGCCGAGAGCCGGCGTGCAGAGTGGCCAGCTGACTCACCGCAGGTTCTGTCAGGCTGAATGTCTTTTTCTTCTGAATTTCTCTAACAACAGCCAGAGGGAAACATCTCTGATGCGCACTGTGCTCAGCTGCTCTACTCCTGATGCTGCAGGGGCAGAAAAGCATTTCACCATGGATGTTCATGGCACACAGGGAAGCCGACCAAATGACTCAGATGGAGGTTGGCACTCAAAACTCATCTGGCCAGCAGCTGTTTGGTCCCAGAGCCTGTTTTCCAGCAGCAGATCTGATAAGGTGGAGGGTCGCTCAGAAGCTCCAGAACCTTCCTCCTGTTTAAGCAACAGCTGCTCAGGCCAGATGTTAGAACGGCGCAGACCGATTAGCACACAGCCCCCGGAGCATGGAGCAAGGAAATGCAGGACTGCAAGATTATTCTCAAGAAAACCACTGTTTTCCCTTCATCGTCTCACACACGCAAACAAGGCTGGAAGACAATAAACACAAAGATGCAAAAACATCTTGCCGCACATGGCCCCAGCGAGTCGAGAAGTCTCGAGACAGGAATAACAACTGATTCGCGCGGGCGAGTATTTTTGGAAGAAAGCACTCCTGGGGTGGAGGGAGAGAGTTGGAGATCCTCGTAACCGGAATACTGTACATCTTACATTGAAGAAGTTTCCACCTGGCTGTCTGCGTCTGCATATATTTGTTTTTCTGTGGGAAAAAGAATGAAAACGTGTCTTTTCTTTTCAAACGGGCAGGGCGCGATGTGGGCGCTGTGGATTACCCTCCTCAAAGAAACGAACATTGAGCACAGTGAAAATATGGTATGGACCATATTTTCATGTTTTTACCTGATGGCAGGGAGAGAAAACTAGGATTTTGGAAATAATCCCTAATGAATGGATCTGCACAGCAGGGCCATCGTAACCAACAACCACAACAACCTTCAACAACACGCACCTCCTGTGTAACAGAAAGATTCACATCTGACCTGATTTAAGGTTTTTCAGGACTTTCTTGTGCTTAAATTGTGTGGCGAGAGTTATTTTTTGCAGAGGCGGCACATGGGAGCAGGGATTTAGCAGAACACATGGTGCACGCCGAAGCTTGGCGATCGCATACCATCTTGCATTCTGTCTCTCGAACACGGGCTGCCTTCTGGCCTTCAGATCCGAACAGGCAAACATCATTCTGGAGACACAGCCATTCTGTGACAAAAAAAAGACTCTGGTTTTTTATTTCTGTTCTAGGTGTCTCTATTCAGTAGGATCATCTCCATGTTGGACCATCAGCTGATGCTGGACATCACAGTAGGACACTGAACGAAAATGCATCCTCAGTCTTACTTTGGAGAGGAGGGAGGACCCGTTGTGTATTAGAAGGCATTCATCTACACGGCAGAGAGGAGCACATAAATTATCCCTGTTTTGCTCATCCACAGATGACAGAGCTAGAGCTGGTGGGCTTCACCACAGCTAGACACACTGTAGGATGTGCAAGGTCTCAGATGTCCTCTGTCTCCCTTTAAACACTGCACAGGATGGCAAGGTCTTGGCCAGGGCTCCTCCTGAAGCCAGGCCTGAATGTGCAGCATGATGGCAGTCTCCCATGTGGGCGAAACGTTAAGCAGAAGAGGTCAATGAGAAAGAAAAGAGCGGGGAAGGAAGGGACATGCGGCACATGAAAGGCGGGAAGAGAGCACATTCTGTAACGTGCTGGAACGTGACCTGGGCGGCTGCAGGAATGGGGTGTTGCAAGTCTGAAGCGGCACATAGTTTGACGTAAAGCTCTTGGCTGATAAATAATCACCCCTCTTATTTCTATTCCTGCTCTGTCACAGACATCAGTTGCATTCCACAACAGACATACTAGACTGACTTCTTAAGGCATTATTTCGGAGGGGAGAAAAGGTCTCATTCTTGGTAACTGCTGGGACATGTTTGCCATTCTCCAGAGGTCAGCGCCATCCTGTCGTATCTCCAGAGTGAGTTGTCTCAAAAGGCCCGAGACAAGTTTTAATCCACAAGACAAGGGCACGAAGCCAGCACTATAGGGATCAGAAAACAGAATTATAGAAATAAGCTGTCAGTAAGAATTCTGGATAAAAACATTTGGTTTATCTTAGGGCAAATTTGCTAGACAAGGCAAGTCAGAGCAGGGGCCAAATGTGGAGCAGGACCACAGACGAAGGAAGGAGAAATCGAAATGACTGCATTGCTGTCAAGCTGCATTATTACAGCTCCATGTGAGAAGACTCTTCATCCAATTCCTTCCTTTACTTCCGGAGTTTCCAGTCAAATACCCAGATGGGTTTCAGCCATCTCCCCGCGAATGAAGTTCTGTACTGGAGCACTTTTTACCATGCATGGTTACTAAGCAACTGTGCTTTTGACAAAGTCTTCAGAATCTGCTGTCCTGCACCTACCATGTGCTCTGCTTTTCCTTCACAGAGGATTACTTTAAAATTTGCTCTTGAAAAGCTTATCACCTCACCTTTGCCGGCTGTGAAGAACCATGGCCTGACCCTGGGTGTCTCTTGGTCATACTCAGCACTTTTCATCACTTGAGAGTGTGTCCTTCAACTGGACATTGATGCTCTACAACTTTTATCTAACATGTTTGTCCCACTATCAGGTCATTTGTGTATTGGCTGCACTACAGTTCTTAATCTAAAGTTGTATAAAATGTCCTTCTCTGTACACTTGTAAAGTATAATATTGTGACAAGTCACCTTGGATCTGGAAGGCATCTGGCAGGTAAGTAACAATGACAACAGTGATATAAATTCTCAGAGTGACTTTGGCCAGAAGGAGTGGCTTCATCGTAATCTTCTACTTTGCTTGTTTCAGCCTCCACAGCATCATTGACGTTTATGAAAACACTTGAGGAGCAAAACCTTACACCTTAAAAAGATCTCTTCATGAGGGGAGGAGAAAGAAGGCCACTCTGCCTCTCTTTGAAAATGACACACTAGAAAAGCTGACGGATGTTCTGCTGGGGATCTGGCACGAGATCACACTATATCTCACGTCCTGGAAATCACACGGGTTGGACTCTTGAATCTGGCTTCCGTGAGGCAATAAAGTGCAAGCTAGCAGGAAGGCCAGTCTGCCATCTCAGGGAGGCAGGTAACAGGGTTGGGTTTGCTCATTACGACAGCAAAATGCAGGATTACAGGATAACCTCCACCCGCAAGTTCATGACGCATCATGGAAAGCAGTGTGCTGGCATCCGCACACAGGTAGCTTTAACTCTGACAGACAGCATCATGGTAAACACCTGATCTCCCCAGAATGGCTGTCGTCTTGGGAGAAAGTAGCATGAAGGAATTTAGTTCAGAAGCTGTCACTCACTCAGCTGCCCAAGCATTTATACCCCACTGGCCTCCATGCCCTGAACATCTGCAATGCTCTGCGTTTGTACCTGTGTTGTTTTTAGAGGTTGAAACATCTCCACTGTTCGGGTGAGTAGCCAGATTCAATTCAGCTTAATTCAGTTTATTTTGACACTGTGCCCTTTTCACCAGAGGGACACCAAGTGCTAAACAATATTCTTGGGAGCAGCAGTTGTACTTTACAGTGGAGCTGGCAGCTGAGGGGAGGAAAACAAAATCCTCATGACAGAGAAGACGAGAAAAAAACCTTGCAGGTTCCTGTGCTTTCTTGGATATTCTAATATGGAAAAAGGGATATCTTTGTGGATAAATGTAAAATGAGAAAAGCTGTAAAACTGTTAGGACTGAACTAGAGTATCAGGGAGCTTATTTCTGGATTCAGGCCCAAGGTTGCTGATCCTGCCAACATGGCCCACTGCTGCCAACGTAGGCCTCGCCAGTAGTATGACATCAGAGAAGATCAAACACTGTTAGTGGCTCCCATGCCAACACAGAGTACCAATAAAAGATATAATAGAAAAGAGGGTAGCTACAACCAACAGGATAATAAACAAGGTGATTTACTCCAGCAGCTGAGAAGCAGAAGTGCATCCTGCAGGTACCCCCAAGCAAGGAGATAAGTGTTAAGCTGGGATTTAAAGGCTGACACTGTAGGGGCATTCCTAAACGCTACTTGGCAGATAATTTCACAGTTTCAAACTCTGTAGCTAAAGGTGTGCCCACCTACTGAATTCTTATTAACTGCAGCTTCCTGAAGTTATCCAGCTACTAAAGATCATAGACAACATTCTGGAATTTAGGAATGAATAGTCTTGCTTAGGCAAAAAGAAGCAATGCCATTAACTCTCTTGTGTAACTGCCTTTGTTAAGAGGAGGATTTTATAATTGATTATAAGTTTAACTGGAAGCCAGTGTGGCATCTTAAGATCCAGTGTCATATGGTCTTATTCCCTAGTTCTCGTGACAATGCTAACAGGAAGGATACTGAAGCTACTTCAGGCTGGATTGAAGTCTGATACAGATAGCCTGACAACAGAGGCTTTCAGCAGTCGATTCTGCAGGAGATAAAAACGTGAACTAGTTTCTCCACATCTAGTCGAGATAAAAAGTGCCTTGGTTTATCTGTAGTTTTCAACTGGAGGAAGCAAGGATAACTGCAGCATCGCAAGGAACAAAACACAGATTAGCACATAACAAAATGTTCAAGTATCTAACGTAACCGGAGGAGTTAATTTTAGGGCATGAGCATTAAGAACGGATACGATTATGAGCTGCAGCATCCCCACCTGAGTATTTCAGCTTTTCCCATGTTAACAGATCAAAAGTTGTAGCTCCTCCACGGCTGTGGTTCAGTGAAGCTAAAGACAAAACAGGTGAACGTGCATTAGGCTTGATGGGGGTCCTGTCTGGTTCGGTCTCCCATGAGGCCCAACGTGTCTAGTAAGTCCACTTCATAGTGTGAACAGTTTAACCAGGCCAGTCTGCTCAACTGGCCAGTAAAGACCACCAACAACAACTCCTAGATCTCCTGTCCCTGGGGATCAGACCTGATGGACAGAGATTCTGGATGATCAGAGCTCTTTACTGGAAAACATGGAAATAAGGGAAACTTGGCCAGGCTGAGAACAGTGAAGACAACAGCCACCATGCAGTCATATCACACACAAGGGATGGTAGTCACACCTGATCAATTAACTGCTGTTCTGGAGACCAAAAATGCGTTCTTTATGACATTGTTTATAACCTAAAAAGGCTCACAGTGAAACTCTTCTGCCTCATGAAAAGATACTGCAGGTAATAGATTATAATTTCTATGGCGATTATAAATTGGTGCCACTGCATTAAGCTTTACACAAATTTAAGCTATTATGATGCCATTAAAGATCGTAGACACTTAAGATTATTTGAGAAGCAGAGAAAACCAGAAAACACTGCCCAGGTGAGACCTATTAGAGCTCAGCTTTGTGTAGGTGCTTCATCTGTATGTTCTCATAACTCTCTAAATAACTGTGGCTAAGTTGTAGCTGCTGCACAGGCAGAAGGTCGTCTCTGAACCATGGTAAAAACTTAACAGCACTTTCACTATTTGCCCAGATGTACCATGGCTATTGGCTCGCATTATGAACATCTGACTGTTAAAAAGAAGGAGCTGGAAAGTTGTCTGTATTTCTGTATGAATACTTTCACAATAGCTGTTTTTTTTATGGTGTCGTTTTCACAGTGATGCAAACATGGTAAATGTAGGGGTCGCTGGGGGTACTGGGCAACACAGGAATCCCCACAGATACCCCAGTGTAGCTGGGAATCAATAACCAGACTTTACACACACCTCACAAACACACATGTGAACACAGAGAAATAATTTAATGTGTGTGCACAAACAGGCAGCTGGGTTTAAGCACGTTACACACACCATTATCCTCTGCCATAGGACAGAGATTTGCCATTAAGGTTAAAGTGGAAGCTGCCCTATTATCTGTACCAGAAAAGTGAACATAGTGTAGTTCAGTAAACAGTGCTTAGCTTAGCTTTTTATCCTTCTCATGCAACTAACAGACTTCCCCCAAAAAAAGAAATTAAATATAAAATCAAACAACCTAAGGAAGCAATACCCACCCACCCACCCATCCATCCATTCATCCACCCATTCATCCATCCATCCATCCAATCTCTGGGCAAAGCACCGGATATGAGGTGTTTACTGTTAACACAAGGTAACACACAGGACCAATGTGCTGTAGAGTGGAGTCACTTGAAACCCCCAAGGATCTCCCAGATGAGCTGTGCAAACCATGGCTATGGCTTTTCACCATAGCACTACGTACTGCTTGCCTCCTGGGAAATGAGCTGGGAAGAGCAGAGATGCAACTGTCCTTTTCATGAGAGCTGTTTGGCTCCTGGAGAAAATGGGGGAGATCTGGCTGAAAATGGAAGGTGCTGGTGCACAGAGGTGGTCCAGGTAGTTTGTATCACAAGTGTTTGTTCAGCAGGGTTTCTGGCTGGTGGGCAGTGGACCCATGTGGGCAGAATGCAACCCTAATCCTAACCCTAACCCTCCCAGTGGTTAAAGATCACAGCAGAGATGTCTGTGAGCGACTTGAAAACAACTTTCTCCTGCAGTCCGGCCATTTTTGTGCCAGTCTAGTGTGCATCTTGCTTCTTGGTCATTGATATGGGATTGTGCTTATTTGCCAGTCGCTGTCGTCATTTTTGAAGACGTCAATTTTTCTGTAGAAGGAATGGAATGTGTTAACACAAACAGTTTCTAGGCAAACCAAAGCAATCTCTTTGTTGAAAATGCAGCGTTTTTACATTTTCACGCTGCTCTTTCGGGCTCTTTTTGGCCAAACAGTCTGGGCATCTGAACTAGTTTCGCTGCAGCAGAATTACACGTGGACAAAACTGGGACTGTTGGTGGCGCCGAGGTTCCAAACCCCAAGAGAGGTGCCGTAATTAAATACTGCTGACTCCCATTTTTCTTGCCTCTCTGGCAAGGAGCGACACACTGGCATAGGAAGCAAGTAGGCTAGGGGGGCTTTTTAATTTGGGCTCCCGGTAACTTACACTGAAGCCAATTCCATTTTTAATATCACATTAGTAAATAAGTAGAGAGTGTTGCGTTTTAAGCGTGTTTTCATGGCTCTTGGTGCATTTCAGGACTGCGTTTGCTGTTAATGGAAATCGGTTCTGATTCATGATTTCCAAGTCAAGGGAGGAAAAGAAGTTATAAGTGTGCAAATCTGATAACCTCCAAAGCCCTCTGAGTTAATAGGGTACAAAAGCAGTTAAGAGCTGGTATGGTGTCATGGCTAGGAGGGTCTTGAAGGAAAATCCTGTGGGAGAAGAATGAGCGGTGGAGAGAGATGGTTAAAGCCCTCCACTCTCATTAACTCAGATCTGCACATAGTGACCGTGACAGAAATTGTGCTGATGTGCAGCATTCAGATGCTGAGGGTGAAACAGCAAATGACTCTGCAAAAGGTTGTTTTGAGAAATATTATCGCAGTTTGAATGCCACGCATATTTCTCACAGCACGCCCAGAAACATTCAGCCTTTCGGTTAGAATTAAGAATTGCTGAACCAATCGTGGGGAATTACAGCGCAAGCAGTGTTTCTCCTGATGTCGCCTTCAAGACTTTAGCTCACTGTTCAAAATGTTAGACTCAATGACTGCAGAAGCAACAGGTCAAGTATTCACAGTAAATGGAGCATCTGGATGAAGAACACATACAGGCAGGTTGGTTGGCCCGCAGCAGGTCCAAAAACGACAGACTAGTTTACATGACAAACTCTGCATAATGAGTTAAGCTGAGATTCCCTTGTATGGTGTTTGGCCAAAAGTACGTGGACCCCATTCTAATGACTGAACTGTTTTGGCTGCACCCACGCAGCATACAAACACATTCTACACATCTGTGTGCTTCCAGTTTTGTGGCCACAGTTTGCTCCTTTCCTGCCCCCCCCCATGCACAAAGTGAGCTCCATAAACACACGGTTTGCACAGGTTGTGTGGAAGAACTTAAGAGGCTGCACAGCGCCCCGACCTCAACCCCACTGAACTCCTTTGGGATGAATTAGAACACCGATTGCAAGCCAGGGCAACCTCACTGATGCCCCTGTGGCCGAATGGGCACAAATTCCCAAAATTTGGGGGAAAGCCTTCCCAGAAGACTGGAAGCTGTCACAGTAAAGAGGGGGGCAGCTACATATCAATGCCCTTGGGGTTGGAATGGGAGGTTCAACAAACACATATGGGGCTTATGCTCAGGTGTCCACATACTATCAGCCATATGGTGTTTATATATGTTCTGTAACTGAGCAACAGCAGACAGAATAAATACAATATATAAATCATACAATATCACTAAATAACAAGAATGAATAAAGCAGTAATAACCAGTAGCCCGCAAAACAGGTTGCCTTAAAAAAACACCCAGCTGGGAAACTTACTTTCAATCAGCAACTGCACAATAAATAAAATAAACATGCAAAACCAGTTGACCAGCACAGTAAAACAATCTCAAAACAAAAACGTTCCCACTGTTGACTCCCTGTGAAGTGGTGAACATTCAGCTTGGGAATAGGGTTTATTTTGATACGAAAGCAGGTGCGTCAAGCATGCCTCCAGAAGAAGAAGCACTGTGAGCTCTCGGCTAAGCTGCACTCTGAGAGAGGAGCCGAGGCAGGGAGAAGAAAGGTCTTCTGGGGTTTCACCGTGTGGAGTCGGCAGGCACCAAACCCGATAAAAAGTCGTCACCAAGAATGACTGACAGGAAGTTAAGAAGCACCTCTTAATTGGCCCTCGGTTTAACACATTCACAGCCTTTTTATTCTCGCCAGCAATATTTGCTCAATGGTGAATATTAAGTCAAAAGCAAAGATGCAAATGACTTGGGCCAAAATGATCTCTAGAACCCCACAAAATACCAACTGCACTGCCCAGCCAAAAAAAGTCCCACACTAATATTTAGTTGGAGCGCCTTTAGCTTTGATGACGTCACGCATTCACCGTGGCATCATTTCGATAAGCTTATGTAATATCACAACATTTATTTCCGTCCAGAGTTGCATTCATTTTTCACCAAGATCTTGTATTGAAGATGGGAGAGTCAGACTGCTGTGGAAAGTCTTCTCCGGCACATCCCAAAGATTCTCAGTGGGGTTACGGTCTGGACTCTGTGGTGGCCAATCCATGTGTGAAATTGATGTCTCTCTCATGCTCCATGAAGCACTCTTTCACAATTTGAAGCCCATGAATCCTGGCATTGTAATCTTGGAAGAAAAAAAAACCTGACTGAAAAACCCGGTCGTTCAGTATATTCAGGTAGTCAGTTGACCTCATTTTTTGGGCACATAACGTTGCTGAACCTAGACCTGACCAACTGAAGCAACCCCACATCATAACACTAAGTTAAATCCAGGTGGATGTGCCGCAGAAGAAATGCTTTGGCAGTGTTGCACTGAAGCAGCGGCACATGACTGTAGATTCACCATTCAAGTAATAACAGCAGGCAACCTCCACGGTGGAATTATAAATGGGATCATTTGGTTCAGTCACCAAGTAGTGCAAGATGGGCTACCCCAGAGAGGGCCCTGAGGGCGAGAGCACATTGAACGCTATAAAGGCAATTACACAATTGTCAAATGATTGCTGACACCAGGTCAGGCTGCTGGTCAGCACCACGGTGGCTCTTAATCCACGCCGTGTGAGGAGGAGTAGAATGCTAATGTGAAGAAGGCAGCTAACGTCTGTGTGCTGAAGGATGTGGCTCTGTGTCATTAGCTGGGCCTACTATCTGTCAGAACCAGGACATGAGATGGTGCGTGATGGGCAGCTCTCATAACCTGGCCAACCCAGCCGCTTCAAACTGACACGACGTCACGTCTTCCTCCACTTCACCTCTTTTGGTCTCAGTGTCACGATCTTCTCTCACTTGAGAGCGAAACTCTGCACCGTTAGCCTGTTTGTGCTTCAATGAGTAAAAGCAAGGTGTTTAAGCGTCATCAAAGGAACTGTTGTGCTCCTAGGCAGCAAACTGTGGCTGGAATCAGCTTTGCTGCAGACATCTCCTCACAGCAACCTCATGCTGAACCCACATCTCGAATTTACACATTGACCACAGGTGAACCGGAACGCCTGCTGAACAAGTGTTCCCTCGTCCCTGGGAACCAGAACCCGTTTGAATTAACTCGTTGCTCACCGCTGGGTTTGATGCCCGTTGCCATGGATACAGGAGAAGAGCAAAGGCATTCGGAAGAACGGGGACAGCCGCTGCATCCCAACTCCATTCTCATTGATCACTTGTTGATGCAGGATGGGAAGGAACTGTTCATGCGTACAGCCTATTTAAACTGCATTGAATTGCTATAACTACATATTGTTGTGGGCGAACAAGCATTTGAAGACCCATTAATTTCAGTAAAAGCGTACACACACACTCTCAGACACATTGCATTTTTCAAACTGTATGCTGACTTGGCAGATAAGCTGTGGTTAGCAGGTATTTTACCTGTAGGACCACAGTGCATTGAGCAGTTCTGCAAGGCCTCACCTGCATTCATGTCCATCTTGTAGATGATTAAAAACAGATCTTGCAGTGACACTCAGGTGGATACGCAACTCCAACTGGTAACAATTTTTACTTATTTTATTCAAAATAAAGCATTACTGGCAGGTGAGTGCTTGAAACACCAGCACCAAATACCAGAGCCCAAACACAAACATTTAATACCAGTATGGAGTGTACACAACAAACACGCTGCCACGCGTTACAGGCACGGGGGTGTAAGTCCTTGGCCACATCTTCGCCCTCAGCATCACTGTTGCCTGGCTCTGCCATTTCTGGCTCGGCTGCGCCATTGCTGCTTTCACTAACAAACCAGGTAACTTGCAACTTAAACTCAGCAGTTTGGGCTTTTTGTTGCTGGCATTTCAGCCCTATTGTGACTCTTTTGTATTTAACCAGCAAAAATACTGGTATAGGCAACGTTATGCAATCAATTAGACTGTACGTAGATTTTTTATTACATAAATTTCCCCAGAGTATAAGCTGTACCAGCCTGCGGGGTGAAAAAATACGGCCCGACTTACAGTCTGGAAAGTACCTATATAACACAATTAAGACGTATTAATACGTTATAATGCACATAACAGAGACAAGAGCAACACATGCGGGTATTTACTCAACGTCCCTCTCGGTCCCACAGGTCATCACAAACCTGGCAGATTTACAGCATCCCTCTTCCATTAGAAGTGCTGCACTGAGACTCCTAATGGGACGCTTCTGTAGGTCAGCAGGGCTCAGCTGAGCTGCAGCGGATCGATGGGCCTCTTAACACCTCCCCTTGGCTGAATCGATCCAGTTCACGTTCCCTTCTCATGGGCCCAATGCCAAGGCTTCTCTTACGCCTCAGACCGGTGACGTTTCCCCCTGTGCCCAGAAACCAGAGGTAGCGGCAAACTTTATACCAGCGGGACTTCTTGTAGCTCAAGCGCAAAGAACGCGACAGCCACTTTTAACCAAGAGCACATAATTAAAATTATTGGGGCCCTCGCAGAGGTACAAGCAGACGTATAAATTAAATATTTTTTTGCCAGCGATGAAGGATGTTGATGTATTACAGGTCCCCTGCTGGAGCCTCGCAACCCAGAACCGATTAAAAAAACCTCATTGTGGTTGTTTTTCTGCAGGTACCAATAATCAATCGTACGCCTCTGTATTTCTGGAGGAACAAATAAAAAACAGTGCCTTTGAAGTATTTACTCCAGCTTTAACAAATGAATCAGTTGAGTTTCTATGCTTTGTGGAATTGTTTCAGATATGCAGTCCTCTGCAGGGGGGGCAAGTACAGGTAGGTAGGAAACCAAAAGCCAACCGGTGACCCACTGAAATGTGCCAGTGTTGCTCATCGGTTGGGTGCAGCCTGGAAAGATGTTCGCTGTCGTACACCCGCTGTAATGACAATAGGTGAGATACAGGACAGGTGATGGATCACAGACCTTTCAGACATCACCGATGATGGAGGGCATGACATTGGTCGTAAAGTCAGACTGATGGTTTGCCAAACTTGGGCCTACAACGCTTCCACGCTCATTTCGGAATTGCAGAAAACATTTCCAGTTGGGGGGCAAACCTAAAAACCGCTTAACTTTTGCTTCCACTGAAGCGTTCACCTTAAAAAGTGGTAAGAACGGTCTTCCAGCAAATCCAAAATTTAAACCAAGTAGTAAATATTTCTGACATTGTACCACGGTGGTCTCTAAGTGTGAATTATTAGAGAACACAAACGTACCTTCTGTTTTTTCACACCCACGGGAAAGAAAATGTGTGAGGACAACTCAACAAATGAGCAGGGAAGAATTTCAAAAGCGCAGTGACAAATGATTCTTCCGGGGCCCAAATTTGTTGTCTGCAAGAATTAAATGTCAGACGGGTGAGGAATGAACAATTAGCAACGTTCGCCGAGCGCCGGAGCACAACGCGAGAAGCGGGTAAAGTGGTGCGGCTGCCGGGAACGCCGACTTTTGCGGGCAACAAAGTCGGAATGGGTCGGGTGGAGTGGAGCTGCAAATGGATGTCAAAAATGAGGGAGGGGTCACCTCCAAAGATTGGGGGTTTTCAGGCTGCGTTTCCCTGAGACACAGATGAGGAACAAGGGGCGCTGAAGGTCTGGGCACTGCCACTAAGAGGACCATGGGGCTGAGATGGGACCGATCTCCCAAAAAGACCACCTTGTGTTTTTTTTACTTTTTATTCTCCCGTTGAGTAACAAAACAGATGCCTCCTCTTTGTCACTCCCTCCTGCAAAGCAGAGTGAGGAGACACGCAAGATGTGTGGCAAACATTTGCATGTTAAGTTAAATAAGCAGACGGTGGGGACTCACATCTCAGTGTGCCACTGTTTGTGGGGGGGTGGATGTTGAAGTCAAACAAAGGATGGATGGTTGGATGCTGGCTTCATTTCGGCAGCTGCTAACAACTCGCACGGGGACATGGGGGGCAGGTGGCAGATGTAGAAGTCGAAGGTGGACCCTAAACCCTTGTGCCCATGAAGAAAGATGGGTGATCGATTAGCGGGCGGACCGGCTGCCATGCCCTGCTGCAGCAGGGCAGAGCCGCAGAGCCACAAAGCTGTAGAGCCGCGAACAGAGAGAGACGGTGTGAGGCTGCATGAAGACGCCTGAGAACAAACACCCTGTCGACCGCACTCATGCAGTCCGCCACCTCTGAGATACGGCTGTGCGCTGCCCAAAAGCTGCCACGCACCCTGACTCCGTACAAAAATGACGCATTCACCTTAGCCATGTCTCGCAGCTCGGGGGACGATCTGACCTGCGTCATCGTAGTCTTATGACCTCTGAGCTGCGTAATTACCTGTCGAATTTGTCCCCAAGGTATATTTTGGATATCTTGGATTCCCGAGATTCTTTTCCTGAAAAAAACCCCACTTTTTCAGAAACAACACCATTTCCTTATTAAGATTTAAAACGCTCTTTTGCATCAGTGGAATTATGCAGTTATTTACAAACTGACTACAATCTGGCAACTTGCTTCCGCTTCTGTTTCACACTTGCCGTGAGTATGGAGCCCAGTCTTTCTCTCTTACTCGCAGTTCATTGTGGGTGCCGCACATAAAGCAGATAAAAATACGGAAGCTCATCAAAATGTGCACGTTCACGCCGGCACCAGCAGACAGGACAGCAGGCGGGAAGAGTGACCCCACCCCCCACGGTGCAGCGCCGCAGCCTGTCGGAGTCCCGGCGGCTCTCGGACCCATCGGAAGACGGAGCCAAGATGAGCCTTGATCACCCTCCTGTCCCTGGTGATTTAGAAAAAAAGGTGCAAAATAATGAGTCTTGCTGCCCGCTGCCATGGAGACGAAGTGGATCCCGATGTAGTGGGAGCTAAGGCTTCCCTTCTGAGCAGCACGCTCCAGCCCAGCCCTTTCTCAACACTGTAATTTATGAGAGATGCAGGAGGCATAAAGACACTTTTTACTTCTTTAGACGTCACAAATCAGCAAAGTCGCACCACTCCATCCATACCTGCACCTGACGGCAGCAACACGCCGACATTGCGGTCTGCCGCACTGCAATCGCTCCTTCCACACTACGTGAGGCTGTTACTACAGATCAGATGCGTTCACATTACAGCGTTGTTCCAGCCAGGAAACACTGCTGGACGCCAGCCCGGTTCCTACACGGCCTACCATCTGCACTTGGCAGAACCGCTTCACAACTCAAGCAGGGCCCATATGAGCGACCATTAAGGCGGTGGCAATCGGCACATTGGCGCACAAAAGGAGGAAACAGGAGGACTGTCAATAACTGCACTTTCGACAGCACACTAGTCAGTCCAGGCGGCACATTTCGCCGTTGTTACTGCTCCCATTTACGCTTTCTGGTGACACACAGGCAGGTTGTGCTGCCCTTAAACCACGTTGAGCGAAACCTAGGTTTTGTGAAGCTGGTAAGTGGAGGCGTAACAAAAAAAGGAATTTCTCCCTCGTCGGCTGCGGTCAGGAGGCGCAAACGCCGCAGCTGTCGGGGCCCCGAGTCAAACGGTCGTCTCGGTGTTGAGGGCCGTGTGTCCCAGTAATTGTTGCCCGTGTGGTGCCATCGTCTTTAACTCCGCAGAGCTCCAGTGCTTGGAGGTGCTGGCGGCGGCGCCACCTCTGTTAACCGCGTTCCCCCCGTGAAGATCTCAGCCTTTCCATCTGCTCTCTGCATGTAAACTTGATAAAAACCCTGGAAAAACCGCCGATTACCCTGGTGACGGCCTTGCAACCAGAAGATTGTAGGATCAAACGCAAAGAAGGACTCGGGTGACGTGCCCCTCACCTGCATTACTCCAAGAAGAGGGGGTAAATGTATGAATAACTTTTTATAAATGTGGATTTATGCACGCTTCAGTTTCTTTCCCGCAGACCAGAGTTTTAAAAATAGAGCTCAGGCTGAAAGTCTCCGGCTCCTTTATTACCGGTGAAAGAACCCCAACTGTACGAGAAATATGAATAAATAAAGTTATTGCACCATTACTGGACTCCAAGACAAGTCCTTGCACTCTTGGAATGGAACTGCACTTTGCAAATAAAATGATCTCTTCTTAGCAATAAATAACACATATTCAAGAGCATAAAGGAGGATGATCCGCACGGCAGCCTCTCGGCAAAAGCGCAAACCCAGCGCTAAGCACCCGGTGACTTCTAGGCAGAAAGCAGGGGAGCTCTAATCTGTGGCGATGGGGTAGCGTGCAAAATGGGCGTTAATGGACGCAGTAAGAAGCGACACGAGAGCCGACTTGGCCACGGTGATGCTCATTTGCCTGCTGGTTGCTAGTTTTAGAGACGCGGGTCAAAATTAATCGGGGTCTTAAGGAAAGTGGACACCGCAGCAGGCCATATCCAACAGAAGGTTTGAGTTCTTGTCATAGAAGGCTGTTTTTGGCATCAAAAAAGTGTTTTTTAGCAATTATAAAATTAGTTTGATGACGTTCACCCGGGGGTTGAGACTGTGCTCAGCCTCACGGCCCACGTGCTCTACAGGAGCTGCAGTTATTGATAATGGATGGATGGGTGGATGAATATTAGTCTATTAAAATTAGAGGCTTCAATTTCAAACTGTGGTTTCACAACTGTCAATACTCACCCCCTCCCTTCAGAGTCATCCCATTGAGTAAATCCCAGTTAGTGGAAATGGTGGCACCAAACCTGGCTGTGGTGTCGCTGTGTGTTTACTGTGTGATGGAAGGGATCCGATTCCATGGTCCGAGGCTACAAGAAAGAGAGAAAAAGACCCCCTAAGACCCCCTAATTGAACAAGCAAGAGTCCCGTGTGGTGCCAACCGGTGAAGGATGGGCAGACACTTTGGTGGACGCACTTTGCACTCCCAGCCCTCCCCCATGGACAGTGCCCCATACATCATGCAAAATTGGGTTTTGTTTCATTTGCATGGGAGCCATCTCGCTGTGGGACGTTTTAATTGACACCGTTTATTTAATCGATAACTGTCGGCTGGCTGCTGTTCTTTGGGAAGCCACTTTCATCCGTTTCGTGCATTCTGGAGGAGGGTCGCCTGGAATGAGCGCCTGTCACTGTGCCGAGATCCACGGCGAGGGCTTGACGTGACTGATGGACTTTTAAATGGGGAGCGACAGCCTGGCTGGGGGGCAGAAATGAGGATTTGTATGCAGAGAGCACAGTCAAGACAAACTTGTGCATTTGTTGCTCAGGAATGCGTTGGGTTGTATTAAAAAGCTTCACCAAACTCACTGGCACAGAAGCAAGGCAGTTTCAATTCAGCTCCCGCAGTCTGATGCATATAAATATTTAATGTCACACTGTTGTCTAAAGAAATGATATTAAACTGCTTTTTGTAATGGATACAGATTATGCTGTAGCGCAGGAAAACTAATGTGATTAAGATGTACTTCATAATATTGAGTGGAATTGCTGTAAATGAGGCCCAAAAATCCCAGCATCCAACACTGCATCACAAAAAATGAAGCTGTATATGCACTGCTGGTCATGCATGAAAACTACCATAAGTAAGGGGTGTGCTTGCAATTGTATGGTTACTGTCTGTAGCACAACAAGACCCCAGCGGACACCGAGGCCATCTGCAGCGGAGAAGCAGTCGTGCAGCGTAATGTTCAGACCCACTGACTGGTTGCTGGGGGACAACGGTACTGAATGCTGAGCTTGAGTCAGTAAACAGCATTTTGGCCCGAATTTTTAGTTCATGCCAGGTGACAAGCCAAACACTGCTATGAAGGTACAACCTGTAAATTTTGAAGATTAAAAAATGTTCCAAATTTTCTGTTTTAGGTGTTTCCTTTCCTTGCAATGCAAAAGTGACCAGCATTTCCACCCCGGGCCAACGGGTGGCAGTAAATATTTGTAGAGTACAGTTGTGAAGGGCAAAGTGAAGATCACAGTTCCAGCTCGGCCTCTTCTCATTTAAGACTGCTGGATGGCTAGAGGGGAAGCTATATGCCAGCCTCAGCTTTTGGGCCTGGTCCACTACTGTACGCAGGCTCTTTGGGGCGGAAAAGTGTCCGATGCTGAATAATAACCTGCAAGTTAATGAGTCCCGGCCTGCAGTATGCACAATGCTAAATGTATAAGTCAAAATCTCAAAACTCAGTCTTCAAAAGAACCTAGCAGGCACATCCTTGACACAGGGATGAGGGGAGGGTCTTTTTATGAATGGGGTAAAAAGAGTGTCTGGACCACTGTGTTTGGATGGATGGATGAATGGAAGGATGGTGGTCACAAAAGCAGCAGTGTGGTGTTGAACCACCAAGATGGCTGAAAATTGTCTTATGTTTTGGATCTTAATGTGTGCGGGTGAATTGTTCAAGCACTCTTTTGACCATCCATCCATCCATCCATCCATAGTGGTCCGAAGACTGTAATGATGCTCAGCACGAGGGCCTGTTTTCCTTACCCGTAAGTGTGTTAGCACTCAGCGGCTAAGGGCAGCCACGTGGATGACAAGTTTGTAGAGCGTCTACCCAGGCCTGTCTGATGCGGCCCACATACACGGCTGTGGAATGCCTTACGGTGGACGGTGGGTGAGTTGGTCCGGCGGTGAAAAGGAACAAATCGGCAGTTCAAGCTGCTCTGTGTCCTTTGTGCGAAAAGCTTGACACTGGAAGGTGAAATCTGGCAGGATGAGTGCTGCTCTTAGGTTGCTGTCATTGTTGTATGACAGAAAAACAGCAGTTCAGTGCTGTTTACAGGGGTTGGCAGCCACTCACTGATTTCATCATTTCAGCTCACACCGATCACACACTCAAGTGTATTTTTACCCAAAAACAGACTTAATTCAAGTTGCTCTGGCATGTACTGAGCTGCATTGTCTATTGCTTTCAGTACCTGCCATCCTGGTCAGGGACTGTTGAGCCCATTGAGCTGAAACACACATCTTTGGACTGCAGGAGGAAACCCACGCCAAAACAGTGATAACATGCGAGCTCCACTCAGAATGAGCAGGATTAGAACCCACACCTGCACAGCCCAGGTGCTGTGAGGCAGCAGTGCTACCTGAATTATATATTAGGTAAACAATGGGTGTTTTGTGTGCCTTTTCCATTGAATCCCATTAAATTTTTAAAATGGAGCATGAGCCAAACAAGCAGAACATAACACCTGCAGCCAAAAAAAACATTTCAAGAACTACTGCATAATCCAAGCATGTGCATTTGTGCTTTGCTTTCTTAAGGGGTACGAACATGCAGATAAGCTGAAACAGATGTTCTTCACAATTATCTCTAGACGCTCTCTTCCTGTCCCTGTTTAGCTGCTTCTTCTTTAACCTGCATTTTGCCATACGACTGACTCGGTGAGGCCTAAAGCCAAACCCAAAGACGTGCTGGAGAGCTAATCCCACTTCATTGCAGGCTCTGTAGGGGGCCTTGCCGCTTATATGGGGTTTGGAGACAGGAGATAAAGGGGGGAAATTATGATGTGGAACTTGAGCGGTGTCAGCGTCTAAAGGGCATTCATTTGAAGGGCGGCACCAGCAAACAGAGAGACTGCAGTGGCCTCCAGATCTCCAGTGGGAAAAACCCTCTATTTACAGACGGCGTCCAGTCTTGTGGCGTCATGGTGCTCGTGGGTTCCGTCCCACAGACACAACCACAAGCCTATGGGTGTCATTTTGTTCATCTACTGCCTCAAATGGATGAGAAGAGCAAGGCTGTGATTCTGACTAAGCGATGCCCAGACCCCCTGCCAGCCGGTCCTCCCGTTCCATTACCAAACCTTTGGCATTTTCCTCAAATTCAACCAGCCTTGGTCGGTGGAGATGCAATTGCTATGGTTACACCATCATGGTGCAGGAAGCCGTGTCGTGCATCAGGCCACAGAGCTTCATCTGCTCTAGCGCTGTCCAAACAGCCTTGGAACCAACATTCAAGGCAAGACACCAAATTGGAAATTAAAAGGCCAAGAATTAACCAGCTTCGGTCTTAAAAACCACATATGCCAATATGCAAATTGGGATTTGGGCAAGAATTGCATGGACGTTTGTATGAAAGAAAGTACATTTTTAAGAAAACTGCACAGCAGAGTATAGCAGCACAGTGCGAAGCTAAATAGATATAAAAATTTTCCAGATCACTGGAGTGCATTTGTGTCACTTGTCCATTTTCTAACATTTCTGTCTGCTGCAGTGAAAGAATTGCCCGTGTTTCCATGCCAAGTTGACAGGCGGCAGTAAACACATCAAAAGAATACAGATGGTCTCTGACTTACAATTTTTTGACTTTACGATGGTGCGATAGCGATACCCATTCAGTAAAAACTGTACTTCCCGGGCAAGTGATATGCGGTACGATGCTCTCTCGTGATGCTGGGCAGTGGCATCTCCCAGTCTGCCATGTGGCTGCTAGTGTAGACAACCGATACTCTACAGTGTTTTGTGTTGTGGGCATTTTTTTTATTTTTTTTTTTTTGTTTTATTGGATACCATGCCTACAAAACACCCATCTGTGTCTGTGTATTCTGAAAATAGTTTGAAAGCAAAAATCCCATAATGACTTTTAAGCTAGGCTAGGCTATGATGTTCGGTAGGTGTTATGGTGGGTTGGTGCAAGCGATCGCGAGACACTGCGGTAATAAGTTGAAGTTCTGTTAAACGCTGTTCCCAACAAAGAATGTTGCCATTAGCTGGGAGTTAGGGCTAAACATTAGCCATTGTCGGTAAACAAAAACAGAAGATGCCAAAATTCAAAATAAACAAAACACTAGGTCTTAGCAAGACAGTGGTTGCAGGAGAGTTTGCAAGGGGAAGCGGAAACTGAGCACCGACAGGAAGTCGGGGCTGGAACTAAATCCCGTCCACAATTGGTTCCTTCTCTGATCAGTCAACCAATCAGTGCTCTACGGGGGCAGACAGACCGCCTACGTTCCGTTGCTGAAGTGGCCACAGGCGGCGTGTGATGATTTTCGTACATTCATTACTCAGTAGCTCAGTACCAAAAGAAAATGCAGCCTAAGCCTATTTGTGAAATAAGAGGAGAAAATGAAGTACAAATTTTGTTTAACTGCACATTCATACAATACTCAGTTACTGAGTAATAAATTTATGTGAATGTTCAGTGCCTTTTAAATCACCCAGTTATTCCAAATCATTTTAAATTTGTTTTAATTTTATTGTACTCACGTTTATAAAAATGTGCATGTATTTTAACTAAATCACAGCTTTGTCTGAGACATTTACAGAGAATAACCTGTAGATAAATAAGTTTGTTTTTACTATTATTAATGTTTTAGTTGTGTAGATATTTAAGCTTAACTTGACCAAAATCAAATGAATATGGCAGATGCTTATGGGGTGTTTTGGTCGACTGTTAGGACTGATTAGGGGGTTGGAGAAAATGCTGTTCTTCTGCAGTTTTAAATAAATGTAAAACATTTTTGAAGTCTGACATTTATTTATCATACCTTTGTCCAAGGTTTTTACAGGACCCTACCAGCAAATACGGTAAATCGAGGGACACCTGTGTCACCAAGCATTTTTTTACTGTGAATCTGTGGTGAAAATGACTTTGGATTTCTCAAAAAAATAAGGTTTAGACCCAGCAACACGTGAAGTGGTTTCCAGCAGGTTACTGCTCTGCACTTGGCAGATGCTAAGGAGCTGAGAAAGAAGCAGAAGTTCTGAAGGCTTCGCCGAGCTCCTCTTCCTCCTATGAGGGAGGGGGGTTATGAAACGGTGTCTCTGCCTGGGAATGGGAGACGCTTATGTAACATTAACAAGGTGATGTGGTGTTTCAGCACACTGAGGTTGCTGGTTCAGCTCCCTTTGAGTAAGGAGCTTGACCTAAAAACTCTTAAAAAGCCTAAAATGCTTGCATAAATTTATTATTGCAATGTAAAGAAGTGAGGCGTGAAATAACAGTCGTATAATTGAATGCATAATTATACAGTCTGCACCCTACAGAAGGCAGAATGAAGTGAATGTCTGGGTTAGCAGGTAGGGAAGAGGTTGATGCTTCTTCTACTGGAAGGACACAGGTTTGAATCCCACTTCCTACTGTATTGTCCTTAAAAGGTAAAATTGCTCCAGTAAAAATCACTCAGCTATAAAAATGGGTAAATCACTATAATTAGCTTCACGCTGAAGGTCGCTATGGAGAAAAGCATCAGTTAAATAAATAAATGCAACACAGAGTAAACCAACACGGGTTGATCACCCTCCAAAAAGGAGGTGCAGACAAACCCACAGCCTTCTGCTGCCCTGAGGAGAAGCTCCGCAGGTGTGATGGCCTCCGAGTGCTCAGCTGCCACCACCTCCTGCCACAGAACTCTACAGCTCACCACCAGCAACGCCACTGTGCTCCTGAATGAGGCTGGACCCAGATACCACGGATCTACAGGAGAGAGGGACAGGAGAACTTAGCACCCCCACCTGGTCAGGCATCTGGAAACTGGAATTCTGTAAAAAATGGGAAAAAAAAATTAAAAAGCTCTTACACCCAAACAAAGATGCAGACGCCTCAAACTATGCATGTGTGCAAGAATCATTCACACTGAGCTTCAGTTCAACTGAAGTTATATCTGGGCACAACGTTAGAAAACTGCTGTTCTACAGTGTGCTTGTCTGATGACCCAAAGAAAATAAAACATTTCTAGGCACGAAAAGCAATCTGCTACGTTTGGGAACTGAAACGCATGTGGGCTGTTCCCTGGACACAAACATCTTATTGCTGACGTCTGTTTTTCCTGATGGCCCTCAGTAACCGATGATTGTAAAATTCAGTCTTTCCGAGCTTGTAAATAAGAATATAAAAAGAAGAAGAAGAATCGTCCTGGTTTAGGCCACTGACTGACTGAAGCCTTAAAAATAACAGCACTGCCAATGCTGACGGCAACAAGATGGGGTTTAGTGAACCTTGGACAAAGCCTGATGGTGGCTTCTTACCAACAGAAGTTCTCCTGCTGACAGGAGAGTTGAGGTCCACCAGTGTGATGGAGGAAGAGGGAAAGCGATGTTCTGGAATAAGTGTGGCCCTGCCCACTTGCACACAACAGGCAGTTTGCTAACCCACACACACACACACACACACACACACACACACACACACACACACACACACACACACACAGTCATTCCACAGGCAGAAAAAGAAAGTGAAACTAAAGCAGGTATTTTAGATACAACATTATATTCCACACCACAAGCTGATTCCACCCTTAGAAAATAGCAAATATTTGTTGAATTATTCGTTTGAATTGGATGTTTGTAGATGTCCAAAAGACAGCCCTGTTCAGCAGTTCCAAGCAGGCACTCATCTGTCTCCCAGCAAAGCGTGTCAACCACCTTTCCGGAACGCTGACGATGCCGCTGAACATCCAACAGCGAATCGCTCAGATTTTGTTCTTGGAGGAAAAAGCATTTAGTTTTTGTGCCTTGGTTGCAAATCGCGTCCCGCTGCTGGGAGGGAGCGCCGACCCCAGTCTGTTCGCAGATCTGGAATTCATGTCATGCCCACGTGGCTTCTGTCACGTCAGAGCTGCAGACAGACCAGGTCAAACAGGGAGGGACAGCTCTCAAGAGCGCGTCCTCCACTTGGCCACATTTCCATCCTTTTTTCAGCAGTGATGTTCTCACTCCTCATGCTGTGCTGCTTAAAGGTGCAATAGACTTTACCCTGCAACGCACTTGGTCCCAGCCACTGCATCTCAACAACCCTGCCAGGTGTCTAAAATATTAAACCTTTTTCACACAAGCACAGTCCCACATCACAGAATTGTGGGGCAAGATTCCCACACACATCATTGTTGAGCAGTTCAAAGTGCCTGCTGTCCAAGATCTCCCAAAGGACGGCAAGAGGTTGGTGGATCGATTGGACATAAATGATTCTCGCAAATGAATAGGAGCACAGAAAAAAAAGCATCGCCCCTTAAAGAATTTTTCAGCAAATCTCATGCTCCTGCTCTGTTTAAATCCTCAGGTCTTTTTCTGACAGGTAAATAAATACAACATGGCTGGGATTTGGTAGGAAAAGCTGGTCCACGGAGGTCATCCCAGCCCCAGGGTCCTACTGTGGACATGGCACCTGAACGATGGAGACAACATCAGGATTCTGGAGGTCGGGCACTGACAAGCTGTAACTTTGGTCTCCGCACCTCCTTCTGGCAAAGAGTGCATTTTTGGCCATGACACAGACCAGCGGAGTAGCATTTGTGGATCGAAGATACAACCAGTTGGGAGCAGATTCAGGTAAGTGTTTGCATGCAGAGTCAGATTTGTAGTTTGAGCTATGGTGCAAAGTGTGTGGGCGAGAAAGAGAAAGAGGATGGCAGACGCGCGGGATGAAAACAAGCACTGGGAGAACCTGGGGCAATCCAGTCCACCCAAATTGGCCGTCTTTCCTTCACACATACATGGCTACGTCAGCCAAAGAGGTCCTGGGGCCTGGCTGCATTGGGACTGCAGATGAGATACCAGGAGCTGAAGAAGGAACCGGCACTTTTCAGAAGGAGTTTAAAATCAGTTGAAGTCCAGGGCTGTCAAATTCAACCCCAATTTCGTCACAAATTCTGTACAGGAAAGCTACAATGAAGATAGTCAATCAATTTATTTCCAAGCATGAGAAAAGTTCATGGGAAATGGAACATATCTAAAAAAAAATGATTTGAATTCAGCGGCTCCAGACAATTGTTCTGTACCCAGAGAATCCAACAAGAACAAATTTCGCAATCTGTAGGCCGGGAGCATCTTTTGATTTTATAAAGTAGTGAATAGATGGTATTCAGAGCTGTTATGAAAAGGGACAGCAGATACTGTGACAACATTAATTATTCTTTTTAATGAAGAAAGAATGGAACAAACTGCGTCTGCAACGGTTCTGACGCCGTAAGCCTACTGGGGCTCTGCTATGCAAACTGGACTGGTCCACAAATACGGATGCACTTTACAAAAAGGGTCTAAGTCGCCTTCACCTGCTAAGGCGACTGAGGTCCTTTGGGGTTAACAGGACTCTTTTAAGGACCTTCTACGACACTGTGGTAGCATCTGCTATCCTTTATGCTGTGGTCTGCTGGTGTGGTGGAATTGCAGAGAGGGATAGGGGGAAACTAAACAGACTGGTCAAGAGGGCCAGTTCTGTCCTGGGCTGTTCGCTGAAGTCCATCGAGCAGGCTGGGGAGGAGAGGATGTTGTCCAAGCTGACAACCATCATGGACAACACCTCCCACCCCCTACATGAGACTGTATGAGGACTGAGCAACTCGTTCAGCAGTAGACTCTTACATCTACAGTGTAGGAAGGAGCGCTACCGCAGGTCATTCTTACCAGCAGCTGTCAGACTTCACAATGCAGTTTAACTCGGTTAATTTATTTTTTCATTTTTTGATTGACATATCAACTGTTTTTAATTTCTGTTACTCATTTACAGCTTGCTTGTACACTGCATATCTCTGTATCTCATCTGGATCATCCACACCTCCTCACATTTGTGTACATATCTCTGTAGATCTTGTAAATTTTTTTGTTTGCGTATGTATATAGGGTTATTTTGTGTATATGGATTATTAACTTACTTGTTTTTCTTACTAACTTACTTGTTCTTCTCCTATATTCCCTTTGTTATAAGAGCTCTGTAACAACTAAATTTCTCATTTGTGGGATAATAAAGGTTTATTCTATTCTATTCTATTCTACATCTGGGGCTGCAATGATGTGTTGGTTAAGGAGAGCACGAAGGTTGCAGGTTCTACCTCCATATGCATGTCTTTTACACCCCGGATTGAGATTTGCTCCAGAAAAAAACTGGCATATTACAGTGTCTTTGGCCAAAAAGCATCTGCTAAACAGCAAATTGAAATAATAACAATAATAAAGGAAGCAGTTGATGGCAGACAGTGAGCAGCCCTCATCACAAGGCAATAACAAAACTGCAGGGCTCTGGGAACCAAATTTTGCCTCCCGCTGTCATTTCTGTGAACTGTCGTCCAAACAAGGGCACGTTTTCAAAAGAGCAGAACACGTTTGTTCTACCTCACACATACATACACAAAATATAAAAGCAGACATGGATTTCTGTGGTTATAAAAAGACTTCGGAGGATGAATGGAAGCAGCTGTGTGTGGAAAAGTCTGCAGACATGGTATGGAGCTGAAAGGAAAGGGGGACTGTTGTACAAAGCAGCCTCAGACGAGTCGGCCTTTAAGCATTTATTACTCACCTTCCTAAAAATATATAAACAGAACTTAGAGCGACTTCACCCAGATATTAGCCTCTGTTAGCTTGAACAGTGTGATCACAAGGGATGAACGTGCAAAAGCGGCGGAGAAGGCCATCTGCTGGTTCAGCACCACCTCTCATAACTATACAGACACTAGGGGGTGTAGTGGACAAGAACCTATAACCCAAAGTCTCCCGGTTCATTTCCAGCAAGTTCTCTGCTGCGGGAGCCCTAACCTGAACGGCACCAGCAGCACGTTGAGCTGTGAAAATGAAAACATTTTCAAATTAAAACTTTACTTCAGCACTTTTCCCTCACAGGGACCAGGATGAAGAAGCACAACTTATGAGCAGTTCTCTTGTTTCCTTTACAGCCCTGCGCATCCTGCTGATTTGCACAAGAGGACTTGGATCAGCACCAGCAGGCCTGCTGCCCATCTGTAATATATATTGCCTTTGAAAAGTATTGTGTGTCTTGTTTGCATTTGTTCCTGCTGAGTACCCATACCTTCTGATCTGTAACAAAGTGCTTGTGTTCTGTACAGGAATCCCTTAATATGTGAAACTAATTTGTCCCAGAAAACAAATGAGATAAAATTTTGGATAGTGAGTGCCTATTCCATATTTTTATTGCGGATAACTTTGGGATAAAAATTTGGTATAGCAAAAGTATATGTTCAGATACCAATATGTAGATAATAATTTTGGAAGAGCCATTATCACAAAATTTTGAATAAAGAGAGTACAGAAAGCGAGGAATTTCTGTATGTGACACCACCTATGTTCCAAAAACCCATCACGACATCCTAACCACAAGTGGAGAAACACCGAGTAGTCTGCTGGTCTAGTGTGATTGCGGGGGATCTGCTGTGGCTTTGTGTCCAAATCTCACTGCTAAATGTCCACTGCAGTACCTTACCTGTACTGTACCTTTCTTAAAACATGTTTTCACTTTACCATTATGGGTTACTGAGCGTAGACTGATGGGCAAAAACAGCAAATTTATCCATTGAAAATGAAATCTACAACAAAATAAAGTGTGAGGAAGTGAAGGGGTCTGAATACTTTCTGAATCCACTGTAAATCTCAAACACTGTGAAGCTAAAATTGCCCCCTGTCACACTGTCTGGCATTTCTGTACACAGTGCAGTACTAATAACAGTGCTAAATGGTCCTGGAGAGTCCAATTTTATTTGCCAAGCGCTTTGTTTTCATGTCACCAGGAACTTCGTACACCCGCTGTTATTGTGCATGAGCATTCACACTGGGCGCATTTTCAACACCCCCACTTGGAGAGCGACATCAAGGGTAGCGTGTGGGAGGTGCAGGAGGACAGTCCTCCTGGTGTCTGCTTCACAAGGGCACCTTGTGATTGTAGGTGGGGTGATGGCAAGGGGGTTTTCAACATAGACAGAGGAGATGGTGACAGATTTGATGCCTTCTACTAAGCTTTGCTCCTGGTGCAGAGAAAGGGACTTTTATGGCTTCCTGCTGTTTCCTTCATAAGTAGGCACCCCCATGACTGTGCTGCATGAATATCAGCCTGTTTCATTAATTTATTTGGCCTGAACATGATTTGATGCTGTTATGATGTCTGTATGCGAGAGGTGTGATCCCTTTTCACACCCCCTGTGTGGCAGACAGGACCCCAGGTCACAGCCCCATGTCTAGGACCAATAGCTGCACACAGGGAATGCTCACTAAAGAGAAGCAGCACCTGGAAAAGTAGAAGGTGGACCTTGGAACTGCTTAAGGTCTCAAAGCTGTCACCGGGAACACGGATGATGAAACTGATTGTAGTTTGGCCACGTCAGCTGGTTCCCCTTGAGAAGATGGTACTGCTTGAACAGCTCAGAGGAAAGTCAAAAAATGACCAACAGTCTTTTAGAGGGACCCAGTCACAGTGATGAAGGACGCACCCCTTTCAAGTCTGAGGACACAAGCGGAGGGCAGAACTTTCTGGAAGTAACCTGCTTATATGGGTGGCAAGTTGACATCGATTCAAGGGCACTTAACAAGAACAACAACAAAGCACAGAACTCCCTGCACCTAGAAAAGACCATGCAGATCAATGAACACACTGGAGGCACAATTTCACAAAATATGCATGAACAAAAAACAATCACTGCATCATAGGAACCATGACCTCCAACTGTCTGTAGACCAGGGCCACATTCATACTCCATGGCAGAAGGTCCTTCTTCTAACACATCTCATCACCAAGAAAGGTGAAAGCGGTATAATTTGCCACAGATTCCTCAACATTAAGCAACGACCAAAAAAAATCCATTTAGAGTGACAAGACAACCAGCCTGTGAAGACGTTTCGGGAGGATGACACTCCAGCTGTGGCGTTTCTATCAAAGATGTGAAATTTACATTTAGATATCGGGCAGGTCGGACATCAAGAAACTGCTTTACTGGGTGATCGTGACCAGATGGTCATAATCTGAGAGACGGTGGCAAGAGGAGCACTTTTCATAAGTCAACGTCATTCGCGCTGGCTTTATGAGATGCTTCTAAAAGCTGAACATGGGTCTGCATGGCTCTTTTATACAGAAAATTGTGAGCAATCATTCAAACAAGGTTTTTAATTATTTCAGCAGTTGCACGCTTGGAAAAAAATGCCATAACCATGTGGCTGAAAGTTTGTTTGGCAGTTCTACAGCTGCTGAATAATTCACTTTAAAAGTAATGCAGCGGAGTGGCAGTTTATGTGCATCACGAAACGTTTATCATTACGTCTTGTCGCACTTAATCCCTTCTGCTCCTCGCTCACACCAATTAACTTTGAGGTAGGACTTCCAGGTGATAGCGCCCTCTAGTGCCCTCCCTTTGGAAGTCACCTCAACGGCTCAACCAAGTGCAGGCCACGTTTCCAAGTCACACGCTTGATGTTTCCCAAAACTTTGGGGAGTGAGTCCTCACATTTTTTTCTCTCTCTTTATGGAAGGTGATGCATCTAAGCAGCAAGGAAGCGAAGGGAGGAGGGGTAGCAAATTCCGCTAAAGAAACAAATCTGAGTGACGTTCTTAAATTTTTATGAGATTTTTTTTCCTTTTTTGAAGCAACTGCTCTGCAGGAGATGTTTGTTTGCGCTGAATGCGAAGAACCTGATACAGAAAACAGATCTTTGAACAATGCTTAGTATAAATATGCATCAATGTTTCTTTTCTAGAAACAAACAGTTTAGTTTGAGGAACAATTTAAGTTTTCAGCAGTAAGACTAGTAGATAACTGTGTTTTTTTTGGAATCAGATTTGTTCTTCGAATTCAACCCCACATTCCTTGTACTCCTGAAGGCCCTCTTTTCCCCAGAGACCAAATCTGTGGATGATGCCATCTGTGCAGGACACCACAGTGAGCTGCCTTCTGCTCAGGATGGGAGCAGCACAGTATCTTCAGCTATGATGTAGCTCTGATTTTGGGGCTCATGAAGCATCATAAAACCTTGTTCATTACTCATGTCTTCTTAAAAAGTAAACAACATTGCAGAAGTTCCAACCATCATCCATGCGGTGTCAACATACTGCATATATGCACTGCATGGTCAAAAGTATGTGGACACCTGAGCATCAGCCCCATATGTGCTTGTTGAATCTCCCATTCCATACCCATGGGGATTAATATGAAGCCCCCCCCCCCCCCTTTGCTGCTATGACAGCCTCCATTCTTCTGGGAAGGCTATCCACCAGATTTTAGAGTGTAGCTGTGGGAATTTATACCCATTCAGTCACAAGAGCCTCAGTGAGATCAGGCAAGAAGGCCTGGCTCATAGTCAGTGTTCCAGTTCATCCCAAAGGTGTTCAGTGGGGTTGAGGTCAGGGCTCTATGCAGCCACTCAAGTTCTTCCACACCAACCTGGGCAAAACATGTGTTTATGGAGCTTGCTTAGTGCATAGGGGGGCACAGTCATGCTGGAGCGGGAAAGGAGCTTCTTCCCCAAACCATGGCCACAAAACTGGAAGCACACAATTGTCTCGAATGTGTTTGTATGGTGCATGGATGCAGCTGAAACAGCTCAGCCATTAGAGGGGGGTCCACACACTTTTGGCCATATAGTGTATGGCATCACAGGGGGCAATATGTTGAAGCAAATGTGATGCATGCCCAAATAAACTGTATATAAACCCATGCAGAATTATTCCTAATGTTCTTGGTCCACTGCCAAACAAGTTTTTCAGCTGCTGGTCCAAATTGTCATGTTCTTTACACCCACCAACAGTAGCTGCCTTGACACATCTGAGAGCCCAGGCATGCAGAATCAGGACACACACACACACACACACACACACACACACACACACACACTTGGCGGTGACAAAACCAATTGGTCATCTGCTAAATCATTTCAGGAGCAAACCAACTCCGCAACCGCCCTCTGGTGATGCAAACCTGCCCTTCCTGAAGCAAGCAGGTGACTGGCTGTGATCTGGTGCGGAGTCAGGAAGCGTTGCGCAGGAACGGAAACACCAGGGTCTCTGCTGGGCCCATGCGGTGGCATCACTGAGCTGCACTTCAGCAGCCCAACCACCTGACCATGACCAAATGTGCCCAAGGTCACTCGCAAAGGCAGCAAGTTCCTAAGAACTTTCCTTTGACACACACATTCCAGAATGACCACTTTGTGAAATCACCAGGCTTCCTTATTAACACTGTGAGGCCACTGGGCTGACGTATTTAATATGCTTTTGTTCTATTAGGTTTAATATTTAAAAATTGTCATACTTACTGAAACAAATGGTGTTCAAACCACTATTTGCAAAATATTTAGTGAAATTGTCTGGTTAAACCAGATATTCCACCTATAAATACAGCATATGGGTGACAACACGCACCCTGCTCGTTCTACGCATCTGGGTAACTTTTGTTAAACCTTTTATACGATTTTAAAGACAGTTCCAGCTGTTTAATAACATTATTACTCACTCGTGTGACACACTGCTCGAACTGATCCCGGGTCAGTTGCTCTGTTCTTGCCTTTCTTATTTCCGCTATCGCAAACGGTCGCAAACTGTCGCGAACGCGAGGCGGCGTTTTACGGCTGCCGCGAAAGGACACAGCACGTGTGTTTTTCTCGCATTTGTGGCATAGTTGAGTTGGTAAGTATTAATCTGATAATAAGTCTCTGTTTTCATTTACTAGAAGTATTTATACCTCGATTTTTTAAGATTAATAAACAAGGAAACGCGCGTTTTAAGTGAGGAAATCGGCTGTAATACCAATGAATTCCTGTGGTTGTCTTGAAAGAAATGGCATGTTGGCTGTTTCTGCGCTAACAGAATATCAGTAGCAGGTGGAAAGTTATTATATAGAGTCGAATAATGCTATAATGGTGTAATAAACGTGCGACAGAATTAGTGAACTATTGTTATTTACATGTATACTGCGCAGCACACAGTATGTAGCTACCATAAAGATTAGAAAGTGTGAAGAGCTGCGCAACCAAAGTATGGAGGTCCTTTAACCAAACATGAATCTTCGGTGGCTGATTCCAGTTCTAGGAAACTTACAGGGTTAGATAATTGACTTTACGGTGGTTTACCCATTTGTCCAGCAAGGTATTCTTACTATATCGGTTTAGAATAAACAGCTTTATTAAGGGAGTAGCAGCAGGTATTCAAACTGGCAACCTTCTGATTATACAGTGGCAGTTGTAACCACTGTGCTGCTTGCATACTGGTGGTGTCTTGCTTGCATCTCATTTGTATTTTGTGTTGCTTTTTCTTCAGCTGTTTTAAAAGAATGGCGAAGAGTCTGCGGAGCAAGTGGAAGAGGAAGATGCGGGCAGAAAAGAGGAAGAAAAATGCTCCGAAAGAATTGGCACGGTTGAAGACCACCTTGAGCCTGTCTGCAGATGGGAAAGGAGAGATCACCATGAAGGATGTGGAAGAGGTTGCCACAGTGGTGTCAGTGGACCAGCTGAAATCCAAGAAAGTGGATGTGGAAATGGAGGGCGATGATGGTGAGTTTTTTAATGATCAGTGTAATTTAAAATACTAGCAGCTCACCAGTTATGGTTTCACTGCAAGTCCTGAAGGCTGTGACTGTCTTCTGAGAGTATCACCACCTTAAGCATCCTAAGCAATTCCACTTTTCCACCCACAGACACCAGTGCAAAGATGGAAATGGACAGCAAGCGGCATAAGAAGACACAGCTGGATGAGCATGGACAGTACCCGTCATGGATGAACCAGCGGCAGGCCAAGAAACTGAGAGACAAACGCAACGCAAAGAAGGGAAAGCCCAAAAAAAAAAAGGGCATTGCCTGGTGAACTGACCTCCAGGTCACTATTCAAACAAACAGAACTGTAAAATACTGGAGTACGTTCATGTTTGCTTTATCAGTTAATCACACTGCCTTCACATTTTAACATGTAACAATGATAAAGAAAAATTTTCTTTTATTTTCTGGCTATAAATACTTAAAATATATACGCGTATTACTAGCTTTTTTCATATTAAAAACATTAGCATTGGATTTGAAGGCATTCTTAAGCCACCAAAAATAAATTAAAAGCTTTCTGGAATTTTAAGAAACCACCAGGCAAGTGCACAAACATATATCCAGCTACAGTCTCTCCTCGATTTCCTGGATTTTGGATTTTACAGAAAGCTACAATAATATTCCAGAAAAATAATAAATATTGAAAAACCTAAGTGCAATATTACAGTACATAAATATTTAAATTTTAAACTTTATTGGAGAAAATAATGCATAAAATAACGAGGGCAGCACCGTGCCGGCAAGTCTCTTTGTAGTGCCGTTTTGATCGAGTTGTATCAATGCCTTATTCTCCGCTTTTTGCATAAAATTCACTCCACTGAATATATGTTGCGGTTACATGAGTAATATTTTAAGATGCATTATGTGTTTTATTTCACATTATTTAGGTAAAAATATGGATCATAGAGTGTTGTAGTAAAACATTACTCTGAAATAATGCTTTTGATTTTTGGTACTCTTACCACATGCAGATATCTCCTCCCCATATACTCCAGAAAATTGAGAATAGATTATTAGCAAGTGACACATTATAGTTCACATACATTCTCAGAGGTAGAGTTTGATTTTCTCTTCCAGTTAAGTAAAAACAAAACAGATTTGAGGCTTTGGTTTTAGGAGTCCCCGGGTGATGTGAGCATTATTAATGGACATGGGACTGGTGGATCACCTGCACAAAGCAGGCTGGGAAATAGCCGAATCGCCCATGGCAATATCCTTTCCACCACGCCTCATCCGCCATCTCGATGCTTGTAATGATGTCTTTCACGTTGAAGGAGATCTCGTCTTCTTCTTCTGCACGGATGTGGGTGGGGGGAGTGGACACAGGAGAGTTAATGTCTGCTCATATTGAGGACAGTGGCACATTCCAAGATGTGAGGGTCCTGGAGGACTCCATACAAAACACAAAAGCCTGAGTTTGTTTGGGTATTCAGACAAACAGTGAAAAATATCCACTGTCAGATCCACGCTGTGTTTGTGATCGGTGCGGGTGGCTCTGGCTAGTGGTACGTACCTCCCCTGTAGGCGTACATGGCGACTGCTGATGTTTGCCGGGTCAGATATTCATACTCACTTTCATTCTCTGTACAGGACAAAAGATGGACACCTAGAGACCAAATACTCTTAAAGTGCAACACTGATTTATGGTCCTTTTTTCCTGTTGTCCACAAATGTTCTTCAGCTTCCTCAGCTGTTCTACACCTACTTTATCAGGTCATGATGAAAGCTCCCCCATTTTTGCTGCCCGTGTTCCATTCCTCACCTTTCACAGGTGCCTTGCTCATGTCCTCATAGTCTCCATTCACTTCTGAATTGGCCACCAAGTTTTTCACTGCTGGACCTGAACCACCGGTCACCCGCCACCTCTGCCAATGACAGATGAGTCATATTGGAAAAAAATGGAAAAATCCAGAATGGGAACTGCTAAGGCTCTGAAAAGATACCTCTGGCAGTGGTTTGTCTCTGAGGGTCTTGCATAAAGCAGCGATGGCTTCGGGGGTCTTCCTGCTGCTCAAGACAACGGGCGTCCGCTGCTTTTCCTCCCCTCTGGCAGTTGGGGCCTGAGGTAAAGGAGAAATTCTGTTATTCCAGAGAAGGCAAACGCCACACCTTTCCAGCCCCATCTACACTGTAGCAACATCTCTCCATCTTCACTGGATTATCTATGCTTTCCTTACAGCACAGATGCCCCCCAAGGTCCCTGTCCAGTAAGTCAGAAATGCAATGTGAAAGTATTGCCTTAAGAGAAGTGGGGCATTATGGGAAGTGAATGCATTCAGGGGAAGCATCTGTCAGCCATTTGCATTTGTTACTTACAGGGAAAAAATGGGAAAATTCCCCCCCACGCTTGGCTCTTACTTATAAGTGCAAGAAGTCAGGCTCATATTTAGTTGTAACTTGGTAAAGGACATAAAATAATAAATATACACAAAAACTAGTAAGTCAAAAACTTGTATTTTGGGTAACTCTGTAACACCTTTACCCCAGTATTCAAGTGTACTAGGTTCTTCGAAATGGCTCAAATACCACAAACTCAAGCTTATTTTCATTATTTCTCGATTCATTCCGGGTTCATCCAAGAAACCCCATTTAATTTCCCCCAAAAAATCTCCAACACTAGATTGCCTATTTCCGCCCCAATAAAGAACACTTTTAACAGTTACCTAAATAAAAAATGATCATTAATGAGGTCATTAATATCTATCTGTGTATTTATGTGCAGTTACTTTATTTAGTATACATTACATTTCCTATTAGCAACAACAACAAACATTTAACCAATTTTAGTCAAATGTATGTAAAAAATGAAAACTTGCAAATAAAAAATAGAATAAACAATAAACTTTAGCAACAGTAATGGCTGTTACTGTAATGAACGGGGGTTGACCCACTGAACGGAAGGGAAAGAAATGACGAAGTGCAAATTGTGTTTGAACCCGGGCCACACGAAGCAAAGACTGAGGACACAGATGCTGGGCGCAGTGACGCCACCTTAGTGTCACGCTCGAACTCACGCCCATTTCCCATATTTCTCTGGTGTGGTTCAGCTCCGCTCAGGTATAACTCATTGTGTTAGGTCTTTGACTTGGAGATCGAGATGGACATTAATACTACTTGTTATTTAATGAGGTTGGAAACTGGGGTACAGGCAAATTTAACATTTTATATATACAGTTTATTTGTCTCTACTGAGTGTAACTGGTCTCCTGATGGCCAAAGTCCATCAGGTTTCTCTCATCTCCATACGACTAAGTGATCAGAAATGGTGAGAAAATGGGTGCAGTTGAGATGGGTGAAGGACTCTTTTTCTTGCCCAGCTTTCACAAAGACCTGGACTTTGCTGTCTCTGAACAACCCTCGTCCATATTACATTATTTGCACAGATCTTAACTCAGCTGTTTGCAAACTAAGTGTCCAACATGTTTGTCAGTGTGTGAGTGGTTGACTTGGACGTCACCATGCAGAATACCCGTTGCTGTTGCCAAGTCTTATCGTGCTCTTTTTTCTGCCTCCTGGCTTTGTCCTCCTCCACCTGTCTCCTGCTATCTTCATCCAGCACCGATGACATGTTCTCAAATTGGACCCTGTGGGCTGCTGTCCATAGACACAAAAACAAGTTCTGAAAGACCAAACCAGACAACAGCCCAGTCTCCAGACAAGCTAAAGTTCTGGACCCAGAGGATCATGTGCAGCAACATTCTTTCTCTGTCCTTTCACCACTTTCTGAAGCGGCAATTAATGGACATTGACATACGGACAAATCAGCACATCACCTTTCTGAGGTTTCTGCTCGTCTGAGCTTCTTGTGTTGTAACTGTATAGAAAAACCTTTTCTGTCGATGAAACAAACTTCATCCCAAGCACGCAGGGGAATTCTAAGAGTCAAAGGAAAGAAGATATGAGATGAGAAAATGAATAAATAAGACCGCACATCACAAAGGTTTTTTTTGGCCAAATTCATTGATGGCAAAGGTGCTTCCTTGCCCCTCACCCTTTTCAGACTGTGGCTTCTCCGCCTCTGCTCTGCAGTTCTTTGCCACCGCAGCCTTGCCCATGTTCTCCTTTAACTTCTGCACTGAGAACATCGCCCCCAACACCTTCGAACATCCTAGACCTCAAACAGATGTCAGCAAGTTACAAAATGAGAATGACTGAGGAGTAATTTTGAAATCGGTCAATTTTGATTAAAGGGACACCATTTGATGCTGACCTGCAGCCCCATCCTGCTGGTTGGGGTGTTTTTTCAAGTAATCCTTACACTTAAATTCTGTGGTTAGCTGGAGGGAAAACCAAGAAGAGACAAGTTGTCACAGATGACTACAAAGGGGAATGGCTTAAAACCCTGGGGCAACTTTCAAGGAAAAGTCGGTTGAATTGTCATCATTTTTACACATACAGTACCTATCGGCTTCAGCTAATTCTGCAGCTTAGAATAACATTTATTTCATACCTTAATTATGTGTTTCCAGCATACTGTACTTTATTTATACTGGCCCTGGGATCCTCACCTTGTCCACCTGGTCCTTCCGCATCCCCAACCTCGGCCCAAACCCCAGTGCAGGATTAAGATGCGAAGATCGTCCCACCTCTGCACAGCTGTGCCCCACAGCTACCTGGGAAATCACACACATAAACACATACACACAGTAAGATGTATTGGTTATGAATGCAGCTGCTTTATGAATTATTGACTTGTTGGATTTTCCTCAATTTTTCACCTTGTTTGTGTGATTCTTCTCATGGCCAAATGTTCTCCCAGACTTGAAGGACTTATCGTTCTTCAACATCACAAGCTCTTGGGACACCTTCTGCCTGAGCTCAGACACGCTGTAAGTTCATAACACACACACACACATTCTACGAATATGCATAGACATGCAGGAAATACTGTACACAGCTGTGAGGTCCAACAAGGTTGAAGGGGGCACACAATTGTTTGCATCTCAGTAAGCGTCCCCCCCGGTTGGACCATGTGTGAATTAATTCACTTCCTTTTCATTGTTTTCTTTGCCTTCACTGCTGTCTTTTGCTTTACTGCACTGAAGGTTAGATAGACTCATAAACGCTCGCATGCAGTGTGTGTGTTTCATTTGTGACTGCTTGCTGAGTGCACAATGGGTGGGAAAAACTGAGCAAGTGCAGGTGGGCAGGCTGTACTGTAGAGTAATAAATAAAGCACAGATACAAGTATACAAATACTGTAGAGTTACTATTGAAACAAATGGAAGTATTCAGTTTTTGAGAATTCACTTTTTTTAACAAATCTTGTAAGCATATAAAGTTTGTAGGTGTAACTGAGGGTGACACAATTTTTGCTGGACTTGAGCCATATTTCATGTTCAGAAGAGACAGAGGAAGTCCTATACACCCACACACACCCACATGGCAAGGCACACATTCACGTTGCGAGGCTCAAAAGGTGACGTGTTCAGCGATGACAGTGAGAATATCTCTCTGCCAGCTACTTATTTGGCAAGACATTTGCCACAATGCCGGTGCTTTTCACTTCCTCTTCTTGTGTCTACATTGGGACTAAATTTTCCCCCAGCAGCAGCAATAACAACTAATTGCATCACGGAGGTATTACACTTAATTTTTGTTAAAAGTTCATTTCATGAGGCTGGAAATTTCTTCATGTATCTTGTTTCAAGGCTTCCCTGCTGCATCGCCTGAGCCTTGCTGAGCTTACACACTCACCCCTGCCACCCCACACACACACACACACATTACCCAGTGTGGCTGGACCCCTCGATGCTTGTAGAAGCTGACTGCTGCTCTGACCCAGAGATGACATTCTGAAACAGATTTTTAGAGAACATAAAAGCTGTTAGATATTGTGATGCCCTCGTGCCTCAAAGTGCACAACATCAGGCAGAAGATATTTCTCTGCACCCATACAAGTTCAGTGCAATTACTTTTATTTACAGTTTTTAGCAGCCACTTTTCCCTAATGCAGTTTACATTTTATGACACCATGATTTACCCAATTTGGTAGTAGGGCAATTTTTTTACGGTAAAAATTCAGGGTAAGTACTTTAACTTCAAAATGGACTCTGCATTTCCATAAAACAGCAATTCTGAGGTTTGAATGTGGAACGTGGGAGGTATTGAATTAAAGTTTGTGTATTTGATTTATTTCATTAAGATTTTCTCAATTTTCTGTAACTTTTACAAATTCATTAAAAAAGTTTGAATTGAAAAATAATATTACCAACATTTTAATGACTGTCGAGTAATTACTTTTGGCAATAATAATGCATTGTATAAAATTCTGAAATGGCTGAACACAATGCTTAGAGAATTTTTATTCTCTGATCATTTCTTGTGGATTTTACATTGGAGACAATTGTGTGTGAAACAATAAAAAGCAAAAAACTAAATTAGATTAAAAACAGAAATTACCAACATGGTAATTCAACACTTATGCAACTTTCAGACCTCCAAATGACTTTTGTGAAATGTGAAGCCCCAGCCAGATCAAGTATCAAGCAAGTGTACAGCAAGAGCAGAGATTTGAACCTGCGTTCTCCCAGTAAACAGTGGCAGCTCTAAGCAAGAGGGGAACTGCAGCAGTGTCCCAAGGACTCAAACTACTGTCCCGCTGTGAGTCCATGTCCTCGAGGACAGTGCTACCTGTTGATGGACATTTGGGTGGCCAGTGTCAGTGTGGGCCCCCTGCGAAGTCGCCTTCGGTCCAGCCGTGTGACCCCCCGCTGACTTCCACATCTGAGTGGTTCACTGTACACACAGAAACACAGCTCATCTTCTGCCGTTTCAACCTGTGTGTGAATGAAGAGCGTGTGTGGGTGGGGGCTGCGGGGTCAGCAGTGTGTGGTCTAACTGCAGCTTCCCATATGTAGCAACAGGATTTCTTAAAACCGCTTCCTCCTCACAATGTTTCTATGGAACATGCACATCATTTCATGTTTCGATTAATTCACATATTGGTGCCCGCATCCCGTGGGTCTAGACAGTGCAACAGGAAAGGAGCTACCAAGCCACAGCAGTGCTGTAACATCTTCTCGGGACTGGAGACGCAGAACCCACAAAATTTACAGTGCTTTCCAAATTTCTCACAAGACAAGAAGCAACTTCTCACACCAAAAACGAGTCGGTGAGCAAGAGTCATGAGCAGATAAATAAAACCGAAACGAAACCGATAAAGAAGCAGTGATTTCATCTGAATTTTAAAATTAATATTCTGCGGGACAGGTGACAGCCGAGAGTCTAACACTGCTTAAATAAATATTAATCCACTGTTTGCACATCGCCTTACAACTTACATTACACTGCGTGAAGCTGCCCCCCCACCACACACAAACGGCACCTTGTTTTGTACTGCAAACATTAGGATTTGTGCCGTTTTCGTTTTTGAGATATAACCCTTTATATTTTCGGGGCTGTGATGTCACGCAGCCTACTACTCAAACGTCAAAATTGTGTCATTTATTACATAAATATGCTAATATTTAACTTACGGTTCGTAAAAAACTACTGCAATGAAATGCATTAAAAAAATTCCAAAAACATATTTCCGTTTTTTAAAACTTTGTCCGATGATTATCATTAATAACAACAGCAACAACACTTACCGAGTAACGACTGTTGCTCTTGAACCTCCGCTTCCGTAGATTCACGGCGCCGCGTGGTTCGTGTTATTGAGACATGGGCGGGGCGAAGGCGTCATTGACCAATCAGGTGGGACAGAAGTGCCACCCATGTATGTCACAGTAGAAAGAAAACAATAACTATTATTATTATTATTATTATTGCAATGGTAATGGGCAGGTTGACAGATGAGATCAGACAGGAGTCACCGTGGACTATGATGTTTGCGGATGACATTGTGATCTGTAGTGAGAGCAGGGAGCAGGTTGAAGAGACCCTGGAGAGGTGGAGATATGCTCTAGAGAGAAGAGGAATGAAGGTCAGTAGGACTAAGACAGAATAGATGTGCATAAATGAGAGGGAGGACAGAGGAATGGTGAGGATGCAGGGAGTAGAGTTGGTGAAGGTGGGTGAATTTAAATACTTAGGATCAGAGTCCAGAGTAATGGGGAGTGTGGAAGAGAGGTGAAGAAGAGAGTGCAGGCAGGGTGGAGTGGGTGGAGGAGTGATTTGTGACAGAAGGGTACCAGCAAGAGTGAAAGGGAAGGTCTATAAGATGGTAGTGAGACCAGCTATGCTTTATGGGTTGGAGACGGTGGCACTGACCAAAAGACAGGAGGCAGAGCTAGAGGTGGCAGAGTTAAAGATGTTAAGGTTTGCATTGGGTGTGACGAGGATGGACAGGATTAGGAATGAGTATATTAGAGGGTCAGCCCAGGTTAGACGGTTTGGAGACAAAGTCAGAGAGGCAAGATTGCGTTGGTTTGGACGTGTGCAGAGGAGAGATTCTGGATATATCGGGAGAAGGATGCTAGGGATGGAGCTGCCAGGCAAGAGGAAGAGAGGAAGGCCTAAGAGGAGATTTATGGATGTGGTGAAGGAGGACATGCAAGTGGTGGGGGTGACGGAGAGAGATGCAGAGGACAGGAAGAAGTGGAAACAACTGATCCGCTGTGGCGACCCCTAACGGGAGCAGCTGAAAGAAGAAGAAAATTATCACTTACTTACTGAGTGTCAACTCTTGCTCTTGAACTTACCGACTTCTGCAGATGTGCGGCAAGGTTCATGTTATTGAGACGTGGGCAGGGCGAAGCGGTCATTGACCAATCAGGTGTGACAGAGGTGCCATCCACAAATCAGTAATAAAAAAGTGACAATAACCTGTTGACTATGACAAACTTTATTGCATACAGCAGCTTCTGAAAGTGCTTTACAGAAAGAACTAAAATAGAGTAATTACATAAAGTATATACATATGCAAACATACTGTATATGGGGAACAACAAAAGGACATTTATAATAAAGATTACCACAATGACTAATTGCTATAAGCAGATGCAGACAAAAGGTTATATTAAAAATTAATGTGAAACAATAAAGAAAAGGTGGTAAAGAGAAGAAAAAGGAGCAACTGAAAGTGCCATTTGAAAGTGTAGCAGTGAAATCCTGAGCTCAGTCCCACTGTGGGTAGGTTAGCCTGATGGATGTGTAGGAGCACTGGGTCACCTGAACAAGGTGGGAACAGGCTGGTAGAAGGTCAGAAAGGTACAGAGGTGCAAAGCCATACAAAGCTTCATGAACATTTTGAAGTTGGCTGGAGATGTTACAGAAAACCAGTGCTGGGATTCTAACACTGGTGTCATGTGGTATCCTAGACGGGATGGTCACATTCACCATCATGGGTTTGTGTGTGATGAGAAAATCTGCCTACATCAAGTATGTCTGCTCTGCATGTGGTGTTACCACTCCTGCTTTTCCAAGCTTTGTCAGAGATCAAATTTTGAAAATGGTAAATAGATTTTCTTGCATTTAATAAACTTAATTAGGGTGAAAAATACGTGTGGTGAATTTCAAGCCTGTGGCTTGAAAAACAAAACCGTGCATTAAAAAAAAGACACAAATAGGGCAAGCTTTTTGGTTGAGATTTTTTGCCACAAAGAGGAAAAAGATGCATTTCTGCCCCTGAACAACTGGATGTCATTTGTTACATCAGTCTCCTCCTTGGGGATTCATGAAACACTTCAGCCAACTTCATGGTTAAAAATGCAAAATAGTGAAACACCATTTTCAGTCGCTTGTTCAGCGCAGGGTGCTGGTGGTTTGAGGTCTACCCTGGATGCACAGGGTGCCATGCAGGTGCGGGTCCACTGTGAAATGGACACAGGTCCATTGCAAGGCAGCCACGCACTCATTCATTCACATCGACACACCAAGAGGGAAGTACATCTTTGGACTGTGTTATATGGTTACTCAGTTATGTCAAATTGTTGCCCTCACATTAATACACTCCATCCTTGAATTTAGCAAGTGTACACTTCACTATATGCATATTTGCAACTCTAAAAAGAAACAAAACACAAACAAGTATTCCAATTTCCATTAATAACCTTTATTTTAAAAAGTGAGGAAGAGCAATTAAAAGGACAAACTAGCTTTAACAATGACCATATAAGAAATAAAATTTTTTTACAGTCACCATCCTGGCCACAATCTAAACCCATCACTGGACAAAACAACCACAGTATCAGGCACTTGATATTTTGTAATTAAAAGTGCGTCAATAAAATAACTTCACGGAGTCCGAAACGGGGTGCTGTCCAATCACGACCTGAACTGCAAAGCGGTTTATGTCAGACTGCATCATTTACATTGCAAGAGGTGTGGAGGGTAAGGTAAAACAGGACAGAAACCCAGGAATGTCAGTATGCACATGGTAACCACCAGGGAGCTCCACCAACAGGCCAGGCTAGTAGTTCCCATTCCAATTCATTCATACAAATTATATACCTGTGCATTCAACCCAACACACATCACACAGAGAAGCATAAAGTGCATTTTCTGTGTACGATCTCATCTTACATACAGAAAAAAAACAAATATAAGTAGGGAGAACAACTAAAGGTGTATTGGAAAGTAGTTTATTAAAATAACCCCTTTATCCCTACACCGAACACAGTTATACTTCTAAGCTGTTGTTGGGAATCGATGCCTTACGCTTAAGGGAAATTAAAGCAGTGATTATATGCTGACCTCAACAAGGGGTACGTGTCCAATGGCGATCAGCAAACTTGTTGCTTCACGTAATGCCACAAAACTGCCCTCCCCCTGCCCCTCGAGCGTTAGTATTCTCTGGTGGACACAAAGCAGCTGTCCTGAGGTAGAGCATTTGTGCTTCTTATTTGACAGTCATCGATTTAGACAAGGGAACCAAAGACTAGCAAAGCGAACCATGGCAGTAGGCTTGTTTTGGTATTGAAATGGTTGCTCCTTCAGGCTGTCAGCTAGGATCAGACATGTGTCTGAGATCGCCCGGACCTGAACCCCATAACAACCCATACTTGTTTAAAAGAACTGTCCACATGTCTGACCCTGTAAGTCCATTACTTGGTTCTAGGGAGGGGGTTCCTACAGGTAACCCCCCAGGCAGAGGAGCAGCAGCACGTGTACAGTCAGCAGGTAGATGAAGGCCAGCAGCGGTGTGCGCTGTCTGGAGCACAAGATCACACGTAGCATCCGACCGAGTCCTGGGCCACCGCTCCGTGTCTGGGGGCAGCGGAGCAAGGGAAAAATATTGATGGTTACGGAATGTGAAGCCCCCCCCCACAAAAAAAAAAAAAAAAAAAAAAAAACACATTAGAACAGAAATAAAACAGAAAAAGGACCAAGACACAACTTTAAGCTTTTAAGAAATGTTGTTAAAAAGTAAATAGTAATTACTTTTCCTTTACATCATTATGATACTGAACAATATTTTAAACCTATGTGTATCATGTGTACAATTAAAAACCTTTTTAAAGGAAACTGAATGAATATATTCAGCAGGTTGGATTTATTTTGGAGGCTATAATGGACTCTCACCCGTGTGACAGCACCCTCTGGTGGCTCAATCAGAACAGCGGTCTCAGAGAAACTGCCCTTGGGGCCAGACTGCAGCTCAGCCATTGTGTACCTACATTTGGCAAAAAAGTCAGGGTACAGGGAGCAGTGAGACACATGGATGCACAGGTCCAGAGGCACAGCTACACACACGTGTACAAAGGCTTAGGTCCGAAAGTCTAAAGTCACAATAAGTAACTTTATAGACATCCCTCCTGCCAAACAACTTTAAAATTCAAACAAATTTAAAATAACTGAAAATAAAAAGCATACTTCTGTCTCCACAAGATTTTATTCAACTGATTTGTAAAAGGTACCGATCGATTTTGGCTCTGCATAACTGATTCTCCAGCATGACAGATGCGGGGCGCTGTGGAGTCGCCATACCTTTTCAGGCGCTCATGTGCAGCGAGCAGCTGCTCCTCCAGGACCTGTTTCTGCTCCTGCTCTTCGTCCAGCCTGCAAGGGTGGGGGGCCATTAGAGGAACGTAACGGAACAGAATGTGCAACAACTTTGGTGGCATCTACTAAACAAGCTGCTTCACCAGTCTCGTATCTTTATCTCGGTCCCCTGTCTGTTGCTGTCGTTCCCTGGTATCCGAGAGTAACAGGTACATATAAATGGCTCAAATACCACACATGCGAATGGGGGAAGTTATTTCTTATGAGGACAATTATGATTCACCCTGCGTTCACCTAAGAACCTCGGTTAATTTCCCCAAAATATTCCCAACACTCCAAAACAGATATTTCAGCATGACAAACAATTTAAGCACCAATTACCTAATAACCATACTGCTAATAAGATAATTAATATGTATTTGACCACTTCTATGCAGTTACTTCTAGTTAGTACAATACATTATTTTTGTTAGTAGTAACAGCAATAAACACGTAAGTCAACTTTGTCAAAAATGAAGACTATAAAATACAAAAAATAAAAAATTTATGTATGTACATAAAATATACATACAATAATGGCTGTTACTGTAATGAACTGTTACTGAGGGACTGACTCACTGAACAGAAGTGACCAAAATGGTGCTGAGCACAGTGATGTCACTTAGTGTCACACTCATACCCACACCAATTCTCCACATTTCTCTGATGTGGTTCAGCTTCATGCAGTGACACAGATCAAGTCACAACTTTGACATGGATACCGACTGGGGTGTTAATATAAACACCTTGTTGTACTGGGAACTTGGAAAATAGGAGCTAAAATACCAGGATATGGATGAATTTAAAACTTCATAGCACATTAAATAAAAACATTAATTTGCCAACAAAACGACAGCTGCTAGTTTTCGTCGTGTGACGACGTAGCCATGTGGAGCTAAGATAGTGTGGGATTGTGGCCTAATGTTGAAGTCGCTGCCTGTAAAGGGTTTGAGTTTTCCCCACCTGTGCTGCAGCTCCTTCATCTCTGCTCTATACCCATCAGCCCCTGATGAGTCACTGCGCTCCTGTGGGCCGCCAGGTGCACTGTCTTCCTCTGTGACTCCCTATAAGAAGAAAATAGAAACAAAAACCAGGGAGGGCGGGAGCAATTTTAAACAAAGCACAGGTAAATATTTTCATCTTGACAACTGCCATAAAGACTGCTGAATGAAAATCCAGTGTAAAACCCAAATAAAAATGCACAACTGTTTTAATATCCCCTGCAGAGTCCTAACCTTCCTTTTGTCCTCTTGCAGCTCCTGGAGATGCCTCTCAAGGGCACTGCATCGGCTTTGTGCGTCCCCTAGCCTCTGAGCGCTGCCCCGGAGCTGAGCGGACAGCAGGCGCTTCTCCTCAAACACCTGTGAAAGCTAGGCGGGGGGAGTGGGGGCTGAGCAACGCAACACACCTGAAGACGGCGCAACAACAGGTCCAACACAGAAGAGTGAGGAACTGCATAAAACCCCGACAAACGTTTCCTTCAGCTCACAGTGAGCACAGCTACAAAAATAAAGGCAGGTTCTCACAAGGTACAAAAACACAAAGAAGATTAATCAGCTGCCATTTTAAATTCATTTTTAATCACAGCATTTCAGGTCATTTTGCTACCCATTCTTTAAAAGTACTGAACTGTTGTGCTGTATTCTACAAATGCTGCTTAGTATGACATGTTTACACACAAGCTGAAAGGTGTCACTAAAACCTGGGACTGCTTTAATTCAACTTTTAGAGAGTTTACAGCATTTCCATGATCAACTACAAGAAAAGCATGTATGTTGTGAAATTAATCTGCCAAACAGTTGACAGAGTTTTTCTGCAGGCTTACTTTCAGTGATTAAAGATTTAATTTTCAAGTAGCCCAAATTAGTTATTAAGACTAAGGAAACACACAAAATATTTTGTAACAGGTAAATTCAATGTTTCTACAAAACCAAACAACTCTTCCCCCCCCCCCACCAGCTACATGCAACCATAGAGGATTGAAGGTACTTTGCCACTAAGCTGTTAAGTATGACCTCCTACCAGTTGTCAATCTCCGTTTGCACTTTGCAGGAAAAAACACATTTCAACATTCAACAAATGGAAGCAAAGTGTTTTTTGTGTTCATGTGCCTGGTGAGAACCACTCGTAAGCGACAGAGGATGGAGACCTCACTGAAAGGATCACAGTTAAATACTGTGATAAGACAGGTGCGTGACGTTCACCTTGTTGTTAAGCTCTGTGATCTTGAGCTCCTTCAGGTGCATCTCCCTCAGAGTGTCATCCAGCTGGCTGCTGAACTGCCCACTGTCCATCCGCACGACCTGGGCCTCTGATGACAGGCCTATTCCGACAGGCACCTGAACAGAAACAGTGAGCATGAACTGAAATACAGGCAACATCCTTATAGGTGAGGTACCATCGTGTCTTGACAGTTTAAAAAGGTTAACATTTAGGCCCACTGCTTTTTCTATTTACAATAAAGCAAGAAACCTCATGGTCCTTCACCTCTCGCTGGTAGTGTTCCTCCATAAGCCTGGCCCGTGGAGCCCGGGCCTCCTCTAGCATGGCGCTGAGCTTCCGGATTTGATCGTCCCGCTCTGAGAGGGTGGCTAGGGTCTGCTGTTTGAAGACCTCTGCCTGAGCCTCCCAGTCCTCACACTCCCGCCTAGGGTAGCAGAGTGAGTAAACAGGAGTCCACATCCATAGACAAAAATAACCCTTCTAAACATTGGGCTGTAAATTGATGAAAGTGACTAACTTGAGCATCTCCAGCTCTTGTCGCTTCTTCTCCAGCTGTTCATCCTTGTCTTGCAACCTTTCTTGCTCCTCTCTTCTCTCTTTCTGCACCCTTTCCTCCTCGGTTGTGGTCTTCTCCTCCTGCAGCTCTTCCATGAAGGCGGTGAGCCGTGACACCTCAGCCCTCTGCAGCTGCAGCTGCTCTAGCTGGGACAGAAGCAAAATATGGGTGGGAAATAAAAATCAAAGCAGTTTGAGAAATACAAATAAAAAGATTTTTAAGCCACTCAGCTTATAGGATTTTATTTATGTTGATAACTGTGTGCACAGGGTAAGCTTGTGTTTTTCTTCCTAACTGAAATGCTAACATGCACAGTAGCTGCCCATGGAGCTCCAGAGGTTTTTGTTCCTTATCAGCATTAAGCATCTTGATTTCTCTTCTCCATTATCCATTTGTTGTTAAACTTGTACCAAATGGTTAATGACTGTCATTCTGTTTTTCTTTTTATCTCTTGACAAGAACTAAGGGGACATCTTGGAAAGGGCATTAGCCAAAAAGAAATTAAAAGGAACAAAGAGAGACCCTGGTTAGTGCTCAGGATGCATTCCTGCAAAGACTACTGCTAATCAAAACAGTGCTAAACAGGGTCATTTTAACATTATATCTTATTAAATAGGTGAAAATAAATTTACACTAGAACAATAATCTTTTACTAAACTTGGTCTCAGCAGAATCACATAAATAGTTATCTTTGTAATTATATTGTATGTATCTGTGAAAATATGTAAGGAGATACATGAAGTGCTAAGTAAAAATACTGTGATAAAAGGTTAAAGTGGAGGCTATCCCAGCCCATGGGAGCACTGTCCTGATCCAGAAAATAAATAAAATAATAAATAAATAAAAATAGACACACGTGCACACACGCAAAGAAATCCTCAATGTGTAAATGAAAATAAAGACTCAACTCATTGCCCCTCATGCAACAGCTGTGAAACAAACAACTTCATTGTAACAGGTAAAAATGAAAGAAAAATTAGATTATAATAAAATATTATAATAAAATGAGGTTCAATTCTCTTAAAATTTTGAAATTAAAAGAAAGTTCAGGATGTGAAATGGATGTGTAAAATAAATGAGAGAAAGGTCCTCCCAGTCGCACGAGAGGGAAGTGTGTGCGCGCATCAGCAGGGTGTCTACGTGCCAAGAATGATGTCTCGTGCTTTGTGTAGCAGAATCATGGGAGGAGGGTTGCACAAAAAAAAAAATAAATACAAAAAAACAGAAAATTTCCTGACCTCACAGCAAAGGGCATAAGAGATGCAAGGAAAATTAGGATTATGACTATTTTCATAAAGAAATGAGACGGGTGTCGAGCACCCTAATGAGTCCGATGACAAAACAGTGCTAAATGGGGTAACGTTATTGGGGGTACTACTGCCTTTACCTCCAACAAAAACAACTTACCAGCCTTTCTCTGTCATTCTGCAAGGCCGACAGCGCGTTCTTCAATGCCCATACCTCGCCTGAGCTGCCGGCAGCAGGAGAAGACACCTGAGGCTGAGAGCCTGTCCTGCTCATCTCCTCCAGACGGAGGCGTAGTTCCTGGGCTTCATTCATGGCTTCATCGCGCGAGTCCTGGAGGGAAACCATGGCCTGCCCAAAGGACTGGTTCTGGGCTTGAAGCTGGGCAGTCACCTCCCTCTCTTGTAGCAGCTTCTGCTCTAGCTCCACCAGGTCCTTGGCCAGCTCCGCAACCCGCTCCTCGGCTGTCTCTGCCTGTGTGCGGAGGACCCCACCCTCCCAGCGCAGCTCCTTCAACTCCTCTCTCAGAGTCTTATCACCATCCCGCCCAGCATGCAGCTCTTCCTCCAAGGCAGACACTTGCTTCTGTGAGGCCGCCAGTTGCTTTCTTAACTGTTGCACCACCTCCTCTTCTTCCTCCTCCTTCTCTGGCAGGCCACCAATTTCTCTTTTCTGCCTGCTGCTGGCCTGACTCAGGACCTCTCGCTCCACCCTGCCATCCACATTGGTTCCCGTCACCCCAATGGCAGCCTCTTCCTTTTGTCTCTCCAGGTCCCGAATCTGACCCTGCAAGTCCTCCTTCTCTGTCTCCAGCTCCTGCACCCTGCTGACGGCCTGGGCTCTCTCCTTCTCCAGGGTTTGGATGCGCTCCAGCTGTGCTGCCAGGAGCTGCTTGTGTTGCGAGTCCTTCATGCTGAGCACCTGTGTCAGGTCATCCCGGTAGCCATGTAACTGTGCAGATAGCTTTGCATTCTCAGCATTGAGGTCATCCCTCTGGGCCAACAGGCTCCGCAGTTCTTCCTTCAGGCTGTTGTTCTCCCCTGCAGCCTCCTGAATCAGAGCATCCTTCTCCATCATCACCTAAGTTGATAAAGACAAGTTTAAAAATCGATGGACAAGGTTAAATAACCTCAATGGAAAACATTCTGTCAATCTTTGCACACTGTCCTATGATAAATTCTTCCACATGACCTGTTAAAAAGGGTGCTGTACAGAATAAAATGAATCACAATAAAATCTGTAAGTGTTTCACCTGGAATTTCTTGTCATTAACAATGAAGTGTCACTAAACTTAAACTGGCTGCGATGATCTGTGATAACACTAAGAAGCTTGCGGTGGCGACTGTGCACTGATACCATCAGCTCTATTGGACCCCTACAGGTTTATTTTTCTCCTTGTACTCATTTTGGGACTTTTTTTGTTTTCCTCTGCTCACCTGCCCATTTGCTATCTTTGCTAACTTACATCTATCTTTTGGTTTATTTACTTTCTTGTCAATTGTTCAGCGGTCTGGTTCACCGAACATAACTACTCTATATAAACACACTGACGTCTAATTCTTTAACACCATACCTGTAGATGACGCTCTTCTAACTGCTTATACTGAGTAAGCACTCGGTCTCTGTCATCTTGCAGGGAGCCCATGGCTTTTGTGAAGGCATCCAGACGGGCCTTGCTTTGGCTGCTCTCCTCCTCAGCCTTCTTGACCTTTTCTTCCAGAATCCGCATCTCTTGCCTCCTACTCTCCACCTCTTTCTCTGCCTCTAGTGCTCTTCCCTCTGCTTCTCTCCTGGCTTCATCAGCAGCCTATAGCGGAACAAAAAAGAGTGCAAATCAAAAAGGTTATAAGTTTCTAAAGGCATAGTAGAGTCTGAACAATATAGAAGTAACCAAAAAGAAATAGTAGATAAGAGCAAATCAGCACCTGTGCCACAGCTTGCTCCTTTTCACCCAACAGCTCTACCTCTCGCCTTTCCTTCTCCCCCAACTGGGACTGTAGTGTCTCCGTCAGGGTCTTGGAAGACCGCAGGTCTGTCTCTAGCTGCTCCAAGCACAGGACGAGCCTTCTTTCCTCCACCTCTCTTTCTCTAAGACTTGCCCTTGCCTCCTCGACCTCCTTCTGCAGCTCCCCCACTGCATCTTCTAGTGCCTGGGCTCGGTGACGGAGCCCCTGTGCCTCGGTCTCCAATGAGGTCAGCAGGACACTTTTCTGGTCCAGGGTGCTCTCTGCTTTCGACAGGGCCTCTTTTAGCTCCTCTCGTTCCTTCTCCACCAACACTTGGCTCTCTCCGTGGATCTTCTCCTGTTCCTTGCACTTCACTTCCCAATCTTCTGCAACTTTCTGTAATCTGGTGAACAGACAAATTGTTATAAATTTAGACTGCACACAGCAAACACTTCAATTGAGTCTTCCAAATCTATCAACAATGTAATATTTAAATAGGGTAAATAAAAGTTACGAATAGATTTGCAAATTTGTTCATGTTCTTATTGACTTGCCATTATCTCCCATAAATCATTGCATGCAACAACAAACTAACACATGCAAAAATGCTACCTTTCTACTGCGAGATGAATCTCTTCTCGCTGTGCTGTCTCCTTCTGCAGCTGCTCGGCTAGATCCCGAGCCCGCGTTTCCATCTCTCGGAGTTCTGCCTCTTTCCCTCGGAGGGCGCTGTGGAAACGGCTCTCCCACTGCTTTGCTTCATCTAACACACGGTCCCGGTCATCTTGCAGCGACGACATGGAGCGTGAGAAAGCAGCCAGTCGTGCCAGTGACTCGTCTAATTTGGCCTGCATCTCCTGAGCCAGCAGCTCTCGTGCTTCTGCCAACTTTCGTGCTTCCAGAGTTGCTTTTGCTTCCCGTTCCTTCTCCTTCAGAACATCCTCCAACCTGATTTCTGTCTGCTTCAGCTCAGCTCCGAGTCGTAACCTTACCGAGTCAAGTGTCCTCTCTGCTTCCGCTTTGCTTGAAGCTTCTTGATGCAAGAAGCGCTCCTCAGCAGCCTGCTTTTCAGCCTGTAGCCGGGCCACTTCACTCAATGAATCATCCAATCTCCCTTTGCAAGTGGATAACTCTGTCTCTAATTTCTTCAGCTCCTCCTCAGCCTTTGTCACTTTCAAACGCATTGCAGACAGTTCGTGTTGAGCCTCATCTCTGCCCAACTGCAGGGCCTTAGCCTCTTTCTCCTGCTCGCTTATCTTCTCCTGATACCGGATGCAGTCTTTCTGCATTTGTCGCACCTCCAGCTGTTTTTCCCGTAGAAGCTCCTCTAACTGCCGGGCACGGCTTTGGCTGCCCTCCTTACCCCTCTGAGCAGATTTCAGTTTCTGCTCCAGCTCTCGCTGCCTCTGTACCTCTGCTTCAGCCTCTGCCCTCTCCCTCTGGGCTTGCCTCTTGTCCTCCTCTAACCTGCATGCACGGTCCTTCTCACTGTTAGCTTGAGCTTCAAACTCTGCCCGTTCCCTCTCAAGCTTTTCAAGCACCCGTTGCAACTCCAACAAACGATCACGTCCATCTGCTGCTTCCTGCTGGTAGCCAGCAATGCTACCATTGACCTGGGCCAACTGGTTCATTAACCGCTCCTCAAGATCATCCCTCTCAGCCTCCAAGCGGGCCTGTACTTCCTGGTGTTTGGCTTCCCATTTGACAATCTCATCCATAAGGTTTGCCTCTCTTAATTTACTGTCTTGTAGTTGCTGCTCAAGGGATATTAGTTCAGCCTCAGGCACACGTGATGATTCTTTCTCTGCTTTCAAGGCTTCCTCCATCTCCCTGAACTTTTCTGCACCATCTTGAGTATGTACACGTATTTCCCTCTTGGGAGTCTGCTCTGCAGAACCTGGGCTGCAGCCATCTACTTCTAATGCCCTTGGTCGTTTGGTATCGTCAGAATCTTGTGGATGGTGTTCTGTTAGCTTTTTCGGAGTTTGAGTCATAATGGTACTTGACTGTTGGGCTATCATAGGTTCTTCTACTAGAACAATACTATCAGGGCTATGTGCCGAAATCTGGGTGCTTGCTTTCTCCTTTTCCTGGGTTAGCTGATCCCTCAGCTCTTCAGCTTCCTGTTTTAAAAAGTCCATTTGAGCCCTGGATGTATTTAAATTATCCCTTAGTGTCTCTTTCTCCTCCTTAGTCACCGCAAGCTCCTCCTTAGTCACCGCAAGCTCCTCCTTAATCACCGCAAGCTCCTCTTTGTGCTTCATGTTATCCCTTCCCGGCGTTTCTCCTTTCTTCTCCTCAGTCTCTCTGAGCTTCTCATTTTCCTCCTCTAGCTCCATAATTTTCTGCTGTTTAGCCTTAGCAAACTTTCTCATTTTCTCTTTCACAGTCTCAACCTCCTTCTGAGCTTCTTCTACTAGTCTTTCTGCTTCCAGCCTGGCAGCCTCATGGGTCCTGGCCTTTGCGGCCATCTCCTGCCTCTCCTGCCGTGCAGCTTCCAGCACACGCCGCACACGCTCTGCCTCATCGCTGACATTTTCATAAGAGGTCAGAAGGGTCTCATATTCTTCTTTCATTGCCTGGACTTTCTCTTCCCACTCATGCTTCACCTGAGCAGCCTGTTCTTTTACAGCAGCAATATCTTGCTGATACTCCTCTTTTTCCTTTACCACACCTTCCATGGCTAACTTAAGACTTTCACAGGATGACCCAAGGCTCTGATTTTCCAGCAAGGCTCGGTCAACTTCTTCAATAAGCTTTTCCTTCTCTGTTCTCAGCTTCACTAGCTCTGCCTCCCCAGCTTCCAACTTCAACCGCAACTCTGCCTTCTCCTTCTCTAATAATTCTATTGCTTCCTTGTACATTTTATTCTCCTTCAGAGCATCCTTACGAGAAATGAGAGCAGCCTGCAGTTTGCGATGTAACTGTTGGACCTTGGAGTCATTGCTCGTCTCCTCCTGACGCAGCGGTATCTGAGCTTCCAAGTTTCGGTTCTTTTCTTGTTCCATGCTCAAGCTGTCCTGCAGAGAAGCAATCAATTGGTCCTTTTCTGACACGGTCTCCTGCATCATCTGGAGAAGAGAGTTCTGTTCACTAAGCTGTTGACTCAATTCCAATATTTCACTGTTTTTGCAATTCAGGAATTGCTTGAACTCTTCCACCTCTGCTTGCAGCTGTGAAATGGGAGAATCCATCCCTTCTCCAACCTCCCTTGTTCCCAAAGCAGTTGTTGCTTCTACCTCTGCCTTCAACATTTCAGCCTGCTTCTCTGCCTGCTGATACTTCTCCCTCAGATCCTCCAACTCCAGGGACAAGGTGTCAATCTGCTGCTCCTTTTCTCTGAGGAGCTTTAGCTCTTCACCAAGTTGTTGCAGCTCTGACTCCCTAAGAGACAGAAATTCTTGGCTATCCTGCAACCGTTTTTCCAGATCTAGGCGTGCAGCTTGCTCAGACTGCATCTCTTCCTTCAAACTTCTCAGCTCTTCAAGTCGATTGAGCAATTTATCCTTTTCTATGACCATCTCCTCAAAACGCTGCAATAGTTCATTGTATTCTTCCTTTTGCTGCTTGAGTTGCTCTCGATGATGACGGTCTTTCTCTTTTGCTTTGCGAATAGTCTCTTTTCTTGACTCCATAGCTTCCTGAAGCTTCTTCTGTAGTGCATCATGCTCTGACTCCAAGGAGGATAACTGGCACTGGAGCAAAACCTTCTCCTGTTCAAACCTTTCTCTGAGTGCTAATTCCTCATCCTGCGACTTAGCTTTATCAGCCTCACTGAGTTGTCTCTCATTTATTGCTAATGCCTCAGAAAAAGACTGATCTTTCTGAACCATCTTCTGTTCCAGTGTTTCAGAAGTTTCCATTCTTTCTGTCAACATCTCATTTCTTTCTTCGAATGCACTCACAAGTCCTTTTTCCTCCTGCTTTCCTTCTCTCCCTTCTTCTTTGTCCTTCCTTGAAGTTTCGGACCACATTTCCTCCACACCTGCCCTGCCTTGTTCTTTCATTCTTTCTACTTCCTTTTCAAACTCTCCAACTTTCTTTATCAATTCCTTACGCTGCACAAGGGCTGCCTGAAGCCTCCTCTTCATCTGCTCTCCCTCCTTCTTCATTGAAGCCACCTGGTTGTTCAAGTCTTCTTTATCCTTCCGCAGACTTTTAAGTTCCTCACTTTCATTTGGAGCAGTTTCTCTTCTCACCTGTTCCTGTTCCAAAACTTTCTCCAGTCCAAACACTTGCTGCTTCAATTTTGTGACTTCACTGTTTATCAGGAATTTCTCCTCTCCTGCCTGAAGGAGTTTAGTGGTCATTGCATCACTAAGTTCCATCATCTCCTGCTCTTTTTGGGCAAGGCGCAACTGCAACTCCTCTTTATCCTGCAACTTTGTTTCAGTGTCCATCAGCTTCTGCTCCAACTCAGATGCAACTAACTCCTTCTCTTCTAACTGGGTACTGAGCATTCTAGCTTGGCTTTCTTGTTCAGCGAGACGGTAGTGGGCCTCATCCATGTCAACCTGCAGGGCCTGAATTTTCTGGTCCTTAGAACGGGCTTCTGTCTGAAGACTAGATAACTGCTCCTGAAGAACTCTGCATTGCACAATCTGGCTCTCCAACTCAGAATTCTTCTGCTGCACAGCATCTTGCAGCTCTGTTTTAGCTATTTTCAGTGCTTCTTCTAACTCCAGGACTCTTTCTTTGGCCTCCTCCTTAGCTATTGACAGCAATTGCTGTTCCTCTTCCAAACTTTGAGTTCTCAGTTGGGAGTCTGACAATTCTTCTTTCAATCGCTGTAACTCAGCCAAAAGTTCACTGTACCTCCCCTGCAACTCCTCTGCTAAAACCTGGGCAAAAGCCTGTCCGGCAGTAGATTGTTCTTGTTGAGTTACCTGAACATGAACACTTTCATGAATAACAACAGAGGATGACTCAAACTGCACTGAGGATGTGGTGGACACATTCTGCACAGTCATGTCAGAAGCCTGATGGGGCAGCTGACCAAACTCCTGCAGAAAAGAAGGCCACTCTTGATTACCATCCTGGTTTCCAGCTTCCAAAAGTGTCCAGCTGCCTTGGGCTACCTCAGAGTCCGTGCTTGTAACCATTTCATCAGAAGATGTGCCTTTCATTTCTCTTTCATCAGCAGACTCTGGGTGTAGGTTAATAAGTTCAGGACTACTCTCAGTATCAGCAGAGGGTGACAATGCTGGTTCTTCTGCTATCAATGTTCTCTCCTCATCTGGAATGTCTGCAGGAAAATCGATCAGCTCTTCTGTCTTGTCTTGTGTTGCTTGGGGACTACCATGGTTCTGCTCACTGTTGCCCAGCAGAACAACCCCACTGTCAAATGTGGACCTCTGGTCCTCGGCTAATGCCAGACGAGCACGGAGAACAGCCAACTCCTCCTCCTTTTCTGAAAGCAGCTGCTCCAGAGCCATCAGCTGCATGCTCTCAGAGTTCTGCTCTCCAGAGTCCTGCAGTATAATGGAAAACAAAATAAGTTAGACAGTAATTACATAAATGTCTTCAAGTACCCTTTGAGGTCAATGATAAGTCCTTGGAAGACCTAATACATCACTTTGCACAAAACATACCGTTTCTGATGGATTCAAGTCTTCAGTAACAGTTCCCTCAGGTTTTTCTTTTTGCTCTGAGAAGAACAATTAAGTAAAAAAAAATCTTAAAAACCACATTACTTCTGGACAAATTATTCTGTACCAATTTTTTCTGCTACAGACTTTCGACAAATTACATAACCAAGGTTTACAATCAACCTTAAAGATACAAACTATTTCTCATGAGGATGAAGGTTATAAATGTGTTCAATATCACAAGTGAGAAAAACTAAACTCCCAACTTTATTTACTTAGACATAATGCAACCAAAGCAAGCATTTGATTCCTGCTTACCTCCCTTATCAGAGACTTCATCCTCAGGTGCAAGACTGGGGACAGTTTCCTGAACTGAACTTTCCACAGCCTGAAAAAGAATGATGAAAATATAATATAAACCTGACAATACCATTTTAAACATGTCACCCTTCAAACATCCAGATGAATTACAGAGAGAAATGTTTTGTGTGGTGCAGAAACAACCTCTCGCTGCCATCACCAAAAGGAAAATCTTTGGGGTGAAATTCAGCCACTGTCACAGCTGATCAAGTATTACAACCTAAAGGACTGGAAAGGACAGGAGGAGTCGCTCTGTCTTGCTCTTACGTTATTGTAGTGGGTTGAGCATTTGGCAGGTTATCCCCACAATGTGTTATCAGTCACACTGATGAGCTATTTCTATAACCCACACTAAGCACACATCAACATATATGATCTGAGCTTGATGCGGAGCTTATACATGATCTAAAAGAAAAAATTTTTTTTTTTTTTTTTTAAAAACAAAAAAATCCCACTACTACTGAAAATACAATGTGTTTGCCTACTAAGCTCAAATTTTTAAGGCTCCACCCATGTGTTTATAAACTGGGTATGTCTAACAGCAAAGGTATGAATAGAAAAAGATAAAAGGTTCTACACACAACCCAAAGTCAGAGACTTTCCAAGCAAAGAATGTACACTGCCCGGTTAAAAAAAAGTCACCATCTGGATTTAACTTAGTGTTATAATCTGGGGTTGCTTTAGTTGGTCAGGTATAGGCCACGTTATGTGCCCAAAAAATGAGGTCACCTGACTACCTGAATATTCTGAATGAGAAGGTTTTTCCATCAATGGATTTTTTCTTCATATTCCAAGATGACAATGCCAGGATTCATCGGACTCAAATTGTGAAAGAGTGCTTCAGGGAGCATGAGACATCATTTTCACACGTGGATTGGCCACCACAGAGTCCAGACCTTAACCCCATTGAGAATCTTTGGGATGTGCTGGAGAAGACTTTACACAGCGGTCTGACTTTCCCATCACCAATACAAGATCTTGGCGAAAAATGAATGCAACTCCGGATGGAAATAAATATTACATTGCAGAGGTTATCAAAACGATGCCACAGCGAATGCGTGCCGTAATCAAAGCTAAAGGCGGTCCAACAAAATATTAGAGTGTATCACTTTTTTTTTGGCTGGGTAGTATAAATTCTTCACATTGCAATACGGTCTGAAAGAGGCTTAAGGAGTGTCCACATAACACGTACAGAATAACAAGACAAACTGGTTTTACCTACAACTTTAATAACCCCAGTACTTCTGTTGTCCTGTTTTAGCCACTAGTGCTCTTCCTTTCCATAAAAAAAAAAAAAAAAATCAAGATCTAATGTAAGATAAGAAGTGTCCTACACTGTATGTGGTTACCATGTAGAGTCTAACCCACCTGAAGAGTCAAGATTTCCTGCTCAAGCTGCAGAATTCGGGACTTTGACTCCTGCCTGTCTGCCATATTCTTAGCCAGCTCTCCTACAACACAATTGAAACAGGTTTCTAAGTAACCAATTTGTGAATAACCAACTTAAAGAAAAGTTCCAAGCATGCATTTACAGCATGTTTTTAGAAGTGCACTGACTGTCATCCTGAGGGGTTAGAACATGGACATGCAAAAATAATCACTCACTGCCATAGTAGCACCACAATAGGGTCAAATCCTCACCCTGCAGAGTCTCCATGGTGAGGGAAATCTGGGCACAGCGCTCTTCACTCTCCTGCTTTTCGGCCCCTAGTTTCAGAAGCCTGCCCTCCAGGGCCCGCAAAACTGTTTCACATTGGTCCAAGTCAGCAGGTACTGGGGGCTCCTCCTTGTCCTTGTCCTCTTCCGCCTCATCCCCTCTGGCCAGAATGCAAAGCCCCTTCCATAGCTCTGCCAACATAGGGGATTCCCGTTGTTCTGCTTCCCCCATGTCTCTGCCAACCTGCATTCCCTCCCTCAAAGCTGCAAGCTCACCCTCCAGCCTGGCTATGGCTTCTGCATCCCTCTGTGCTAGATGCTCTCTCTCTGCCTCTGTTGCCCCCAGCCTCTCCCTCAGTTTCTCTACCTCTGCCCCTCTCTGTTCTGCTTCAGCCCTCATTGTCTTCACCTCGTCTTTCTCTCTCTCTGCTGCTCTCAGCCTCTCCCTCAGTTCATCTACCTCTACACTTGTCTGTTCTGCTTCAGTCATCTTCAACTCCTCCTTCTCTCTCTCTACTGCCTCAATTTTCTCCCTCAGTTCCACCATCTCTGCTTTTCTATGCTGTGCCTCAGTCTCCATTTCACCCTTCTCTCTCTCCACTGCCTCCAGCCTCTCTCTAAGTTCCTTCAGCTCCCTTTCTCTGTGTTCTTCCTCAGTTCTCTCCATTTTTTCTCTCTCTGCTATCTCAAGCATTCCTCTAAGTTCAGAAATCTCTGCTCTTCTTTCCTCTTTCTCAGTCTCTATTGTCATCTGCACCTCCTCCTTGTCTCTCACTGCTGCCTCCAGCTGCTCCTTCAAAATAAAGAGCTCAGCCTCTAGTTTGATCACAACTTCGCTTTCCTTCCCTGCCACTTCTTCCTTCTCTCTGTGGGCAGATTCTAGCTTCTGCGTCAGGTCAACTAGCTCTGCTTGGATCCGGCTGGCCTCCTCTGTCCATCGCTGTCTCTCCTCCTCTAGCTGTCTCCTAGATTCAGCCAGTTCGTGCTCCATCTCCCTGAACTGCGCTGTGAGGATCTGCAAGGAGAAACAGAACAAGCTCAGCGAAGATAGAGAGCAGACTCACAATTTAGCCACCTGTAAAACCTAGCTTAATAATCTGTGTTTCCTCTGGAATTTTTATTATTTGCCCACTTTACTGACATACTATAGCCAATTTGTTGCCACCAGTGTACCCTTAGATTGTGGGAGGAAACCAGAGCAACCAGGAGGAAGATAAACTTTGCTCACAATTTGTCCATAACGTCCTCCTTGTATCTAACACCGAGTCCCATCATATTTCTGTTGTGGCCTGTCAGCATCTGCCCACCTGTTTCTGCTCATCTGCACTGCTGACTTCCTGCTGCAGCATGTCCAGTACTTCTGTACGGGACCTATGAGCCTCCTCCAGCTCCTCGATGCGCCTTTGCGCCACATGTAGAGCCTGAGAGCAGCAGAAGCACAGGAAGGAAGGTTATGTCTGGCTCACAAGAATGCAGATGCAAGGAAGGGCAGAGTGGCTCTGTAGAGATACCTGCTGTAGCTCAGCATGTCCTTGTGTCTCTGCTGTGATCTTCAAAAGCTCCTCCTCATGTTTCTGGACCTGCTCCTGAAAGCGCATATCCTTCTCGCACACGACCGCCTGCAGCACCCGCAACTGAGACACAGCACACACTGAAACAGTGCAACCATCAGCACTTTCTTTCCAATTGCTCTTTACTTTTAAAAAGATAACCCTTCAATGGTACCTGTTCCGTATACTTTTCATCCTTCTCACGCAACTGCTGCTCAGATGCCTCAAGCTGTTCTCTCAGAATCTGGGATGTTGACTCTTCCTCCTGGAGGCGGAACTTAAGCTGTTGAAGCTCCTCCTCCACACCAGGTGCCATCGTGAAAGAGCTGTCAGGAGTCTTTTAGCGAGAAATGGAAAATACGGTGGATTCTGGTTATTTGGGCCTTCAATTAATAGGGGCAGCTATTTATTTGATCTTAAAGAACAAAACCAAAAAAAGACAAAAGCCAGAATTTACTTTGCCTATTTGGGACACTATGCCATTTAATCAGGACAGGTGGCTACAGTGTTGTCAGACTGGTAACCTTTCCATTCCTTCAAACCAGTCTTTTTTTTTTGCTTAATGGCAAACATATCAGTGAACAGTTTCCTGTACAATTTGTCAAGTACAGTAAACAAAAAACCATTTGCAATACAAATTAAAAAAAAAAAAGTCACCTGGATATTTGTGGAGCCTTCTTGTCCCTTTAGTTCAGAAATCTGCTTGCTGAGGGCTGTCATCCTGGCTTTGGCCTGCAACTTCAGCTTGGTGAAACGCACCTCGCTGGCCTCTCTCTCTTCCTGCGTGCCCATGCACACACGCGCGTGCACACAGACACACACACACACACACACACACACACACACACACACTTTTAGAGAAGCTGGCACAAACTGTAATACATGCAGTATCACATAATGCTATTTCACTCTGTGGCTAGACAAATTGTGGTATTAAACATGGTGTAATACATTCTAAAGTAGTCTAACTGTCAATATGCTTCTCAGTGTTATATTTCCACCAATGCATCATATGTATTAACAAAAACAGAACATTATAGTTAAAAATAATAATAAAAGCAACAAAAATGTTCCTGGGATACAGATTCCCTCACTTACCTTGAACCAAGCCTATTAGTTGCCGTTTCTTCCACTTCGCATATACACCCCCATAAGCACCTATCTAACGTCTCATATCATTTCCCATGATTCCCCTGCCACCTCCTGACCTTCAGCTGCCTCTCTGTGACACTCAGCTGGTTGTCCTTCTCTCGGATCATCTCCTTGAGCTGGACCACCAGGTGCTCCATCTGGGCCAGCCTCTCAACGGTGTCATCCTGTCCGCTGGGGTCTCCCGGGTCCCCATCATGTGCAGCTGGGGCCTGGATGCCCACATCATCCTGAACAGGAGACACAGTTTGTGTTTTATTAGCGGCCAGCAACACACTCTGCTGAAAGAGCCACTCAGATCAGTTCAGTTCCATTTAGAAACACCTGTTCTTACTGGTTCAGCAACTGCGTTTTTGTCTCAAGTGACTTACAATGTTTTTTTTGTGGACACTAAAATTACAACTATTTATTTCATCTAGACAATTTATACTGCAGTAAATCAGAGTAAATACAGGCATTGAAATTCAGGGTGATGGTAAAAAGCACTACAGTACCTGATGTCCAATCTCTCAGTCTAACAGACTGACTGATTGATTGATTGATAGAGTGACTGATACAAAGATACACAGATAAAGAAATACATGGATGGAGAGACAGAGAGAATGAGATAGATAGACAGACAGGCATACAGATAGATGCATAGACACACACAGCTACATAGAGAGACAGACAAAAAGAATGGTAGGCATATGGATAACTAGATATAGTATATAAACTGATCCTGATGGAAAGTGTATGAGGCTGCAGCATGCATGCATACACACACACACCATGCAAAACACATTAAGCATGAAGATCAATGGAGACAAACACTGTTTTTTGGAACAAAGTGTCACCTCTGTGCCTCCATCAGGGTTTTCCTCTCCAGACAACTCTTGCAGGACAGAGTTGACCCCCTGGGCCAGTCGACTGAACATCGCGGCCCTGCTGGCTGCAATGGCAATGCAGAGGTGTACGCACACACAAACACACACTTGGTGAAAAGGCATACACAAAAAGTCGTGTCATCGTACCACAGAAGTGTGTTTGAGAAAACAAATGTCTGAATTAGAAGGTTAACGTGCAGACTTTTCCTGTTATTATATGAGCATACCGTATAGGATATGATCTGCAATCATACTGGTGTGTGTGTGTGTATTGTCATCATTTTGGAGCTGTGTACTTTTGAAAGTTGGTCTAAGCTCTTCTTTAACGACTGTGTATATAACAGAGTCAGTTCAATAAAAGATTAACTTGAGAGTCAGAAAGCGAGCCACAACAGGCCGAGCTCCCCACCACGGTCCCATGGAGACACGCTTGTGGTCATCTATAGCCACAGAGTTGTAATGAACACGAACACGAACGCACACGCACCAAGCGCACATACACACCGCTGTCCAGCTGTCATTTACAGTAGTAAAACCGCGTTCGTGTGCTATTTATGGCGACGGGACGCGTCCCACCACAAAAAGAAATAAATGCTTAAATATAAATAAACCAGGTCACACAACCCGCTGTCATCTTGCGCTCGACGGCCCGGGCTGCTAAGCGAACGTCGAACACTCGGGGTTTCAGCCCACAGCAGCACCCCCGTGTCGCCCCCGCGTAAACGAAGCTCGGGTATTACTGTTGTGTGTCGGACTGACCTGTGTACGCAGTCCGCCGAAGTGTGTTTCTCTGCTCGAGTGTGTGTTTTGCTGCGCTCCGACTTCAACACGTAGCCACATCACCAAACATTGCGGAAACGGCGGCACTCGAGCGCCATTGGTCGGTCGTGCGTGACGCGCGCCTAGGGGACCGTCTCCCAAATCCCTCCCTCGCCGAAAAACGCCGGTCTCTTCGCAGACGCTCCCTGTGGCAAATTTCAACTTGTGTAGTCAGCTCCAACCTTCCACAAAATAGAGCACATGCTGTGTGAATCTTTTCAAACCTGCAATGAATTCTGCTATACACCAGTTAGCACTGTTTTACTGAACTTGCTTGCTAACAATGCCAGGATGAAGCTAAGTGTGCTCCTACTGTGTATGTATGTGTGTGTTTGGAAAGAGGAGCTTTGGCAACACTTAGGAGTGTCGCTGGGAGTTGCCATGGAGTGTCAGAGCGACAGACATTGAGCATGGAGGGTGTGATTGTGAAGAAATTCTGATGTTTTTGTTTGTACTGTGGGCGTGCAGAGAAATGACAGCTAGTTCAATAGCTATAAAGAAAGGAAGATGATAAGAATGGCTGCAGTCCAACTGTTAGTGACCTGCGGTCCAGTCCACAAGGTTTTACAGCAATCTTTACAACCCAGGGAGATCAGAAATGGAGTTAAATATTGAATGTGGTGGTTTATTGTAAAGCAGGAAGAAAACTGCCCTGGAGTTTTTTTTTTTCTTTTCCCTTGTGGCCTATATTTTGTCCTGCCATGTTTAAGAGTTCAGATCTTCTTAAGCCTTAAGCAAAGTCAATTTATATGCACTGTACACAACAAAGGCAACCAGGTGGAGAGTAGAACAATTTATAGCTCTTGGCAAATGTGAAAAAGTTACCTATGAGCAAAGGATAGATAGATAGATAGATAGATAGATAGATATCATGATGAAAATTATACTAGGTTACAGTAGTACACCTGTAACAAGACAGTTAATAATTGTTTATTATCGTACACCCTTATACTCCAGGTGTATAAAGCAGCTCCAAGTGAAGTTCCTCACGTCCACGGTTCATTGAACAGGAGTAAAAAAGTAGAACAAGTAAGGAAAGATATATAAGACTTTAAAAAGACAAACAAGCAGAGGAGTTTGCAGTTAGAAAATGATTTTTAAATAAAGACAAACTTCAGGAAAAAACCAGAAAAAATTGTATTCTAAGATTCTTACTGCTATTTAGCCATTGTACCGCAGGATGTTTTTTCAAAGGAGAAATTCCAGGATAGTATGTTGCTTAGATTGCAATAAGGGGGCTCTCACTACTACATTACCTGCTTCTCTTTTCATAGTCTTTTATAAAGAACCTTTTACAAATGCTTTGAAAAACAAATATGAGTTTGAATAATTGTGGCTCAGTGTGACCGTCTATCAAGGTGAACTACAACCATACAAGGGCATGGAAGCATCACTCCGTATGTGCCATTTTAATGAGCATCACATCCGGCATCCATGTTATCTCTTCCCCAGCTCCCCAAAGCCATTTAATTTCCTCTTCTGGACTGAAGCCAGCAGTCTAAGCCAATAGAAAGTGAGGCACTGACCAAGGGATGGGGCATGTCTTCAAGCCAGTATAAAAGCACTTGTCTGCCAATGCTCCTCCGGTATTCCCACATTTCTGCAAGTTTCTGTCATCCTCACGTTAGAATAGTCACCAGGGTTGACCACGACCAGTATTTCGGTGAACGCTGGTGTACTAGACAACCATTCAGGATGGGTAATGCTGCTGGGTCCACAGTGGATGATATGCAGGCCATGGAGATGCATCAGTGGTACAAGAAATTTATGATGGAGTGTCCATCGGGACAGCTCATGCTGCATGAGTTCAAGCATTTCTTTGGCCTCCAGGGCCTGGATCCTGAAGCCAATGCCTACATCGAGGAGATGTTCACCACCTTCGATCTGAACCAGGTAGGAATGCCTTTGGTATACATGGATGAATGGAACTATTTTTTTCCTGCTGTTGTGCAAAAAAAAAAAAAAAAGAAAATTGAAAACAAATTTAAAAATTGTTGGACTTGTAAATATTTGAATTTTTGATCATTTCTTTGGGAACAGAGATTTGTAACAGGTTTGGTTTCCATCAAGTAGGTTAGATGTTAGAGCAAATGCAGCAGTGGCGCTGCTGAGGATGGGATGTTGATGTTAGGAAATTTTTATGTTGTGATGGTTATTCCAGTACTCACAGGGCAGGTTGGATAGGGATAATGCATTTTGATTCCTTGCAAATCCCCACAAATTTACTTTAGTGCTTGTGTAAGATGCACCATTAGATCTCCTATGTGACAAGGTTGAACTTGCATTACACTCCATTAAACAACAGCTAGTATTAATTATTCCTGTTCTTAAAACTTGTTAAGATTTCAGTTATAAAGATACGTTTATATTAGTTACACACATAGTCCTTGTATCAACAAAGAATTGTAGCAAAGTATTTTACTAAGTAAATATATAAAGCAGCATATAATCCTAACACGGCTGTCGGTGTGTGCCCTGCAGTGGGAAATGAACTTTACTTACACCTGAGGTGCCTGAAAGAAATGGAGCCATTATAGGTCTTTCTGTTTATTACTGATATTATAACTTTAACAAAGGATGTACTTGGTTACCACATTACTACAAATACATAGACTTTTGTTGTAAAAATGGGTCAGGAACAACCAACTGGGGGGGTGCACAATTAATATGAGTCAGTTTCATTATTAAGGCGAGGTGATCACTGAGGAACCTTCCAAGAAGGGGACAAAGGTTGACCTGGAATAAATTGCTTTTGACTAGACCGTGAGACCTCTCGTCTAATAGGAAGGTTTAAGCACATCAGCAGTACAATTAACGTCATGGGATGTCCCGTTTAATAGAGACACTTGGCAACCCTGCTGCATGCGTCATGGTATGTGTCAGCTAATAGGTTTTAGTGGGAAACCCTACAGGAAACATGGCATTGTGGGTCTTCCCTGCTAGTGCACCACACTGGGCAGTCCTAAAGTATAGCAGGAATTTTGGATGCCCTACAGGGGAACAGGTTTGGTGCAGGCGATGCTGGCGTGCTGCCGGGTCTTTGACTTTTGCTGCCCTACTCAGCAGGAGGCAGTTTCCAGCACTAATCCCCACTCCTTTATATCCTTGTCATCTTTATTAAGTTAAGCAGCCTCAGTCGGCTTCAATTCCTAACTCTCTGGATACCCACGGTCATATTTCTTATTTTCAAAACAGATTTACCTTATTTTGGATGAACGGGCCTTAACGGACAAACAGCCAACTACTTTTTCAGTTAAAGTTAATGTTTACTGTTATTGTACACAGTTTGTGTGTACATGGTACAACAGAATTCTTACTCCTTTGCACACTAATACAGCAACAAATACAAACACAACCAATACCAATAATTACAGAGGCAGTGAATACATGAATAAGCAATAATACACCAAAATGTTAAAAACACCAAAACAATTACTATTATTTGCAAATTGTGAATATAGTGAATAGTTAATTTAATGAGCATGTGTTATGCATCAGACTGTAGTTACCTTTACTTTTTCCCAGATTTTGCCACTTCAAACTCTGTATTCCTATGATAATACATTTATGGAAGTATAGGATTTTTAACCAAATGTACAGAACATTTCACTATATATGCTGATGAATTTAAAATTAAATGTATTAAAAGCACTTAAAAGTAGTTACAAAAACCCCAGACTTTATTGTTATGCTCTATATTAACATGAATACTCCACACCATTCCTTTTGTACCAGCTATATTTAGATTGAATTAAAATATTATTTTCTACTTTTTTCCCATCATCATTAATTTTAGAGTATTTTGGCCAGGTGTCTCCAACAAAATTTGACATTTTTGACAGTGGACTGTAGTTAGTGGGCTTCACATCATCAGCCTGCCACGGTGACAGGTTCATCCCCAGTTGGAGTATGTCCACCAATTTGTGGCTGCTCTTTTGTCCCTGCCTGAAGACTGTCTGTGTCCACCCCTCAGGATGGATATGTGGACTTCATGGAGTATGTGGCAGCCCTGAGCCTGGTGATGCGGGGCCAGATGGAGCACAAGTTACGCTGGTACTTCAAGCTGTATGACGTGGATGGCAACGGCTGCATCGACCGGCACGAGTTGCTCAATATCATTAAGGTAGACAGAAAGAGAGGGAGAAACCCTCATGCACACCACCACTACCACCACGCTACCACATCTGTGACTCTTCACTTACCTTTTCCCACACAGTTTTGGGGTAGCCACCAGTTGTTGGTGGTGCAGCTGTGATGCTGCAGCCCTGCAGTTATAATGCAGGCTTCCATCATCTCAGCTGGTGGTCCTTGTATACATCAGCTGCTATGAAAGTGTTTGAGGGACAGCGGGGAAGAGGCTGTTGATATTTACAATTTAATTATAATTTATGTATATTATATAATACTGTCTCTGTGAATAACACTCCACTCGATGACCCACCTGAGGGAACTTGCTGGGCTCCTTTTAAGCTTTAACTTTCATGACCCAAAAATACAGATATGAAAAATGGGCCTTAAAATCATTTGTGATTTTTTTATGTATACAAAGGTGCCTTTTACAAGCAAAATTAAGTAAACTTGTGCAGTTGGCTGTGTTTCAGCATCGCTGCAGAATGCTTATGCAATGTAAAACAATACAAATGTGAAATGTAAGGCATGACACAATATATTTAATCTCATTTAATCTCTTTAATGGAAAATGAAAATTGTTCCCACTTACTAATATTTACTGAAGTGACAAGAAAAAATCAGCAAAAGTTTATCCTGTTTACATCAGTAAAAGCTGTAACCAGCTTCAGCTGTGGGAGTTTCCCTCTAGCAGGGGGAACTGCAGGGTGAAACCTGCTAGTTGTTTGGGAACTATAATTTATATCATGGATGTTATTAACTGATGGGCTTAAAAGGGTGCTGTTTTGGTTGTTCTAAATTCTGGGGTATCCTGTCTAATAGGAACAGTTGGAAACATTGCATCATGGGAAGTCCCACACAGTGAATAACATTTGCCACTCCTATAAGACACCTTGTATTTCTGGCCTCTGGAAAAGGAGCGGTAGTTGCTGGCATGATGCTGGGTCCTTGACTTCTGTTGCTCTTCTCATCCTGGTACCGTTTACAGTGCTAATCCCACCCCCTCTACATCCCTATTATCTTCATTAAGCTAAGTAGCCCAAATACGTCTGAGCTTCTAAGCCAGTGTGCAACTCTGGTCATTCTGCCTATTGTTTTTTAAACAAAAAAGAGTCCTAATAATAATAACAGGTGCTGGGTCTCAGCCATATGGAGCTTGTTTTGGAGACACAAGGCTTTAGGGTTGGCAGTATACACTTTCATTCTCTCACATATACAGCACACTCTACATACAACCTAGCATCACAATTTCAACTCAGACACATCTGTGGACTACTGAAGGAAATCAGAACACATGATGAAATACACTGAGCTTGGGGAATATAGGCAAACTCCACACAGACAAAGCTGTGAGGCACCAGCACCATTAGCAACAACAACAACAATTCATCCATCCATCATTGTGAACAGGTAAATCCTGGACAGTGTGGTGAATATCCCAGAATTACTGGACAAAAGGCTGTGAAATGACACCCTGAATCATTTGATGACCACACACATTGTCCCAGTAACAGCAGATTATTTTGGAACTGGAAAATGGCATGAAGTCATTACGGACTCTTGGGTGATGATTGGCATGGTTTTCAAGGCAAGGAGGAATGGAATTGGTTTGCTGTTGTCTTCTTCCGGCTTTTTTTTTTTTTTTGCTTAGAGTGGTACAAACACAGAGGTGAACACACAAACTCCATACATACCCCTGAGGTGGGCTTGAACTCCACATCAGGCAAACACCCCAGAAACTGTGAGGTACCAGCTTACGCCGCATCCCCCAGATCACATTATAGTGATTAGTTCATCTGGAACACATGTCTTTGGGCTGTACAAGGAAACTGGTTCACCTAGAAGAACCCACAGACATGGAGAAGACATTCAAACTCCAAGCAGACAGCTGGAATTAAACCCATGGCTAAACAGCCACTGTGAAGCAGCAGCACTACTGTGTCAATGTATGGGTTGGTAATAATAATAATAATAATAATAATAATAATAATAATAATTTGTAAAGATTATAAATAAAATTAAAATTAACACTTTAAAATGTATATAATGGGAAAAAATTAGCAAGATCAAATAGACACGATCACAAAAAACAGATTAACACAATAAATCTATATGAAAAGGAAAAGTAAATAAATGAAAGATACAGTAAACAATGAGAGAAATAGATTTCTTGGTTTATGAACTAATTAAAAGAATTCAGTAAGTTTGGAATGGCTTTTAAAAGTCGAAAGAAAATTTGCCAGACTGTGAGAGGTTAAGAGGTGGAAGCACTCGGCCCATCTGTGAGCAGCTCTTCTCAAGCCAGTCTAAGAATGAGAGAATGAATGTATAGACAGAGCTGTTAAGAGCTTTACAGAAGGACCTTGAATCCATCCTGAAGGACACAGTGGACAGCGTCCTGCTGGGCAAACACAGCTCAAGCGTGTTCTACTTCTAGCTTCAGACCCATGTGTTTGCATTGTACACTCCTTTGAGAGATGAGAGAAAAAGCGTTTTCTTCAGACAATAAACACACATTTAAGCAGCTATATGAGATGTACAGATAATTAGTGGAGATGTTGATCTCACAAGAACAGCTGTTTCCGAGATACTGTGCTCTATAAAGTCACAGTTTCTTATCTGTAGCTTTAAATCATTCTGCACTGTTGGTGTGATCTCAGGTACCAGGTTGGCACATATTAGCCACTCAGGAGATCGAGTTCATGTTCTTGGAATTATCTCCAGGACTTCATGGCTTTAACCCAGTTCAGGATTGCGCAGGGCCTTCGACTACAGCTTTCACGGCACCTCTTTTGTCTCTCTCCTCCAGGCCATCCGGGCGATCAAAGGCTGTGAATCTAAAGAGACCTCGGCGGAGGAGTTCACCAACCGTGTGTTTGACAAGATTGATGTCAACGGTGATGGTAGGGGTCTCTTACTTTCTCCCAAGCTGTGCTTTAATCTCATCCCAGCCCTTGTCTGTTGCTAAAGTCACCCCCCCACTGGTCCATCTGCAAGTCTAATGGGCATTTTTACAGCTGCATGTTAGCAGCACTTGTCATATTTTGCTGTAACCCTGCAACAAAAGGGCTGCCACACACAAGAAGAAATTTGATCTCATTTGATTAAGCGCATTACATGGTTCAGTGCTCAGCATCTGAGGTCCAGCATGCAGATTTGCTGCAAGCAACCTCTTCTTATACTCTATGTATCTTTCTCGCTCTCTCTCTGCCTGCTAGGGGAGCTGTCGCTGGAAGAATTTGTGGCAGGCGCACGAAACGATCAGGAGTTTATGGACGTGATGATGAAAAGCCTGGATCTCAAGCACGTTGTGGCCATGATCCACAGTCGACGTAGGCACAGCGTTTAGACCTTGCCCATGGGCCACGAAAATCCACCCCCTCTGCTAACCCTCTGCCTATAAATTTACTACTGTAATTGCTTGTCCAGTTTTTGCCCATCCTAGCCGGATAAATGTGCTTGTCCATTAGGCATGGGCCTCTCGGACCCCTCAGTGCTCTTAGCTGGCAAGCCGTGTCTTGGTATCCAGGAGCACAAATTGAGGGTTGGTCGAGAACACAGTCAGTTTCCAGGGTGCTGGCCCCCGAGGATTGGCCTGGATCTCCTGGAGGGCACAGTCATATCACCTGAGGCATGAAAATGACAACAGCAATGTCATTTCTACTATTTCTACCTATGCCACTTACCTCTGCTTGATTTTATTTTAAAGAGAGCAGATATTTTTTATGTACACTATCTTTTGTAAAAAGTTGGATGAAGACTAACAAAAACACCAGCAAGTACACTGTCTCACAACACAAACGACTTCTGGTATTTGGATTTGCCGCATAGCCAATGTAAAAAAAACCAAAAAAAAATCATACTTGTCTGCTGCTGTGTTTGCAAAAAAAGTATTTGAAAATCAACATATTATCTTAAAAGTACATGTAAAGGAAGAAATTGGGTCCCTTGGTAAAAGTAATCAAATCCCCTATTTTTACGCAGGCCATGACAAATGTCTATGCAGCATATTTCTTGGTAAATTGTTTTCTGGTAGCTTATTGGTCCACAAGAGAAATGGAACAGCAATTTGTTCAAAGCTTCACCAGGCTGACATAGGTTCCCAAATGAAATGAACACTGCTGCAATGCTGAACGACTCTCCGCAGGGCGATGCTGTCAGCCTGTATCTTCAGCCAAATTGTCACTGAACTGGTGCCTTTTTGTAGGCCTCCTTAATAATATAACAGATAGATGAAGGTAGAATTGAAGAATTTAAGGAATTTTGCTGGATTGAATCCTCCTAGATTTCTGAATTTAGCAATCAGTGTACACATCCTTGTTTTTGCAAGGGTAATGCAATGAATAGTAGGGAATTCTACTTTTCTTTGTTGCTAAATGACAGATCTTGTCAAAGGTATAGAAATATTACTGGGAAATGGTGCTCATATACTGACCAGTATTTTCTGATACTCAGTGTGGAAGGTGCGTCTCCAGCCCTCGCAAAAAAAATGTATGCATATAAACACATGGCTGGTTGCTGAGGTTTGGACAGTACTTTATTTCCCTTTTATAAGGCTGCTGGGTGGTTCCATGGTGGGTATACATACCTATACAGAAGACCGCTATAATGAACTTACAGTGAGGAGCAGGGATCCATTATACACAGACTGCAAAAAACAACACCGAAAGGGGTAGACCCCACCTCCAGGAATCCTGATTTATAAAAGAGATGGGGGGATGGGATTGAGGGCCACAGGGGGAGGAAGGTTGGGCAATGTAGTCAAAGAAACTGACTCCACTGCTAATAACTTAATACTAGAAAAGAACACAGATTTCATACACAGTGCATCTTAAATAGGTTACGTGGAGAACTTTATACTATAAATATCTGTATTATGGGACTCAACATATAAAAAAGAGAAATAAAAATCATTCAGTCAATTTTTTTTGCTTCTTTCTTCCTTTTTCCTCAAAGTTCAGTTGCCCACTAATTGTTCAGACCGACAAAAAAAAAACGTTATTTGAAAAAAGAATGAACGAGCAAATGAAGCGGACGCCACAGTCAATTTTTCACAATAAGAATCCACAGACACATAGAAACAACAAGAACACGGTACTTGGAGCCTTATTTCGCCCATCACCTTCGCCATGCGTATGGTTCTCCTGGACGACTGAGGATGGCTAATGCCTTCCCAACGGACAGCTCAGTTCCGCTCCACTGTCCAGTTCTCTCTGAGCAATTTTGTTTATATATATACACTTCACAGTGTGGTAGAGGAGGATCTGGGGGTGGGTGGAAGGCCAGGGTAGTACTGACATTATAACAGTAAGAATACCAAGAACGACAATGATGATAAAGCCCGAAAAAGTCCATGAAAAAGTAAACAACTTGGCCACTTTGCTGCATCATCTTTCCCGTCACCATCTTCCCTGGGAAGGCCATGGTTGGCTACAGGTTAGATTCCCGAGACTTCTGATTCTGAGTTTGTCAGAAAGGAGTGTGATGGTCTAAGGCTGACTGGAGTCTGCTGATGGATGGGACTCAGCAGGGTGATATGTCATCAGGACGAAGGAGAGAAGGAGGGTTCGTGCGTGACTGGCAGGTCACAGGGAAAAGTGTGAAAACATCCCTTTAGACGTGCTGTCGCAGTGCCCGTCGCTTCCTACTGTAGTAGTGGCGCAGGCTGGAGTGTCGCGAAAAATTCATCATGTAGTTTTGTTTGCGGGTGCTGCGGAGAAGAAGGGGAGGGAAGTGGGGAAGGAGAGGAAGAGGAGAGAATGCGATTAATGACCAAACACAGTCTGCTGTCACAGGCCTGTTCTGTCCCAAGACCTCAGACACTCATACGCACCAGGGCCATGCACCGATTCGTCTCACTGTTACTGCTCCAGCCGGCTTTTCTGTTATTGTGCTGCTGACTGCTAATCCCAAACCATTACGAAATTGGCTACTGATAAACACTGCTGTGAGTTTTCTATGGGTATCATTTTGTTTAAATGTGACAGGAAGTGTGTTTGAAAAAAATAGGATTAGATAATGAAACAAACACTCGGTGTTTAGTCAAAAAACACAGGCTTCCCTCGGACAGAAAGAGTAATTCAAAGTCATCCCATATTGTCTGAGGCCAGCACTTAGATGTGAAAAAGGGCTTTTATTTTTGCTATAAACCAAATAATTCAAACATTCTTTTTCAGTTATTGTACAGGGTTCACAGCTATGGTCGCTCTCACGTGATCATGATGCCTGAGGCTTAGGGTGGCCTTGCAGTTTGAGTGTTTGATGCCCTGAGAAAAAAGTTCTAGGAACGCAGAACAGCAGGGGAAAGTGACAACAAATCTGAACAAAAAAGGAAATAATAAAAAAACAGCTATGAAAGTTGCTCTTGCTTAGCCTGTCATTGCCTCTTCCATCCAGCAGGGCGGTGCCAGTGAGCCAGGAGAGCAGCCAGTGCAGACGGGGGACTCTGCAAAGCATGAGGGAGGGGTGGTGGCAGGACAAAGGACTGGCAGCAGATGGACAGGACGAGAGACACACAAGTGGGAGCCAGTGGATACACTCAGGGTTAGACATTGCCAGAAGCAGGAAGGGATAGGGGGAGCATGGAGGTGAAAGATGGAATACAAAGGCAACGTAGATTTTCAGATGGAGAGGCAGCACTGTGAGTGAGGAATAGATGTGTGATATTCAATGTGAACAAGATTTTAAAATGAGGAGCACAAGACTAGGAGCCCACAGTCTTTATAAATACTCACTGCTTGTTCCAACACTGTCTACCTTGAAGATTTAAGATCAACATGAGTTCTATCTGCAGCCACTTCCACATCCCACACCTGAATGCACATCTAAATCTAACATTACTGAAGCTGCACGTTTGCAAACTTTCCTCAGAAAACTGTGAGACCAGGGTCAGCCATGTTTGTGAACCTGTTTGTGGTCTGCACAAAGTCTTCTGAACTTCAAGCTAGAAGCGAGGAATCCTGTGAAGCTGCAAATCAAAGTCAGATCTTCAGCGGTGGCTGGTCAACCTGTGCTGTTACACGTACACCTGGTACCTGAGACTATCCTACCCATATGGGATGTTTAGTTAGAACACTAAATTGAAGCTTTGGCCATCACCATTGACTCTATCCTGCTTAGATATCTATACCCAGTTTCCAGTTTGGAACCACACACAGTCTCATGTCTGATCAGGGCACATTTCACTACATAGTATACTTGGTAACCATGTATGTGACAAATAAATTCTTTGATTCTTTGATACAGACGTTTTACAGACATCCAGACTTCCTGCTCCTGTACGGGGAACTCTGCAGGGGGTAGTGAAAACTGTCCAGTCCATTACCAAGACTTCACTACCCACCATCCACTCATTGTGAGGACCACTACCACCACCATCACTAACCCCTCTCCACTGCACCATCACCTCTGTCTGCACTGATTCTTTATTCTGATCTTATTCATAATTTATTTACTTTCTTGCTTATTTCTCACATTTTTGTATTATTTATTGTTTTCTATCCTTTTAACTTTTCATCCACATACCTATTTGTGTGGATGAAAAGTTACCTTGTGTCTGTATTGCCTTGTACTGTCCTGCTGTCTGTTTATTGAACTGAGTTCCATGGTCCAGGAGGAGCTACTCTTCATTTTCTCTGCACGTCTGTCTAAGGCAGAATGATCACAACGTGACCTTTGACCCTGAAAATTTTATGCACTTTTCCTAGCGTGACAGGAACTTTGTATCTTACAGGATTCTGTTGTTGATCCTGGAACATCTACAACCATGAAAGTGTCCACCAACCATCAAACTTTCCAGGGACTTCTCCCAGAAAGTTAGGGCTAAGGATGCTCCAGATGAAACTGTGGCTTGCATGCACCTAGGGGGCAGGAAGGGGCAGAGTGATAGAGGAGGACCCAGGGTGGAGGAAACTGAAGGTACAGCAGGAGGTGGAAAATGGGGTGGGGGGGTGCATTCTGGAGGAGGCGGGGACTTACCTGACTCTACAGCCATGCCACAGGGAGCAGAATACAGAAGAGAGCAGAGATTAGAGTGCGAGAGGGGAGGGTCAAGAGAGGTGGGATGGGGCAGCTGCCACGCAGGAAGGTTTTTGGGGACAGGAGGTCTGGCCTGGGGAGGAAGGAGGCAGGAGCAGGCGGTTGTTGTGACAAGAGGGGTGTGGATAAAGTAGAAGGTAGATTTCGACAAGACGAAGAGCCCAAGGAAGCCACCGATCACAGAAGATGAAGGAAAGGGTCAGCGGGCAGGACAGGGAGCAAGGGGGGGCAAGTGTGAGTTGGATTGAGAACCAATTAAATTACAAAAAAATGATGCAATGTAGGAAACAAAGTAAAAGTGGTAACAAAGAAGAAAAAAGGGTGGTATGAGTAGGATAAAAGAATGAAGGATAGAGGGATAAAAAAATTAAAAAGAAAACAGAAAGAGCTTGATGAGGATCAATCAAATTTTGTCCAACAGGCGCTTCCGTCAACAGTGAGAGAGGAAGCAATGTCGTTCAGACTCCCAGCAGGGCATGCTGGGAACAAGCGGCCGCCTTTTCAGAGGGTTTACAGGCCTTGTCAGCGTGAATTAGGATCAGACTAGGATGGCTCATCTCGACCGTGATCCTCCTGGCAGCCTGACCTCTGCTTTCCACTCGCACCGAGATGGAGGGTGGGGGGGCATGGGAGCAGAAGGCAGAGAGCACGGCAGGAGGGGTTACAGAAACAGAGCTGCCGCCCAGTATTTGCTTCTGTGTTGCTCAGCAACATCCAAGCGTGCAGACTGAACCCCCCCACAATCCTGGAAGCGGCTGTGCTGCCCCCACCACCACCACCATGGTAAAGTTTGCCCAGCAGGGAGGAAAGAACTGAGTATTTGCATGCGGTTATGCAGAGCAGAAAAATGTGCGCCAGTGTGGATAACAACAGCGCCACCTAGAGCCGCGTTATGGAAATACTGCTAATGACCTGAAGGGGGTTCGCACAGCTTGTTGCTTGACAACTTAGGAGGTACTGCCCTGGTTCAGTTCATTTATCCTCGACCTTCCTTCTGAAAACACAGGTGAAAAAAAAAACCCTTTTCAAAACTGGTACAGTCCTTCCGACCGCACGTTATGTTTTCTTGCAAGGTGTGACGGAGGGGCTGGTGAAGGTGCCCATTATAGAAGGGGTGGAGCAGTAACCGGGTGAGGGTGGAAGGCGATACTCACAGGACGACTTCAGCGTGGTCCAGCGCCCACTGATCATGGCCAGTGCCATCATGGCGAGGCTGCCACCATCGTAGTTGCACCCCTTTCACCCGCGCTTCCCTGCAGGAGCGAGATGGAGGAAACGTTTTAAATTCCACAGCGTATAAGGAGCTCAAAGTACACGGTCACTTACATGTTCAGCTACAGGAAAGCCCTTCGCATCTTTTCTTTAGCATTTTTAAGCCACTGCGGCACAGCAGGTAGCACTAGTGCCACTTTGTGTAAGCACCATCATACACTCACAGAGGGATGTTGTAGGAGACCCTCTGGGCCCTGATGAAGTCCTTGGGCTGATGCTGGGCAATGACATGCCAGGTGACCCCATGGTTGATGCTGTACTGAAGGAGTACAGCCCGGTCCACAGAGTCAGGCCGGTCTAGTGCAGCATTGCAGCTGTCCGTTTGGGATGTGCTGCCGATCTGCAGCACGAACATGATCTTACTGTGCAAGGGAGGCAGGGAGGTGAGGGGTGTTAGTCACTCAAGGCGCTCTGCGTCCAAACACAACATAAACACTGAAAATTTCCATAATCAGGTGGCTGGTGCAATAATTTATTATTTGGTCAGTAACTTTAGTTCATAAAACATGGAGACTGAGTCTGTTATTACTCTTATGTTTTTGCCAGTGTTGCCTCTCACTGGCTTTGCTTGGAGCACCACTGTTTAATCAGATTTACATGTTTACCAAATGTGTTTAATCACAGGTATCCTCCAAGATACAAGTCTTTGTTTGCATGAGTGAAATTAATACCCTTTACTGAGTTATGATCAAACATTTCCAAATAGAGAAAATGACCAAATATATGCGACCAATATATTTTCTATATTATTATTATACACTGCCCAGCCAAAAAAAAGTCACACACTAATATTTCATTGGACCGCCTTTAGCTTTGGTTATGGCATGCATTCACCATGGCATCGTTTTGATAAGCTTATGCAATATGACAACATTTATTTCTGTCCAGAGTTGCATTCATTTTTTGCCAAGATCTTGTATGGATGATGGGAGAGTCGGACTGCTGCGTAAAGTCTTCTCCGGCACAAAGTCTCAAAGATTCTCAAAGGGGTTAAGGTCCGGACTCTGTAGTGGTCTATCCATATGTGAAAATGATGTCTCTCTCATGCTCCCTGAAGCACTCTTTCACAATATGAGCCCGACGGATCCTGTCATTCTCATCTTGGAAGAAAAAATCCATTGATGGGAAAACCTGGTCATTCAATATATTCAGGTAGTCAGCTGAGCTCATTTTTTGGGCACATAATGTTGCTGAACCTAGACCTGACCAACTAAAGCAACCCCAGATCGTAACACTAAGTTAAATCCAGGTGGTTACTTTATTTGGTTGGGCAGCATAATAACATCAACTGAGTCTGGGGGAACTTTCAATGTTTGTGCTGGTAGCCAATGTAGTGCACAGTGAGAATGCATTTGTGATTGATTAGTTATGTCTCTTGGATTCACTGCATCACATTTCATACCGTACATATGAGTGTACAGATGGTCCCCGAGTTATGACGGTCCGACTTAAGATGTTTTGACTTTACGATGGTGTGATAGCAATATGCATTCAATAGAAACTGTACTTCAAATTTAGAATTTTGATTTTTTCCCGGGCAAGTGATATGCAGTACAATGCTCTCCTGTGATGCTGGTCAGCGGCAGCGATCCACATCTCCCAGTCTGCCATGTGGTCGCTAGTGTATACAAGTGGTACTCTACAGTGTTCTGTGTTGCCAGTATGACCTTTTGTCCAAAACTAATTACCGTGTTTGACATGTCTACACCATGGAACACTGTACTATATGGGTTAGCGGTCGGTACCTTGATGACAGGTACGCAGGAATGGAGCTTGACTTGGAACAAGTTAATAAATCCATCTCCTTAAGGATGAGCTCATTTCCTATATTAATTTTTTTTTTCTTAAGGCCCTTCATAAAATCCCGAGACCAGTATATAACAGATTATTTAAAATGGTGGCTTGAATCAACAGCGCCAAAGAGCCCCCTCATTACTTCACTTTTAGTCCATGATCTTGTTGACCAAACCTTAGCCTGTGACACCTCAAATGAGGAGGAGGTTGCTGGGTACCTGGCTCTGGTGAGATCCAGAGGCTTGGTTATGGCCTGCCGCATCTTGCAGCCGTTGAAGTAGAGCGAATCTCCGTGGGCGTGGGGGGACAGTTGACCACAGCCACTGCCCACCCCCCCTCCCTGTATCAGCTGCCAGCTCTCCTCCGACACGCTGCCGGATTCAAAGTTGTCCTTGATGTAGCTGGGCAGGTCGCTGCTGGCCAGGGAGCAGTCTTCGCCTTGGACAAAGAATAATCACAGAGGTTGGGGTTTATGAGTGGCACTAAATAAAAGGAATAAAAACACTGCAGCTGTTGGGGATGGGGGGTGGGTGGGTAGAAATTTAATAATGATAATAAACGTGACATCTATGTGGTTCTTGAGTTTACTGCAGATGTATAAATGAGCTGAAGGGCTGTAGTGTGCAGAAGTTCTCCAGACCTTTAAAAATGACTGTAAACTTCACTGCTGGAGCAATAACAACTATAGATAAGACCAATTCAGGTTCAGCTGGCATAATAATAATCATTTCTGTATTATTAATTCCATTTAATAATTGATAATTATTCTAAGCACTGATGAGGAGAAGCAGCCAGAAGATCACCCCTGAGCCTACCTTGGTAGCCCTCATCGCAGATGCAGACAGCCCCACTGGTGCAGTAGCCATGCCCACTGCAGAACCCGGGACAAGCTTCCCCAATGTATACGCGGTCCACACCCCAGCCTCGGCGTTCTCCAGCGCCATCTCTCTGAATCCAACGGAACTGAGTGGCACTGCCTCACACAGGGAAAGAGCAGAGAGTCAGGGGTATGGACCCTGAGGGAACAGGTGGCTAGAGGGTAACGGCTGCCATCCAAGATAAGCCCTCATACCTAGAGGAGACGTGGTCAGGCAGCTGCACTGTGACCCTGGCCCACTCCGAGCTGTTGACTGGACTGTAGATGGTCGACTCATGGAATTGGAAGGGGGAACATCCCATGTTGTTGACAGAAGAGGGGAGGCATTCAGACTGGACCAACTGCCATGAGTTGGACCTGGAGGTGCCCGGTGGGATATTTTACCACACAACCAGAGGACTTGATGTTAGTGACTGTGTGTGTGTGTGTGTGTGTTCTCTTACCTGGCATCCTTCCTGTACTCCAGGTGCACGGCTTGGTGGTCCTCACAGGTGTTGGCTTCACAGCCCACCACAATCTGCACAAGTGAGTAAGATGGGGTGAGCACTTATTATTATCATTTCATCAAACTGATGGTGATTAACTTTATTCACACCACAGGCACAATGACTTGGAAAATTCCCCTCTGTAGGCTCTGTTGTAAAATACTGTACTGGCCATACAAGTGTGTGGTGACAGCTCTAACCACAATGTCACCTGCTGCCCCAAACATCTATGGGGAGTTCAGCCGGACCCTGACCTTGAACTGCAGGATGTAGCCGGGCTGGACGATGAGTTCGCGTGTGGCCAGGATGTTGTGTGTCCCGTCCTGATTCTTGTTGGGCCAGTACAAGTGGAAGGAAGGGTTTCCGCAGAAGCCTGCTGTACGCACGGCATTGGGGTAGAAGCTCCAGCTCTCCTCATGCAACACCCCCTCTGTGACAGGTACCCGTGGGGGAGCCAGGTGAAGGAGCAGAGACATGGTGCAGGCAGAAAAGGTGCCAGGTACAGTGGGGCAGAAGGGGAGAGAGTATCATTTACTCAGTGAGCTATAAATGTGACAAAGACAGTTTCTTTTTGTTCACAATTTTACATTTTTTTAATCTCATGTTAATAGTTACCCATTTATACAGCTGGATAATTTTTATTCTGCATCAGTTTACTGTAAGTACTGTGCTCACAAGTACCACAGCCTGAGGATGGATCCAAACCTGCACCCTTATTGTGAGAAGAGGAGATTCTAACTACTGCCCTACCTGCTACCCCACTACGGCACTTAATAACTGCATACGCCACATAATCCCTCCTTTCGATGCACACCTGTACTCTGGTGTCTGAGTGCAACCGGTTCATAGAAATTGCTAGAAATACTGCTAACTCAGATACAGGGAAACTACTTGTGAAGAAAATTATGATTCATTTTAGGTTCATCCAAGAAGCTCAATTAATTTCCCCAAAATTTCCTATACACACTCTAAAATAAATGTTCTAGAATACCTATTTTTGTGATAAAGAACACTTTGAACACCAGTTAACCAACCAGTTAATGAGGTAATTAATATGCATTTGTGTGTTTATATGCAGTTACTTTTTTATTCATTATTTCATTCCTTATTTTAAGTATTAATAGCAACGAACATGTAATTGTCAAATGTATGCAAAAATAAGAAATGAAAAAATACCAATTCAATGAAAGGAAATATATGTACTTCTGTAATGGCTGTTACTGCAATGAATGGTTCCTAGGGGACTGACCCATGACTGACTGGGGGAATGAAATGACAAAGTGCAAATTGTGTCTGAACCTGGGCCACACGAGGCAAAGACTGCAGACAGAGATGCTGAGCGCAGTGACACCACCTTAGTGTCACACTTGTACTTGCGCCCATTTCCTATATTTCTCTGATTTGGTTCAGGTTCACTCAGACAGAATTCATTCTTCAGGTCTTGAGATGGACATTAATGTCAGCTGTTTGTTATACTGGGAATTTGGAAACCAGGATTTTGAATATTGGGGTACAGGGGCATACTGATAAATTATTTCAAATATTTTGCTCAGGGTCATTTATATGTTATGCAGGAGGGCCAGACTGAAGGAGACTGTAGACTGCAAAGTGGTGGCAGGGGAAAGCGTAGTTAGGCAGCATAGGATGGTGGTTTGTAGGACATTGGAGATCAAAAAGAGAAGGAGAGTGAGGGCAGAACCAAGGATCAAATGGTGGAAGTTGAAAAATGAAAACTATAAGGTGAAGTTCAGGGAGAAATTAAGACAGGCACTGGGTGGCAGTGAAAAGTTACCAGTGAGCTGGGCATCTACAGCGGAAGTGGTAAGGGAGATAGCTAGAAAGGTGCTTGGTGTGACATCTGGACAGAGGAAGGAGGATATGGAAACCTGGTGGTGGAATGAGGAAGTACAGGAGAGTATACAGAGGAAGAGGCTGGAGAAGAAGAAGTGGGATAGACAGCGAGATGAAGAATATAGACAGGAGTACAAGGAGATGAGGCATAAAGTGAAGAGAGAGGTGGCAAAGGCTAAAGAAAAGGCGTATGGTGAATTGTATAAGAGGTTGGACACTAAGGAGGGAGAAAAGGACCTGTACCATTTGGCTAGGCAGAGGGACCGAGCTAGGAAAGATGTGCAGCAGGTTAGGGTGATAAAGGATAGTGATGGAAACATACTCACAAGCGAGGAGAGTGTGTTAAGCAGATGGAAAGAGTACTTTGAGGGGCTGATGAATGAAGAGAATGAGAGAGAGAGAAGGTTGGATGATATAGGGATAATGAATAGGGGAGTGCAATGGATTAGCAAGGAGGAAGTTGGGACAGCTATGAAGAGGATGAAGAATGGAAAGGCTGTTGGCCCAGATGACATACCTGTGGAAGCATGGAAGTGTTTAGGAGAGACGGCAGTGGAGTTTTTAACCAGATTATTTAATGTAATCTTGGAAAGTGAGACAATGCCTGAGGAGTGGAGAAGAAGTGTACTGGTACCAGTTTTTAAGAATAAGGGTGATGCTTTAGTAACTACAGAGGGATAAAACTGATCAGCCACAGCATGAAGTTATGGGAAAGAGTAGTGGAAGCTAAGTTAAGAAGGGAGGTGATGATTAATGAGCAGCAGTATGGCTTCATGCCGAGAAGGAGTACTACAGATGCGATGTTTGCTCTGAGGGTGTTGATGGAGAAGTACCGAGAAGGTAAGAAGGAGTTGCATTGTGTATTCGTGGACTTAGAGAAAGCATATGACAGGGTACCTAGAGAGGAGCTGTGGTATTGTATGAGGAAGTCAGGTGTGCCAGAAAAGTATGTAAGAGTGGTACAGGATATGTACAAGGACAGTATGACAGTGGTGAGGTCTGCGGTAGGAGTGACGGATGCTTTCAAGGTGGGGGTAGGATTACATCAAGGATCAGCTTTGATAGATAAATAAATTTTGGGGAAATTAATTGAGCTTCTTGGATGAACCTAAAATGAATCATAATTTTCTTCACAAGTAGTTTCCCTGTATCTGAGTTAGCAGTATTTCTAGCAATTTCTATGAACCGGTTGCACTCAGACACCAGAGTACAGGTGTGCATCGAAAGGAGGGATTATGTGGCGTATGCAGTTATTAAGTGCCGTAGTGGGGTAGCAGGTAGGGCAGTAGTTAGAAAGCTGCTACCCCACTACAGCACTTAATAACTGCACTTAATAATCAGCTTTTGTGATTTGTGACAGAAGGGTACCAGCAAGAGTGAAAGGGAAGGTCTATAAGATGGTAGTGAGACCAGCTATGCTTTATGGGTTGGAGACGGTGGCACTGACCAAAAGACAGGAGGCAGAGCTGGAGGTGGCAGAGGTAAAGATGTTAAGATTTGCATTGGGTGTGACAAGGATGAACAGGATTAGAAATGAGTATATTAGAGGGTCAGCATAGGTTAGACGGTTTGGAGACAAAGTCAGAGAGGCGAGATTGCGTTGGTTTGGACATGTGCAGAGGAGAGATTCTGGATATATTGGGAGAAGGATGCTAGGGATGGAACTGCCAGGCAAGAGGAAGAGAGGAAGGCCTAAGAGGAGATTTATGGATGTGGTGAAGGAGGACATGCAGGTGGTGGGTGCGATGGAGAAAGATGCAGAGGACAGGAAGAAGTGGAAACAATTGATCCACTGTGGTAACCCCTAATGGGAGCAGCCGAAAGAAGAAGATTTTGCTCAGGGTCATCAGCTTCAGTGCCTTTTGATCACAAGTTGAGCTCCTGCACCCCCAATGAAGAATGAAGCGAGCGGCTTTCTCACCGTCATCAAAAGTGTCCAGCAGGGAGCTTGGGTTGATGTCCGAGCCGCCCACCTGGATATTGTCCAGAGCCCACTGAGCACGTGCCAAGCTGGGCGTGGCCAGGCCAGAGGAGATAGTGAAGGGCTGCCACCAGCGCAGGCGGGTGGCATTGGTGAGCGCAGCCTCGGGCAGCAGGATGTAATCCCTCCGTGCTGACACATACTTCAAATAGTCCATCTCATGCAGGAGGGTCCAGGACACACCCCCATCAGTGGAGAAGTCCAGAAGAACTCCTTCTTTGCGGCAAGTGGGGCGGTGACAGGTGGTCATGTTGTCCTGGCTGCCAATCTTGGCCCAGTACTCCACAAACCTGGGGACACACAGGGACAGCCCCAAAGGGCGCTTTTGCAGCAGCTACTTCAGGTTCAGCACACAATGACAAGGAGGAGAAGCACTGACTTGGCCCCACGGAGGTCCAGGTCTGCAGTGACGGCTTGTCTGGCGTTAGCTGCACCGAAATACAGAGCAGTTCCCTCAACCAGCACTCCACAGTCAGTGCAGAGCCGGCCTCCTTCCAGAACTGTCCACTGTGGACCAGGAGAGTCGGTCCAGTCGAAGCGCTCCTTCAGAGATGTCTGAGCCAGGCACAAGGGAGAGGGAGGTGTAAGCCTGGAACCAAGCTGGAAGGTAGGGTTCGCAGTACAGGGAGAATCAGGTTACCCTGAGTGGCATGCTGGGATAGCAGTTGGGCCCAGAGAATCCTGGGTCGCAGAGGCAACGCTGGTCCAGGCAATCCCCATGGCCCCCGCAGTGGCCCTCGCAAGCCGGCCCGATGTAGAAGTTGTCCAGCGCCCACTGGGTGTCTGAATGCTTCTGGTAGAAACGGAACCGCACTGGCCTGGAAGGAAACACACACAGTGGTAATTAAGCCAAAATAATAAAAAATAAATATTTTATTAGGACAGGATGCAGAGGACGCTGAGTCTCACTTGTTTATCATCTATGGCGATAACAACACACAGTTACAATAATTATAACAAAAGCTATAATTGCACTAAGAGACCTGCATCTTTTGACAACCCCACCTCAGTTTATCCTCTTATTATTTTAAGTTTTGTTTAATTATTTTGAGGCTGCTTTCACACTCATGCCTGTGCATCACATCCACTGCTGCAGCACCACGCAGAAATGTGACACAGGTGTCTCACGTGTCGGTCAGGCTGTCGGGCAGAAGGTAAACCACACGCTTCCATCCCTCTGCTGGGAAGAAGACTGAGGGCTGGGACACTTGTCCTCCACACAAGGCGTCAGCTGGCAGGCACTGAGCCACCAGGTATTTCCAGGACACCCCGAAGTCCACAGAGTACTGGATGTGAACCTGACGTTCGGTCTGTCGCTCAGGAGCCCCACAGCCCACTGCCAACTGCATACAAACACACACAAACACACACAAACACACACACACACACACACACACACAAGTAAACAGAGTGTATGTAGCAGTCCAATCATTAACATGCCAAAGACGACCAAAAGAACCAAGGACCTGTCCAGACCAACCCAAACCAAAAAGGGTCAACCCAGTTCACACTAGTAAATATGAGCAGAACAGGTGACCAACCTTAAACTGCATAACCCAGCCACGGCCAGGGACAATGTCGTGTGTGATGGCATACACCTCCCTGCCATCCTCACCGCCACACACCATGGCTCCGTGTGATGAGCCACAGAAACGCTCAACGGAGCAGTCATCGAAGAACAGCCAGTGTTCACTCACTTTCAAGGGACAGAAACAGAGATGGATGGCCATGAGGACAAGTCCCAAGCAACTCGAACACCAGTTTCATTCCCAAACCTCTTTTTTGAAAACATCACAGCGGTTTACTGTGGTTATTACAGGTTCCTGCACAGTCAAACAGGAAATATGTCTACCTTCCCATGCAAGCAGTTTAGTGTTGGTTTTTCACCGTGTTATTCATTTTTGCTGTTTGATGCTCTCTTTACTTTCGAAAACAATTTCCCTATTTCTCAAGTTTATTCATTTATTTCAAAGTAATTAATTCATTTTGTCTCTAATGTTGCCCAGAAGTCGTTCTGTGTTGTGACATTCCTGCTGTTTACTCCACTGGTGATGCCAGTCTCCCTCTACCTGTGGGGCTGTCCTCAGGCTGCGTGAGGTGGGCGATGCGACCGACGGGGGCCCCGTCTGCAGGGGTTTGCTCATGGCTGGGAAGAGTCAACCCTCCAAAGGTGTCCAGGATCTGCATCCGGGGCTCAGATCCGCCAATGAGCACGTTGTCCAAGGCCCAGTCACTGCGTTCGGCACCGTCGTGTTGTGGTTGCCACCAGCGAATCTGTACACCCTCCATCCGTGCAGCAGGGGGCAGCAGCACATTCACAAACCTGCACGTAAAGTGGAGCCGTTCTCAAGGTGCTTGTGGGAAACTGGGCCAAGCATGAATGAGGATTAAACCAAGTTAGACAATAAAATATGATGCCTGTAAGATGTCTGTCCCGGAAACAGTGTGTGCTTAGTGTAACGGGGTCCAACGTGCTGGGTTTACTGCACACCAGCTCTGTCAGATGCCGCTTACCCAGGTTTGGAGTACTGGTCGTAGAAGATCTCTGTGAGCAAGTGCCAACTGATGCCTCCGTTGACGCTGAACTCGAGCAACACTCCCTGGTTGCGGCTAACTGGCAGCGCCACACAGCCGTACATGAAGTAGAACTGGACAAACTCAGCACTGGTCAGGTTCAGGTCCACGGTGACCAGCTGCCGGCTGCAACCCTGAAGACAGGCAGGGCAAGGGACAACTTACATGCAGAGTTGATCGCGTGCAGTTACCGTGGCAACAGACGCGTACACATCTAAAGATGGGGACTCACTCCACTGAAGTGCAGCGCTGCTCCTGAGGCTACAACCCCACATATGCTGCTGAGTTTGCCCCCAGTCAGCAGGAGCCAGCTGCTGGAGGCTGGCGGTCGGCTAAAGCTGTCCTTCAGCTGGGTGGGCAGTGAGGTCTGCAGCTCATCACAATACAGCCCACCCCAGTCTGGGTCACAGCTGGACGTGATGGGGTTGGGAAGAGGTTAGTACCTGGCAGGTGAGGTACTAAGTATTCAATACAAAATGCAGCAGGATGTGTTAAGCCCCACCCCCATCAGCCACCACCCTTCCTCACTCACACGCAGGCACCCTGGTGGCAGCGCCCATGTCCGGAACACATGTCTGGACAGCCATCCCCGATGTACAGATTGTCCAGTGCCCATGTCTGCTGCTTGTCAAAAGGCGCCTGCTGGTACCAGCGGAACCGGGTTGCTGGAGACCTGGCGAAACGGAAAGAAAGAATAGAATCATCACATCCAGGTAAGTGACATACACTGATATGCAGATGCAGAAGCAGACAGACACCTGACACACAGAGTGAGAAGTGCACATACAGGGGCATGCAGACACATACAGAGGGAAAAATGGAACAGACACTCAATTGGTGAACCAAACTGATAACCACCTAGTTATTTTTCAATACAAAGCAAATGGTGTGAGGAATAGTTGAGGGGAGCTGAGGGGACTGACCTGGCGTATGGGAGGATCGGCAGGGTGACACGTCCCCATTTGTTGTAGGTGTCGGAGACCAACAGTCTCTGCAATGTGTAGGCAGAGCAGTCAGGGCTGCCAGGCAGACAGTCCCTCACAAGGGGATGCCAGGAAAGGCCCAGGTCCAAGGAGTACTCGAGCTCCACAGCTGTGTTCACACACACACACACACACACACACACACACACACACACACACACACAAATACAGGGTCATCAGCAGTGTCCGGACAAGCGGTGGAGTGATAATTCATGTGCAGCAGCAGCAGAGATCGACAGCTGCTCCTCAGTGCTGCCCCCTGTTGGTCCAGCTCACCATAGCAGGAGTTGGTGACAGAGCAGGAGGCAGAGAAGTCAAACTGGATGAAGGCATCCTGGCCCACGCTGATGTCCGTGGTGACGGCATAGCGCGTGCTGGACTTCTCAATGAAGGCGAATGCTTCCCCTTCGGACCCACACACAGGCATGCGTGTACCCCCAGGGTGGAGCACCCAGGAGCGGCTGTCGGTCGAGGAGAAATCATCCTCTAGAGGACCCCACCCACTGGCACTGCCTCCCACCACCACCTAGTAGAGCACAGGAGATGCAGAGTTACACACCTGGGGTGATTTTACCACAATTAGGTTGGGTACCTTATTTTACTGTACTGAATTTTCCCTCTGGGGACTCAACCAGCAACCATTTAGTGACAAATCAGGGCCTTTGCTGCTCTATAGGTGCCTTTGCTGAAGCACCCACATGAAATTATGGAACGCCTCACCTGGTCGATGACCCAGGGGCTGGGGAAGTGGCCACTTTCAGATGGCTGCCACCAGCGCAGGCGTGTGGCGGGGGTGCGGCCACGCAGCGGGATCTCCAGGGCCACGAGGCGTGCATGGTTGCTGCTGTTGCTGAAGTGGAACTCCTGCAGGAGTGCCCAAGACAGGCCGGCATCCACAGAAAACTGCAGAAGCACAGGCTGCGAGCGAGGATCCGGGGGGGTCTTTCCGCAGCCGAGCCGCAGGAAGAATTGCACAAACCTAAAGGCAGAAAAAAGGTGTCTCATGGCAGTGTCCATGTTGGTTTCACCTCTGGGTGTTTCATCTTTTTCATCCTAAATGCAGGAGCATCCCAAGGTGCCTCAAGGTGTACTACACACTGCACCCTGTCCCCAGGGTAACTATGTTCTACCCATGTCCAGGTGTAAGTGTGTCTCTCCAAAACCTGTTCTGCATTGGCTACCTGGCATTGGAAAGGTCCAAGTCAGTGGTGATCAGCATGCGGAGACCATCTTCACTGAAGAACAGGTGGCTTCCGCCGCTCATGATGCCACACTTACGGGAGGGTTTCCCGCCACTGATGAGATTGAACCGGTCAGTGTCCACGGAGCCACCTGTGTAGGCAACACAGACAGTATGAAGGGTCACAGTGCTGCAGATCTTCTCTGACCTCTAGACTCCTCAAAGCACAGCAAGAGCTTCTGGGAAAGTTATACAGATAGTCCTCAACTTATGATAGTCTTTACGAGGGAGCAATAGTGACATGCATTCAGTAGAAACCATACTTCGAATTTCGAATTTTGATTTTTTTTCCCAGGCAAACAATATGTAGTATGATGCTCTCTTGGCACCTCCCAGTCTGCCACACAGTCAGTAGTGTATACAACTGATACTGTGCAGTGTTCTGTGTTGTCAGCATTTTTTGAATATCCCCCTGTATCTACGTTGTTCCTTGTGCATCCATCATGTCCAAGAAACGCCCATCTGTGTCTGTGTCTTCTGAAAATGGCATGAAAGCGGAAAGCCCGTAATGACTTTTAATATAGGCTAGGCTAGGCTAAGCTATGATGTTTGGTAGGTGTTATGGTGGGTTGGAGGAAGCAATTGCGAGACACCGCAGTAATAAATTAAAGTTCCGTTAAACTCTTTACTGTGTGCTGTCCCTGACAAAAACTGTTACTGTTAGCCGGGAGCTAGCCCTAAAAATTAGCGATAGGCAGTAAACAAAAAACAAAAGATGCCACAATTTAAAATAAACAAAATCCAAGGTCTTAGTAAGACAGTGGTTGCAGGAGAGTTCGCAGGGGGCAGCGGAAACTGAGCGCTGACAGGAAGTCTGGGTAGAAACTAAATCCTGTCCATGATTGGTTCCTACTTCGATCAGTCAACCAATCAGTGCTCAGTCTGAAGAAGAGAGACTGCCTACGTTCTGTTGTACTGTATTACGAACATTCTGAGTATTAAATGCATTTTTGACTTATGATGGGTTTATCGGAAGTGTGGGCTGTGAGTGGCAGTGCTGGCCAGAATGCTTTTTATCCACATAAATGCCTTCATAAGCATTGGATAAAACACACACACACACACACACACACACACACACACACACACACACACACACACACACACACACACACACACACAGAGCACAACAGTTCCACGGAGGATCCACACTCCTCTCCTGCACCTTCGAAGTCCTCCTTCAGGAAGTCGGGATTGGGGGCGTTCAGTATGGAGCATGTGGGTCCAGAGTAGCCTGGGTCACATGTACAGTGAGTGCCCCGCACACACACCCCCCGTCCACTGCACATGTCCTGGCACTGTGGTCCGATGTACACATTATCCAGGGCCCACGTCGGGGGAGGGGTGCCGCCTGAGTAGAAGCCCTGGTACCAGCGGAATCGCACAGACCTGCAGGGGGCAGACAAAAGTAATGCACTGGGCCCCGGACTTCAGGAGCACAGATGGAACTCAGATTTAAATCAGAGTGGATTTGTGGGTTCTGGAAGTTTCTCTTTTGTTATATTTTTATTCATTCATATCAATAACCACACATCCAGTGCAGGGTCATGGTCTGAACAACAGCTGACGAAACTAACTACGGAGCTGTTTTGATTTGGGGAATCTGCAGAGGAAAGAGGTCTCTTTTTAGAATTTATTTAATATATTTTTACCTTTTTTTAAAAAAGCCATTGTTTTAGCATTTTTCTGGGCAGCCTTGTGTTTTAAACTCAGTGATTCCCATTTGGAAGAGGCGCTTCACCTGCGACCATGCCGTTTCCTTCTTTTTCAGTTAGGAACACATTGATACCAAAAGGCTCCTTTTCCACAGCGGGTGTGGAGTGCAGTCTGTATTTTATTAAATTTTGAAAGCTTTCATTTAACTTATTTTAAGCTGAGTTACTGAACTGGGGAGTGCTGTTACTGTTGGAGGGATGCAGCTACTGCAGAAATAAGAGCAGAATAAAGGTTTCCTCTTACGTCGCCTGTTTGTCTGCCTGTTGTGCAAGCAAAGTGACTGACGGGGAGAATAAAAAGCACACTGTATAACTAAAAGTACTGCATACCTTCACAGGTTGCTGAGACACCCCCCAACGTACCCGCAGAGGCGCAGTCTGCTGATGTAGACCACCTCCCTCCTCCAGCCCAGGCTGGTTCCAGCATAGTAAATGCTGGAGGGGTGCAGCTCAGTGGAGCATAGTGAGCTGGACTGAGGGTCTCCTGGGCACAGTGGCACCAGGAGATGCCAAGTGGCTCCGAAGTCCCGTGAGAACTGGAGGCGCACAGGGCCCACAGCGGAGCTGTCTGCAGTGCAGCCCACGTTGATCTGGAACAGAGAGTTCAGTACCCGCATCTTTAACCTGTCCTTCCGTGTCCCGAATCCCCACCCCCATCCTTCCATTCCTTATACAGGCTGCTTGTACCTCAAACTGAACGATGGTGTTCTCATTGACGTCGATGTCCCTTGTGGTTATGGAATGTTCTCCAGGCTCGCTGGACACAAACACCATGGCCGACTCATCCTGCCTGCACACAGACACACACAGGTCACTGGGCGGCTGCGTTCTGTTCTGCACACAGGAAGTGAACCTTAATCTCTAGAATCCCCCTCACAGCTTCTTTGAACTTGTAACTTCTAAAATACCACGTTCTGCCATGTTTTTATGGGGGTACACAGAAACAAAGTGCTTGTTTTCATTTTGCTGAGATACACACGTCAACTTCTTTGCGTTGGGGCAGTATAACCCTGTGTTGCCCCCAGGGTAAAAGAGCCAGTTGTTCTCCTGAGGTCCTCCTTCAAAGCTGTCCATCAGAAGAGGTGGGTTGTGCAGGGAGCTTCCGTCAATGATGAGGTCATCGATCACCCACACCTCCTCCTTTTTACCTGGAGGGGACACACGCTGTCACACAGACCCCACGCTGACTGCACCTGTGTGACTGACTCATGGGCTCCTTCCCACCATTCACCATGAACAGCTGATAAGCAATTTAACTTTCTCTTAAATTGTTTAAATTACACAGTTATTTCATATACTGTATACTGCATAATACTGCATAGTAATACCTCAGTTAGACCTGTACAGTCATTCTTGAGAAATGTAAAAAATGTAAAACATAATACTGTATAAATAGAACTCAAAAACTGCACGTGTGCAACAAATCACAAAATAAATTACAGATATGGTCCCTTTCATAAAGGCAAGTAAATACACAAAACCAAAATTGCTTTAAAATATTTTTTGTAAGTATAAAAAATGTGGTAATTTCTTATGACTATTATGATGAAGATCAAATAATATAACATATTATAATTATTATTATGACGATAATCGAAAGAGATACAGTATATTTATATATTATACATACATATGTGCATATATAAATGTGTGTGTATGTGAGAACAGTGCCGCACCGTTATTGTAGGGCTGCCACAGGCGGAAGCGGGTGGCATTGGTTTGTGCACTGGGGGGCAGTGGAAGGTGCAGGAATAGCGTGTCGGTGGATGTGGGGAAGTAGAACTCATCAAGCAGAAGCCAGCTGATCCCTCCGTTAACCGAGTACTGTAGGAGGATTGAGTGGGAGCGTTCTGGGACCCCTGTGCGCACACACACACACACACACACCAAAAAAAAGCAAAATTTTCATACACATAATTAACCATGGGCCTTCACACTCACAGTTGTGTTAAAGTGATAAGTGCCCACATACACACACACACACACACACACACACACACTCAGGCATGCACAGGTTGGCACAGCACACCTATAGCTATGTGGAAACAGGCCCACCTTTGGCAATGAACTTGAAGGAGAACTGGATGTAGAGGGCGCTGGTGCAGTCCAGGTCTCGGGACACCAGCATGCGGAGGCCCTCCTGTGGGATCGGTCAGGACCGGATCAGGGACAGGGGCAAGGGTCATAGTTTTGTCAAGGGAAAGAAAAAGGATGAATGAGAACTATGAAACAGTAATGGAGCCACAGGGGTGTAGTGGTTAAAGCTGCTGCCTTCCACTCAGAGGACCAGGGCTTAAATCCCACTTCCTACTGTAGACCAATCTACTTTCCCTGAACTGCTAGGGCAAAAATTACCCAGCTACCTAAACTTAACATTGTAAGTAGCTGAAGAACTGAAAAGTGTCAGCCAAATAAATAATAATATAAATGTCAAAGGCCAGGACTCCATGGTCCACAGCATACACACCCCTTTGAAGATGAGAGCTGAGCCAGACTTGAGGGGCTCGCCACTTAGGGTCCCCCTCTCAGCCCCATATACATCAGGCCACCGGTCCTCTCGCAGGTCCTCGTCAAAGTCATCCCTCAGTACTGAAGGCAGGGGGGTCATGGGGACACAGTGGACACCTCCGTATCCCTTGTCACACCTGGGGAAGTGGCAGCAGTAAATTTGGCAAGGAAATACCTCCTCTGTGTGTGTGTGTGTGTGTGTGTGTGTGTGTGTGTGTGTGTGTGTGTGTGTGTGTGTGTGTGCGTGCGAGCGAGCAATGTGATACTTACACACAGTGGCCCTTGTCACAAAGCCCATGGCCTGAGCACATCCAGGGACATCCTGGTGTCAGCAGCACGTTGTCCAAGGCCCAGCCATCTGCCCCAGGGGTAAAGTACAGTTGGATCCAACGGAATCGTGTCCTGGGGGAGCTGGGGGTAGAAGAGGCAAGGGGTTGGCAGAGGAAGAACACACACACACACACACACACACACACACACACACACACACACACAAAATCAGTTATAGTACTGACTTTGTTTCATTTTATTAGCTACATTACATGTTCATTACACACAACATTAGGCTATAATAGTAATACTATAGTACACAGTGCAGTACTATACAAGACTGTGGTAAAAAATATTATGCCTTCCTGGATTTTTGAACTCTTCCTGCACATCCTCCCATATAAAATGGAAACTCCAGGATGGACTGTACTTTTTAATATATATTGATATTAATAAGTTAAAGTTAATCCAGCCGCAAGGGGATGCACAAACTAGTGCATTTCTTTGTGTTGGTCCCAAGCCCGAAAAATGGAGAGGGTTGCGTCAGGAAGGGCATCCAGCGTAAAAATTTTGCCAAACCAAATATGCGGAGGTATACAGAGGAAGAGGCTGGCGAAGAAAAAGTGGGATAGACAGCGAGATGAAGAATATAGACAGGAGTACAAGGAGATGAGGCATAGAGTGAAGAGAGAGGTGGCAAAGGCTAAAGAAAAGGCGTATGGTGAATTGTATAAGAGGTTGGACACTAAGGAGGGAGAAAAGGACCTGTACCATTTGGCTAGGCAGAGGGACCGAGCTAGGAAAGATGTGCAGCAGGTTAGGGTGATAAAGGATAGTGATGGAAACATACTCACAAGCGAGGAGAGTGTGTTAAGCAGATGGAAAGAGTACTTTGAGGGGCTGATGAATGAAGAGAATGAGAGAGAGAGAAGGTTGGATGATATAGGGATAACGAATAGGGGAGTGCAATGGATTAGCAAGGAGGAAGTTAGGACAGCTATGAAGAGGATGAAGAATGGAAAGGCTGTTGGCCCAGATGACATACCTGTGGAAGCATGGAAGTGTTTAGGAGAGACGGCAGTGGAGTTTTTAACCAGATTATTTAATGTAATCTTGGAAAGTGAGACAATGCCTGAGGAGTGGAGAAGAAGTGTACTGGAGCTGTGGTATTGTATGAGGAAGTCGGGTGTGCCAGAAAAGTATGTAAGAGTGGTACAGGATATGTACAAGGACAGTGTGACAGTGGTGAGGTCTGCGGTAGGAGTGACGGATGCTTTCAGGGTGGGGGTAGGACTACATCAAGGATCAGCTTTGAGTCCTTTCTTATTTGCAATGGTGATGGACAGGTTGACAGATGAGATCAGACAGGAGTCACCGTGGACTATGATGTTTGCGGATGACATTGTGATCTTTAGTGAGAGTAGGGAGCAGGTTGAGGAGACCCTGGAGAGGTGGAGATATGCTCTAGAGAGAAGAGGAATGAAGGTCAGTAGGACTAAGACAGAATAGATGTACATAAATGAGAGGGAGGACAAAGGAATGGTGAGGATGCAGGGAATAGAGTTGGTGAAGGTAAATGAATTTAAATACTTGGGATCAACAGTTCAGAGTAATGGGGAGTGGGGAAGAGAGGTGAAGAAGAGAGTGCAGGCAGGGTGGAGTGGGTGATTTGTGTCAGGAGTGATTTGTGACAGAAGGGTACCAGCAAGAGTGAAAGGGAAGGTCTACAAGATGGTAGTGAGACCAGCTATGCTTTATGGGTTGGAGACGGTGGCACTGACCAAAAGACAGGAGGCAGAGCTAGAGGTGGCAGAGTTAAAGATGTTAAGATTTGCATTGGGTGTGACGAGGATGGACAGGATTAGGAATGAGTATATTAGAGGGTCAGCCCAGGTTAGACGGTTTGGAGACAAAGTCAGAGAGGCGAGATTGCGTTGGTTTGGACATGTGCAGAGAAGAGATTCTGGATATATTGGGAGAATGACGCTAGCGATGGAACTGCCAGGCAAGAGGAAGAGAGGAAGGCCTAAGAGGAGATTTATGGATGTGGTGAAAGATGACATGCAGGTGGTGGGTGCGACGGAGAAAGACACAGAGGACAGGAAGAAGTGGAAACAATTGATCCGCTGTGGCGACCCCTAACAGGAGCGGCCGAAAGAAGAAGAATAAACAAGTTAAAGTTATAAACTTCTCTTTATGGTACATCAGCAATCCCCAATTGATCAGGGCCTTAAACACCTGGACAAGTGTGTGTTCTCACACTGACACTGAAGGACTGTGGACATACATGGCAGCACTGGGCAGATACACGGTGACTCTCCTCCAGCGACTGAACTGGGTGACGCTGTAGATGGAGCTCTGGGTATAGCCAGAGCAGCCAATGGCAGGCGGGACACACTCGCGGGTGACCAGGGCCCAGCGGCGCCCCCCATCAGTGGAATATTCCAGGCGGACGCCATAGGAGATGGAGGCTGAGGTGGACTTGCTGCAGCCCATGTTGAGGTCAAACTGGAGGAAGGAGGAGCCCGACACCTCGAAGTCCCAGCTTTCTGCAAACCGCACTTTCTCTGCAGTGACACACACACACACACACACACACACACACACACAGAAACACACATACGACAGGTAACTCCCCTGGTTCCTAGACAGAATGAAAATCCAGTGAGCACATGGGCCACCAGGTGTGACTCACTGTCGCCAGCCTCAGAGGTAAAGATGAACGCTGTGTCCAGCGACTGGCAGTCCACAGCCACCTCCCCTCCCTGCACGCGACTCCAGGTGTGACGTAGAGGCACTGAGCCATCAAACCTGTCCTGGAAGCCCGTCCTGGAGCTGTCATTCATCCCAATCAGCACGTCATCTAGAGCCCACTGGGCTGACGGCTTGGCTGCAGAAATGGTTGGAGACAGGAGGTGGCATGAGTGAGCTAAGGGGTTTGGTAGAGGTGCTAGCTGGGGAGGGGGTGGGTGGGGAGGAGGAGGGTCCTCACCAAGCTGAGGCTGCCACCAACGGAACACAGTGTGGGCAGTCTTCGCTTGTGGGGGAATCTCGATGGTCACCACCTCCGGTTCTAGGAAGGAGGTGATGTCGAGCTCACGGAGGAGATGCCATTGCACGCCGTTGTTGATAGAGAACTGGACAATGACACCTGAGGAGGAAGCGGAGCAAGAGGGAAGAAAAGGAAAGTTAGCTTGTTATTGAACCCAAGATGTACAAAGTGGCAGAAAGGCATCCTTTGATAACCTTAAAAATCAAAGGGAATAATTCCACATCAAGGAAAAGAGTCAAAACTCTGGCTGGCAGGCTAGACTGCAGCAAAGATTGTTGTTTAGCATCTCATAACATCTTGTTCTTGTAATTTATCCGCAAGATAGTGGCTACATTAATCACTGGACGTCATGCTCGAATTGTCCTCGGCAAGGTTGAACAATGCTGCGCGAAGAATTTTGCCTATATGGAGCCACAGAACAGGGTTTGTGAAAGAGGTTCTACTTAAGTGAAAATAATTTTGTTTTTTTTTATTTTACTGCAACTAATTAGTCCCAAGTGGGTTGGGGAAGGGTTTCTGGGGAAATTCTTTCAGTGCGATTGTTGTCTAATGTGACTTATTTTGACAATTAATTTTAAAAAGTCAACTGCAGTGTTGGTTGCTTGTTTGGGTGTGACAGTCTGCAGTTACAAGCCTTGGCCACATAGGAGCAGCAGAGAGTTTCTTGAAACTGGGATTGTCCTAAAGAAGTAGCGCCAGGTTCCTTGCCAGGGGTCTACAGAGCAGTGCAGACCCCTACCTTCGTTGCGTGAGCGAGGCCGCATACAGGTTGGGCCCATACTCTTCGCACCAATCCGGATGTAGAACTGTACCAGACTGCAAGAAGAAGCAAGAAAGGTGTTAGCGTGCACCCTGTATGATGTAGATCTTCATCCAGTGTTTGACCTGGAGAGATAAAGTGAATGTAAGCATTGAGATGGGTTAAAATAACTAAAAAAAGTGCAAGTGTAATGTGTTCCTAGAAATTGGTTTGTAATATTAAATCTTATAATTTCAGTTTAGTTCAGTCTCCCTGTCCCACTTTGTACTGGTGAGGACCACACTGGATCAGGCTGAAGGTGGTCCATACCCTCCTGTTCTACACAGTGGTGTCCAGCTCCTCCCAGGGATCCCCAAGGTCTTCCAGGCCAGTTTGAAGATTTAATATCTCCATCTTGCCCTGGGTCAGCTGTGCCTGGTACAGCTGCTGGGAGGTGTCCACTGCATGGCCAAACCACCTCAGCTAACCCCTCTCCTTCCCCAGGAGCATCGGTTCTACTCTAAGACCCCCCTCTGGATTGCTGAGCTTCAACCTGTCAGGGACGGTCAGCCTAGCAATCATTTCAGCTGCTTGTATCCACAATTTCCTTCATGTCCAGGTGAGGATGGGAGCATAGACTGAGCACTAAATTGACAGTTTTGTCCAGCTGTTCAGCCCTGACTTCATCCCCCACAGACCAGTAGAGTGACCACAAAATTGCTGATTCTGCACTCATCTACCCATTAACCTTCCGCTCCCTTCTTCCATCACACATGAAAGAACCTGAAATACCTTAAGAACTCCTCCACTCTATCTCACAATTCTGAAACCAAACCATTACAGCTCAAACTTTCAAAATTCCCCCACACTCAATTCTGGTTACTTGTAAGTGTGACAAATCCGCCTCATATCTGATGGCAACACAGTGAAGGGTATTAAAAAGCAAAATTTGGGAGATACCTGCTGATGGGGTTCCCCTGAAGCCATGTTGCTTACCAGCCACTGAAATGCACATTAAAATCCAAACGACTTTTAACATCCAATTCCTAAAATAACAGCGAAGACAACACACTGTATATCCTAAAGTCACAAATTTATTAAACTGTCACCAATTACAGCTGTTTACATATATTTAGCCCTGCAGCTATTTTCTCCTTTATGTTCTCACACTTTGATATGCTAACATGCATCCCTATAAATACCTGCACTATTTGTACACTATTTATTATATTTATTCCAGACTTTGTTCCTTCCTGCTGCTCTCTCTCTCTGTTGGTTTAATGCGGTCCTGCTGTGTAAAATGCGTCCAAATGAGCTTCGGCTACATGAAGTCCCTTCAAGGTGCAAACATACTTGGCCAGTGCATCCATCCATTATCATGAACTGCTGCCTCCTGGTACGAGCTGTGATCCTACACTCTGAAGGGGGTGCAAGCTGTCGAAGTTCACTCATTTCTCATCTAACGCAGTACAGAGTAACTAAGAGCGTCAGCATTACTAATGGACTGGGATTTGACACTCCTGCATTGATGCTGCATTTGAAGCAGTTCTACAGGCGGCTTTGGTTTGTGGTCGTTGTTTCAGCTGTGGACGCACCGGGTGTTGGTGGTGTCAAGTGGGACAGTCCGGGCCTCTCTCCTGCCGGAGCCACTGAAGTACAAGGCCTTGCCCTCAGAGATGATCCCACAGCCACTACCGATTTGAGCGCCGACCAAGTTCTGCCACAGGGAGCTCAGCTTTCCCTCGAAGCCCTCTGCCAGCTCTGTGGGGCCAGGAGCTGTCGGAACACAGCTGTCCTGCTCCACTAGGATGCGCATGCACAAAAAGTCAACGTTTACAGAGGACGACAATCAGTCACAGCTCTTCATTTGCAGGACACCCATGAACAGACCCTGCACCCGGGTTGTACCTGTATAGCCCAGGTCACAGAAGCAGACCCCCGAGATGCAGTCCCCATGGCCCCCGCAATGGCCAGGACAGGGCTCAGAGATGTACACCCCATCCAGGGCGAAGGCAGAGGCGTCCCGGTGCAGACTGCTCTCCTGGAACCAGCGGAACCGAGTCTTGCTGCAGGAGGAAGAATCACGTGTTCATGCAAGAATGGAGTGAATGGCCACCCCACAGCCCTTCATCCGAGATTACAGCTCCATGGGGGTGTGTGTGTGTGTGTGTGTGTGTGTGTCTGTACCTGGTGGCTACATTGCGGGGAATCACCACTGTGACCCTGGTCCAGTGTTCATAGTCCCCAGCGTAGTAAACGCTGGGCTCCCTCAGTTCCCGGCTGCTGCCCTCACAGCCGCCTTTCGCCGGTGACCCAGGGTAGCATGGCTCTTGCACCAATGCCCAGCTGCGCCCTGCATCATGCGAAAACTGCAGCAACACCGGTGCCAGGGCACTGAACTGGGACTCGCAGCCGATGTTCAGCTGGGGGGGGGCAGGAACAATGTGAAGATGGTAAACAGAAGGTGCAAATGAGAAGTTCAGACGAGAACGCTGAGCTGAATTTTACCGTGGATTTCCTGGTAAAGAGGTGGATGGATGGATGGATGGATGGATGGATGGATGGATGGATGGGTGGGTGGGTATTGTACCTTAAACTGGAGGGTGTATTCAGGGCGCAGAGCTAGGTCACGTGTGACAGCCACCCTATCCCCATCGGATCGGGCGAACACCATGGCAGAGGGCGTGGGCGTGCAGAAGCTGGCGTTGCTCTCCCTGTCCAAGCCCTCATTGCCCAGCATCAACCACACACTCATCTGGTTCAGAGGGTAGTCAAACGCTGGCTTCTCGTAGAAGTTCTGACATTGAAGGGGGGGAGTAATTCGTCAACTTGGCTGTATCAGTCGGGGTTTGTCAAGTGTGTCAAGGCCTTAGCACATGCAAAGGTTCACCTGAGGCAGGGTGGGGTTTGCGACAGGGATGATGTGCTTCTCCCTTTCTGAGAGAATGATGATGTCATCGATAGCCCACTGGTCATAGCCCTCGCCGGAGTGCAGGGGCTGCCACCAGCGGAAACAGGTACAAGGGGTCTTGGAGGCTGCAGGGAGCTCATAGTGCACAAACCTGAAGTGGGGAGGGGGACAGAGAAGCATCTGTCTAAACATACCTTCACACCACCTGCACCGGAGATAAAGATATTTTTCAGAACTCTGTCTATTCTGAGCTGTGTGTTTCAGGGTAAAAACCTTGACCAAAGGTGCTATACCAGGATGTGGCATTTGAACCTGGGACCTCAAAGGTTAAAGGTGTTGGAATAGGAAAAAGAAATGATTACATTTGACATTTATCATAAGGAGGTGAGAGTCAGGCTGGCATGAGTCTTGCACAAGCTCTTCCCAGGCTCCCCCTCTCCCCCACCCTCCTGCCCCACTGGCCTCCGCTCTCACCGAGGTTTCCGGAAGTCTGTGAAGTACATTTCAGCGATGAGACCCCAGGTGATGCCCCCGTCATTGCTGTACTGCAGCAGCACGCCCTCCTCCCGGCTGTCGGCTTGGTTGCACTCCACTCCGTCTCCGCCCACGCGCAGGTAGAACTGCACAAACTCCGCCCACTCCGTGTCCAAGTCCTGGCTCACCAGCTGTCTCAGTCCGGCCTGTGGTCACACCATCATGTCCATAGTAATACGGTACAATTTGTGAAATAGACCATTAAGCAGCTTGTCAAGTTGAACAACGGGATTTAAAGATTTTGATCCTGGATCTTCTAGCTGATTGCAGTACAGCAATCCCTGGACTGGACGGAAGAGCTGCTGCTATAAGAGGTCCTTAACACACCAAAACACCCAAAACAGTGAATTTTATCAATAACAAATATAAAAATCCAAAATAAGGAGCATCATATTGGCCTGAATACGAGATGATCCTAATTATAAAACAATCCCATTTTTTTCAATGCAAATTTTTGGAAAAAGGTTTGTGGAACATCATATCATATCTTTAGAAAGAAAAAGGATATTTGTTCTTTATTCATATTTACCATATTTGTGTTTTTAAGATGGTCTTTTTGGTTTTGCCATCTTCAAATACAAATTCTATAATTTTATATTCCTTGGCTGTTTCAGAGTTGTTTGAAACCTCTGCCTCCATGGTCACCATTACTGTAAAATTAGCATCATAACTTCTCCTCCGACCTTTGTTAATTTGGCCTAACTTTGAGCTCCTTTTTTCCAGACTATTGAGGTTTTGCCATCTTTCATGCTCGCTAGCTCCTATTGATCTTTTCTAAAAATATGATATATTATTATGATGAATCACTCAAGGGGTTAAAATAAAAGAATGCTACTGTGAACAAGCACTGCTGGAAGTAGCACTAGTCAAGATATTACGTGTTCCTGCAGTTGAGTGTCTGTAAAAAATATCATTATGAGTTGATTCAGCAAGAAATAAAAAATGCAAATACAGAAAAAAGAACCGAATGCCAAGGTACCTTGCTGAAGTAGAGGGAGGATCCCGATGAGACGACTCCACAGCCTTGGTCAGGAGTCACCACTTCTCCCCCAATCACCTCCTGCCAGGTGGACAGCAACGAGGTTTGAGATTCAAAATCTGAGAGTATGCTGGAGCTGAGGGGAGCAGCAGGCTGGCAGTCTGGGCCTGAAAACCCATCATCACACCTGGGGAGAGAGGGGAGAGGTGAGATAGTGCAGGATTCTTATCGATGTATCTGATGTTCAGATTTTTTCAACCACAGGTTAGTCCTCGGTTGTTGAAAGCAGGGTTACTGACAACAGAACCAGCACTGCAACCTGTTGTTTACAAGCTCCAAACCTCAAACAAAGAGGTGGAAATACTGTTAAGCTGACCTGCAGTTGCCATGGTCACACCAGCCGTGGCCATGGCACATGAGCGGGCACTGCTGCCCAATGTAGATGTCGTCCAGTGCCCAGTCATCGGGTTCACCATAGTAGTTCTGGATCCAGCGGAACCGCGTTGCGCTGGACCTGAGCCAGGAGACCGAGTGGAAGTAGAGCAATGTTAGAGTGAGTTTAGCCACACACAGAAAGCAAGGGGTGTTGCCACCCCATCCCAATAAGCCATACACTAATTGGTCACTATACTAGGTGCCCCAGTCTGATTGGTGGTGGGGGTGTAATATGCGGGGAACGTTTTTCTCTGAGGATTCTGTGTTTTAGTACCAAGAGCATCTCTTCATGATCAGACTAGCTTTTCTCAAACTGATACCACCAACAGTCCAACATCACAAAGCCTCATGTCAGCATGTTTCCTTAAACACTACACAGAATCCTCCTCTCAACCCTCTCAAAATACATAATCTCTGGGATATTAGCAGAATGAATCCACTGCCAAATAACCTACAGAACCTTTGCGAGCAGAACCAGTTGTCAAGCCAGCATGGACCAGAACTTTATGGAGATTGTCCAGCACCTTGTACCTGAATTCGTGCTGATCAGGGGACAAAAGTGGCTCCCACCCGGTCCTTGTTAGATGAACCTAATAAAATGGCCAGTCCAAGAGAGTCCTTTGCAGTTCAGAAGCCCTCCACATCTTCATGTTTCCCTTTTTCTTACTGTGCATCATATCTGCGTAGAGCCTTTATAGGGGTAAATATTTTATACAGGTTGCACAGATGAGGTTTGATGCTTGCTTTGCAGGCGGCTCCTCTGACAGATTTCCTCACTAATATTTTTGCAGATATTAACTGCGCCGCTCAAAATTTGTATTGTTAGCTTCCAGCTTCTGGTTTTTTCCAGCTTTCACCTGATGCAGTGACTCTTACACGGTAAGCAATGCGCAGCTTAACCCCCCCCCCCCACTATTCAGGCACCGGTTGTGGGTCCGTATGTCGCAGGGATGATTACTTTTCCACAATTACTGGGGATGAACACTTCTCTCTGATGCCAACTGCTGATTGGCTGCCCCTGCATGTGTAATTTTGACATCGCTGACAAAGGGTGTGGGAGTTTNAGGACATCATTACGCATTATCCAGACTACCTGCAACAAGCGGTGCATCAGGAAAGTTTGCAAGACAATCATAAATCGCTCCATTCTCTCTGCCATTTGTTGTCACCACTGCCTCCTCAAGATGCTACTGCAGCATGAGGGCTGAAAACCCACCAGGCTGAGGAGCAGCTTTCTACCCGCTGCACTCTGACATCTCCAGCCTGATCACCACCACCATCAACCATGACCACTGACCCTGACCACCACCAATTGAATGCACACTTACATTATGATGTTTGCATTGTTATTCTATATTACATTTTCATATCTATCTATCCTTTTTTATCTTTATATTTACATCATTTATGCTATTATTTTATATATATTTACTTATCAAGCCTACTGCACACCGTGTACCTGCAGAACTTCATTTCATTCTCCCTCGTACACTTGCTGTATAAGGCAGTACAACAATAAATGATTCTTGATTCTTTATTCTTGGCGTTTCATTGTATAGTCAAGGGCATGTAATGCATATTTAAATGACGAACGTGACTGGAAACACGAACTGGAATGCAGCATTGACTACACTGAAAGCGTGCTTTCCATTTGTGGGTCTATTTATATAACGCACACTGCAAGTATTTACAGAGGAATAGCCAACAAGGGTGTGTTATGCATAATCCATCTGGTCACAGATATTCAAACACTGAGCAGCAGAAAATAGGATTCGGGAGGGATGCGGGGAGCTGAGAGACTGTAATCCAGTTTCACGGGGGCTGTCGTGTGGCGCAGATGTGCTGAGCGACAAGAGCAGTGGCAACAGAGAGCCCCAGTACCCTGGTAGGACATACAAAGATGCACACTGGTAGCAAGAACTGCATGTATGCAGACTGGATGCGAGTGCTGAGGAACTCCTGCCCCAAGTGCGCCAACCATGTGGGTTTACAGACACACTGATTCCAAGAGCTGGGAATCCACAGACACACACGTTCTGGAGCCATCATTATCGCTTCAGCAACAAGTGTGTGTTCAAGGATACACCACAGACTTCACTGATACCCCTTGGAATCAACAAAGGATCCTGGGAAGCTTGCAAAGGACCTACGAACACAGAGATCTGTGAGGACAGGAGCTGCATTGTTTGAATCCAGAAGGATGGAGGATGCAAAGGAAAAGCAAGTGGATTGGAAAAGAGTAATGCAGAGAACTTGAGTGATCACAGGGCCAGTCTCCCATCCCTACCCCAAGCTTGCCCTTCCTAGCAACGTACATTCAAAGCTCAGATTGGGTTTCACATATCCACATCCACTATAATGACAGCACTCCAACATCAAGTGACACCTCCACCAGCACATGTATCAGCAACAAGGCCTGATCTTTGCTGAAGTGATCCTGATGATGGTCCTCCTCAAAGTGATGCAGTCAACGGTTGTTTTCACCATAAGAACCTCCACTGCAACTCTACTGTCAGCAGGGGTACATTAAGGGGGGCTTCTCTCACTGAAGTATATTGACTGTGGCAGCGCCGCCATCTCACCACATTCGTTGGCACGGCTCTGTAATTGAGGTCTTCGTCAGAACACCTGCTCTGCGCTGCCTCATCTGCTCCCCAGCCCTGGAGTTTCATGGGAAATGGCACGTTTTTGCCATACGGCTGCCACTCTGGTGTTGAGAGCCCACAAAACATCCCAAACTGGGATTCCAGGATTCCTGCTCCAGAAGAGAGACATAAGCAGAAGATAAGCCCCGACAAAAAGCACAGAGATTTGTCCCGCTGGCTCGGACAAATGTGTGTACATGTTCTCACCCCCAGGTGCACGTTTCCTCAACGTTTTCTCCCTCTGTTTTGAGCTGTTGGGCTCTCTCCCAGCATCTGTGATTAGATGAACCCCCTACTCTCCACATTCTGGGCAACGGCTGTGAGATAGGAAGGTCTTGTTAGCCAAAGGGTGAAGAGATAAAAATTGAGGATCTATCAAATGTGACTCGGCAACCTCCCCCTACGCCCCCCCGGTAAGACCGGCTTACCATAAATATGAATCTCTCTTATTTTCCTCCTTCAAGCAAATGAGGTTTAAGCTCTTGAGACCACAAAGGATCTCAAAACACTGCACAGAGCCACAGGTCAGCTGGCCCCCATGTACTTGGTGCATCTAAAGGGCTTTAAGAGCACCGCATACCTAAAATATTGCAAGGATTTAAAATCTTTCATCTCATCGACTGAATTGAGGAAGCACTCCAGTGTGCCAAGCAGGATTGTAGGCTGTCACTTTCAGGGAGGTTGTCTGTCAGTGTGGCTGCACACGTTCCTGTATGACAACCTTCATCTTTCCAACATGTGTGCTGCGGATTTCTGGCCCTTTCAAATGTGACTCCATTTATCCTTAGAAAAGACTAAGGACCCTTGAGGTGAAGAAGCACCGATCCTGTATTGCTGTTTGATGTCAGGTCACCCTGGCAACGGAGCGGAATGAAAAACATGCTTGACCATGTCCGTTACTTCCGGAAAACGGGAGCCAACGGCGCAGAGGTGGTGACACACTGGTGCTGCAGAGAATTTGCTGCGATGGGACGGTTGGCATTTTATAATGGCAATGCTGCAGCATCGAAATTTTCATTCTAGATAGTTATCATTCCATTTTTCTGTGCAGTTTGCTCAGCTGTAACATTGCACACAGTGTCTGCAGCAGTGCGGTGCATCACACATGGTAATACACTTGGTCCCCAAGTTACGATGGTCTGACTTAAGGATTTTTCGACTTTATGATGGTGCAATAGCAACACGCATTCAGTAGAAACCATGCTTCGAATTTTGAACTTGGATTTTTTTCCCAGGCAAGCGATATGCGGCGCGATGCTCTCTCATCATGCCGGGCAGCGGCAGCGATCTGTATCTCCCAGTCTGTCACGTGGCCTCTAGTGTATACAACCAATACTCTACAGTGTTCTGTGTTGCCAGCATTTTTTGGAAATTCCCCATATTTACTGGTGAGAAGAACAAGAGGAAGGCAATTACTCTTGAGGAGAAATTTAAGATGACTGCCCATCCTGAAGGCGGCAAGCCCATAGTGGCTGTAATGACGTCTAAAGGTAGGCTAGGCTAGGCTATGATGTTATGGCGTGGGTTGGTGGAAGCAATCGTGAGATATCACGGTAATAAGTTTTAAGTTCCATTAAACTCTTTACTGAGTGTAGTTTCCAATAAGAGTGTTGCCATTAGCCAGGAGCTAGTGCTAAACATTAGTGATTGGCAGTAAACAAAAACAGAAGATGCCACAATTTAAAATAAACAAAATACTAGGTCTTAGCAAGACGGCGGTTGCAGGAGAGTTTGCAAGGGGAAGCGAAAACTGAGCACTGACAGGAAGTCTGGGTAGGAACTAAATTTCGTTCATGATTGGTTCCTACGCCAATCAATCAATCAGTCTGAAGATGGAGACGGAGAGACCGCCTACATTCCATTACTGAAGCAGCCAAAGGCATGACAGTAGGTGAGGTGCATTAAATGCATTTTCGACTTTCAGCTTTCAATGTAACCCCATCTAAGTCAGGGACCCTCTGTACTGTGTCATGGCCTTGATACTACGGTAGGAGTCTCTTGGTCTTGTATTGACACTGTCACTGTGTTTTGCTGCCCTGCCGAAAGTGCCGATGCGCAGATGTTTGCATTTTTCGTTCTGGTCCATTTCATATACAGGTATACCGTAGTCCTCTTTACCTTCAGTATTCATCACTAAGATGCTTTTTTCTCCCCCGCTTGTGTTGTTTCTCACCCTTCTTTGTCCGTTTTAGTATGTGCCGAGAGATGAGACGTTCTCGTGTGACTAAATATGCAGTGATGTGCATTTGTTTGCATACTTGAGGCATTTCTTCTTTAGTGCAGATGGGAAAGTTGTACCTCAGCACATCTATCACCAGTATGTTGATTCCACACTGCAGTGAAAGGACAGCTTGCTCGAAACACCACGTTGTAAGAACGCATCACCACCTGATGCTGGACAGCTTCTTTTCCGTTGGCGCCCATCAGGTTGTGTGTCTCACCTTAGGAATGACTGCAGTCCTACCAATAGTCCTGGAGTTGTTCTGAGGTGTGAAAACAGCACAGGAGGTGCTTTAGGTGATAAATGTTTTACTACATAGAGATTATGGCTAAATAATGGGAAATAATGAAAAGGGCAGCACAGCCTCTGGCCTTTTAAAAACGAACTATTCCATCCTAAAACCTTGGTGGACAACTTTCCAGTTGTGTACATACAAAAGCTCTTCAGATTGTTTAGATGTTTTACGTGCACAATGAACCCACAGTTGCCGTGTTTGAAGAAACTTAACAAGCCGCAGTATCAGATGCAGAGGCATGCGGCACCCTTGCCAAACACCTACTTTCCCAAATCCACCCCCACAGGGCCATCCAGGAGTAAGGAAAAAAGAAGCTTCAGCACTCTGGATCATCTTCAACCACACCCTACTTATTGGTATTCAAACCCCCCCTACACGACTACCGTGCTGCAGCAAGCTGTGTTGTGCACACACGGAAGAACGGACACTTGTACACACAAAGGTGGCGTAAGCACTGGTGTGAATCCAGGAGCCGGCAGAGCTAGGAAAGTCCAGTGGTCTCTCCAGCTGCCAACTCTGTTTTAAGTGCTGAATCGTCAGTACAGGCATCTGCTATGATGTTGCATGCAGCTGTCAGCAGGAAATCTTCTTAGAGGGGAGCAGTGGATGGTAATAAACCCCTTAGTGCAGAGAAAGAGACGGAAAGAGAGAGAGAGAGAGAAAGAGAGGTTGACAGGAATCCTGCTACATTGACATCTGCATCGATGGTAGGTCTGGACTGTACCTGGAGACTCTGCTACCTTTACATTCTCCAGCAGTCTCAGATGAAGAGCAGGAGGTCCTCCAGGTAGAGGAGGAACCTTCATCTTCTGAATGGTTTTCTGTGTCACTCCAGGAAGCCACTGTTTTCATGTATATTGAGGACAGATGAAGCCATCCAATGTCCTGTGTTTAAGATGCCACCATGGGATATCTCACACGCTTCGCCCCTCCCTCACCAACATAATGAAGTGTCACACAGCCTCACACTGTGTCGGATCCACAAAAAAGTGAAAAGTTTAAAAAGCAGGACTTGCCCTCACTCTGAGGGATTGGCGTCTTACCGAGGGTAAGGCTTCCTAGCCTAGGGACGGGATCACGGCTGAAGCAACCCTGACCAGGACAAATAGTTAATGATGGATGGATGGATGGATGGATGGCTGGCCCACCTTTGTCAATGGTCATGTAAAAGCTCATGGACTGCCAATGGCTCACAACCATTATCACAGAGACTCAATCACAGAAGGCTGCTGCTCCAGACAGGGAACAGGCACTAAGGATGAAGGGATGAGCAGATGAAAGTTAAAGACACAAAGGGGTTCAAGGTGGTGTCACTCTGGCCCAAAATGCAAAGAGCTGGAGGGCACTGCTTTGCAGCCCTGACAGATGGATGACAGATGCCGATGGGACCTATGCAGTTAAGCCAGGATTACGATGGAGTGTGACAGCAAATGTGTTTTGTTAATTACGAGCACTGAGTAAATATGCAGCCAGCTCCTGTACACGTTCTACCACAAAATACCTCCAGAGAAGAACATTTCCAGCCAGAAGCTGTGAGGAAACAAATTTCCACCTTGGGCAATGATTGATAGTTAGGTGAGAGCTTTCAATTTTAAATGTGGATCAGCTCAGTTTGGCCACAACCCCCCCTACTGGCTACTCAGCCCATAACACTCTCTTGTCCAGCAGTGAGAGTCATATTTTGTTATATTTTGGGGAATTTCACCCTCCAAACACTTTCAGTCTGCTCTCCAGCTGACGTGTCTGACCACAGTATCGTCCTGCCTTTCACTGCGCTGTAGTGACCTGTAGTCATCTGTAGTCTCCATACTCAGCAATACCCACAACCCACCTTTTGCACCATCAATGGTTGTGAAGGCTATACTACTGCTATTGTGTTGCTTCCAACCACAGGGGCCCTGATGAAAGTAAAAATCATAAATAAGCAAAGTGCTCAAAAAACGGCTAGAAGTGTCCTCTCTGTTACAGGGCTGAAGGATGGTTTATGCTGAGCTGACCTTCCCTCTGTCTGCTTTCCTCCCTTTACACCTCCACCTACAACAGGGGTTTGTTCTGACAACATCGCCATCTGTCATAAATCCACTTATACTGTATTAAATAAATTGTAAGGATATATAAGCAACATTCACCAATGCTGTGTTGTGTAATAGAACTTCTGTAATATTTTTTCCACAAATATCACGCATTGTTGTTGCCAGCTGGTTAACGTTATGGTATTACTAGCTAGTATAATCCTTGTAGTTATTAAATGTATAGCTAACCTTTAAATATATATATATATATATATATATACCTACTTTCTGTTTCTATTATGTCTCTCGATCTTTTGTTCAGACCTCTGTGTCACTGTGGGAAGTGAGCTCTATAAAAATAAATACAATTGAAGTGAACTGAATTGAAAGTGCTGGCGGGTTGATCTTGACTCATGGTGACTCTATGGATTGTTGCCCTGAACTGTTTACTTTTCAGCCACAAACCTAATCTTAGCTAGATGGGGTATCCATAGCTGCAGTCACTGTATCAGAAGGCTGTACTGTATCATTTCACATTCTTAATTTTAAAATAATTCTAACATGGAATAACAATAATATAAATACAGTGCAGCATTTTATTTTCAGTTGTCTTTTGACTTTTCTTTTCAGCACCACCAGAACATTCACTTTTTGTCTTACTGGCAAATGTAAATAAAAACCAGTCACAGACACCAAAACACTGACGGTGACCAAAAGTTTTGGCAGCTGAAAATAATAGTGCTGTCGCACATGGAGGATTATCTGTATTGCGTTTAACAACTGGTCCATTAACCACAAACTCAGCACCAGTATGACCAGTTTTGCCATCTTCCCTCTCTCTCCCTCAGGGACCTGCCTGGTGCTGGGCTGCCTCATCTTCCCTGACGGCTGGGACTCGGATGAGGTGAAGCGGATGTGTGGTGAGCAGACGGACAAGTACACATTGGGTGCCTGCTCCGTACGTTGGGCCTACATCCTGGCCATCATGGGCATCCTGGACGCTCTCATCCTCTCTTTCCTGGCCTTTGTGTTGGGCAACCGGCAAGATGGCCTAATGGCTGAGGAGCTGCTGGGCGACAGTAAGGGAATCCATGCCTGGGGAAAAGTGTCCCTCTGTCTATCATTAGTGTAGACCAGGACAGAAGGTCTGGGCACTGAAAAAATAGGCTTTTCCTGTAACACAGGGGGTCAACAGTTGTCTGGTGTCTCACATCAGACCTGTTTTCAGTTACTCAGGCTTTTCTGTGTATTTTATTTCCGGATAAACTTTGCAATACTAATAAAACTATAATAAAACAATATAGAAAATAATCAGTGTATTGATAAATAAACTAAAAATCCATGAAAAAACAGACACATTTAGATGCAAATTTAAACTTTGTGTTCGTATCAGCATTTTGCACGTTATTGATTTCTGCTCTGTTTTTCCAATCCCATCTTTGTTTTGCTTGTTGGTTTAAGCAGCGCTTTCATCAATCAGTAACCAATATTTGTACCACCTCTATGAAAATTTCACTGGTCATTAACTGGACATTTCGGCTCTCCCAGCTGAACTCCCACGCAAAAGAACTTTAGCAAAAAAAATATATTCTTAACAGTAATGAACCAAATGCAGAGTGGGAATGGACAAGCCTGTTTTTTTCCATTTACTCTACTAGTCCATGTTTTGTTTTCCAATTTAGTTTTTGATTTTTTTATTTGTTTTTATGATTAATACATTGCACCTCTGTACTTCTACTGTCATGTAAGAAAAAAAATCAATTCCCATTTACTTGTTTCTGCCCTTTAGCGGCTCCCCCCACCCAGTACCATGATGCCTCTTTCGTTCTTTATTTGAATATTCCTGTTAAAACTGTACCATAAAACAGCCAATGTTTTTCTATTTCACGCATGCTCACCACAGTATCTTTATCTCTGTATTTCTCCACAGAAAGTGGAAATGCCTAACATGCAGCAGTAAACGCACCAAAATTCTGTAAGTACTGAACGAACGCTATTCATCTAAAATAGCCTTTGGGGTGGGTGTAGGGCAGCCCTCCAGGGCCACCAGCTCCGCTGGTTTTTGTTCAGCTTTCACCCTGTGTTGCTACACTATAGTATATACTGTACCTGCAGTAGTCTGTTACTTCAGGTGTGAACCAGGCACTAATAGAGAGAAATCTACTCCCCATAATGCACAATTCAGGGTCTCACAAACCAGAGTTGCTCACTTCTAGTGTTAAGTTTTTACAAAACAGTCTTAAGAATGAGCATGTGAAGATGAAGAGCTCCCATTTTGGCTGCTCGTCCAAACTTCTGCCGTGCTTCACCGGACATCTGCAAGACCAGCTGTGATGTCTTTCATTCCACTATAAGAGAACCGTTGCAGCACATGTGTACAACATGCACCTGTCACCACTGGTCATCGTACTTATGCATAACAAATGCTTCATAAATCTCTGCCTCTCATATTTTGTTCTTGCTGCTGTACAGGTGGTCAGTGCTGCCCTGCAGAGGCGCCATCACAGTGTTCCCAGTCATTCAAGCTTTCTATTCATCAAGCTGTGGGGAGGCAGGAGACAGGATGAAGAGGAACAGTGAGAGATACGAAAAGCAATCCGGAATGATCCTCTCTGGAACCTCCCACCAACTCCCAACTCCATAGCTGTGACTGTTCTGCCCATAAGGGTCCTATTCTCCTTCAAGGATCCCCTACTGCAGAAAAGTTTGCACAGGCACCATTGCTGAGATTTATCGACAGTTTTTCAAGACACTCTCAGAGTCATGCAAATAAGACTGGCACCTGGTGACAGACTGCATAACACACACACACACACACACACACACACACACACACACACACACACACACACACACTTCAGGTCTTGCTGTCAGCAACCACTTTCTATTAACAAATGTCCCAAATAGACAAATGACCAAGACATTGTGTTAAGAATAACCATCTTAGTGCTATGTACTTAAATTCAGTTCAACACCTGATTACAGGAACTATGCACTAAGATGCTGTTAATATTTTAATTCTTAAAAAGAAAATGTTTCTTCATGTGTAAACTTGCCCCAAATATTAGTGTCAGCCAGCTCTATAGTTTCATATATGCACCTGGCATTGAAAGGACTCAACCAGAACATGGCTGCAGTAGAGTCAGGACCCATCTGTATGTGATGCACCAGAGACGGGGACAGACCTTGTCAGTGTGGGGTTTTTCCACTTGGGAGTCAACCAAGCCTCACATACCTAGACCAGAGGTACTTCCTACACCCCCAGCAGGGCACAAATTGACCGCCATATCAACCTGCATTGTAAACCCCCCTCCTGCCCATCACAGGAACATGAAAACAAAGAAGGAAATAATATAGTTTTGGAAAGAAATGATCTGATAAAGAGTATGCAGAAAAGAACCTTAATAGGAATAGTTAATGAAACAAGCATTTATTTCTGGACTCTTTGTTTCAGCTTCTACTAAATATCTCTGAATTGTGTTATACTCAAGAGAAAGGATCAGATCAACAAAAAGTAGCTGCATGACCTTTGACCCCATCACTGACCTTCCTTTGCAGCTCCACCAAAGGCCACAGACTGCCATTCCTTCCACTTCACTCCACCCAGGTCAACGTCTGTTTGTCTACCGGTCAGGAAACCAGTGTGGAAATTTAATTAACTGAGAATATAGAAATGGAAAGAAGTTAAAAAAAAAACAAGTTGTGATGAAATAATATGAGGGGAAAAAGGTGAATGCAGGTGCTCACCAAACACAGGAGGAGCACCAAGTGGGCAAACGGGCTTAAGGTGAAGCTCAGTGCCTCAGGACACAGCAGGCTGGGTGGGTGACACCCCGCAACGAGAATGTGCTACATTCTGGGAGAGAGGAGCTGCCTGATGCTCAGCGGAAATGACCTGACACTCTGATGCCTGTTGGCTCTCAGATGCTGTACCTTCCTGTCAAAACACCAAGATGCCTGCTGTGGGTCCATTAACATCCCAAATGAGAGAAAAGCCACTGGCCAGACTGATCACCACGTTTGTGAAAATAAGTGGGGACAAAGATCAGGGGACAAAGCCATTTATACTGGTTGAATGGATCCCACTGACACGGCCCATTTCCACATCCATGTTGCAGGACACCTGAGTGACCCTCTGTGTCATGGTCACCCTCCCATTCAACCAGCCCATCCTGTGGCAACCAGTGAAGTACACTTATCAAGGGAAAAAATATTTTATCACTGTGTTCAGTGGGATGAGAATGTCTGAAGTACAGAATTACCCCGTGGTAAAAAAACAGTGTACAGTGTGCAGTCTGCACATACAGAAGTGTCTGGAAGAAGCTGAGCTGTGAAAGTTAGATCCCTAAATCTTCATTGCACATACATTTATGTAAATATGATGCAGAAACATAATAAATCTGAAATACATTACAAAATTACTGATGTTAAAAAAGGTCTCGTTATGTTGAAGCAGCTTCTAATAACTTCATCCTCCCTAAAAATGTGTAAAAAAGCGCTAAACTCAGCTGTGATGCCTGAGCTGTTTCTGCGCATTTCATTGTTCAGCGCCGTCGTAAAAAAAAGCACCAGCAGGGGGCGCCTGGAGCTCCTTTTTGCGACCAATGACTCATCTGCACTTCGAGGCAACAGGAAGTGAACAGGAACAGGAGTTCTTACTCATACACAGATGGGACAGGAAATCGTCTTGGGGGGTTAATTCGTTTTGCTGCATTATGAAATGTAATTAAACCCTGTTCTAATTTAAAGAGAACATTAACACTGATGTTCAATGACCAAGGCAGCATAGCATTTGTGTTCATAGGCTGTTGGTTCAAATCCCACTCCTGCTGTAACCAAGTACCCTTGATCAAGGATGGTTCAAGTGAAGTAACAGTAAGAAAACTATGCTGCATAATTTGGCAAAACAGTGTAAAGCTGGTCATCAAACCCAAGGTTACCTCGGACAAAGGTGTAAAATAGCCTAAAATTAGCAACAGCAATAACAAAATAGGAGGATCCTTGCCACAGAAGCACACAACACACAAAGTAGTATAAAACTGACGTTACTGTGATTTATTATCATGAACCATGAAAATAGCCAAATGGTGCTGTATCTGTGAGTCTCTTTCTTACACACAAATGATAAAAAAGACAAAAACAAAATAGAATAAATCAGAAAAAAGAAATAGTGCTACTGTCACAGAAAACAGCTCTGAGAAATGCGGTTCATATTTACAATTTTCCAAAATGGGATGGGAGCAAATTGTACAAGCAATAGAAAAGAAAAGAAGCAACTATTTACATGTGTCTGCAGAAACCTGGAGAAACCGTCTATACATTAAATTACAATTTCTACAAATAACAATTAAAATCCAAAAATAATCCCCTAACATCCTACCTATGGGTAAGTCCACATTCAGGCGAACCTGAAAGCCAACTGCACATTCGTTTACTTGTCCTCATTCCCAGACCTTTCTCCAACGCGCGCACGCACACGCACACACACACACACACACACACACACACACACACACTCTCTCTCTCCCAGGGCAGTGAAACAGACCACCAACAAGGCCTTCTGAATCTCTGCAGCTGATTACAGGTTTTTGTTACAGAGAATGAATAAAAAAAATATTTGTTTTATTTGTACAAAAAGCTTTTTTATTACTAAAATGAGCCACTAAATGAACAGGAGAAACAACGAGTAAAAGCAGAACAGTAGGAAGGATTGTGTGCCCCGGGGCACGGAGGCTGGAATGTCCATGGTCTGGTGCTGGGGCTCTGGAGAAAGAGACGGATAAAGTGGACAGAGGATGACAGCGGACAGACAGACAGACAGACAGACAGACACAGACAGACAGACACCAAGCAGTAAGGTGGCTTTTTAAAAAAAAAAAAAAAAAAAAAAAAAAACAGTAAAAGAACCGGAAACGACACCTCTGGGACGCAGAACGCCAGAGAGGGTGATGAGCACCAAGATTCTTTTACAGCCTTTATCCAAGATTGTTTTACAGTCATTCTTTAAATCCTTTCCATTTCCTCTTATTTTTCTGTTTACTTTGTGTACAAGTAAATAAACTATTTACAGCCACACGGTGTCTCGCCCCCCCTGCACCCCCAAGCCCACACCTTGGGAAGTCCATCAGGTCAGTGCCACCCTGAACCAAGGTACCCTGTGGTGTGGAAGGGGCCTGAGGATGAGAGGCCCCCCCTGGAGCCGCTGGGCAGTGGGGTGGAGGTGGACTGGGCCTGCACCACGGGGGTCTGCTGGGGCAAAGGTGGGGGCGGGGGCAGAATCACCCCCTGCTGGTGAGATGGGTAGGCAGGGGAGGCCACGGCCGGGACCCCGGAAGCCCCAGGATGAACCAAAGGTGCCTGGAATCCCGCCATGCCCTGAAAGTGGTGCGTGGCCTGTGGAGGTGGAGGTGGGGGAGGTGGTGCCTGCTGCAGGGAGAGGAGGGTATTCCCAGTGGGCTGCTGCTGAGCAACTTGGCCTTGGGGTGGTGGGGGTGGAGGCGGAGGGGTGGAGCTCAGCACATGCGAAGGGGGTGGAGCCGAACTCAGTAAGAGCTGATGCTGCTGCACTGATGGCGCCATGTTGACATGGAGCATTGTGGGTGTTGATTGGGGGTGAGGTGGAGGAGGGGGAGGAGGGGGCGGGGCTACCGCTGCAGAGGTTTGATAGTGCAGCGGGTGGTGAGTCTGGATTAGCGTTTGGGAGCTGGAAGGAAAAGCAGATACCATCGTAGCCTTGTACCCGGGGAAGGACCCTGCGGACACTGGGGTCTGCCCAGGGAAATAGGCCACCGGTGACGGTGGAGCAGGTGGGGGAGGTGGTGGAGGGACGCTCTGTGCCCCATATTGGGCAAAGGGCGTCGTACCCGGCTGAGACTGAGCCTGAGTCTGCGACTGAGGCTGCCCAGAATGGAAAGTCCGCTGTCCACGGTATGGGGAGCCTTGGGGCTGCGATTGTGGTTGGGACTTGGGTGAGTGCAGTGCTGAAGGTGTGGGGTAGAGACCCTGGGAGGACCCTTTGCTGGGGGTCAGCGGCGCTGCTTTGGGCCCAGGCAGCTTGCAGGATTGCTGGACGGTTGGTGAAAGGCAGGGGGCGCGAGGTTGACTGTCATTTTCCTCTTCCTTGGTAGAGCGGCTTGCAGACTGGTGAGAAATGCCGGGAGTAGGAGAGCTTGGCTGCAAAAGAGACACAAATGAAAGTTGTGTACAGTCCTTAAGCATCCTACCTGCGGTACTGAAACTAACAGCAGTGTAGCAGGTCACTGACAGTGCACGTTAAAGGCTATGATCTGAGGTGCTACGTCTCACCTTGTGTAAAGGGCTCCTACAGGCCTTGTGAGACCGAGGAGATGTACATTCCTTCAGCGAGGCACTGTCATCTCCATCTCCCTCTCCACCATCTGTAGTGGCTATATGTACACAGAACACACTTATTAACGTGCAAATTCAACTTTTGTGTGCATGCGTGTAGCTGTGTGTTCCTCCAGCTGCACCTGCATCTCTGTCCTTTCGGTGGTCACTCAACAGCAGAGCCCGATGGTACCCTCGCTCCCTTGCCTGCTCCACTGATGTAGACAGCGTCCTGTGGTGGCAGTGGGAAGAAGATAGGTGTCACACACACAGGAGGTATGAACACCAACTAAATACAACCTTTTTAAAAGAAGAGAGGAACATGTGTGTATTCACCATCGTCCTTCTCCCCCTTCTCGCTCCCCTGGGCCCTCTGTGCTGTCACACGACTGTGGGCCCTCCAGGCTGGGCCCTGCTGAGTGGGCTGAGGTCTCAGAACCCACATCGACATCACCAGGGCAGATGTCAACAGCTGCGCTGCACAGCCCAGCCAAAGGGGGCACAGTGGACACAGGGGAACTGCACTCCGTTTTCGATCCGCTCCGTCTGGCCTCCCTTTGCCGCTTCCTGTATTCCAGCAGGGACACCTGAGGCCACACAAAATCCAAACTGCATGAAAAGGTATGTTCAACAACAAGCAGCTCATACATTAGTCTTTTTCCTGTTCACTCCAACTGCTTAGAAACACCCCTTCAGAGGTCTGATGTGACTACTACAAATGAAAACTAATAACTGGACATAGGACAAAACCAGGCATATCTATATTTGGTACAAACAAGGAAAAGGTCTAATACAGATCAGTTCTCATTGTCCATTTTAGAACACGCTGATGACTATGAAATCCGTAAGCTATCCAATGTAAATAATGTGGCAGCTCCAGTTAGATGTTTACCTTTTTCTTCTGTGGGGGGTTCTGTGTGGTCCCAGGCCCTGTCTCGCCTGTGCACTCCCCACCCATAGAGCGCACAAACCCCACCGCATCCTCAGAGCAACCATAGTAGACAGCACCTTCGCCAAACGTGGAGGTGACCGGGTCGGGGCGGTAGGCCCCCAGCTCCAGAGTGTGGGATGGTGTGAGGTCCCGCAGGTTCGAGTTCACCAGTGTGAATGGCAACCTCTCCGGACTCTTTGCCCAGGACGGATACGAAGGAGTAGGGGTGTCCATGAGAGGGGTGTCACTTGACCCCTCCACCACTGTTTCCTCCCTCTCACAGTCCTGTGGCTGGGGCGGCCGTGGACTGCAGGGCCCTGCTGGTTTCACCTCGATGGTAGGCACATCAGAGTTGGTCGTCCTGACACCAGGGGATGAAAGCAGCGACGGAGGACGCTCGACCTGGTGAGGGGGAATGATATCAGATTACCACACCATGATAGCACATAGCCACCCTGTAACAAAATGGACACACACTGTGTTACTTTAGCTTTAAGCTTGAACGAATATTGACTAGTCGGCCATGGAAGACAAATAAGGCACACAAACATACTGGCTGTCAGCTAATACAAAGTCTATCACATTAAATGCTTTTTAATGAAGTTCACTGGAATTCACATAATGATGTAAGCATAACAATTTGACAAAGACAAATGACAGTAAAATGCCATACGCCATCATAATGTGATAAACGGCATCCAAAAAATTCATTTGTTTAAAATGTGGTTTTAGAATTTCAGACAACTGAACAATCCTGAAAGAATCCTTGGGATACTGGACTGTGGGAACTGCTGTTTGTTTCTGCAGAGTACGTGTGAACACTGGCACTCAGAGTACAACACACCCTCTGCAAAGCTCTCAAACAAAATAAACAGATGGGCAAAAATCCCCAATAACTCCCAGTTAATCAGAAAGACAACTATTTGCATATACAATATGCGCAGAAGCAGTGTATTATGGGAAAGACACAGCGCTTGCCACTGCCGCTTTAACGCTAATAATACGAATAAAAGCTTTTGTGCAAACACTGATCATCTGTAGTAAATTCTTCACATTCACTGTGAGAAGATGTTTGCGATAGGAAAGGAAGCAGAAGAAAGGGGAGATAATCATCAATTCCATTATAGCCAAATTCATCCTAACACAGGGCACACTATTGCAGTTTTACTGTATTGTAGAAAACCAGGCTCACCTCTTGGGAACTGGGTCTACGGCTCACCTGGGGGGAGTTGTCAGGAGACGACTCAGTCTGCAGGACACAGAACTCCTGTAAGGTTGCAGCTCTGGACCATTCTAGTATCACAAAGCACAATGAGCAGAGTTTTGGTGTCTTTTACACTTGAATTCTCACCTCTGGCAATGTGGCTTGAGTAGGTGGTGCCAGGGGAGCTTGCGTGCCACAGCCGGGGGTTGAGGAGTCAGCATTTGGGTCTTCGGGACGGATGCAAGGTGGGGTAGCAAGGAGCAGTGGGGTGCCGGGCGTCTCCAGAAGGTCAGGACGTGTGGGTGTGGCGCAGGGAGAGCCATATGGGGTTGAGGACTCCGAAAGACATGCCTCCAGGGGGCCGAAACGCCGCTTTTTCAATGGAGTAGGAAACTCTGCTGAAGTGGGAAGAGTGGGGAGATCCATATTACATGACAAACTCACTCACCGAATCCTTCTGATCACCCAGAGAGCCTCTTTGACTAAACGTGTTGCTGGTCTGCACCGCAGTGGCCTACTAAGCTCACCTGGTAAAGGACAGCTGCCATTGAAAGGGAGGGTGCTGTCGGAGTCTCCATTGACTGACGGACTGAGAGGACCCTCGTTGGGTACACCAATGGTAGGCCGGGTGCCCAGGCTGGGGGAACCCTCTTCCTCCAGAGCCTGCTTCAGCCAGCGCTACAGAGAAAGATAAGCAAACAAACCCAGTTCTGAAGCAGTCTGCAGTACTAGTTCACTGCCACAGGGACGTATAAAGCAGAGCCCAGGCACCTACCTTCTTGCAAGAGCCAGATGCTAGTGGCATGTCTGACAGCTCACGTGAACGTCGCCGGCACGAAGGGACTCCGGTGGGAGTGGCAGGGCTGCGGCCTGCCAGGAAGGGTGAGGAGAAGCGAACATAGTGCTTGGGTGTGCTGTACACCTGTGGGCTGCAGGCTAGGCCTGGTAGGGAGTTGAGCTGGGTGGCTAGCACCTCTGGATCACTGCTGATACGAAGAGGGCGCTCCGTGGGGGGCTCAGGGGTGTGCGGAGTGCGTTCTTGCTTCTCCACCATCCACTCACTCACTAAGTGCTGCAGGGAAACCGCATGGGACATGTGCTTCAGTAATGCCAGGGCAATAGGCCACTTACTGCTGTACATCAATGGCAGGGTATCAGTCAAAGCTCCTTAATTAAATACAAAAGCAGCACAACCTTGCACTTGCTGAAGTATACTTGATTGTTAGGGGAACAAAAAATCCCTTTGCATACAGAAAGCGGTAGATTTCCACAACAAAACATTACAAAAATGTTCTGAATAGCAGCTATTCAGTACCTGCATACTTTGAATTTGCCTTTCAGTTGGCCAAGGTCAAGACTGCTAGTCCATTAATAAATATATATATATAACCAAACTATAAATAAATTAAATTTTGCTACATAACATTGCTATATTAAAAGTCTGTGAATAAAGAAGCTGATAGACTACGTAGGTGAATAACCTTTAAATGACACATAAACAGTATAGAATAAAGGGTGCACCTTTTTTGTTTTGGGGTATTTGAGTGCTGTCCTACATGGAGGTGCTGGAGACAGACTTGGGGAAGGACTGGCATCAGGAGGTTGGGGCTGAAGCGGCTCTGGCTCGAGGGTGGCCGAGGGTGGATCCTCAGGGGCCTCGCCAGGAGGAGGTTCAGGGCAGTCAGCAGGTGAGCCAGGAGGCAGGTCAGAGCAGGTGCTGACTGTGCGAGCACGTCGCCGCTGTTGTCCGATGTGGGTGCGGGTACGAGAGAAGCTCTTCCTCTGCTTGGAACGGCTCACCTTGGCAGCAGCTGATGACCCTGCTGCTGGCCTGGCCCCCAGTTCCTCCTTCACAATGTCTTGCTGGGACTGCAGAAGAGGAGAATGAGGCAGCTTAAGCAGATGGGGACTGACACTGGAGATTAAACACAATAAAAGACAATGTGGCAGGAAGGAAGCAGACACCTTTGTAGGAGAATTAGGTTCAAGGAAGTGTTTGTTTGTACCTGCGGCCCAGCAGGGCCCTCTGCCTCGGCGATATTGGGGGGCTCCTCTTTGATGTCACTCCGGGCCGCCAACTCTGCCTTGGTGCCAATCCGCTCTAGTGCCTGCTCTCGTCGCTTCTCACGCTTTTCCATTCGCGCAAAAGCCTGCAGGATAGCCTCCATCTTCCTCTCCTCACGTGTCTGCAAAGGAAGAAGTAGGAATGTGACAAGGAAATCCTTTCAGTGGTCCCCTTTCTCAGGTCCAAGGCTGGGGGCTTAGTGACAACAGGCTTCACAACTGCCAGCCGCAAGACAAACACAGCACAACAGCATAAGCTGAAGAACAAAGCCACCTCATGAGAAAGAACAGCAAAACAGGACAGCTCACAATTTGCTGAGACTGCAGCGAGCTACAGCAAGGTTCCACCAGGTAGCCAAGACCAGACCAGTCCTTCAAACAACCGACAACCAGCCCAACACACACTAGTAGGATCAGGTGTAATGCCCAGAGTTATCATCAACAGCCCAATCTAGCAGGATAAAGTACAACCTAAGAGTGCTTTCAATTGTATTCCATGATATTCCACATGTCCTCATCTAAAATCAGTCACAAAAGCAATTTACAATATTAATTTGGGCTTCTTTCTGGTAACATCTTTAATAAACCACAAAAACTACACTAAAAACAACCAGCCAGAAAAGGGCTTGGTGAGGTATCCTCTCACGAGTAGTCTTCAGTTCTGAGTGCCATTCCCCGTCTAAACATACTCCACAACTATGGCCACAAATCCAGTGGATCTGGGCTGTACATCTAGGTGACACACCCAAAGAAAACTGGCATCTAACTCCAGTGCTGAGCTGAGCAAGATCCCTGGAATAACAAGGATGATGAACTACCACAGCCAGTACCATGCTGGCAAAGCAAACATTTCCCCCTTCACTGTCATTAAATATTTAATCCATATTCTGAAAGGAAACTCCAGCATAAACCACACAACTTGCTCCTTCAATGAACTACACAGTAATGGTGTTCTGAAATGTACTTGTCCTTTCCATAGTTAATGAGTCTGAGCGAGTGGGACAGGAGCTCCTGCAGCATCTAGGGAAATCAAAGAGAAACGGGAAAAGAGGAACAAATAAAACCGAGACAACAAAGCCCAGCACCCTGGAGGCTGTGTTAAGAAAACAAATAACGTCCAGCAGAGAGTGAGCAAGTCAGGGAGGGAATGAGCAAGTGGGGACAGGGAGCTGTAGTAATCACTGCCCCCTACCCTAGGAAGAGAAAGGGGGCGCTCAGCATCAGGCAGAGAAACAGCATCGGGGGGCGGTTTGCAGCAGCAGTTTGAAGGGCAGTCAGCGGGGGGGGGGGGGGGGGGGCCCAGGCCAGTGACTGCACAGGGCCACACACCTCCACACACTTACCATCTTCCTCCTCCTCTCCGCAACCTGCTCCTCTGACTCCATCTCTACTTCATTGCTAATGGAGGTTTTCTCTTCTATATCCTCAATTAACTCTGGCTCCTGTAAGAGGGGAGAGGGGGCAGTTTACCATGACACTTAAATCAGTCTGGCTACAGACTAGAGGAAAGGTGTGGAGGAACTGGGGAGGTGTATGTCAGGGGAAACTCTGCCACCAAATTTGACCAGCATGGTCCAGGGATGTGCACTTGCTGAGCTTGTGTTGGGTTCCAGAGACCTAGTTTGTCACAGAAACTGTGTGAGCCTTGTCATGGTGAGCACAAATGTCTCAGTTTCTCATGAAGGGCTGGCTAGGTTGTAGAAAGCTATCCACAAAGAGTATCCATGTTTGTCTTCCCAGGAGTAGCTAAATACGTATAATGTGTGTATATGTGCATCAGAGTACAACCAAGGCAAATGGTCTTTTACGTTATTTAAAAAAAAAAAAAAAAAAGTGGCCACACCCCAAAAAGATGGACATTTTTTCAGAAGCTTGCATTAGCATGACCAACTCTCAACCTTTTGAAGATACAGCAGAAGAGATAGAAAATCACCTGGCTATTAAAACAGCATGATCTAAACAAGACTCTATCTACTCACAAAAAGCCAACTAGGAAATAACTTTCCAGCCATCTTTACACACATAAAACTGTGAGGCAAAGGATTCAGCAGAGGACGGGGGAGGCCAATTTCACAGACTTGACTTGACAGCCACCTGTGTGGTCTCACAAGGTGGCACAGAACAATCAGGTATAGAAGTGCAGGGGAGACTACAGAGAGCTGTAACTGTGCTAGACAGACAACAGTTAGATATGAGAATCTGTGAAAGATGACACTGATACCAGATATGAATAACAACCACTGACAGTGATTTTAAAAAAATGTATATAAAGATATAGAGCAGAAGGGGTGACTGATGAGAAAAACTACACAAACTGTTAAAGATACTGACTAAAAAAAATGACTGCCAAAAAGAATAAAGGACTGTAGAGGAATCGAGAGAAAAACAGACAGGGAGATGTGCAAAAAAGAAGTGTGGTGGGTGCTTGCAAGGTTGCTGGGCCACCAAGGGGCGCACCTGGTTGTTTGAAATGGAGAGGCGGAGTGGGGACAGCTTTCTGTGTTTGCCTTCGCTCACAGTCTTGCCCTTGGTGCCTGTGCCATCGCCGTCTAGGGTGACGTTCTGGTTCTGAGTGCCCTCGCTGGCCGGCTCCCTGTCCCTTCGACATCGTCGGCGCCGCGACTCACCAGAGGTCCCCAAGTTCTCTGTGGGCTCCGAGCTGCGCCTCAGCACAGGGCAGTCGGGATTCCCTTTGAGGCAGGCACAGTCCACTTTGTACTTGCTGCAGAGATAGCAGAGCTACCGTTAGTGACAAATAAACTCTTTTGACTCTTTAGACACTGTCACAGCGCTTGATAAGGCTGCACAGACACACCCATGTCTTGTTCTAACAATAGAAATTTTCCCTAACATAGGGATAACGCAGTAAAGTATAGCTGTAGCATGCAGCTATTCTGTGTGTGTGCACTCACCAGCTGCCATAGTCAAAATCAAAACCAATGGTGATCTCACTGCCCTTGCTGATGGGCCTCACGGAAAAGATATACAGGTGCAGTTTGCCTTCCTCGATCACATGACGAACCTGCCAGTGTAAGAGGTAAAGTCTGTGAGGAACCAAACACACACTCAACTGGCCCAGGAAGGTTCAGCTCAAGACAAAGTAATAAATTCACCAAACTGAAACAGTAGCTGCTATGATGGACTGTTAGCCAAGTTAGCATCAGTTGAAAAATGGTTTTGCCTTGTTGACCAAGGTGTTGATGTATTGAGGGCAAAGAGCCTTGAATTGCTAGTGACAAATGTCAGAAAGGTACCAGGTTCCCATCATGTCACTCTCAACTCACCTCCGCGTTGGGAGTACAAGAACGGCGGATAAAGCGAGCTTCATTCCCAAAGCTCCGTGCGTCTACACACATCTCAAGTCCATGAAACTTTGAGTAGAAGAGCACAAAGGGATAGGGCCTGAGGAGAGGAAGAACAGTTATGACACACTGCAAGTCCAGAGAAGAAATGGAGATAGAGAGCTACAGGCCTCATGATGACAAAACCTACAAAACCACACCACACAATGACAGAGGACTGCACACCTTCTGCAGAAATAACCATTGGCCTCAAACTGTTGCCGCAGCATGAATTTCCCGCGGTACTCAATGATGAGTGTGTCAGGGGCGAGGTCACGCACTGCTTTTAGGATCCTCTTGTTCTTCTGCATGTAGCTCTGTGCAGTACAGGAGAAGAGGATCAGTTCTGAAGTACATGTGTTATTGTGTGTGTAAAAGAGGAAAAGATACAACCATAGCACTTACCTCCACCGGAGGCCTAAAGGTTGTGCCATGGGCATTGTAGGTGAGAGATTTGCTGTCCCCAGCTTCCTTCACCCTCAGGAGGATCTGCACTTCCTCAGTGTACTGGTTGCTGCTGGCTTCCTCATAGCGCTCCATCCAGGTTTTGATCTTGTTCTCCCACAGTGAGGGAGTGTCTATAGGGTCCACCTCAGGCGCAGAGCCCTGGAAAATAGACCATATCTCACATCTCAGAGCTTCACCCCTTAGGTCTGGTCACATGATAGTGAGCATGATGAGCCAAGTATGTGCACACAGAGTGGAAACTACTGAACTTGCCTTTACTCTGGAGGACTTCCTGGACCCCTCACGAAAAGCCTGAGGGACCAAGAGGTGTAGATAAAAATATAAATGTTAAGAAAGCGCTTTCTAGCACATCAAATTAATCTTGATATTCAACAAGTTCATGATTCTGAAAGATGGTAAGGACTGACCTTTTTGGCTCGGCTGGGGACGGTGCTGGGCTCCTTGTCACTGCTTCTCTTCCGCTTCTTTTCAGTCTGTTTGCTCCCCATGCGTGCAGCGCTCAACGTGATGCTAGTAGGCGTGTGCTGAAAGGCCGTGTACAGCTCCAGTGGCACCTCATCCCCACTCTCTGTTGCGCTTGTGTCTCCGTCTACAGGAACACAAAACAAATACCAGGTCAACACAGACTTGATGTTTATCCTAGAAAAATCCATTTCAGGCCAATTCCACCAGCTCCTCACAGCTGAACCAAGTGAAGTATGGCAGCAGTTAGGGTAACAGTAGCATTACAAGACCAGGTTCAAATCCTTCCTCCTCCTGTTGAACCCTTGAGCAAGATGCTTACCCTGGAATAATGTAAAAAAAATTATCCAGCTGTTTAAATGGGTATAACATTGTAAGAAGCTTAACACAGCATTTGAGAAGAGCATCAGCTAAATTAAAAAGAAAAAAGAAAAAAAATTAAGTGAGGCAGTTTGAGGTCAATCCTAACATAGTGACAGCAGACATGCCTGTACTGACCAGAAAGATTCTCCCTCTTTCTTGTCTGTAACACAATAGCCCGGTCACGGTCCAAACTCCGGGGTTGACAGCGTTCACACAGGTACGTCTCCGGAATGTGCTGACGGTCGATCCCCATACAGTCTATGTGCTGCCAGACACTGCACAAGAAGAAGGGGAAATCTGAAGTAGTTCCTCACACAGGTAAATAGCAGATGGAATATGATGAACATGTAGGGCAAATGTTCACTAGCGTGTGGGACACAAAGGATCAGAGGCATAAAAGTACATTCAACTGTGCAAGGCACAGAGCCTCAGCAGGGTGGACCAATGTTCCCATTGCGTGGGAGAGAACAGGACAGCAGAAAAAACTGAACATTTACTTGTGTCTAAGATGCATAGTGTACAAACACTCGGGCTCACCTGCACTTGTCGCAGCAGATCATATATCCATCATCATGGGTGAAGCCACAGATGCAGCGTGTGATATCAGCCCCATAGTTGCTGTCCTCTGAGGTGCTGAGTGTGGTGCCCCGGGATGCCTCGTCCTGGGGAGTGGGCACAAAGGGCAGCTCCCCAGACCGTATCAGGCCTGTAGGAGGTGGTGAGGCTGGGGGTGTGGGTGGAGGCCGGGCACCATAATTATGGTCCTGAGAAAAGGAAAGGACTCAACAGTGAGGATTAACGAGCATTGGCCTCAGAATATCAGAGAAACCAGACTAATTATTAAAGGGAAACACTTCATCTTATTATTATTACTGTTATTTAGATGATGGTGAGATAAGTAAATTACAGGACCCATTCATACAGCTGAGTGTTTGTTCAAGGGTGTTACAGAATTAACAAGATTAGGAACAGCAACCATTGGGTTTGTAGTTTAAACTGAACTACAAAATTCAAAAGTCATCAAAACAACACTCATTTTACTCCATTAACTACAATACTATATTATTCAAACAGAATATTTATTTTGTGCAATCAATAAAAAGACAATAAAAGAATTTGAGCAGCTCTAACAACCTGTAATAGTGCTACAGACAATGTACATTGCAGCATGAAGCTTCCTGGCTCAAATCCCAGAAAAGGTTTTCTTCAGATTTGCCCAAAGCTAGTGGTAAGCGGACAGGTACTTTACTTACGGCATAAGGCAGGCCAGCATAGCTCTGCGAGTGGTGAGAACTGCTGCTGTAGATCTGCGGGTAGCCAGACTTCACCACCACCGGACTGGCCTCCACAGGTTCAGGTCTGCTCAACAGACACACAAGCCCAGGGGTCAGGGTGACAACTAGAGCCCAAAAGAAGGGGTGAGTACAGATGGCAAAGGGGGAGTATCTTCAGGAGGGGGAGACAGAGAAGGCCAATGTTCGTTCCACAAGCAAATTTACTAAGAGGCAGCCATCGATTTTATTTATTCCACTCCATTTCACTCTTCTCTCAGTTCATTTATAAATTCTCAAAGACAGCATCCAGGGGTCCACACAAACATTAGGAAAGGGACAGAAAGTGACAAAAAAAATGCACACACTAATATGAGATAGACACAAATAAAACAGAACACACACACACAGACACAGACACGCACACAAGCTGACTGCCTAGAGTCGATAGGAGGCACAACAACAGAATTTCACTAATCTCTTCACAATGCCGGCATTTTAAAACCAAACCCTCTATCTGAAGGCAACACATGCACTTCAGCTATTAAGACCCTCCAAAACAAACCCACGCTAACATTTTTTCTCTGTAATAGGGACAGCAAGTTACACACACATTTGACCAACAAATCAAGCTGCCATTTATAACCAAACTAGGGGCTGAGCATTCAGTTCAGACCACACAAGAACTGGTCTGTACCTTAGACTACTACTGTGTTGTGTAAGTTCTCATTAGTTCAGAAAGAGAACATCAGGCATTCATATACACAGATGGAAGCAAAAGAAAAGGGTTGGAAGCTTTGCAGATGTGCAGAAAAAGAGAGGAAAGAAAAGGATGATGAAAGAGAGGAGGGGAGCAATAAGAAGGAGGGAGAAAGGAGACACACAAAAGAGAGCAGGGGCTGACGAATCCAGAGATGTGAGAGCTGCCACGGTCACAGCAGCAGCCTGCTGTCATAGAGCCCTCATTAGCATCTCCTTGGGTCCCAAAATGCCACGGGGGAGGAAAGGGAGGCACCCGTTCATTAGTAAGGGGAGCATCAGCGGTGAAGACGCAACCAACGAAATGCAACATTGCACCGTGTGCAGAGCCCTGCAGTCTCTCTCCTTCAAATCACTGTGTGATCTACTTCAAGGTCAACGGTGAGGAAGACACTATGTTTGACTACCTCACACATGCGTGTGTGATCTGGCTTGAGGTGAATCAGAATGAAACCTTCACCAAAAACGTAGGGTCTCACAAATGTCCTACAGAGTATAAAGGCTCAGAACGATGCATGACACCATGTGTTTTGCTAAGCAATTAAAAAAAATTACAGGATGCTGGATTCTACACCTGTTGTAGAATCCTTCGGAGTAGTGTGGCTCCACCTTAGAGGACACCTGACAGAAGAACAAACCTGAGGTGAAAAGCACAAGAGGAACATTTCTAGGCTTTCGGGTGGGACACTATGTGAGCAGAGGACAAGGACTGATACAGAACAAATTCCAAGCATGAAGCAAAGGTGGCGGACATGACAGGCACGCTGACATTATGCCTCAAGGGAAATGCCGTGTTGGCCTTGGCTGATTGAACCAGAGATCTTACAATGAAGTATTCGCAAGTTTATCTGTCTGTACCCGCAAACGTGCTCTCTCTCACACACACACACACACACACACACACACACACACACACTCTCCTAGAAACCAGTACAGTACCTGAAAGGCTCTATATTCCTCGTGTCACTTTTCCTCTCAACTGCCACACTTCCTATGTGCCTTACTACTTTGCTGTGACAAAACGGAAGTGCGAGGGCACACGAGCAGGTGGGCAGGACCTAGGGCTCTGTGAAACTCCAGGGGGCGGGACCCAGGAAGGATGCTTGCACTTGCACATGCATGTATAGGCAGCTAAAGCCAGATAAGGACACTTGATAAGTGCATTACATGTACATATAAAGCAAAGGCTTAGAAACAGAAAGTGGTACCTTAATAGCTGCGTTAAATTACTTGCTGAATTAATGTCTGAAGCTGGCCTATATGCACTTGGTTTGCACATTTATTTAAAATATTTTCATTAATTTAAACCAAGAGCGTTCTGTCTGTCATTTACTTCTGTGCTGTAAGAAACAACAGCCAGTGGTGCAGGCCACCACTACAAGCGTGTATGCCCTCTCTGTGCATCTGCAACTGGAGGAATTACATCTGTCACATCTATGATGCTGAGACCAACCATGCACGTCTGTATCATGTGAGGAACAAAAGTAGCCGTCACACTGACAGAGTATTATTTCTGTCATTTCCCATTCCTTCTCCAGAAGAAGAAAGGTGACATTAGGGGAAGATGCAAAAACAGCAGCTGTTCGCAACTGTAGGGGGAGTAACATGAAAGTAAGTATATTAACAACATTATGTAGTGTACAGAACAAAAGTGCCTAATGTCTTTCATGCACCAGCTGAAGCTTTTTTAATTAGATACTGAATTAGAGGAGTTTAGCTGTCTTAATGTGACAATATCAGAGCATTAGAAAAAGAAAAAAAAATTAACAGAAAACCTTCCCTTTGCAAATGAGGACACAAGAAATTTCAAGATTTTCTAAAGCGGGGTAAATAAACCCAGACTGAAACATTAAAAACATATCTGACAATGACAAACTGTTTACCCTTCACAGGGAGAACAAGTCAGAGGGACAATGAAAACTCAGCATCTCACCAAATTGTAAAGGGCAGCTGCTAGTTAAAGTAACTGGTAAATATCACACACTTATTCTGCACAACAGCCTTATTACACATATTTAATGTACACCAACATACATAAAGTGCATTTCGAGAGCTGACAGTTAATTAACATCATCCATTAGGCTTATCTGTCAGGAACAACATGTTTGTGCTCATTAAGAGTAGAGAGTAAAAAACTGACTAGACACTTAGGTGGAGTCAGGAGGCTAGACTGCAAGAATGGTTCTGATGAAAAGGGTCCTGCTAGCGCCGTCGCCAAGGAACAGCTTCAGATGCAACCAGGTGGAGCAGGAGCCAAGTGGGAGGATGATGACGATGCTAGATGGGCTGAGGCTGCTTGCTGCCATGGTAACACTAAATCACTGTGAGCAAAAGAGCCGTATCCTGAACACTAGTGCACACAGCTGCGACCGCATCAGATCAAGTAGCTCTAATGGTCTCTTGTGTTACGGGGAGTAGTGAAGAGTATAACAGTCTATAGTCAGTATGCAAGTGGATTTTGGTCCAGAAAGTGTTTAAAGTACAAATACCTTCTGAGGACTGAAACAATGCAAATTAACAGAAAATAAAATGTGTACAGTAACATACTGAAAGACACACAGAGAAGCTAAATGTCCACCTGAGACTAGGAATCAGTGGTAGTCATAAGCATTACTAAGCCTGGGTCTCTCTGGGTATGACACCCATGCCTGCAAGGGCCAAGCAGTTGCCCAACTGCTGTAGAGCACCAGGAACCAGCTAGGGGGGAATGCCGAGCTTGTTAACATCTTTTCAGGCAAATTTGCGCTGTCACTGGCATGTTTAAGCCCAGCCTTCTAATGATCAAGATGATCTGCAGATGATCAAGCAAGATCTGACTAGGGGATGAACTGCTCCACAGAACTGAAGCTGGTACATCATGCCAGCTGTCACTAAAGGAGAGGTATGAGAAGGTGAAAGGTAGGAATGAGCTGGAATGATTGTGAAAAGAAGTGGACAAGGTTCAAAAATCAAACAACTTAAAGAACAAGACATGATTATAACATAAGAACAATGGATAGACACAGAAGATCCAACGCACACAGATTGACCAGTACTCACTCCGAGCCAGCAGCCATGTCCAGATATGAGGTGTCAGTGGCGTCCACCCCTACCGGGACGGCTACGCTCATGACGTTCTCTGTTGAGACGTTCTTGTCCTACAGAGTCCAGAGTGCGGGGATCCAAAACACTGAGGCATACCAGCCGCAGCACTCATTGCAGACATCTAAGTGCATCCACCTGGCCTGTGGAAGCAGAAAGAGGAACAGCGGTGGTGAGAAGGGCTGTGGCAGTGAGGGGCAGTGTCAAACACTCACAGGCAGCACAAGGAATGACAGACCTGAAGCATAATTTAAGCCTTTTTTTTTTTTTACTACAGTCTTGTATAGACACCATTATAACCTAATGTAGTGTGTAATGAACATGTAACGTGGGTAATAAAATGAAACAAAGTCAGTGCTGTAACTGAAACAGACATTCAGTACAGCGAATCATGTAAAAACGGTGAAGAAGGCACCGATATGACTGGATGAGACGGTGCTACAAGGGGACTGGGGGCGCTCTCCTGCCTTCATCACACTGACAATGGGGACTTGGTGTTTTTATGACTCAGTATCAACGTTGTTTAACACATCATTTCAAAACTTTAGGTTCTTTTCACCAAAAAGACAACAATAATTCAATATTTTTATTTTCTTTTATACTGTGCTTAAAACAGGCTTTTTCATTAGTTATGTTTTTTCCCAGGAATATTTTTGCGATGGTTCGAAAAATCCGTAACCTCGAGGTCCGTTAACCAGGCATGACACTATTACAAATTTTAATTAAATGACTTCTCTCCTCAATTATGAAGAGGGGCAACAATTTAGACTTCTCAAACACTTGTATGAGGATTAAAAAAATAAACCAATATTTAAAAATAATCTTTGAGCAAAAGGGAACGAACTAAAAATCGCGAGCTGAAAATAGTGAACATAACAGCACCGTCCACTAGAGGGAGCTACAAAGCAAATAGTACAATTTTTAAAAGACTGGAACGAAAGCACGGCTCAGTACACAATAAAACCCTTTCATAATAAAAACGCATACACACCATTTTCCCTCCAAATGTACATATTAAAGGAGGTTCTTCATTGTGTCACTGTTTCCTGCTTCGACAATGTTAATGATAATTACATTTACACAGGCTCAAACAGGAGGTGACTCGGGCATTAAAATTCATTTATAAATATTGTGTGTGTGAGAGAGAGAGAGAGAGAGAGAGACAGCGAAAGAATCAACATGAACACACAATGATCAGCGCACCAGGGACCATGAGGCATCCAATGACACCTGGGTATTAGAAGCAGAAGGAATGTGTAAGAGAGTAAAGGCAAGGATCCTGTTCATTCTACCGGAATTGCAGCTAGGGCAACATCAGCAAAGAGAGGGGCGACGACACTGCTGTCACTGAGGAAACTCGCTGCATCTAAGGGCACTGGGGGGATGTTTCCTCACAAACAAGAGGCGCTCAGGCAGAGGCAAGAGACTGTCTCCATGGCAATAGAGCAAGTAGGACATAAGTGTACAGACATCAGAAAATGGAGGTTGCTGCTGCAGGTCTGCCAAACGGTCATGGGGACAACAGCTTGTGTCTAAGCCACGTCCACCTTGATGCCTGGTTGGGTTTGTGCTTTTCAACCCTAATCTTGTCTTTCAGTGCACTTTTAAACTGCCCTCTTCATCTCTCCAGTAAAGTGGCAGGGGAGCGGAGACGCTCTGCAGGAATCATTAACCAGCTGTTAGGTGAGCTCCCCCACCAGCCAAAAGGCCACTCTGTCAAGGAAAATCAAACCCATATTACAGTGCACCATAATCTGCAATACAAGGTGTGAGGTAATAAAACTGCTGATCTGAAAACAAAAAAGCTACAGCTGTACAACCTTGAGCTCAATGCAGGGGAATAACCCCCTCCCCACACACACACACACACACACCCACCCCAAAGTCGCCGCTCCCCCGACGACATTCTACCGTGAGCGCTACAGACTCAACTCCAGCCAGGGCAGGGCTAATTTTAATGAATTTAAAAAAATAAAAGAGGTACAGTCAAACATTCTTGTGAAATCTGAACCTCCTGAGCACCTGCTCCTCCCACTTCCTTTAACAGAACTGTCAGTCATGGAGTAGGAAACACTGGCTCACAGAAAGAATCCCAACCCTCTGCTTCCAACACTCCTGTTGGGTCTCACCCTAACAATGCCACACACACACACACACACACACACACACACACACACACACACACACACACACACACACACAAAACTTCCTAAATAAACCCCCGAATGTGTGTGGGGAGGAGGGGTGCATTCCAGCTCCTGCGGTCGAGAGGGAGCTGAAAAGCAAACTGCCGTTTACATTTCCTTGCAGTTGAAGGAAGGGATGAATAAAGGATATGACAAGCTGTGCTGAGCGAGTGATGCGTTGTGAAGCACATCTGTAAACCTGAGTCACCCTTTGAATAAACTGCCTCCACACAGGGTTGGGAAATTCCTTCCTGTCTTTCCTGTTGTCCACAAACAAAAACCTAAATTAGTGTATTAATACCCATGAACTAAAAAACTGATCACTAACTCAAATATACCTGTAATCTAAAAATCATCACAACAAATTTAAGAAAATGGTTACCTCTTTAAAAATGACATTTTCAGAAACCGGAGTAATGTGAATTTGAGCTACATATACTAAGTGCAACAGGCATTTTATACTGGACTTTTGTGAACCAAGGAACACCATGTTGACATAAAGAAACAACAGATAATGACTGGCTTTCCCAATAAATCACCACCAAGGATTATCAGTCTCGCTTGAGGTTCTCACCGGGGTGACAATCAGGATTTAGCACATCCATTCCCTTACATTCATCCAGAACTTCTGAACTTTCACTGTCTGGAAGTCACCAACAGTGACTATACCCTGAGGGGTAAAGTGTGTCAGAAGGTCAGACTCACAGGTAACAAAGCATTGTAGCTTCCGCTTTCAGATTGGATCCTTAAGCAGAGCAATAAGTTAAACAACCCTTTAGGTCAAAGTGAAAATGGCAAACACCTATTGATTGTGAATTGATGTTCTCAGTTCTTTAGGTGGAATATGGAGAGAAAGAGTGAGGCATACACACCCAGTTATAGTCATTACTCTATAACATCAAAAACCTGAAGTTGCCCAGCTAGAAAAAATGACCCCACTAGCCACATGGCCAAGTGCACACGCACACAAGAATATAGCTTCAGGGCATGACCGAGGCCAAAGCAGTCAGTCCCCTTTCTATAAATCATTGTCCCTTCACATCCAGTTAACTAAACTACTGTCCTCTGCTCCCGGAAAAGTAAATAGTAGACGATCAGTAAACAACAGCACACAAGAAATGCAGACCAGTGACCTGGGTTCAATTTCTAGCTCTTTTCCTCTCTGCTAACCCACACCAAACATGACCAACAAGCCCAGATAACCCAAGGTGAGGTGAATGACATCTAGAAGTGGTCTAGAAATGCCATTTCCACAGCTAGCATACTGTTATTCACATGACACCCCACTCCCTCTGTTACAATACAATTTACTGTAAGAGGAAGTATAGTACAAGCTAACCCCACCTTGGTGACAAGAAATTATCAAAAGAGAATTGGACTACCATGTCACCTTCACTAGAGCAAACAATGAGAAAGAAAAAGATTCTTTAATTCCGAGAATGTGAGGTTTGTAATAATGTTGTTTTAAATGAATTTCTTTTACGAGATGTCAAAGCATGACCGGCTCATACCACGACAGCATCTAGACAACCATGTTGCCTCCCCACCCCTCTATATTTTCCATTACTCTTCCCAGAGAGCGCAGCAGGGAAGGCCATCAGACTGCATTGAACAGTTATGCTAAGGGTTGCCAGCCCTAATGACGGATGGCAGTGGGGTGAGCCATTAACAACCGTGGTCTGAGAAAACAGCAGGAGCTGCTCCAGCCCCCTGGCTCTGCAATTCCATGATTGATTTCACGCCTCACTGTGGCTTTACATCACCACGCTGCACGTCAAAATACCTGAGTCCAGCCGGATATATGTACTGGCACACTGAGGTGGGGGCTAGACCAGGCTGCACCCAGACAGATCTATTACACAGAGCAAGGCGGAAACAAAGCTACCTGACAACTTACTTGACCTTGTGTGTTGTCCACAGGCTGGGATGCGACTTTGTACTGGGGCTCTGCCTTGAAATTCACCTCTGAGGACAACAGCCACTGGGGTACAGCCAAGAGTCTATATTGCCAGGCCAGAGCCAGATAGCTTAGGAATTGAGGCTAGGACAAAGCAGCCACACAGAATAAGGACAGAAATGAGGCCCACACAAATCACTCATTTATTCTTCTCTACCATCCTTTTCACCTGCCCACCTGCAACGCTGACACAACATCCAGAACATGGTCTTACTCCCCCGGAACGCTGACACAACATCCAGAACATGGTCTCTACTCCCGGGTTTCTTCTTTCATGCCTACGTGCTGGACACCACAGGAAGAAAGAAAAGACACATAACCTGGAGTGGAAATTGAGTCACATGAATGGCAGCTGAAGAACCTAGACATCGAGAACCAAACAAACGCTCAGGGGGCACAACCAGCTAACACCCCTGCTTAGATCAATTTGGTGCAGTGTCTTATCTTAGTACACTGCGTTGAGTGCTCAGGTGTAATGAAGGGGTCCTTGTTCAGTGTTTTAGCAGAGGGAATGTGTGGATACAACACCTGACCAATCACTGGCACCAAGGGAAACAGGGATGCAGCAGTCCACTGTCAGTGCAGCACAAAGAGGCACATCTACACACCTCCCTGTTTTTAGGACACCAGGAGTTTGGAGTCTCTACAGCACCCTACAGGTGGTGATTGGACAGTGGGTGCTGTAGATGAAGGTACCATGCAGGAACAGCACCCATGGGGCTCTGGACCACTAGGTGTTTAGAGACACAGCAAGAGGCACAGTTGTAGTAAAGTAGTTCCTGGCCTGTCTAACTTGTTCATTTATCAAAACACACAGGTGTGTACATAGAAGGTAATGGCCTACTGTTACCAGGAAAGTGTTAACAAATTACTTAGCCTGAACACAAGCGTCAAACACAAAAAAAAAAAAACGTACACATTAAAGGCCGTTGAAGATCAAACATACCACTGACCCAAGTGGTATGTAACGCCAATAAAAATAGCAATCATCACATCACAGAACTCACATAATAATAAAACACATCTGCCCCAGGGATTTTTCCTTTTGAATTTCAAGCACCGCCCACTTAGCAAATAATTTTTTAATCCAACAAGGGAAAGCAAGTCTTGCTTTGAGAAAAGTGTGTTTGGGAAATTGCAACCTCACACCTGGCTTTTATTTATATATAAAATATGCACAAGGTTGATGGAGATGCCACCCACATGACAAACCACCAGTGTGCTTCACTGGAAACTGCAAATGGACACCTACTATGGCCTAAGCCTCAAAGACAACAAAAACTTAACATGCAGTTTTCTCAGTTTTCAACAAATTCCAAGAAAAATTATATTTAATCTTTTATAACAAGTAGAACATCAACTGAACAGTTACATTTATTTCTTTTGATTGATGGCTTTCTCTCCAAAATAATCTCATAATATCACATGCACTTTCAGACATTTACACAACAGGGTAATTTTTACTGGAACAATTCAGGCCAAGTACCTGGCTCATGGGTACTTTAGTGGGAATTTAGATTTGAACCTGGGTCCTTAAACACTACAGGTTATACAGAAATTTACAGTGCTGTATTTTGAATAAACAAAACAAATAATTCTTCCCTCAAAACAGACTAACAGCAACCAAACTATTCTCAAGAGTTTAAAGCTACAGCTGAAAACCTTTGATCTCACCTAAAGGAAATAACTTTGCACATGACACAACAGTGGCTTAAGTGTAACAGACATTCCCTACATGCTAGGATGTTCATGATGTCATCCTGAACTGGGCAACAAACTGTCTGTGTGATGTGTCCTTGGCTTGGCAAGACGTGCTTTGTCAGTAGGGAATGATAGCGGATCTCCTGCCGTCACAGCAAAGGACCCAGGTCCGGAGGCAGAAACTGCGCTGTCAGCAGCCAATGGAGCCTCCTCTCATCAGCCAGAGACCTGCTGCTTCACCTCTCACTCTACAGTTCTCGTCCAACTAGGCCATTATTGGATCTGGAAAGTTTTTGTCCCCAAGTCCCCTACACTCATAGTAAAAACCAACAATAACAAGGAGACAGAAAAAACTAATTGCATAATACTCACACCTTCACTGAAGGCTGCCTGAAGTTCACATAAATGCCTCCTTCAGCATCTAACCATCTTTCAGATCATCTGGGAGAGGAAGAACAAAGTGAGATTAAACTTCTGCATGACACCACAGGGAAAAGGTGCCAAGTACAGCACTTCCTAAAGTGACCATGCATATGCTACAGTTCTGAGGCCAGAGAAGCTGATTTGTGAACATTCTACTCAATGGAAGGATCTTAAAAGATTAAGGAGCAAAACAGAAACATTTCCAAGCCTTCATGAACTCAATCTTGTCCCTGAAGGACAAAGCTGCAGCCACATGACCGCAGCACAGTGTCCCTACTGCCTCCCGACCTCCCTCCTTCACCTCCACGCAACAAGATACACTTCTATCATGTCATGTTAGGAAGATGGGCATTCGCTTATGCAAGGCTCCCTTGAGCCAGGAGGCAGGGTCTTTGTCAATGTCAACAAAGACACAACCGTGTCACAACAGCTGTTGTTTGGGAGGAAAAAATCCTCACGCCTCTTTACTCACACATCCACTAAAACCAGTAGGAATGATTGTTTGGTCAGACACCCTTAAATAAGAGTGAGGTTAAGCAACACTCTTGGATTCCTTTCCAATTCTCACCCAAGACCAGGCTCTTTTTTTCCCAATATGGCTGCCCCTCTGACAAATCACTTCCATGAGGTATCATAACAGTCATGTAATATCATGTTGAAATAATGCAGCAATAAATACCAGCATCTTCAATCTATATTAATGCACAGCCTTATGCGCTGCAGAATTGTTTAAAAAAAAAAAAACTCAAATGCTTTAATATAACGGTTGTATTATAATTATGGAAAAGAACATCTTTTTTCTAGCCGCCAAAGCTACATGGAAAAACTACAAGATTCAATAAGTGACAAGTGCCTACTGCTGTATCATCTCATTAGAGAAGGGAATTTCATCACATCCATCTACATAGTTCAAACCACCTAAACCACCTTATCCTCAGCTGCTCTGCCACCCCCTCTCTCTCACTCTCTCACACACACACACACACACACACACACACACACACACACACACACACACAAATCTGTTGTGGTCAGGAGTCAGGGTTTGAGTGAAACATACAAAGGGGAGAAAGGAGGGGTGGTAGGATACAATAAATCCCCATTGTTCTTTTTACAAAGTGCTGCATTTTTATCCTTACAACCCCTCACTTATATGACAAACTGCCAATACAAGCAGGTCAAATTATGCTTTTATGTAAAAAATAACCATCAATTTATAAAGGTGTGAATCCACTGATCAGTCCTCAGTTGAGAGCTAGAAACTGCTTGTAACAGTTTTTAACATAATGCGAGACACACGTGGGAAGGATAGGGTCAGGACTAATGCATCGTATGGAACTTGTCTTTTTTCTTTAATGTTTATTTCTTGACAAATTGTATAGCTCTTTGCCACAAATAAAACACAATTTGTGTATTGAGGCACTTATACATGAGGGGTGACACTATATATTCTACACACATACACTGTGCTGAGTTACTCATACCACTGCAGAAGGAGGGCACGGTCAGTAAGGGTATGGTGTGCTGCACCCTAACAAGGCAGAACATGGAAGAGTAAAATGTGTGTGTGTGTGTGTGTGTGTGTGTGTGTGTGTGTGTGTACGAGAGAGATAAAGACATAGAGAGACAGCGCCCCACGGTCCCTTTAAATCGGGATTCACACTGCGCGTGTTGGTTTTCTCACCATATAAACCTTGCGAAATATGGCACCATAACACAAGATTAATAACTACGCGTGTAAAATAATACATTGTTAGTTATGAGCAGGAGTACTTATTTGAAGTGTAAGTACCCATACAATAAAAGAAAGATGTTCACCATACAACGTATGCACTATATTTTTGTTGCGACGATAAGGGGAAACTGGGCTTGTCGCGAGTCGCCAGGAGAGGTGTCACGTCGCTCACTCGACACTCGGAAATACATTTTGCGAATCGTTTCTCACGTCCTTTTCTCCACATTTTTGTTTTTTCCTCTCCCTTTTCCCAGGTCTCGCCGCGGAATGCTGAGAGCGTGTGAGCGAACGCAGGCGCGACGCCACTGAACTCCGTGCGCGTCTCCGTGGCGCTGCAGCGGATGCGCCAGTAGATCCAACAGCAGAGCGTCGTCGCCCGCGGCCGCCATCTTCGCAGCCCTCTTCACGGGAACGAGGAGCAGACAGCGCAGCCCGATGGGCGAACGATCACGTCCAAAAAAGACCAAAAAAAAAAATTTTTTTTTAAAAAACCGTTCACGCAGCAGGGGGAAGGGGCTTGCGTGGACAGCCGTGTGTGCGGAAGCTTAAGATCGAAACACCCTACGAAGAGGAACTGAAGAGGAACTCGTGCACCACCGAGAACGCCTTCAGAACGACTGATCACATCAGAGTAACATAACAACCGACACACATATATGCTTACATACACTACCGATCGCGGAAAAGTAAAATATATTTATACACTTGGCGCATATAGGAGCAGAGCAGACCAGTTTCAGATCGATAAAGACGCGTCAAAAACACGGCAGTCCAAGCTGTCTGCTCCTGATCTGCTCCATGTTTTGCAGTCGGTCTGTGCTGTTGTGTGTCATGTCATGAACATGGAAATAAAAGGGGCAACGCGGGGCTCGATCGCAGTACCAGAGTCGTCAGAGCACACCCCCTCCCCCGCGGTTGCAGCACCACAGCCCGTGTCATCCATGCAACGACATACATACATTGTATTGAAGGACTATTGTACATCAGACACCGAAACACACACGTGATGTGCATCACAGCGTCGTATTTACAATCTGCAGTTCAATGTGGCGTTTATCAATGCGCTGTATTTACATTGAGGACTTAAACGTTGTTAGCACGAATGCTATGTGTGTGTAAGGCGTACAATCGGCGCTAAAATTAAGTGTTTAAAACACCCGTTTTTATATGCATTCAAAGCCACCGCGGATACCCTGGATCTAAGGCAGATCGGTGGCCATCATTCCCCATACTGCTTTCGTTTTCGGTCGCTCGTCTCCGATCAGCAGTTTCCCTGGCGGACATCACGGAACCAGTCTGACTGAAATGACACGATTGTTAAAAACACGTATTTCGTCGCCATCCCTCGGCGGCCCTGGCCGCCCCCCTCGGCGCGGCTCCACGGCGCACGCAGACGGGCTTACAGGAGCATGTCAACAAAAGTCCCGTTGTGCGTTTTTCGCGTCCAAGGCATAGGTTAAGGGGAAACTCGACTCCTGGTGGTCCCCCTTCGCATATAAACGAGCAGAGAAGGGTGAACAGGAGAACAGGGAGCCGGTGGACTCATGTGATGGGAGCAGCACTTGGAGCACCACCTCGGGACCTGGACGATCGGAGGAAGCGGCTGTCTGACAGCCCTGCACATCCTCCACACACATGAAGCCCGTTTTGGGCAGACAGCGCCAAAAACGAGTTCTAATTTCCTACCCGTGGCGACCTGTCACATCGCCCGGGAGAGGGAAGAGAGACTGCCCGGCGGAAGGCTCTTTACTGACAGGAAAGCTCACACTGCGACTGGGTCTCTCTGCAAAAGCGAGGCGGTATCGAGGTCCAGCCGAGGTGCCGAGGAGGGCCGGGGTTGAGGGTAGCCTGCGAGCTGCCATGTAATTCGACGAGTTCTTCTGTAAACAACGTGGCACTGCAGAACAATGTTGCCGTCCGCTGGTTGTCGTGTGTAGCTGGAGAAGAAGAGTACTCACCGTTGACGTCCACTGTAGACAGAACGGGTAGAGGAGCAGACCAGGGCACCCGGGTAAGACCCCCGTCGCCCGGGCTTCAGCACAACCAAAACAATGCTGCTGTTTCCACAGAGAGGATACAAAGAAGGAAAACGCTAAGACTGCCTCTTACCTTCCATAAAAACACCCTCCTGTCTAATGCGGTTACTCTTACGTGTCACCCCGGTTAGGGAAGTCTGATTTTTTACTTTCTTTCACCACAAAAGAACCGTTTATTCCCCTGTTCTGCCTACGGTAACTGTTGGAAACCAGATCCCCCTCTCCCCAGTCTCTTTTCCCTTTGCAAAAATGGCGGCTCCAGCAGTGCTCTCGTGGCTCCGCCTCTCCCGTCACCCCTCCTCCCCTGAATCCCGACGCGAGCCCCTCCCCTCGCCCTGCGGGGTTTCCCGCCCTCAACTACAGGGACGACGGGCGAGGAGAGTTCACAGGCGGTGAGCGCGTTCACGAGCGACAGGAAAGCGCTTCGTCGGCCCCAGGCGAGACGTTCATTCTGCGACATATTGGTGGATCTGGAGAAGGACCTGCACCACGACTCAACTACTTGCTTATTTAAACTTGCCCCTAATTAAAGCTTGTGGAATATTTGAGTACAGGATGCCTTGTTAAATCAGCTTTAAAATGTGTAGCACATTAACTTAAATAAATACAAGGAACTAATATAACAAACTAGAATGGCATGAATAAGCTGAACACTGAAAGCTATATAAGTAGAATGAACCTACATACTCAAATCTACATGCCGACCTATATATTTAATAAGACTAAAGACAATACACCCAATTACACTAAACTATGAGACTGGACAAAAAACTGTGATATACACAGCCTTTTATTATTAAATATGCTTTTAATCATTCCAAAAGAATATTTACAGAGTTGAAATTTAAATAAAATAACAAAAGTCTTTTACTTTTTAAATGACAAACTCAAGGTGTTATCTATGTTTACATGCAAACCCAACTGTTCCTGCTTGCAGTTTGTAATGCCAGGCCCTGGTGTGTGCAGTCTTTGATTTATTTCCAATCTTCACATCCATCCGCACAATGTAGTTGCAGCCAAGTTACAGTACAACTACGCTGACTGACCAACAGGCAATTCAGTAAAACCATGGAACAAAGTGGCTGCAGGTCCACCACCTACTGTACAAGTTGGTGGGTGAAAAACATAACGATTTTAATATTTCCACTGTTGACATTTACTCATAAAGCTGATACTTGTCTCCAAAATGGCTTGTAATCATTCACCTATTGATCCAGTTAAGTAATTTTTTTCAGAAGAAACTCAGTCAAAGGACATCGCCCAAGAGTACCACAGTATGAGGTGAGACTTAAGCCAGCAACCTCCCAAGTTTCAAGGAAGCAGCTCTAACCACTACACTACCTGCTGGTTAATGTCATTACAGCAACTTTAGGCTTTTAACAGTTGTTCATTACATAATGTAGTAAATTCAAAGTTGCAGGCAATTCTTCAGCAATGCAAATATGTACAGTTCCAAACAGAACCCTGTGCAATATTGTTTAGATTCACAGTTCCTTGTAGTCACACAAAGCAGCAAGTGCCAATTGCCAGGGACAAAGTCCTGCTACGTTTACAGCTTCCTGTAGAGGAAGTTGTTGAATTGTCTGCCTTTTCCCTCCTGTCTCTCCTGCCTTTTCTCTTTGATTTTCTGCCAGCGGGCAAATTACCTTCCTGTTATAATAACCAGTTTACTGCCATACAGGCTGCTGAATTCTGGACAGAACTAGGGCTGGTCACTACCACTACCACTGAATATTGTATCATTACCACCATCACTACTACCTTTACACTAATCATGTTTTATCTATATTTTTAAGCAACTAATCTATATTCTACCTAAACTTATGTGTATTTTCTAAAGTGATTTTGCATGTTAGTACTGAGAACCAATGTCTAAGAGAAACTATTTTATTCTCTTTTGTACATCTGTTTCGGTGCAGAATGACAAAGTGAACCTTGAAAAGTCTGTTACATGACAAGCTGGCCATAAGCTAAGTAACATAAGGGTTACTTTCACACATTTTTACTCCCACTGTCCAACTGTAATAGTTCCTAGCACAAATTTTCCCTGCATTTCAGCATAAAAAAATCATTCATTAATATTCATCATCTGAAGTCTTCATCCAAAGCAAGTTTAAAGCATTGTTGTCCATCAGTTTTGTCAAAATGTAACAAGCTAAAGTGATGTAATGTGTTTCATTGTGCTTTCCCTGCTGACCTCAAAATTTACCTTTTTGCACTTTTACAAAGGTTCAAGTCATCTCCATGCACACGCTATAAATGTTTGACAGTAACCAACCACACAGTTAGGCAAATGGTGTTGGTTGAAGACCTGGAATGTTTGTAGAAAGCTGAATATAAGCAGCTCTGTCTTCTGTTCAGCCTTCAAATCTGTTACATAACCACCTTACACAACAAGAACGCTCTTACTGAGTGTGAGGGCGGGTAGAGGTTCACTGCACTGACCAGGATACCCAAAAACATCTCCACACTACACATGTATTATATACTGTACTGTAATTAAAAACACTCCATAGAAGCAGCTGGACTCTGAAGCAAGATGAAAAGAAAACTGGTTTTGCAAGATCTGAAACTGAATTTATAATGACTGTATGTGTATGGCAAAAGCATACTGCATACAAATATTTTACATAAATACATAAATGCATATATATATATATATATGTATGTATGTATCAACCCTGCTGAGAAAGGAGGACTCGAACTGGAGAACAATCGCTTTTAAATCCCAGTGTAAATGGACGTCATTTTTCATTTGTACAAAGTACTGTCCTTGCATAAAACTGATGTAAACATCTAACAGCGCTTGTCACAGCTTTGCACCTTGTCGCAGTCTTGACTAGGAAACTCGTGTCGGTGCCATTGTGTTACGGGGCCGCTCGGATCCCAAGCGCCGGTCCCGTTCACACGTTCCACTCGGGTCCCCTCCCCCACACACATCGATCAGGCCAAGCCGCAGCCGCCCGCGCATGCGCTCTGGGCCGTGCAGCGCCGAGCTCGTCAGCTGCCTCTGTTTCATCGTCCACAGGCAAACAAGCCGCCTTGGAAAAATACGGCGAGTCCCGCTGACACTGTTTTTCAACGACTAGATATCTTCTTTCGGGAAAAAAAACTGTTGTTATCCAGAAAGCAAAGGAATATATCGCTTATTTTTTAATGAATACTATTTCTTCATTGCCGTTAAGATAATTGTACTTTCGAAATTAAGGCGCGTTACCCCTCTAGAAATTACTTAAAAAAAAAAAGTCGTCCGCGATGCTCGGGACTGAAGGAAGAGTTCTTGGTCAGGCGTGTCAAGAATTTTTTTTGTGCGTCTCGCGTTTTCTCAAAATGGCGTGCAGTCGCTTCTCCGCAGTTTCTTCTTGTCCGTGACGTTGAACAGACAGACAGATGGACTCGGCACCTGACCAATGACGAGCTCACGCTTCAGATCACGGACAGCTGGTTGGCTCTCGATGACATCATTTGACCGAGGACAGACGGGCGGGTTCTGAGCTGTAAGGGGAGAGCGGCGCGAGAGGTGAAGCATCCGACCCGGGCGCCATTAGAGGTCTGGCGGTGTTTGTTCCGTAGAAAGATTTACGCTATAACCGAGGTGATTCTGAAATTGTGGCATTGGGACTTCTGTATAATGAACATGTTCGAAGGAAATGGAAAAATAGCCTGAAGTCAGTTTACGATTAATTAATGGACGACGCATAAAGACCATATAAGATGGCGCCTGACGTCAACTCCAATGAGCTTCAGGAGCGCGCAGCCTGGGCTGGACGGCGCGTTCGCGAGAGGAGGGCAAATGAAACTTAGAACAGGGGGCGCGCTTCCTGTTTTGGTGTTTCAGTGAGGATGAAGACAAAACGTCCTTTTTTTATTAAAAAAAAAGGACTCATATTCCATCCTTCAGTCCAGCCTTCTAGATACTTAAAAAACGTTATTCTGCCGCAGTGCACACCTGTAACATTGGGTAGGTGTTGAACGAATCAAGTGTATAATGATTTAGTAATACACTAACCTAGTTGTACGTAATTCCGCAGGGACGATGGCTACATTATGTAATTCGGCGTTTGTCGCCCGGTTGTGGGTACTTGGCTAGCTGGAGCGTATTACGGTGTCGGTCTTTGTTAGTCCGTATTTGGCGTTGTGTTTGTGTTTCCGCAGCGAGAGCGGATCGGACGCACTTCCGGTCCGCCATGTTGTCCTGGGATCCGCCGCGCTGCAGGTTTAAATGGCGAATGTATCAGTGGGTTAGCGGAGGAAAACGGCGCCTTTGGTGTTTAAACCGCTCACGAAAATGATTTGACGAGTCGCCACTTATCAAAATGACAGTAACGTTTTAATTTTGTTCGTGATTTTAAGCATTAGAACTGCTTTGGAATAATGAATGCTCGAGTCTCCGGTTTCCAGGCAGTCAAGTTTCAAGGTGGGTTTTTCGTAGGGAGTGGGAACATGGCGGGGCGGGTGGGGGTTGGTCATGGTCAGACCAGCTGCTCCAGCTTTATGGCCCATATTCATGGATCTCTGTGGCACCATACTTGGTGATGCACTGTTTCTTCTGACCATCAGAAAGAAGGTGGAAATTCCCTCTGTAGGGGCTGTGATTTAGTTTTTGGCTCAACATCAAATGTAGTAAAATCACCAAAATACCTTTAATTCAATGGTGTAAAATGTGGCATTGGCTTATTGTGAGGTTGTTTGGGGTGGGGACCATTTTTCATTTCTTCTACTTGCTGTGTGGCAAAGGAAGAATTGTTTATCAAACTCCTAGTTGGCTTCAGGAAAGGAGGACTCAAGATACTGGATTGTGGGAAGAACAGCTTTTGTTTCTTCACAGCATGTTTAAACAGCATTACTGGAGCACAACACACCTTCCCTAAAAGCTTTTGCCCAAGCGTACATCGCTAAATCCTGTGCTTTTGTTGCCGTCATGTTGCCTTGTACCCAAATTTGTGCTGTCACAGGGTTTTACTGTGCTTTTGCTGTTGAACCAGCTACCATTTATGCCATAGCATTTTTTTTATTTTTGCTTATTATTCACTGGGTTATGTAGCTGGGGTAACTTGCACATATTGTACCAGTTGTAACTTGAGATATTTTGCTGGAGGTGCTCAGGCTCCTCCAGGGACTTGACCCTTTACCCTACAGCTCTGTCTTTAACCATTTGGAAAGCGATCCATGTCCCAAATCATTAAAGATTTGTAGTGACCTTGGCCACCTTTTTGCACAGTGTTACATGCTAACTGCCACTAGTGCCGTTCCCTAATGTTTTTCATGTGCTAAAAACGTGTGCTTGACAGTCAGTTGACTATCACGTGGTATCAGTGTTTCCTGTGAAACTGGAGGAAAATTAAGCACTTTATTAAATAAAGCCCCCACTGCATCTTGTGTTTTTTTTTTTAAATGATGAGGCTTTGTCACGGTATGTAGTTGACAGTTCAGGAAAAATAAGAAACCCAAATGATTGCATTCATTGGTTTGGATAATTTTGAGGCAATAAACCTACAAGAGAAAACTGCAGTGTATGGACAGATAAAATGTGGCTGGAAGTGTGACCTCCATGTTGGACTCATTTCTACACAGCGTCGCCTTGTGGTTATTTCAATGAACTCCAAATAGGGATTTGATTTGTGCAGTGAAACTCTACACCTCTTCATGGGGGGCAAGCTGCATTTTATGGATTAGTGGACACAGAGGAATGGGGAGATCTGTTGACTTCCAACAAACAGATGAATCTTGAATGAATCCTGGTTCTGCAGGACTGAAAAAGTACTGTGCAACACAATGGGGAAATACAGACATGGTTTCATCACTCTGAAGTTTGTAGTATAAATATTTTTAGCCATCATGCCAAGACTGTGTGGTTTCTTAAACTGTCACAGCGCTCTTGCAAAATTTACTATAAAAACATTGTCACCTGTGTTCTAACAGTTTTGAGTTCATCCTATGTTGAAATTATTTTGTGTTAAGAACACCTCATGACTGTCCATGCAGCACTGCTGAGAAAATCAAGTTAGATCCCTAAAAGTAATTTGGTTTCTTTTACTTCCTGAAAATGCTGCTCAAGTGGAAACTGCACGTACTGGGGTTTATACCTGCACTGCTGCAAGGAAGCTACGCACATCAATGTATATTTGTTAGTTCATGACAAGAAACAAACGCATGGAAAAAGGGTCCTAAGAAAACCTTTTAATATGTACAAGCCATTTTAAATCTGAGAACTTCAAATATTTAAAAAATGCATTGCAATGGGTAACAGTCACAAGATCTACACATTTTGTTTCAAATCAAGTATGAAAATACCTTTACAACATCTAAACATTTGCAGGAATCAAAACAAGAAGGTTCAACATGACCATCAAAACATACCACAAATGCAAAGCAATAAAAAAATGCAAAAAGCCAAATAAATACTGTACAATTAATAGTACTGCATGACATGTACCCTGCCTGCAGGCTGGTAAAGAATACCAAGAGGTACATGACCAAGTGCGGTGGAATTAATTTAATGCAAACATTCAAAAAAAGAAAAATTAGTGTTTCGTTGAAGGGGGGGGGGAAAAATCATTACACAATATCAATGTGGCGTTGCATTTGAGCACTTTGATGTGGCACATACTGTACAGAATAATTATTTTTAGCAAAGATGGACACCTGCATCAGGACCAGGTTTGCGTAGTGCAGGAGGACAAGCTCCACTTCAGCCAGCCACTCTAGGAGCTCTTTGGACATAGGGACTGGGCTACAGATTAGAATGGGAGAGTGCAGCACGGTGGCATGTGACAGGTACAAACCAAGCAGTCCTGGCATCACTCACCATCACCTCATTCTCCATTTAGGTGCGTCCCTCTCCTTTGCTACCAACACACTTCAGTTCAAAAGACACAAAGTCAAAACCTGTGGTTTTGCTTTATGCTTGTCAAATGTCAGCAGTGCTATGTAGTTCTAATAAGGAAAGAGTAACTGGAAGAATGTATTAAGTTTTTAAACCAGAGGAGCTGAGTGGGGCCATCATCACAGAGCATCCTAATTCAGGTTGCACACTGGCTTTGGGACAAAAAGCAAGCAAATAGAATCCTCACCCTGAAGGCAGGAAGGTGATGCCCGCAGGTTGACATACATGGCCTCCATCCAGCAGCATGTTGGGCTTTCTGTGGAGGTCAGGTGCACTGTGCCCAAATGGACAACGCTCTGACTGCAACACACATCTAATCAAACCTTAAAGAACAGAACAAGTTCTGGCATCAAACCTGGGCTAACCCGGTAACATCTGAGAACAATAACCTGTGGTGAAACAGAATGGTGCACACACTGGACTGGATGCACGATCTCTCACCGCTCACTGCTGGTGGCATAAAAAAAAAAGAAAATCACTAAGGTCTTTCGTTAAATTACCGTAAGTCCCTGAGAAAGACCACCCTTCCCAACATAAAGTCAAGGTCACAAAAGCACTTAAGTCACAAGAGTCACAGTTTGGGCGTCAGTCACGGCACAGCCAACTCCCTTGTCTCTGCATCCGGAGCTCCGCTGAAGGTACCTGAGGTGCGTAAAAGCCAATGGTCACCTAATGAGAGTGAGGCTCCTCTGGACGAGACACAATAATAGTCACAGGTCACAGCATCCTGTCCCTGGGGGGTCTAGTGGGCTCCCGCCTTCAAAAGTATGTCCAAGTGGAGACTGATTCTGCAGCCGCCATAGCAGAACTTGAGGATGCACAATATTAGCTTATGTTAATAAAAATATGTAAGCTTTATAAAGTCTTATTGTAGGTTTCTGCAGAACCCACAGATTAATTCAAGGATCTCTATTTATGCACATTGTGCCTTAGGATTTAAAAAAAGAATTAAAAGCAGACATCCACTTCAAACTGTACACTGTGAGCGCCTTTTGCCGTAACCAATTTCTCCAGAAATCTTTAAGATGCCCTTTTGTTCCCCTCCTAGAATCTATGCAATTATTGCAAATTTCAGTTACATATATTTTAAACCAGCATTAATATTTAAAAAAAAAAAAAAAACCAAAAATGTACTGAACTCTTCCAGGAAAGGCAAAAAATGTCCCGATTCATCATAAACGAGATCGAAACTATTCAGACGTGACCCAAACGGCAAACTGACGTTTGGTTAAAATGAAAAGCACAGTTAACTTAGGAATATAATTAAAAAGGTTAGAACGAGTTTAGGAACATAAACCAGCATGCTGAGGTGCGCACCCTTAGTGATGTCTCATTGCACCTCAAACAAACATCAACGAAACTGCATTCAATCGCATCTTCACAATGAGCAGGAGGAGAAAAATCACTTTCACTTGCCAGCACAGTGGAGCCTCGCACTGAGATTAAGTACAATTATGAACCTTTTTATAATAAATACAGGATCTAATGACATTCAGAGAAACAAAAGACTTTAACAGGATTAAAAAAATGAAATAAATAAAGATGAAAAGTCTTTTCTCCCACTGCGTAACAGTTTAAACAAAGTAAACCCTTGCGGAAAACTTTCCTTGGTAGCAAAACTCCCAAGTTCCAGTCTTCTCAGCTCCCCTAGGTGGCGCCAAATGAGCACAATTATATCCTTTTTCCACATGGTTTTACCAAGACACAAAAGTGAAACAGCTTCCCAGGCCTCAGGCAGCCCCTCGGATCCACCTTTTCTGACCCTCTTTACACTGAGAACGATTACGGAAGTTGCCTTAGTTGAAGTGCTGCCACTTTAATATGGCTTCCTAGTGCGTATGGCTTTTCCTCTTCAATAAAACAAGGGATTGAGGCATGAGACAGATGGAACTCAGCAATGTGGATTGCAAACAAACAAAAAAAAAATGGACAAAATGCAAAAAAGGGGAGGGGAGCGGAGCTACAGTGAGACACGAGAGGTAATAAGCTGAAGACCCAATTCGGTTCAAGCATGGTGTGAATTAGCACACCGGGGAGAACGGGGAAGACTGCACCTGGGCAAGAAGGCAGCCCTGTCAACACCACGTTATTGCTGGTGAGCGCGAGAGAAGGATGAAGGGTGTGATGAAGGACATGCGGTTCTGAGCACCATCTTAAAATATCAGTTCAACACCTTAGCACCTTCTTAGTCGGAATCCAGAGGTGTCTGAGAACCGGACAAAGTCTCCAAGAGCAGTGGCTCCTGTCCCGCTACAGAAACACAGTATACTTGGCTCAAGAGGCGGTGCAAAGCAGTTTGCAGGCAGGGGGGCAGGCATGGACATCTGTATGCCATCAAAAAGCAGGTAGACCCCCCACCGAGATATAAATGTGGCATCACAACAATGACTGGCACATCCCAATTCCAAAGCAGTGCTCTTTTGTGTCTTCTTGCTGCAATGCTGATTGCAGGCAGGAGATGGCGCTCTTGCTCAGACTTGTAAGTCACCTCCTGCCAGGCAGTGTTCTTTTTGGGATTCAAGCTGGAATTCTCAGGCTCCAGCCCATGCTGACCTTTGTGACCCAAATCCAGTGCAGTTAGACACTCCCTGTGGAGCCCACAGCTGAGGTTTGGCACACTTTCCTCACCATGGTCTGTGTGTGTGTGTGTGTGTGTGTGTGTGTGTGTGTGTGTGTGTGTGTGTGTCCACCTGCACTTTCAGTGTAAACCCAATACCCTGTCACCAAAGCTCACAGACCGGCGCACACGCGGTACATAAGTGAGCCCTTCTGACATGTCTGTCCAGGTAGAGTCAGCACAGCCGCGCACGTTGAGCACAGTGAGGAGTGCGACCCGCAGCTGGGGGCCCTCGGCACCCTCCCCCCTCGCTACACAAAGAAGCGACTGTGTCTGTTGAGCTTGAGGATCTTCCCCAGTCTCTGCTTGGCCGTCGCCATGCCTTTCTTGGGACGTTTCCCTGAAACCCCCAACCACAAACATATCCGTTAGAACCCAGAGACACCATGCAAGGCAGTTAGCAAAACACACAGAATAAATACTGAGTTAATGAATAATTATCATCCCCTTCCTTTCAGCATTAATCATCGGATGAGGAGTTAAGTGTATTAACTGAGGTGGACAGCTCTCTTCATTTCAGAAAGTGTGCCTCAAAGTTAGCTAAACCCACAGGTGTAATGGGAGAGGAAGGACTTGTGTCCTCTCATTGTTCTGATGTGTCCCTTTGACCCCCCCAACACTAAGCTAAAGCTGATGTTCAGAAGCAAGGCAGCGACCAACCTTTGGTGGCCTGATTGCTGACGGGCGGGGGGTTGGATGCCGGCCTCTTGGAGGGGTGCAGGGGGGGCGATAGCGAACTTTCTCTGTATTGGTAGTCAGCATCTCGGCGAAGGGGGCTGACAGGATCAGGCCACGTTTCACTGCCACTGCCACTGCTCTGGCTGCCCGTGAAGTTCTTGTTTTCCTTCTGCCGGTGCTTCTGGGCCCGCCGCTCATTCTGTAGCACATGCATAGGGGATGGAGTCAGGACCAGGAGTAACACCCAACCCCCTCTTGTGTGACACTAAGGAAGGACTGGACATTACCTGATGGCTGAGGCTGGAATTGCTGTCTGAGTCGCCCTGGCTCTCCTCTTCTGACAAGGGTTCCTCCTGACCTGTAGGTTAGATGGGCACCAAGGCAAGGTCAGGACTATTTCTCACTCATCTATCTTTCGCTGTCTCTCTCTCTTTCTCACACACACACACACACACACACACACACACACACACACACACACACACACACACACACACACACACACACGAGTACAAACACCGGGTGCAAATGCCTACCATGGACCAGTGAGCGGTGGGCAGGGCTGGACCACCAGGGCTCCTGGGAGTTTGCTGCGTCGGTGGAGCACGGGGGCTGGATGAGGCCTGCCATGGACAGCATGCTCTGGACCGCTGCTTCTGTGCTTGGTGAGGTAGGACGTTCTCTGCTGGAACACACCCAGGTGTGAATCAATGTCACGGTGCACCAGAGCCGCTCACCGGGCAGATTGCCATAAGAACACGGCAGGTGACTCACACTTAAGTGAAAGTTACCACTGAGGATAGACACTTTGGCTCACATACACTGTAAAAATAAAAAGAATCAATACATCCTGCAACGCTGGTGGGCAAATGGAATTGAATGGAGACCAAATGTTTACGCATAATGCACCCAGGGGTTTACTACACGTGTGGAGGAGAGGAGAGACGGTAGAGCTGAGCTCCTGCTGCAGCAGCTCAATTTGGCCATCTCACCACCCACCTTTTCAGTGGTCTGTCCCGCTGGATGGGGTTCGACCTGGACTGCTGCAGCCCTCTTGATTTCCGCTGCCTCTCGCCTGCAGGGGAAACCTTCCTCCCCATCCTCTCCTCTTCCTCCTCACTGGAGCTCCCAGAATCTTCCTCTGAAGAGTTCTTACGCTAAAGCCAGAAATAAACTCCTCTCATCATGGTGAAACAGAGACCTGGCAACCACCAAAAGGGTCTCTGCACTCGACACACAGGGCTGCGGATTATGGATGCTTACCTGCATAGTGCAACTGCTCAGTGATTCTGAATCTGAAGTGCTGGAGTCCTCTGACAAACTGTTCCTGAGTTCCGATTTCACGCTTCCGAAAAACCCTGCAAGACACCAACTTCGTGGTCAGACTGAGACAAAAGGGAAAGGTTGACCACAACCACAAACCATTGGAGACACCACAGAGAAGCCTTCAGCATTCCCTGGATGAAGGCACCCTGTTCTTCACCTACTTTCCATCATCAATGATTGCATTCATCTTGGAAAGATCAAACCAGCAAGCGGCCGGCTGACGTCAATCACCCGCCTGGCTACTGAAGCCGCATCACAGAGCTGAGGTAGTTTGCATTTAGCCAACAGATGAAGTTGAATCCACACAGTGACTCACCGTTAAGACAAGCTGGTTTCTCCTCTTGCTCCTCGACATTGTTCTGCTCTGGCTGACCCAACCTGCCAATCTCCTTGACCTGAGGCGTCCCTTTGTGCTGGGCGGGAGCTCCCTCGCCAGGAGACATTTCGTTGCCTTCCTTTGTGCGACGTTTCTCCTCTCTGTGCACAGCAGTGAGCAGTCACATCACACAAAAGAGAGGAGACAGTGCAGTACTGAGAGCAGCAGGGGCTTCTGGATGCCAACCATCAGCTTTAAGCTCCTTAAATACTACGCAGGCTAACTCCACGACAGGCCAGATATGGTGGCAGTAAATATGGACGCTTGTAGTCCCAGGAAAGTGTGGCCTAGCCCTGCTCCAAAGTTTGGAACACACACATGCAGGTAGATACATATGATGACCCTCAGGCATAAATACACCCAAAACGTTGGTTCCTGAGACTCACCTAATTATCCTCCCGTTGCACAGCACAAGCCGCAAGTTGTTGTCCAGAGACCTCTCTGCCACAGCTGCAGACACCGTAGATGCCTTGTTGAACTTCCCGTTGACCACACAACTGAAGTGAGTGTCCTGCTAGACAAGCCACACAGGGTAAAAGGAACACAGATGGTTTCAGCACCTTCTGTTCTTCTCAAAAGACCTTGTTTAATAATGTGTTTAATGATAATCTTGCATTCTGAAAATGTCGTCACCAACCACTGGAGTGGCACAGAGATGACATCATTGCCTTACCTCCTCAAAAGGTGCCACCTCTAGCCTCCTCAGCACCTCCCTCGTGTGCAGTTCCAGGATGTCCAGGTTGGAAGGGGGCCTGGGAACGTGGTTATCCCTCAGCCGCCTGGCTGTCCGCCGTGCCTGGCAGCCCCTCTCAAGTGAGGATCGTGTCACAGGACAGGTCCCGCCTCCCTGAGATTTCACTGGCTTGCTGCCATTCTGATCTTCCTACAGGGCCAACCGCAGCACAACAAACAGCTTCAGACGGTTGTACCTGGAAGACCCCCTTTGCAGTTGTGTGCCCTCAAACAAGGCCCATTCTTCCCAGGTTTGAGTTTACCTCCTGGTAGCGGATCTCCTTTGTCAGTTCTTTAATAAGATGGTTGGGCCTGATGTGGTCCGGAACCTCGCTGGTTGATTCGTGAATCTGTGGAGACAGGGCAGCCAGAAGACAGTGAGCAGCTTGGTCCTCAGCAATGGGGAGTCTGTGTGGAATCTGGCATCCATCACTGCTTTAAGCGCTCAAGTGCCTCACCTCTCTCTTCAGCCAGCTTTTCAGTGCAGTAATTAAAGCTTTCACTCCGTCAAACAGGTAAGTGGGTGGCTGGCAGTTGTCCTCCCGTAATTCTGGGGGGGGGGGCAGTTTAAAATCAGAGAAAAAGGTTGAGCCAGTCAAATATTTTACTTTTGGCTTTTGTACAGTTTGTGTGTCTTGTCTTCTCTTACCTTTGAGGGTCTCCAGCAGATTTTTGGCCACATACCAGCAGATGGCCTCAAAGTAAGGGAACTTGAAGAGGTCTGGAGTCTTCAGTCGTCGTTCCATCTCGTAACACCTGCGGGGGAAAGGCAGCAAGGGTGCACTTGAGATTAGGAGCTACATACATTGACAGGAGCCTCTGGTATTCGCAGTATCAGTGGGAAAAACATAGTTATTGCAAAGTAGGGGCAGCTAAATCCTGGAAATTGCTCAAAAATAATTAAATATTGCAATTAATCAGATCTTGAGAAAACGTTTATCATTTATCACTGCTTGCCATCATGATATTTCTATTTATTCATATCTTTGAAGGTATTGGTAACATGGACCTTTTTAAGGGATCACTTGCCCAAATTGTTAAAGTTCTTGTCTTTGGTTTGTGCTTCTAAAATAAAACAGAAACCTTTGATACTTTTTCTTGACTGCAACTTTCTGACAGATAAGGGAATGGGGAAAGAAAGTGAGTATGGCCCATAAGTGTGAAATGATTTTTTGGTATTTATGCAACTCTGTTATGCCTACTGGATGCCCATACCTGAGCTGCATGCCTATGTTCAGGTTGTGGAGGAAGTTACCCCCGAATGCCATGCAATCCTGAGATGTGAGCACTGCATGGATCCACCCTGTGCAGAGAACAACAGATAAAATCAACACCTGATCCACCATGCTAACCACAGGCAATGGGTCAAAACATACCTGAAATCACCTGAACACTTTCAAAGACAGCAGTCTAGGCCTTAATGATGACTCAGCTACTCCCTATTGTCAGCAGCAAGCAAAACCAGCATCAGCAGATGCTGCTACAGACACTAAAGCCATCAACAAGGATGAATGCCTGCTGGATCAATTGTCCGGTCCTGCTTTGGTTGCCTAACAGTTGCAATTAATGGAAGCCTTGTAGTTGGGCCACAAAATTTCAGGGAGTTGGGTGGGGGCTGCATAGTGATGACTTGTCGGAACAGCATGGCAAACCTGACCCGACAACAGGGTCTTCAGAAGCCTTCTAAAGCTGTGGATGTTTGGTTGTCAGCAAAGACACAGGGAGGAAATCTCGCTTGTGCACTTTAGACACCAGGTGCAGAACCCTGCAATGACCCTGGGCCAGGGGTCCCAGTCTACATGGGTCAGTGCAGGGTCTCTCAACAGGGACTGCCAAGGGTCACTGACCCTGTGCTCGCATTCAGCTAAGAAAACCTTGAATCCCCCTAACACCTGCATGACACCCTTCTCCTTCAAGCAAGCAGCTGAGCTTCAACTCATAGATTATGCACATTAACATTATTGAGCCAATCTTTCACATGTAGTTTTGATTCTTCGAAAACGCTCTATATATATATATATATATATATAATTTATTTATTTATTTACAACTCATTCTAAATCAGAAGATATAGCAGAGGGTTATATAAGGTCATACCACAATGACACAACATTGACAAAAGCTTTAAGCTTTATGCTGGCTGCATGCCCAGAGGGACCATATTGGACCAGTTCTCCTGCACTTGCTCAGGAAGGCTTGGGTTACCGCAACTTTACCACAGCACACCTTCAAAGCCAAGCTGCTCTGTGCTATGTGGAAAACCAACTTCAATGGAATGTGCTGATCACTCCTTTGTTCCCAGCAGTGGCTTCAAAATGCAATTGTGAAACAACAGCATGGAGGCATTCGAGAGAACTCTGGGATCTATTTTTGCTTTTGTACAAAACAGCAGACATGCTCCACTAAGAGCTAGGAAGGAATTCAGGCCAGGTGTGCCTTACCTGTGGGGATGAGGAGTGTCGTCCCTTGCCGAACCACACACTTGTAGCACTTGTCTACCTTCTCCCCGAAGAACACCTCGCTCTGGTTAGGGGAGAAGCTCCATTCCTCATATAGCGCTAGGTTCTCCTTGGTCGGCTTGATCAAGTAAAATATCTTCTCACCCTTTAGGAAAGATGAGCAGAGCAATCACTCATGATGGGCATCATAACTCGTTTTCAAACACTCCATTACACAAGATGCTTAAACCATTAAAGCTTTGATTTCTGACAGCCATGACAAAATACTAGACTGTGCAACAAGAATTCCTTTGACTACTTTTACAATCACTCAATAGTAAACGTCTGTTAATGTGGTTCTGAAAGTCAGCCAGCCAAACGGGTTATACTGGCTTGTGAAAGACCTAGAGATCTGCATGTAAGCACACAAACACTAGACGAAACTCAGTATGAAACATACTTGTTCCAACACACCAAGTACAACTTGTCCAAGGGTAACTGTTAAGGACGTCCTGGAAATCCACTTACCCAGAGTACATGGTACCACACGGATGTGCCCCCAAAGTCTATGTGGAAGTCAGTGTAGCTGTCCTTCACCCCCATCAGGCAGTACTTCTGCACAAAAGGCTTCGGGAAGTAGGAATCATCAGGCCAGTAGTTTTCCACCCAGGACATCTTCTGAGCTATATCTGGCACCTTCACCAGATCTGCCATCCTGGAAGAAATGGAAATGCTGAGAACATGCATGTGCTGGTTTGGAAGTTCTGAAAATTCTAAGCTACTGTCTAAGCACCACAAAACCATACACGCTGGGCCCACGCATGGCAATTCCTTCATTAGCACCACCCTGTTATTTACTGCTGCCGGTGCTGTGCCAGGTTCTCGGAGGACGTTACACAGTTTTTCCCAGCAGTAACACCCTTTATTCCCCCAAAATGAAGCTAGCCTTCATTTCACACTTCAAACTGTTGTTACACATTTTGGCTAAACTGGACACAACGAGGGACGTCATACAAGGACCATGATGTCTTCGCAAGAAAAGGAAAACGTAATGGATTTCATCACACGACTTTTACAAACATGAGGTATATTTCAGGTATGTACACACTGCAGTCATGTATTGCTTACATAAGTAACAGCTACACACTTACTTTGTGTCTGAGAACTCAAGGCTGATGACGTTCAGCACTTTTGGCCGATGGGATTTGCAGAAATACTTGACAAACTCGCTGAGTCTAATCTTGCTGTCCGCCTGCCGGGCCACGTCAATGACATCAATGATCTTATCACCACCTGAGACGAGAGAAGCCATTTGTGGTCACCGTGGAGGAAAGTTCACAGTCATGAGCTATAGCAAGTGTTGCCAGTTGGCTGGAAAATTAATATGTCAACAGGTTCAGGTGAGGCTTCTGCAAAACAGATAAATACCCATTCTCTACCCAAGATGCTGCTAGTTTGTAAGTGACTGATACAACCCCCACCTCCCTTCATCCAAACAGCCCAGAAGCCAAGTGCAATGGCTCTGTTGCCACGTGGAAAAACACATAAGAGTGGAACGGGTGATGGCAGTGAAATTCTCCAGCATTTCCACCCATCCGTCACCTCACTAGAGTTCATCATGAGATGCCCGACACAACCTTTCTATATGCCATGTCTCACAAAGGGATGGAGGGGCTGCTGAGAGCAGAGGGGGGAGCAGCAGGCAGAATAACAGCTGCAGAGTGAAGTTGCCAGTCGAAATGGCAGGAGCCGCCAGGGGGATGGGACAGCTGGTACCTGTTTATGCACCATCCCCCTATCCACAATACCACCAGCTGGCCACAGCCTGATGTTAGGAAACAGCTGGAAGCAATGTGGGGGGGCAATCACCTCAACAAAAAAAGCTACCCGAGGACCAATAAATCCCAAAATTACTTTTACTCCCCCCCAGAAAAACTTCACTGAGTATTTACTGTCCCCCAGCGCCAATAATGTCCATCTTCATCATGCATACCAGCACAAGGTTTTCAGTGCAAAGGTGGAATTTATTGAGAGCAATTTATATTTGGGACCTCACTTAAAATGCAGTGCATCTTCACATTCAGTCTCCATACTTTAATATACTTTAAATGATACTTTAAAACAGAGTATAATATAATTCTTTTAACTGATAGGTCTTGTTGTGGGGCTAAGGCTAAATGTGTTCCAAAGTTAAACAGAGAAGCTGGGACACTGTCCCCAAGTGACATGTCAGGGTCATAATGAATGGAGATACCGAGCTGGAGGTTTAATGGTCCCCAAACGTCACTGCGGGAACATGACAGCTCAAACTCACGTACACCTGTCCCGTGTTCCAAACACAAGCACTACGTGAAGGTGAGGGTGTTTATACTGCGAATAAACATCAATCACATGCAGGCTCAATTCATATTTGCATTTGGGGGGGGGGGTTGTGAACATTGATCAGTGATGCAATGGTACAAAAAAGAACTACAAAGCTGCACCCCGGTAACAGCAGTGCTGCTTCACCTCACACCCGGAAAACGTGGAAGTGTATGTAATGTGACCTGGCAGCAAGCAGGAGAAACAAAAGAATGGAGGTGAACCTGAGATGCATGGATACACACAGTTTGCTGGCCTGTAACCAGATCCTATAAGTACCAGTCTCCATAGGGATCGGAAGTGAACAGTGGGGAGCCACCCAACCTCATCAAACCACTTTTATCCTCAGGTCTGTTTAGCTATTGCTAGATTAAAGCTGTTCAAACAGGTGGATCTACTGACCATGGCCACCTGGTCACCTGACATACCCCCCTCCCCTTGCACCTGTAAGTGAGATGTTCTGCAGTAAGCATCCACTTGGGAAAACAACAACAACAACGACGACAACAACAACACACTAAAGAAAAAATCTGAGTAAATAGCAGAGTAAGAGAGAATTAAAATCCATGATTGGTATTAGTTACCCTCAATGGTCTCTCTGTGTTGTCCTTTAGCATTTATAGAGCAGCACTGTAATTAGGTGTTGGAGCTGTAAAACTCAGCTAATCCACATAGAGCCCATTTTCTGGTCCACTGACCCACTTATTTTCATTCTGCCGGGAATTAGCAAATATCCAGAGCACATTCAGTAGCTGTACAGCTTAAGCAAAGATGCTACCTCCAACTCTCTTTTCTATGCCTCTGCCTCCTTACCAACATATTCCTCCACGTCTTTGACAGAGAAGGTCGGTGGGGGCAGCTGCAGACCCAGTCCGTCCAGTTTGGCCACTGCAATGGGGTACTCAAAGCCCTGCTTCTCCAGGTATCTCTGTGTGACTTGGCTCCCATGCATCCGGACCAGGATGTCATCCGCACTGAAAGGTACACAAGGAGGGACAAGGTCCAGATAAGAAGGAGGGAACGTGGTTGAGAGGCCAAGGTTCGAGGTTTACTTGTCATTCTGCACTTATACCTGGATCACGATGCACAAAACTTAAGAAAAACACAGACAAATTGAAGTATAATAATGATGAATAAATATAAATAAATACACTGCCCGGCCAAAAAAAGGTCACCACCTTAATTTAACTTGGTGCTTTGATCTGGGGTTGCTTTAGTTGGTCAGTTCTAGGTTCAGCAATGTTATGTGTCCAAAAAATGAGATGAGCTGACTACCTGAATATACTGAATGACCAGGTTTTTCCATCAATGGATTTTTTCCTCCCTGATGGCACGGGCATATTCCAAGATGACAATTTCAGGATTCATCAGGCTCAAATTGTGAAAGAGTGCTTCAGGGAGCATGAGACATCAATTTCACACATGGATTGGCCACCACAGAGTCAAGACCTTAACCCCATTGAGAATCTTTGGGATGTGCTGGAGAAGACTTTACGCAGCGGTCCGACTCTCGCGTCATCAATATAAGATCTTGGCAAAAAATTAATAGACGGAAATAAATGTGATATTGCATAAGCTTATCAAAACAATGCCATGGCGAATGCGTGATGTCATCAAACCTAAAGGCGGTCTAACGAAATATTACTGTGTGTGACTTTTTTGGCTCGGCAGTGTAAATAGAAAAGAAAAGCTGATTAATGCTAAAAAAGTCAGTAATGACTACTGCAGTGGTACAGTATGAAATGATGGTGGTAGGGATTGGCCAGTTTTGTAACTTTTTAGCATAACAAATATGTAACATAAACACTGGGCAATAATGTGTTCGCAGTCGGCGGCTACCTGGGGAAGGTGCGTGCCTGTAATTGCTGCACAAACACAGAGGTGCCGGCCTGCACGGGCTTGGTGCCATCGTCAGGCTCTGTGTAGTCATGCCGGTGCCAGTTGTTACGCTTCTTCACTGTGGGGGGAGCAACAGGGTGGTTAGTGTGGAGTGCAAAATCCTCAGCGCAATAATGCCTCAGAATCATCAGGTTTATAACCTTTACCCAGTTATATGTGACTTTTATTTTAAAGACTCAATATCCTCTACTAAACTTGTAATAAAATCACATGGAGGCTGGATTACGGTTGCCTGCTCCAGTTCACAAACCCATAAAATCCCAATCCCTCCTCTGAGAACAAGGGCAGCGTAGAACCCTGGCTCGATGATCCCGTCGTCATTTTAATTACCCTGGTAATGGTCCCATAGGTCGTTCCCACTTTAAATCAAACAGGAGGGACCATCCTGGTGAAAGCCAGCTACTCCCTGCTGGGTAATCCATCAGCCAAGTGCAGAAGCCCAAAGGGACGCGGCATACTTACTCAGGGAGGGTCCGTGTAGGACGTCACAGTTGGGGCAGTGGTAAACATCAATGTCCACGGCATGGTGCTCCTCTACTTGTACGCAGCTGAAGGAAACACAGGATCCATCCAGTTATCAAACAGTTAAAAACTGTGATTTTGAAGAAAGAAAGAAAAAAAAAACTAGATTGGCAGCTTGTTTTACATTTTGCTACACAACAGGAAGTAAATGTCCCATAACCGTCAAAGGATGCACGAGTGACGTCACCTTGAACAGGGAGCATCAAATCAAATTAGAATGAAAAGTTGTCAAAACGCTGTAGGAGGATTCTGGATTCTTTCTGATGCAACAAAGAGTGTTTTTTGTAGTTAGAAATCAATCCGGTTCACACACAAACACTCCTCACAGCTCCAGGCATGCCTGCGCACCCACACAATGTCTCTGTTTAGGGAATTCCTACCACACTGCTCAACGGAATCGGATCAAAGCCCCACACCCCACTGCATGCTTACAGATCATGTCTGGTGGGTTGGGGGGGCGGGTAATAAAATAAAAGATCACTAACAGCAGACATGAAGCTTAGGGATAGATTTCATCCTGCTAAACAGATACACTTATACACAGGTTATAAAACCAAAAAAATTCAGGCAATAATAGATTATGTGAGCCAATCAGGCATATGGAGAAAACACATTAAGGCCCCCACGTGACCCTACATAGTGCCCGTGATGCCCAAATCACTGACATTGCTCAGACGTCCTCTACGAAGTACTGCGTGTTTGATATGAATCTGTAAACACATACTGAGGGGGGAGTCCACTGCTTGATGTCTACTTTATAGCATGAAGAACCCGTCTGACAGCGATCGGCCCACTTCCACATTTCAAGACAGAAGACTCTGGACTGCAAGCCCCACATGTGCAGAACTGAGCGTCACTCCCGATTGCTGCTGGAAGTAACGGAGCACGCCAATAACCATCTTCCATTATGGAATGAGGACATGGTCCAACCCGCCACTTTGGAGCTACTTAGCTATGTTTAACCGTGGTATGCAAGGAATCCAAATTACAAGGAGACCTCATCAAAACTGCAAAGGAAAGAAGAAAATATTTATAGCATCACTTTAGGTATAACCAAAAGTCCAAAAAGCATACCTAAATATGAAAAAAAGTCAAGTTACTATGAAGTTTTGCTATGTGTGTGTTCCCGTACCCAGTGGCTGTTCCTAGCAATAAATCTTGGGCCATTTTAAAAAGTTACGCAACATGACAGAACAATTTTATGCGTAGGCATAAAAATCATGGGGCAAAACCATTGCAACACCATTAAATTCCATAAACCCTGCAAATGTAACACAAACTATGACAGAGTACGATGGGTAAATAAAGTCTGTTGCCAGTGGAAGTTATCATTACTTTACACCCATCCGTTATCAGTATTATTTCTGATTTGTGGTTCAACTCACTGCAAATTAAAAATGGATTGCATTTACACGACTACTTATTTCACTGGAGCAGTGGATTTATTCAGGATAAATATGCTTCCCAAGAGCACTGTCACTCATCTTGAGACTTAAACCAACAGTCGTTTTTTGTAGATAGTAGTCCAGAGGAGCAGGGAGGCAGGGGGTCTTAGGTGGTCAAAGGCCACCCGGATCTTCTGTTCTCAAGGAGAGACTCCCAGGAGGAGGTACACAGACATAAACTGGCTGCCCCTGGCTTTGATGTCAATGTAATTGCAGGAAATGGTGAGGAAGAGTAAACAAATCGAGGCCATTAGCTCACGAGGGAATACCCTACAACTCGCACCGCGTGCCCTGCGCCCGGCACACAGGAGACCACCAGCACACACAACATACAGCACAGCTGACCCTGTCCACTCGAGTTGCTCTGCAGCTCCAACACAAATCTTCACATGGCAATGTGAACAGCAAAAGTACTCTGAGCAACCCCCCCAAAACAGCTCTGTTTTCCCACCAACCCTTCAATCCTCCCAAAACCAGCGATATGAGAAAACAAGGTGTTTGCTTGTGTAAGACAGCAAAACAACTCAAAAAGCAGTAACTAATATCACTCACCCAGCACGTGAATGTGAAGAACTGCGACAGACGCCAACAAACAAAACTGCAGCAGAGTAAAAACTGACGTCATTGGGTACAAAATGTCACGGCACAGCAGAGAGTCCCAAGGGGCAGGGGTGACAGTGGGGAAGGGATTCGGAGGGGGGCAGGGCTGGATGTCAGTGGTGCTCCTAGTCATCGCACAGGACAGCAGAGTACCACACTAACCAGGGTTAAACAAAAGGCACCACAGGCCTGGGGACTAGTGAAACAATGGAGTAATTTCCGTGGTACCAATCCATGTCTGCTGCAGAAATTCACAGGGAAGCAACCAAAAACTTCTGGTCAAACTGCTTCACTTGAGCCACTCAGTACCAATGCTGCTTCAACAAAGTAATTCCGCACCACTCCCATTTCTGCAATTAATCCGCATCTGTAATTTCATTTTTAGGGTCACTTTTACAAGTATGCACTACAGTGTGTGGGTGTGTGTGTTTCTGTCCTAGTGAACTTGTGAAATTCTTGTCATGATCTTGCCAGGTCCCAAATGTTAACATCAGAGGGTCAGGGAGGTCAGAAACTTCAAGTCACATCAGCTCACACACACTCACAGACACACACACATTCATGCAGAGAATTGCACCCATCAGAGAATGTGACCCAAAAGTAAGCTGCCCAACCCCCTCTCCACATCTTTCAGACTCTTTAACTAACTGTGAAGTCTCACTATGCCTCTCACTCCAGGGGTCTCAGCCAGTCTCCACGCCGACACATTTATTTTTAGACTCTCTTCCTGCTGGAGAGACTTGGCGCTCGACTCTTACTGCATTAAAGCACAAATTAAAGGCATCTACTTTGTTCTGGGAGGGGAGCTGCTCGCTTGTCTTTGTCCTGGTGGCACTGCAGCAAAACTGGCGGTGTTGCACGTCTATTGCGTCCTCCTGCATGCTCCAAGTGAAGTATTGCACTCCTATTGCACGGCCAGACAAAGACAGTGGCCTTCCAGGCGCGATCTGAAAGCGCCGATCCCTGCTCCGCCAGCGACGCCCCCGTCTGAGCGCTGACCAATTAATGCCATTGTTTTCCTCTCACCCAGTAAAGAGGATAACTCTCAACGTCTTGCCAGCTTCCTCAGTGCTTCCCAACAGGCTGAGAGGTGCTCTTCCCGTCTGAGAGCGACCCCCAAACAAAAACAGCAGCAACACAAACAATGACACAAAACCTGGCCCCGGCACCCTGGCCTCTGGCTAGGAGCACCATGTGGTAAAAGGTTTAAATCTCTGGAATGAGCATCTTGGGCTGAGAAGCACTTTGGGAGGAATGGCCTGTCAAGAGGCAAACGGCAGCCACACGAGCTCTGGGGGTACCTCAGGTAAGGGTGAGGCTGACAACAGTGGGACCTTCTTCCCCCAACCATAAAACCAGTCTCCTGACTCCTTTCTGAACAAATGTCTATCCAGCTTAAGGAAAGTTATTCATTAATCAGTGAGGGCCCTGAAATGGGGGTCACTAACCAAGCCAACAATGACCAGAGGGTAGAGGACACAGGACATATACTGTTGGGCCAAGGGGGGAGGCAGTGGAACATCCCAGTTCTGCACTTGGCTCCAACAGAGGCTGAACAGGAGCCCAGGCATTTCTGATGGCTCTGAAGATACCATCCTCTATGTGGAGGGAGAAGCCTCACAATGAATCCTGCCAACCCTTCGCCCTTAAGTGCTGCCCATCCAAACCAGCTTTGCATGCAGGAGGGTAAACGCAGCTGGTCGACCTGCTGCGCTCTGTTAGGGGGGTTGGGCTGCCATTTACCTAGAGAGGTTATACAACAAAAGCCATCACCGTGGCAACAGCAGAGACACCGGCAGCTTTAGCGTTTAAGTCGCACTACACAGCATGCCCCCACTTCTTCAATCCTACCTGCCCAGCACTAAAGTCCAATAAATGCACAGTTAACACCAGCACCAGCCTTCTTCTGCACCCACACAAAGTTCCAATGTAGGAGTAGGCGCCACCATAAATAATGCAAAATTTTAAAATTAACATTATCGAGTAGAATCTTGCAGTTAACTAATACTCCTGTTCTGCTGCATGTTGTTAAATGCTGCCATGTACGCTGTGCAAGATCACGGGCACTGGGTCAGACCTCAACCCCACGGTCTGTGACATCTCTGGGGTCACAGCTCAATATGTCAGGGTCTAGTAAACCTGCTAAGTGAGCCTTATCGCCAGAAAACAGAGTAGGATGTGGGCTTTGCTCTGCATTCTTCCCCCAGACAGGAGCTGAGAGCGACCTCGTGGCTGGCAACTCTTCGCCAACAGCCTGATGGTCGAAGCGTCTCTGGTGACATCACAAGGATGGAGAGACCTCCTCATTCATTGCAGGACATCACATACCCACAGCGCAGAACAATGTCAAAATGAACACCCAGTTTGTGTTATTTTTTTTTTAAATCAAATTATAAAAAACCATCGGATCCAGCAACGTGGTCACAGAAATGCCAGCAAATTCCTGGCATGGACACAATTTCACACAGTGCAGATGTGGTTGATGTCTAGTAAAGTCACAAAATAAAGCTGCAGGAAGCTAAATAAAACACATTGCAAGGAGGTTACAGCCATATGGGAGCAACATTGCCAATGGGAGTTAAATCCATATTAAAGTTAAATCTAAACCATGATTCTTCAGTTCAGAAAATGTATTAATCACTGTTTAAACATATCTTGCTTTCATTATGAGCTTTTGTATATCCTTGCTTTTAACTCCATTGATTTTATCCCTTACCTATTGTTTGTGCCTTTTGTTTTTTATTTTCTTCCAATTACTGAATGTAGTCTATTCTTGGGTTGCTGTTATTTTTAGCCAACACCAAAGCGACTTAAAACTGTTGGGTTTGCATGATAAATTACTAAAAATCATTTAACCATGTATACTTACTGGAGCCATTATGAGTAAGAATTCTACTCAAGGTTACCACAGCAGGAGAAATGCAAACCCATGTTCTTTGTTGCAGGGTGATCGCTTCAGGAACCATTCCACCTGCTATCTGCTAGGGTGACCTTGCATGAGCTGCAGCAAAGCATTTCATCCTGGACTGTCACCACCTGTCTGTCAACTTATAAACACTTCTGTGCTGTACATCCCTAATATTGTTACCTTGGACAGGGGTGCGTGCTAAATAAAAAACATTTTAAATTATGTGATCATAAAAAATACTTGGCATGGCAGCAAAACTGCGGTAAATATCACACCGGCAGCAACAGGTTTACTTGGTCAGCTGTTAGAATCTATACCAATAATGGATCAAAATTATAATTTGTACACAAATGAAAACTAAAATGGAAAAGTGCCAATTCCCTTGAACACTGACAAGTGCTGGTTGGGGAGGACTTTTCTCAGGGAGCAGCCACAGCAGACGATGGGAGAGCAGGAAGCGCATTTCCTCTCTTTCCCCAGCAGTTTGCCGTGGACAGAACAGGAAGTTTGGCCCCTCAGCACAGTTTGGCAGAGGAAATGGCACTCTGCTCCTCCCCCTATAAGCCCCCACACAATTCATTGTGGACACACAGGTAATTATTATTATTATTATTATTATTATTATTATTATGTGAACCTCATGCTGGTAAGTATTCTGTTTACATTATAAAGGAAAAAAACTGACAATTGCTGGATCACAACTTCAGGTTAACAGATATATGGGTCTGCAAAAAGGAAAAAACAGAAAAATTTCTCTTGCCCACAATGTGTCATGTACGTGCCCACACACACACACACACACACACACACACACACACACACACACACACCTCCAAGGCAAACCCTGTTCATTAGAGCTGAAATCACTCTTCCTCCAGCTAAAGAAAGAATTGGGGGCAGATTAAGAATTGCTCAACCAACAGACCAATCCCACTAAAAACTTGAGGATAAAGACAGGATCCATCCATCTCTCTTAAATGTTTTCCTCCTGGAGCGACATTGATGAATGAGGCTTTGAACTTGCCCATAGCCAGCAGTGCTGCCATCAATCTCTCCCCCTCCCCCATCCACACAGCACGGGGGGTCCGGGACGCTACTCCAGCCCCAATGATACAGAGGCCCAGACAGAAGGAGGTTGCAAAGGAAGTCCTTCCGCCTATACAAGATCGATGTCAGCTGCAAAAGTCCTTTCAGACCAGCCAAAAAAGTAGCAACAAACAATACCAAATTTGAGAAGCAAGTTGACGCTAACAGCCCAGTTGTGATGGATGACATTTGTTCTAGAACACATTCCCTCACTCAACATGTCCAACAACCATCTGCAAGACCTTGCACTTTTCTGACTTTTGTAGATGACGGCCAACTTGGGAATTGCCAGTTGGTCTGGGTTTGTCTACTCGGTGCGTTAACAGCTGCAGCAGATTGGAAGGAGAGCACCTCACACACAGCCGGATCACACTGACAGACAAGGCTGACATCCCACTAGTAAGACTTCAAACAATGATACACTGCTTGATGGGAATTCCTTCTAAAAAAAAACCCTGCAGAGCCTGAAGATTCTACAGGGAACAGTTTACATGGCAACCAGAGCATCACTGCTGTCGACTCTTTTCAGTGGTTTTTTTCACTTCAGTGCCATGCAGTTTGAAGAAATGTGCCAATCCAGCGAGCAGAGTACTACATTGCAGCCAACATCTGACAGAATCAGCTGCAGACTCCAAGAAGTATCTTCACTCCCTAGAGGGCACAGCATCACAACAACAGGGGGAAGGGAATGTTGGATCACTGTCACACCTGCAACCACAGCACTGCACAGGTGGGTGTGTGTGTGTTGTGTGCATGTGTGCTGTAGTTGATGGTGCAGTTTGGAGCTACAAAGCAGTTCCTAATCCACCCCCCTCTGAGCTCTGCACTTGAACCACTTGCTCCTTCACTGATGGTAACCAAACCCGCTGACTGACTAGATGGCTTAATCCCATTGGTGCCTGCCGGGGGTAATATGGCAAACAACAAGGCGGTTCTTGACAATGAGCCTAAAAATGCATTCTTGAAACCATAAATCCAGATTTGGGCCTTGGGTACACTGGGCAGGGGGGCTCCCACAAGCTCTCCTTATTCTCTTTGTTTAAATCTGCACAAAACATACCAGTATGCCAACATCCATGCTTTTTCTTCTGCCACCAGAAAGAACTCCTTTGTCTTCAACAGAAACCAGGTATTCCTGGTGATGGAGTTCTGTTTTCCATCCTGCTGATGAACAGGTTCCAGAAGTCACCATCCAGCATTTCCTCTTTCTGCTTGACCATTAGCCTCCGCCCCCTGATGGTAAACGCCAGGAGCCAGGCCACAAAAATCCTTTCCACACATTCGAAAGATTTAAAAGAAGAACCATCAAAATGTGGTTCCTCTTCATTTTTGCCAAAAGAAAACTATGCAGTGATTCCCAAAGCTCACATGCCTGGCAATTCCTGTCTTCTGACTCTTGGCAGTCCAGTGCGGTTATGTAAGTTCTCAGGGTCAACATCCAAACAAAGCAGTTTGCAACAGTTAGTGGAAAGAGAAACAAATACAGAGAAAATGAGAATAATCAAATCTATGTTTACAGTCAGTCCTCTGCACTTTAAAGGAATGGGATTCTTTTTTTGTGTAAATAAGATTAACCTGGTTTGATTAACCAAGCAGCAGGTGGCACAGTGCTTACAGCCGCCAACCTGCATTCCAAAGACCCAGGTTCAAATTCCACTTACTGCCCGGAACAACATACTGACCCGGAATTGATAGTAAAACTTACCCAGCTCTAATACCAAGTTACTTTGAAGAAAAGTGTTAACTAAATAATTCTTAAAGGAATAATCTGAAATTATGTGACATGAACATGTGAAATGCACTATTCTATGCACTATTACCTGGTTTTAATCTTACTGTTACTATTCAAATAAACCAGCACACTTTGTCAGTTATGTGACAGCCTCAAACTGATGTTTAAGCAGAAGGGGCCCTGCGCTGTTTTAACAACGCAGCCCACAGATTTAACTCCTCTTCATGTGAAGCCAGGTCTGAGAAGCAAAAAAAGGGGCAGAACTGTGCGTCTAAGGATTTGCTTGGTTAAAAAAATAGACGCATGTGGGATTTGGAGGCCTGGCCAGCACTCTGTACTGGATTCTGATTCTGTAGCTGAAACAAATATGGCTACAGGATATTCCCCAAGAGCATAGGCCATGTAAAACTGCAGTTAATGTGCCATTACTTTTACCCAAAAAGGGGCCAACAGCAAGTCTTTACTGACACTGATCAACACTTAAGTCAGAACAGTAAGCAGTAAAAGTGCCAGATAACTAGGACAAGGCAAAAGGAGCTGATCAAGCAGTATGCTGGGTGTGACACATTCTTGTCAAAACAAAACTTGACAGATGGATGCTGGTCCAGCTCCAAGAGTGTGAAAACCAGAAAAGCTAAGACTGCCTTTTAACCGTTATTTAGCCCACACCTTTCCCCAATGTGACTATTTTGAATAATCATCGTTACAATGATTTATAAATCTACGCAGCAGAGTATTCTCACTGTTATAAATTCAGGGCATGTGCCTTGAACAAGAGTACTACAGCAGGAGTGAGTTTCGAACCAGCAACCTCCAGATTACCGGACAAGCGTAACCAGGGCCCCCGTCTGCTGTCACTACGTCCCCTGCTTGACAGCGATGGCCAAATCAACAGAAAACTCCGTCGAGACCCTGCAGGGGAGGCGAGCGATCGCATCGCCAGGCTTTGGAGCGACAACACGTGTCGTAAATTCAGCGCCGAAACAAAAACAAGATCGTCTCCGCCAAACGCTCCTGTCCCTTTAAATGCCCCCTCCTCCCCTCCCGCACCACGTGCCCCTTTTCCTTAAAAGGCGAATGGGGGGATTTAAATGTCCAACCTCGACTGTCAATCAAAAGGCCCGACTATCGCGACATTCTTCTCCACATTCCACTCACCGAATCGATTTTGTGAGCACAAGAACGGCGCGTTCGACACCCGGCAGCGACCGGCAGCGGCCTGGTAAAGTGTAATAAAGAGCGAGCCCAGCTGGAGTGTCACTGCACACCTTCGTGGTGCGCACGTCTTTGTTTGGTTCACCCCCCTCCCACAGCCCCAGAAGAAAGACTGTCCGCGTTCACGATGCAGTCGCACAGGACACCGCTAGTGAACAACTCGGAACAAACTCGAGTGTCCGGACGTGGCGCCGTCGCTCCGTTCGCATGGACTGCGAAACACACTGACCGCCGGCTGCTGGGTCACAAAGTTCACTTACAATCGACAGATGCATTATGCCGTCGATATACGCAGCGAAACGCGCGACTGTGTGTCTAACTGACCCACAACTCAACTAAGCCCAACACCGGCACGAAGCTACGTAAAGCACCTCAGCAGCGGACGTGCGGTTAAACAAAACCATCAACTGACCGACATGTTCGTCAGTGTAATTGCGCGTGAGAGCGCCGCACTTACTCTGGCACGCGCTGCGCACTCAGCGCACGTTGACAGCGCCGAGGACGCGCACGCAGGAGCGGGCGCCACCGCAGAGGGTTCGGACCCGTCAGCTCAGCTCCAGTTCGGTTACCGGGTGATGGACGCACAACTTTTGCCAACGCTACACGGGATGAGCTGTGCGTGAAACGACGGGAGGGGAACACAGTACGAGCGAGCCGCACTGGCTCCGGGAACGCGACATGCGGGTTGGCGCAAGAAGCTGTTTTGTTTTCCCAGCTGATCCCGCTTCGCTGAAAGAGAGAAGCCGAAAAGAGACCCAGGATTTCAATTCCAACAGAAGACGAGCGTCTGTACGGGGACAGCCAAGACGAGGCGCCGAGTCCTCGCAACGACACGAGCCCTTTAACTCGAAGGAATGACAATAAAGACACATGAAAACCCTCCGGCTCCACAATCGCAGCCTGCTGAGTTCTTCCACTTAAATCCTTGTGTCACGGAGTCGCGCCGCCCTGCATCCTCAAGACCCGTCGTCGCGAAAAGCGCTTATTTCCGTACCTGCCGTGGAACCAGTCCTTGCAGATGTCGCATTCGATCATAAACCGGCTCACATCGTAGGGCTGCCGGCAGACACAGTACAGCGGGGCCGCCGCCATCTTCCTTCTGTTCCCAAACAGCGCAGCGCTCGAGTGAGGCGTCAAGGCGGCACGATTCGCTCACGCACACGAGGTGGGCGGGGATTCCCTGCCGGAAGTGCCCGGAAAGAGCCGAGGCGGCGAGGAGCCACGTGCGAAAACACGGGGACGAGCACGTCTGACGTCAATCTTGCCGTCCACGCAGACCGGGTCAGTGGAGAGACGGCGGAACTGCGACAACATTTTAATGACGACATTTAGCTTTTAAAAGCACCACTGCGTAAAGGAATTGATGCTGAAGATAACTGCTTCATTGTTAATACCGAACGCGGGCTTTTTATCCTCACCTGGATACCGCAACGATAGCTAAAGAAGATTCATAGCCATTTAACAAGAGACTGTCCTAGAAATTTCTCATAGGCATACAAAGTTTACATCGTGATGTTTGGATAGGGCCATTGGAAAATCGTTCTGAAAATATTATTTTGTATAATTTTCCAACATTGTATAAGATGAGGTTAAAAATATTAATAGAAAGGTATCAACTACATTAGTGGTAGAATTCTATCTCCTATATGAGGCTTGAGTAACTACTTGTACTACACAGGTAAATAATATACTTTTCCACATAAGGCTACGACGTTTATCTAGTATAATTCTGACAATGTTGACTGAACATTGTGTTAAAGTTTTAGAAGCTTTTTAAGTGAGTATGTGTAAGAGATTCAATAATCGGTAACCTAGCAACATTTATTGTAAAAATGAAAAGGACAGTTTTCTTATGCTTTTTAATGAGTCAAGATTCTTCTTGTCAACCAGTTTACAAATACAAACATTACGTACACGGACAGGCGTTTGCAGTAACGTACAGGGGTTCACGAGGGTCAAGAGTTTCACATTCACGTGCATTATTATTATTCTATTTTATTATTTATTTCTGTTGTATTATGTGAAGACAACTCAGGAGGAAACAGACCATATATGTCAGAAGGTAACTCTTTAACAATAATGTGACTAAAACGAAAGCCAAAAATGCAGCAATTCTCCCCGTTAATTGTGTCACTGAGCTGATATCACGGGATCGTGTCTGACGTGCTCTACGTGCCTGTGTGTGTGTGTGTGTGTGTCTGTCAAATGAAGACATTGGCCACGCCCCCCCTCTGACCCCCCCCCCCCAAGCCTACTTTTTTTCGGCATCATCGCCCCTGGGTCCTAAAATCCCCCAAATTATGTTTGTAAAAATGTGTAAATTAAAAATATTTAATGAGCTTTGGATAACTGTAGGTTAATTCTTGTCCAATTACATTTTTGTGATTGTAATCGATTATACCAGGATTTCGATATGTTTGGTTAGCAGGTAGCACAGTGGTTAAGGTTGTCTTGATGATCCTGGGCAAATCCCTGCTATTGTATCTTTGACTGTGGCATGCTTACCCTGAACTGAGACGTTAAGAATACTGTATACTTTGGTAATTTAAAATTTGTTTATGTTAAACTGCTGATCTTGCATTGTAACTGTAAAAAAAAATTAAAAACCTTAACTTAATTAGGTCCATATATACTTGAGATAGAGAATTTGCAAGGTGTCACCACCGACAGCCTCTCCTTAACTGCATTTGATAGAAATTAAATTCTAGTGGCTTTTGTTGAACAATTACCATTTAACAGATGTCTCGTTCAAGGTGCTACAGGTTTATGTTGGGGATATTTGTGTGACAAAACCATAGCACTCTGTCACCCTGAACATGCACATTTTTGTTATTTTCAACTTTGTGGAGGCAGAAAGTATATTTTATGACAAGTCTGATTTACTGCACTCTAATTTACAACTGAAGTTATTACAAAACATGTCAGAATACCCTGAATTGTAACTAAATATTTATATAACCACATTTAACATTTTGTCTCAATGTTCAGCAGAACCATGTTTTTCTGATATGCATTTCAAATCCCTTAAAAGCTATAAAAATTGTTTTGATTGCAATTTATATTTACACATTTTTTCAGTAATTTCTATTTGAGTTTATATGCTGTAACTAAATTGTCAGAGCCAAAATAAGTTATTTGATATTTAAAACTGAACTGTTAAATTTAAACACTATGATCGTTACACACATAACCCCACAGATTAATATTTGGTAGAGCCACTTTTTGCTGCAATAGCAGTTTTAAGTTTTTCAGGGTAATCCTGTGAGGATCCTGATCTCCTCAATCAGAGTGGCATGGAAACTGTTCTGCTTCTGACTGGGGAGTTCTGCAGCAGGTAGTGAAAACTGTATGGTCCATCACCAGAACTTGACCACCTTCCATCTAGACCACCCATAACAAGGGGTGTATCAACAAAAAAGTTTGAATCATTGCTGAGGACCCACTCACCCTGTCCACCATCTGTTTGACTCATTGCTGTATGCAGGATGCTAATGCAGCTTGTGGGCCAACACCACCAGGCTCAGGATCAGCTTTTTCCTGCAGGCTATCAGGCTGAATCTCAGGCAGCTTGAGCACTGACTGTTTACATGGATTCTTTTTTATTTATTTGTTGCCTTACCAGTTCATTCATTCATTCATTCATTCATTCATCATCTCCCTGGCTATTTTTATCAATCCTACCTCAAACCATCTGTACTTTTTTGTGTTGTATATGTGTCTTTTGTATTTGCTTAGCATACTTTGTACTACAGCCCAAGAAAAATGACATTTTGTCCTCCTTGTACATCTGTGCAAGTGCAAAATGAAGTGAACCCTGAAGTTCAAATACCATTAAGTATGTACCAGATTTGACTGGGCCACAGTGCTGACTGGGAGATCCAGTGGCTCAAAAACAAAAATATTAATGATCAGTCTAAATGCTAACCTCATTCCCACTGAGAATCTGTGGCATTGTTTGAAAAATGGGGTCCAAAAGCATCATCCAATCAACCAGAACAACCTGCTGCCAATTTGCTAAAATGAATGGGAAAAAAACTCCTGAATGACATGTAAAACTTGTACTGTTTGTAATATTTGGAATTGCATAAGTGAAAATGTTATATTCATAGTTTTATTTGTCACTTTTTTGTATTTGCAGAGTCAGCATTAATTGTGGCACGATAAAATACCAACTCACTCAGTGTTCACGGCCTGTCTGATTCAGGGTCATGGCGGTCAGGAGCCTATCCAGAAGGCAGGTGCCATTAGGCTGGGTCAGACAGTGCTGTACATTCTGCTTTTTCAAGAGTGATACCAGTTAATCACATTTGTGTGATTACGGACCTACATGTATCTGAGCTTTTACAGAGGCTGATATGCAATAAAAGAAAACTCATTTAATTAAAAGTTCTTTGTTCTCAGCATTACCTAAATTGTTCATTAGAGCTGTTTGGAGGGTCTGAGGCTCTTACTGTGTTTCCACTGGAGCTCTGTGTGTTCCACACTTTATGACGATATTTAATGTGTAAATTGTTAATGTCCCGTTTGGAGCTTGTAAATTATATTTTTGAAGAAATACAAATGCGTATCCCGTTAATCTGAAGACCACGACACGCAGTGTTACAACTACATGCATATTGGAATCAAGAACAAAAATCAAACTTGTTTGTTAACTTCTACATGTTATAATAATGACATAATAACATATGAAAATAAATTTCGTTATCATGTATCATCATTGCATATATCTTTTGCACATGTTGTATGTATGTTTGTATATTGTGCTCTTGCACAGAGAGCCACTGAAAACCAAAGCCAAATTTCCTGTATGTGTGAGCATACTTGCCCAATAAATCTGATTCCGATTATTAATTGTTGCTACAGTAGATGTTAAGCATTGGTAACTGAATTTTAATATGAAATAGGAGTTGCAGCAGAGCTTTACAGCAAGTAAGCTGTCAGTTCTTGTTGACCAGTATTCTGCAGGTTACCGGTTTGAATCCCGCGCCCCTTTAATCACGTGACAACATTTAAATTTAAAAAAAAAACTGAACATTTAAAATCAACGAGTACAAGTCAGTCCCAGTCTGCACACTTGACAGCGTTAAGTTACGCTCAACAGGTGGTTGAATGGAGCAGTTTTTACGCAACTGCAGCTGCGGTTGCGCAAACGAAGTTGATACACTCTGCAGCCCTAATGTAAAAATTGCAGCTACTGCGGTCGGAGGTTCATGTTTCCCGAGCGGCGGAGGACGAGCGACCCCTGGCGGGAGCGAGCTGCGACTGCAACGCGTGCCGTGTGAATGTGGAGCGCGGCAGCCAATCGGAGAGCCCTCGCGGACCGCGTAAACAACACAGCTCGCGCGGCGTCGGAGGCGGCAGCGTCGGAGCGCGAGGGTGTCGGGAGTCGCGTGCAGGTGAGTCTGGACTCAGTTTCTGTCTCCGCGGATTTTTATTGTTATTACTCTTAATGTGCTTATTCACTCTTTTCTCTGAACTTTCGTGACTGGAAGCTGAGCACTGAAGGTGTTTTCCCGTGTACATTCTCAGCGGTTCGTGTCGGTTTGCAGGGATGCTTCGGTTTGATGTTTTTCGTCGTGTATTTTTGTGGAAGAAATATAAAAATGCACGAATAAACAGTCCCAGGTGTTGCGCAACTCCGAGTCGCGCGTCCGCCCACCTCTGGCTACTGACTGTACAGCAGTGGCGCAACAACTTGCCAGGTATTGGGGGGGGCGAGGACGCAAAGAATATTAGCAATAACATTGATGGAGTTGTGGATAAATATTGAGGAGGGGTCAAGTTATGCTTGTTTAAACATTGGGGGGGGGGAGCACGACCCCCCTGGTTTTGCCTGTTTTTTTTTTTTTTTTTTGACTCCCTGCGTTTACTGTACGACACAATGTGGTAACCCTCTACGGAGGGATGTTGGTGTTTAAAGTTTAAAGTTGTTTTTTGTTGGGGATTTTCATCTTACGCTCTTGTGCGTGTTTGTGGTGGGGGTGGTCGGTCGCCTAGTTACCACTATATGAATACACACTGTATTTGTTCGGGGGTGGGGGCGAACAAGTGAAAATGTGGAAGAAAACGGTTGAGATGGTATCTGCACTGTGGGTCGTGTGAAGGGCTGTGTCATTGAAAACACACACACATTAATATCTACACGCACACGTTCACACTTTTAAATTAACACACTCATGTTCATATTCATGTATTAATACTCACATTTATACCCACATAATTGCTATCAGTGCATCTTCCATTAAAAAAGAGTAAAAAGTGGTGAAATAACTACAAAACAGCAGATAGGTCAGCAGTTAGAGGTGCAATTTTTCATTTGAAGGATTTGGGTTCGAGTCCCTACCTTTTTGGTAACATGGATAAATTAAGGCAGCTGCGTAAATGGGTCAGTCATTGTAAGTTGCTTTGGAAAAACTGTCACGAATGTGAAACGTACATGTGATGTGTTTAGCCACTATGTGATGAAGTTTAACTTGTTAAAAGGAAGTTCTTTTTGACTGGAGAAGAACTGTGCTGTAGGAAAATGGGTGCAGATTTTTGTTGTTGTCAGTGGGAATGTCACTTCCTGTGCAAAATGTTTTTGTTAGTCATCAGTCACCGTGTTTCTGTTTAAGACACATTGGTGTGACCAGTGACTTCTTGTTGGGAGTTCCTGGTGTGATGCAGACCCTCTGTGTCATCCTGGTGTGAGGTGAGAGGATGAGGAGGTAGCAGTTGTGGGAAAGGCCCCCCCCCATCCCCCCACCCGGACTGTCATGCAGAGACACGACAGAGCACAGGCTAAATACGAGTGTGATTCATGGTGCTTCTGTTTGTCAACATTTCCTTGGATGCTGTTTCGCTTTGCGCTTTCGTCCTGGATGGCAGCTGTGTTAACTGCTGGACGTCGACCGCGGTTGTTACCAGTCAAAACGTTTGGCTCGGTCAGAATGCAACAGCGGCTCTTCCAGTGACTCAGAACTGAAAGAGGGGAAATTGGCAACGCTGTTTCGTGATGAGAAACTGCGTCAGAGGTTAAATACTCCACACCTCCAGGTTAGGAGGAATCCCTGTGTAGTGGTCCTCACCGCTGATGCCGTGTTCATCCCTGAGAATTTTCCTGCACGAACATCACTGGCTGGATTTTGTGACGCAGATGTGTTTGCAGTGTCTTGACAGCTGATTAGCAGGGACATTTCCTGTCAGTCAAGTGTGTGTCGAGTGTACAGTTTAATGTAATGTAGTTATTGCAGTGATCATTTGATCATCACATTATTAATTTTTGAATCTTGAATGAGTATTTCTCTAATTCAGAGAAATAATCTGAAGGTTCAGCAAGACCAGGTTCCATAGTAAGTCTTATTATTATTATTATTATTATTCAAACCTTTAAAGGATGAAAGCTCTACATTTCTAAGGCATCAGTCCCTGTGAGTATCTTGATTTCTTTACATTTTGTTTGATTCACTTTATTTTTATCTGTAGAATTCATTAATAAATCAGATTTCTCAGACTGTGGCGGTTGAAAAGCACTTAAACTGGGTGTGCTGTGTAAACAACCAGGAAAGAAACTGTTTTATTGCTGTTGTTCTTATAAAACGACCGGAATAAATGTGTCAAAGAAATTTGGGTGCAGTTTTTTTTTTTTTTTTTTATGATTTTTGCCATCGTTGGTATCAGTGTTTTCAGATTAACAATCCTCACTTGCTTTTCATACTACGCATACCCAAGCCAAATTCTTTCTCTTTAGATGGCTAAAAATACAACTATGAGTTATAAGTGAGAATTAAATTCTCTTGGGGATATTGGGTGCCCAGACAGGAAGTGACACGCTGTCACAGGCTGTTTACAGACAAAGCTCCTTAGCCACACCGAGGCTGTGCGGAAGGCTGCACACGTCATTGCTTCCTGTAGCCCTTGTAGCATGCAGGTGTCAGAAAGAAGCAATTGTTTCCAGAAACAAGAAAAGCAAAACAAAAACAAACCACAATGAAACCATGAGCATCTTTCCACTGCAGCAGCTTTGGCTTCAGCTGTGAGTTTGTGTGCAATAGTGACATCCAGTGTCCACTGCCTACCCTGAGGGTCTTCCTCTTATTCCAAGCATTTTCTTGTTCTCTAAGCATCTAAGCAGTTGTGTTTTTTGGTGATCAGGGTCATAATTCTTAGCATTTAGCCCACACTCACCCTCCCAACGCAATCGCTTTGGGGAAGTCCAAAATTTGCTGGAAGTGCCACCTTCCTGCTGGTTTCTCTGAGCTCTTCTTCCTTTAAACTCTGTAGAGTCAAGCAGGGAGGGAGGAGGGCTCAGGGTGCGGTGACAGCTGACTCAGCGTTGCAAACAGAAACCTCAGGGACCCCCCCGTTACAGGACAAACTAGTGCCAGTTTCATGAAAGGGGGGGGAGACTTTTTTTTTTCTGTCTTTTCTCAGTCATACTAACACCAAAGGAATAGCAATATTGGTGCTTTTCTTTTCAGAAATACCAAAATATTTAAGGTGTTTTGTTGAAATTTTATATGCATTTCACTGCATTGGGAGTTTAAGTGTAAATATATACATTACTGGTCAAAAGTTTTAGAACACCTCAGTTTTTCTTCAAATTTAATCAGTTGAAATGCAATGAATGACCTAAAATGGTGAAAACGTAAGCAGTAAACTGCCAGAGGTTTAAATTTAAAGTTTAGGTTAGCAAAAACTGGAAAAAAGACATTTCAGAATATTACAGATGGGCCATCTTCAGGGAACAACTAATAGGAAACTCGAAGAAACTCTGATAGGAAGTGATCTGGCAGACCCAAAGTTGCAACCCAATCAGAAGACAAGTTTCTGAGGGTCACAAGCTTGCGTGTAAGGCATCTCACAGCACAACAGCTTCAAGCACAGCTTAACAGTGGTCTAAAAATGCAGGTCTCAGTTTCTACTGTGAAGAGGAGACTTTGTGCTGCAGGTTTGACAGGACGATTGGTAGTAAGAAGGCTATTCCTTAAAGGACAAAATAAGAAAGCGAGGCTTGCCTAGGCCATGAAATACCAGCTATAGACTACTGCAGACTGAAAGAAAGCCTTATGGACTGATGAATCAAAATATGAAATCTTTGGTTCATCACACAGGGTGTTTGTATGCCGTTGAGTTGGTGAAAGGATGGTTCCTTAGTGTGCGACACCAACTGTCAAAAGATGGAGGAGGAAGTATGATGGTCTGGGGTTCTTTTGCTGGAAACAGAGTTGGTGACTTGCACAGAGTAACTGGCATTCTGAATCAAAAGGGTTACCACAGCATTTTGCAGCATCACGCAACACCTTCTGGTCTGCGTCTAGTAAGTCAGGGGTTCATCTTACAGCAAGACAATGACCTAAAACATACCTCCAGGCTATGTCAGAATTATGTTAAAAAAAAAAAAAACAAGAAGGTACAATTCAAAACATGGAATGACCAGCACAATCTCCAGACTTAAATCTAATTGATTTAGTTTGGGATGAACTGGACAGAAGAGTGAAAGGAGAACAACCTACAAGTGCAACACATTTGTGAGAACTTCTGCAACAGTGTTGGGAAGATCTTTCTGCCCAATATTTGATTTCTCTTAAAGAAAGAATGCCGTGTGTTGGGCTGTTATAGCAGCAAAACGTGGCTACTTTGAATTAAAAATTTGAATAAAATTTGGTATGCTTAATGATTCCTTGACTTATTTTTTTTATTTGCCAGTTTATTTATTCTATGCCTTGATTTCATGAAACATTGACATTAAACTGTGTGTATTGCCATAAAAGCTAAAAAAAAAAAACTGATGTGTTCTAAAACTTTTGACCAGCAGTGTATATCTTACATGTTTCTTGTTAAAAAAATGTTTAGTCTAATTCAGATTACATTAGATTGGTCTGACAACAGTGCCAGTTTAACCTGTAGTATTTTTTTGTAGCCAGAGGTGTGAAGAGTAGTACAGTTACTTAAGTTTTAATCACTTGAGTAATTTCCTGCCTTTTTTTATCTTTAACCTTTACTCAAGTAGTTGATACAAAGTTTTATTTAAATGATTGTAATCTTACGAATCACCAGCAATGCTAAGAGCTGCGTTATTTATCTTTTCAATAATTAAATCTACTGTGCAAATAAAAATGATATACTGTTAAGATAATTCAATTTCAATTCAATTTTATTTTTATATAGTGCTCTTCTCACTGCAGTGACACAGAGCGCTGTACAGACATGACAGGGGTAGTATACATGTACAGTTTGTATCTGGCCACGCAGGAGAGGAAAACAAAAAAACTCCTTTCTACAAGAGAATAGGAGAAAAATAAATCTCTGGGGGTACATGTGCCAGTGGAAGCCCACCCCTCTTGGGCATTCTATGCAGAGGTAATAGCCAGTTAATGAGAGTTGTGGTTTTTATCAATGTGGTATATGGGGTATGGTATAGTTAGTTCCAGTTCAGTCAGGCACGGCCTCCCGCGTCTGAATCGTTGTAATCAGCTTGATCCGATTGATCGGCTTTCCGCCTGTCCCCTTCATATGTTCTGGTCCAGTGTCCCATCCGGCCCGGTCTCTTCACACTACGAGGCGACCTGTAGCACAAATGGTTCAGAAAAGAGGGGGGGGGGGCATTGGGCAAGGTACATACTCAAAAGGCTTGCTAACGGTCATCATGCATGATATGCTAGATCAAAAAGGTAGGTTTTCAGACTAGATTTAAAGAGAGGTAAGGAGTTGATAGAGCGTAGTTCATCTGGCAGACTATTCCAGAGTTTAGGGGCCATGTGGCCAAATGCACGTCCACCTACCGTAACTTTGTTGATCTTCGGAATTGTCAGGAAACCTGCTTCCGATGATCGAAGGCTTCGACCTGGAATGTAATCCCCAAGAATTTCCTTGAGGTATGCTGGTCCAGTCAAGAGGCTTGGTAACATATTACCATTGGTAACGTATAAAAACATATTACCTTTATGTTAATAAGATTTTTTAATCTATTCTGAATCTGACGTAGCAGTGCAGAGACTGGAGGACTGGTGAGATGTGATCGTATTTATTGGTTCGTGTAACTATCCTTGCTGTGGCATTCATTATTATCTGTAGCCTGGAGATTATCTGAGAGGGGCAGCCAGATAGCAGAGAGTTACAGTAATCAATCCTGCTAGAGATTAAGGTGTGGACCAGTTTTTTGGTGTCCTTTCTATCCAAGAATTGCCTTAGTTTAGCTATATTTCTTAAATGCAGCCAGCACAACCTTGTTAAGGCTGCTGTGGGAGACACGAATGACATGTTTGTGTCTAGGAGCACACCCGAGTCCCTTACACAGTCTGAGATATTAAAATTCAGGCCGTTGGATTCAAAGAAAGATACGATTTCACGGCGGGCTGCATTGCTAGCACCCACCAGAAGGACCTCAGTTTTGTTGGGATTTAGAGATAAGAAATTGTTGCTCATCCATGCCTTTAAATCGTTGAAGCAGTTTTTTAATGAGCGAAGGCGTTTATAGTCCCCAAACTCAAAAGAGACATACAACTGAGTATCATCAGCGTATGAGTGAAAGCTAACCCTATGGCTCCGAATAATATCACCCAGTGGATTGAGAGTAGTAATGGACCCAGAACTGAGCCTTGGGGTACACCATATTCCACAGTTGATGTGACTGACAGGACTTTCAGCTGAGTGTGATACATAGTGTTTGTGTTCAGAAAAGTATGACTGGAACCACCTTAGGGCGATTCCTGACAACCTGACCGATGTTTCTAGTTCGTCAAGCAGAATGGAATGGTCAACCGTGTCAAATATAATCAAAAAATACAAAGTAAATGAAATACTCATGTCTGTTGGATGCTATTATTAGGTGCTCACTTTGTTGAAGGTGACTTAAAATTTTAGGTTTTAGATTTTACTGTGCTAATTACAATGATTTACCTGTTCATGAAGCAGACAGGTGGAATTCACGGCGAGTGCCTTGATCAAGCGTATTGCAGCAGTAGGAGGGATCCGGAATCGTGCCCTTTGACTGCAAAGTGACAGTTCTAACCACTGTGTCACATGCTGTCTAAAATAAAAGTTCTATATCATGTATTTCTCATTGGTTGATGCCTGTAACTGTTTACTGGTTTAAATATTTACTCATGCATTGTCTTTAACCGCTTTGCCCTGATCAGGGTTGTGGAGGTCTGCAGTCCGTTCCAGAATCAAGCGGGAACCAGAGCCAAGTTCCCTGTATGTGTGAGCATACTTGGCAAAATAAATCTTATTTGGGTTCTGAAAAACATTAAATGTGAAAACTTCAGCAGGGGGTGACAGAAATGTGATGGAGTTGAAAGTACATTTTTACTGTGGCACATTTCCTTTTTGAGTGATTTTTAATGTCAAAAACTACTCTGAAAAGTAGTTTTTCCACAAATTTCCTTTGGGATTTGTCTCCATCCAGTGGCCATTTTTTAAACACTTGAATTCCTCACCAAATTTAAAAAATGTCAAGGTCCTACACTTAAGCATTTGTTACAAAATAATAAGCATAATAATTATTAGGGTTGGTATTATTACTTATAAATGAGCTGAGTTCTGTACAAACCTCAGACTGAATTATTGTTTATTTAAAAAATACTCTTGAACAATTCATCCATTATATTAACTGTCAGCTCACTTGAGGGTTGCGGTTGTCTGCTGTATCCCAGATGGAGGCAGAAAAATGCATTGTCTCCACAACCTCTTGTCTTTATATTGTATATGTAATGATAATGATGAAATTAATAATAGCAAGAAATCTTACTGAATGCTGCTGATGGATGTTTCATGTTTGTCAGCTTCAGGCCACTTTCAGTTTTACTCATGGCCTGTGCAATCAATAAAGTTTGTCCCTATGTTTACTTACAGAAAAGGTTCTGAAAAAATGAACATATCTATATCATATAATCACACTTTAATACTCATTTACACATTTTTTTATTATCTTGGAGCTACATTAAAAGTAAAACTAATTTGAAATGATTCAATGTGAAAATGCATTCTCCCAACAAAACCTTACTGAATACTATTTGCTGATCAATTCCACAAATGGGCAGTGTTCTTCATCTAAGTTATTGATCACCAACACAGAGGAGCAGCAGACACAAGCTGTAAACTCCCTGATGCTGGGTGAAAAAAGCAGTCAGCGCACTGCTCTGTGTTTCTGTTTTATTCGAGTGCATTTTGTTGCAACTTAATGATGGATCACAGGAACACAGACAAATATTAAAAAATAACTGCTAACCCAAATTCACAGGTTGTATGAATAACGGTGATGACTGCATCTGATTTTAAGCATCATTGAGGTTTAGCAATAAGTGTTATATAAGCTATCATTAGTTAATTATTAGTAATTTGTAACCCATTATTTGCTCCTTCTGTGCCACCCACTAGTGCTGGTTTGATGCTGGAATTGTGCATATTTGATTTTTTCATGCCAGCTTTCATTCAACACCTCAGAACATTGTGTCACCACTAGTAAAATTTTTTTCACTCACCCTGCAGTGTCAGTCAGTTATGAGGTGTCAAAAAGCCCTAATAATTACACCAACCCCCCCCCCCCCATAATTTGTAAAGTTCTTTATCTGTTTTTGAGCTCACTTTTGTTTATTTTTGAGTGGTAGCACCTGCTAATAAATAACTGTAAACGTACAAGTAAAATATTACTTATTAATATTAAGAAGTAAATAATATACTTATTTATTATGGTCTCAGTGAAGCACTTCTTATATATATCACTTTAAAAAACCTTTAAAAATATCCAGCAACTTTTTTTGCACTTAAAATTTGATATTAAATATCAGTCTGTTGTGAAGATTGACGAGTGTGATTTAAGAACGACATATTTTTAATTACCTCTATTTTCATGAGTGCTGGAAAATCGGATGTTTTGCTGAATCTGACCACTAGATGGCAGAAAACATGCATTTGAAAATTGTGTGTGTGTGGGGGGGGGGGGTTTCAGTCAGTACCCTGTCAGTGTGGAATATGATTTATTGTGAAACCCACCTGTAAAAATTTTGTCATCCTTCCAATCAAGTCACTGACTAATACAGATCCTTCTTGATGTTACCGAAACATAACATATAACATCTTCGATATGATCTGTTCATCGTTGCAGGAGTTGAAATGCATTTTTTATTCTGCTGCGTTAAGATTATGCGATTAAGCCAGAATTAACAGTATTATATTTTTAATTTCTACACAGCAGGTTTTCCCCACAGCCACAAAGAGACTGAGCAAATTGATCTTATGGCAATAACGTTGACACCGATGTTGTAAAGAGGCAGTTAGTTGCCAGTGATATGTGTGTGTGTGTGTGTGTGTGTGTGTGTGTGTGTGTCAATGTGTTTTGGTTTTGACAACCCAAAAGAGAAGTTGACTATAGCATCTCTCTCTCTCTCACACACACACACACACACACACGGTTTCTGTTGTCTTCCCCAAATAGGACAGTGACCGAGGACAAACCGAAGTGTTTTTAACCAAGGTTTTCACCGAGGTCACAGGTTTCCATGCACATTACAGGATGTGACAGGGATTTCACATGTGTAGGATTACTAGTTGACCAGTCATGATCTGGTCCAGTGACCACATGCGACTATGTATTTATTTTGCCATAAGCTGCCTGAATGACCGCAGACGTACTGGTGCATGATCCAGCCAGCAGGCAGAAAATGATGCATGGTGTTCTTCCCCATAGCTCCACATAAAGGACACTACATAAGCGGTGGCTCAAGCCCCTTTTGCCCCCAGTTGTCTCTGGTTCCCTCCCATGGTCACTTTGCCTTCTTGCTTCAGTTCAACAGGCAGAGACAAATGGTTTGTTTGGAAAAGGCCCCTTACCCAGGTCGTAGTTAATTAGAACAAATAAATTGACTTGATGGGGGGAAGTGGACAAGTGAGAGTGGGAGGGGTGGGGGTTACATAAAGGCCTCAGAATTTGTGTGGATTTTCCGCAGATAAACTCCTTGCACCTACAGACGGAGGCCATGTGGACTGTAGAAGCTAACAAACTTTGCAGTGTGTGCAGGTGAGAGCTCAGGCAGAAAGCGATGGGTCTCTGGCCCAGGGGGGTTGCCCTTTAAGTGCTGCCTCAGCTCAGTCATTCTGCAAACCCCACCCCCCAAGCAGTGCTCTCAGCTTCACCCGAACAGGCCATAAATTCTGCTGCCACCCGTTTCTGCAGCAGAAACTTCAAAACACGCTTGAGGTGTACAGCTGATTCAAAGGCTGCCATTGTGCAGAAGGGCCTTTGCAAGGAAGCTTTGTGTCAAATGTTTCCCCTGCTCGAACGATTGAAAAACAGCCGTTAAACTGAACCGGAGACGCTAAGCACTCCCAGCGGAGAGGCCTGCCATAAACTGGCTCGGAAAGACCAAGCGGGCCCCCGTTCTGGTTGGGCCTGGATGGTGGAAATACGTTTCTCATTGCCTTCCAACGTGAGCAGTGCACACGCGATAGGTGGGGGATGGAAGTTGCGGTGAGGGAACCCCGTCTCTAAAAATTCCTGCCTTAATATCAGCAAAGGCCTCCTGCTTGTGAACTGCAGATTCACTGGACCTCTGGGATAGCCCAGGTGAGCCACACCTGGATGCGATCAGTAAACGTTTTTCTTTAACTCTTGAGAGCAGGAAAATTTCCCTCCAACTCATATTAATCCCCAGTATTTAGTCATTCGACCATACCAGGATAGGTTATGACTTGAGCTTGAGGGTCTTACCCTAGACAGTTGCACGCTGGACTGACGAAGAGCTCAGAACCACGGATGTTTCAGTGGTAGTTGTGGAGCGAGACCCAAATCTGTGTTCTGTAGTTGGGAAACACATTCCGTGAGCATGAAGGGCCGAGTTGGCATCTGTTTGGCATCGAAAACGTCAGCAGGAGGCGCTGCTGTTTTCACTACCTTCAAGCGCTCCCAAATTGAGTTATGAGCCTCTCCACAAAAGCTGCAAGACTTGCAGTGTGTCAGTCGGGAAGCTGGGTGGCTGTTAGGAGAACGGACTCGCCTGTGGAGCAGGGGCGACCCGCACTCCTGCAGGACCAGCGGTCCCACCACCCCCAGCCCACCCCCGCTTGCTGAGAGGACGAACAACTGCCGTCTTTGTTGGCCTGTCGGCTGATCTCCCCGATCTCCCACGCAGTCCACAGACTTTTCCCACTGCGTCTGCCAGCAGTCTGAAGCCATTTAAAAAAGTGGCGCTGAGATTGGGGAGAGAGTCTGACAGGATGGAAAATGTGAGGGAGAGCGCCCCCAGAAGCCCCCTTTCAGCCGCCAAGCAGCGCCATCCTGTGGCCTGGCGACTGCAGGACCGTGACACCAACAGATATGAGTATATATTCATACACATGCAAGTCGCGACCCCAGCGGGACAAACCTTCGGTCATCGGGGGTGCCTCAGTTACTTGTTGTCGTGCATGTGTGTTTTACATGAACTTCCACATTAAAACACGGTGACGCGGACTTGCAGGCTGCATTCGTTTTGAATCTTTTTCATACTATGCATATACGCTATGTTCTACGTATTTGCATTGAACGTTTAACTACACACAGAAATATACATCTGCAAAAAGAAATAACCCCAAATATTAACTCTCATATATTACACTTGTGGTGTGTGTCTGTAGGGAGGGAGGGCTGGGAAAGGTCTTGGTAACACGTTACATCACAGTGTTTTGCTCATCCACCATCCAGTACTGCGTGTGGTCATGTACCTATAGCACCCTGAAGAAACCTGCACCTTACTCCATGTGACCAATCATGTGACCCTTAGGGATGTGACCCTGTGGCACTGTCCCTCTTGTCTGTTTGAGTTCAATGAACTTTGAGATGTCCATTTCCCCACCTGTCTGTCTTCCAGGTAACTGCTGTGTGCTGGCATCTTCCACCTCACTCCTATTCCAGCCTCCCGCTGTTCACCTGCTGGCAGATCTGTCCTCGGGCCTTTCTTCTCCCTCTCTGTCCCATTGTCTCTCACCTTGAATGCTGTGGACCTCCCAATTTCACCTGAAGCCTACCCCCCAGTTCATGCCTCCCACCTTCTCTTTGTTGCATTCTCTTCTTCCCTTCCTGTCACCCCTTCGGTGGGGCTTTTTCACAGCAGTTGCACAGCATCCTTAATAGCACATGCACACTTCTGTTTTTTTTTTTTTTTTTAATCCCCCCAACTTGTTTTTCCCTGGAGTCCTTTGCCCTGTAGTGCCCAAGCATCCCTTCCGCACCCCCCACTTCCACTTTCTCACTGGAACGCTTATCCTGGACTAATGGAGCGTGCTCACAATCATCACAGGAGAAGTCATAGCTTAGGGTGCCGCTCAAAGCAGAAATGGGCAGCCCTCCCTTCACCACACATTCACCCTTACTCTGCACTCCAGTTTTGGTTGACCAACCCGTACAGCTGCAGAACGCTGTCTCAGCGGTTCTGGTTATGGTCACTAAATCTGCAGCAACTATGTTTACTTTTAACACTTTTCTCAAGAAGCACACTGTAAAATCCAAGTTCACACTGCAATATTTACTGTATTCTGCACAATGCATTACAGTATATGGTGAATACCCTTTTACCACAAACAGAATTTCCTCTTCTGTAACTCTGCAGGCAGCACCATACCCATTACCCAGACACGTTTTTCACATTTGCTTGCCAAAGCTCTGATATGTAAAGAATCTTGGAGGCTCTCAGCTATCAGAGGGAAAAAACACTGCAGGTCTGGCTGCTTGTGCAGGTCAGCCCGCCCCAGATCTCCTAAACAAACCTGAGAATGAATGGAAAGTGATGGATCTGTCATCTGTGACTCTATGGCCCTGTGATTTTTCCTTGTCTCACGAGTGATGGGTTCTGTAGAAACATTCTGGGTGGGGGTTAAAGGTTCCTTTCTGTTGTCAGTTTACCAAGATCACATCACCACGTTCTGCCAGGGTTACGCTGGAGCAATCCGTCTTGCCTAGCGGAAGGGTCTTGCCGCGATGAAAGTGCATCAATCACTGAATCTGTCAGCATGTCTGTTGGGGTCCCTACTGGCTGTTGGCTGTACACATAAAACATTTCTTTTATCTGCTAATCAATAACTGCTTTTCCCCCCACTTGTACACACATTGTCTACTTGGTTATTAGCGCCTTTTTTTTCTTGGCGAGTAACAATGGGATCCTGAAAGCATGCTTGTCTTTTGCAGGGCACATATCCCAGTTTAGGCGCATTTGGCTTGACTGCAAGGCTGATGCACAGTATGAAGCAGCACCTACATAAAGGAGCCTCAGAAAGCAAGCGATACTTACTCTGGGTGGAAAGTGTCTGCGGCTTCTGGGTAGATGGACGTTTTCTCCATTTCCTTCCTCAAGGCTGCTGACATCAGTCCTGCTAGTCAACAAGAAATGAAAGACTTTGTGTTTTGTCAGCAAGGAGAGGAAGACCGAACCCTCTCACCGGTATGAAGACCACAGGTCTGAATAAGAGGGATCAGGATATGCACGTGTATGTGGGTGCACGCTTATACATGATTGCATGAAGTGCCATTATCTGTACTGATGGCCACAAAATGAAACTGACAGTTTTCATCCTTTCATGGCGCTTTCATGCTGTGTAAATGTTTCCATGGTGGTGACTTCAGAGTGGCTTCTCTTCAATTAGCGAAATAGCGATGCTCCTGCAAACACATGTCCCAAAGATGTCACACGAAGGCATTGCCTAGGCAACCAGGAACTGTTGCTATGCACGGCCCAGCGCCTGCCTGTCCGTTGGGGATGACGGATGGTGCGTACACACGGTCATAACGTTCAAAGGAGTTGTGAACTTGGGTGTTTGAAAGGGGGTTGTATCGTTGCTGAGATGGTTGGAGGATCAGCATATCTACAGCATTATGGAGCTGTCTTTAGACCTCTCTGGTGGCTGTTAGAGCTCCACGACAGAAGATAGAGCTCCTTCCAGAAAGCACCAGAATCCCATCAAGGCCTGAACTACCATCTTTCTTTCTAATCCAGATCCAGGCTTCTCTGTTTGGAGGTAATTTAGAATGTGTGTAGGTGTACTATCTGTGTGTGCGCGCGTGTGTGTTTGTACAAGACAGTCCGCAGTTCTTTGTAGAATGCACTTTGTTGCCGGTAAATCTGTGACCTCCAAAATCGTCAAAATGCCTTTGGAGAGTTTTTATTGCACTACATGGCCTAGGACAGTCTCTTTCAGCCATGGCCAGAACCCACCTGTGCCCTGGATCCCTTGTGCCTTTGCTGTCCAGTGTTGGCCATGGTGACCTGGTGTTGGACTCCACACCTCACGTGTGTCTTGTCAAACACCAGAGAGGGCAGCCTGGGAGCCAAAAGGCCACTGGTCTGACCCAGCAGGGTTCTCCCATTAACCTGTAGGTGCAGACATCCCCCTGGGCCGTCTGTGTTGGTGTTTTCAGGAGCTATCAGACAGGAGGGTTTGAAGCGGCCCCAGTTGAAAGCTGTTCTGTTTACAATCCTTTGACTTGGGCTGCTCTCTGTTGCCCTTTGTAGTGCTCAGCATATAAATTTTCTTTTGGCAGAGAGACAGGATAGTGCTTACACTGGAGACCATATAAGCCTTCATCTGAGCAACAGAAGCCCCTGACAGGATTCTCTGTGGACAGGAGTGCATGATGGTGACTGTATATGGCCAGTTGGTGGGCTGCTCACCGCACTCGCTGCTTTCCCTCACCTCCACCCCCTCCCACAGACCACCCCGCAGATGGTGGTCTCTGTTAGCCCAGCTGATCCCAGCTGGCGGTGTCCTTTTCTGCAGGACGCATGTCGGTGCAGTGGATCCCAAACGTTGTTTAAGCAAAGCGGCGCCACCACACTAAGAAGGTCAGCACCGTGCTCTAAATAACTGGAGCTCCTGAAACGTCGTCAAGGATTTGTGTCTTTCGCGCAGCTTCCGAAATTGTTTTGTGATCACAGGTTTTATGAGTTTAAGAGCAAAAGCAGTAGATTTTGGTTAGCTGAGCAGTGGAGCGGTTGTTGGGTTTCTTCGCATAGTCAAGTCCCCACCTTGTCGCTCAGGGAGCTTTTTGCTTTTTAGCCCACTACCAACTAGCATCATGTTTTACAGCCCCCATTACTCCCCCATACTTGATCATTCTATTGCGAGTTTGCTTTTCACAGTTTACCGCCAAATGGAAAAATTTGAGGGTGAGAAAGTCTGCAGTGTGGGATCTGTTTTGGTGTTTGGATCTGTGTTCTTGTGGGATCTGTGTCAGCATTCGCACTCTCTTTCCTTGCTTGAAGAGCAGCTTTGGATGCTGAATAAACCTGATGGAAATTCTTCTTAAACAGCAGTGTGACAAAGACGCCTAGCTGCTCTTTGACTGTTACTCAACTAGTAGATGCTTTTCTCCAAAGCGATATATGATGAATTATTGACTACTGCAGTAATACCTCAGTTAGCTCTCTAGGTGCATTCTTCAGAAATGGAGCTCAATCTATTTGAGGTCATTAATACAGTAAATTGTTTATATGGGGATCAGTGACACATTTATCCAGTGTTATATACTACACTCCCTACAATTATTTATAATTATTCTCTACATCAACGCAATGTGACAGACTCGCACACATAAGAGGCAGTTTAGAGTCACCGACATTTCTTCTGTGCAAGTACAAGAGCAAATGGAGGAAATACACATGAACACACAGAGGACATGCAAACTACACACATACTAAGATGGGATCCAACCCATGCCCATCTTAAGCTGCGAGACATGAATGCTACCTGCCACAACATCGTGCTGTGTGAACAGTGAGGACAAGTGGGACACTTGGCGGGTAACTGCAGTACACTTGTCACACCCCATGACTTAGTATGCCACAGGCTGAGCATCACCCCAGGTGATCACCGCACCCCTAACAGTGTGAACAGTTGGCAAAGAGACGGTCCATAGACCCTTATCTAGCTCAGCCTTGACCAGCTGACAGCACATACACATACAATATGTAGGATATTTCCTTCCTGGTTTTAATGATTAACAAATGGCCCGCGTGTTCCATGATGACAGAATGGCAGGGAGCCACGCTCATGCTTTTGTTCCACTTCGCAAAACATCTGCCACACGAAACACCATTGTTTTTCTGCGTTTTATATTTGTACTTTCCCTTCCTTTCTTAGTTTTTTTTTTTTTTTTTTGTCCAAGTAACATTGTTGGCAGCAGCGACCATATGTCACACAATGGTATATGACAAGGTTGCTGGGGGGGGGTTGGCATGTGGCCATAATGCGGTCACTGCACCATCTGACAGTAGGAGACACCTAGGTTTGCCCCTGGAGCATCTGTAAAGTGCACCTATGGGACTGTGAGACAACAGCAGACTGGCTTCACTCATGTATTATTACACCAGGTGTCCACAGGATGCTCTGCCTGGGCTTCCAGCCCATGGTGTCGCGTGTCTCCTAAGACTTATATTTTCCTTCAGCTCTACCAAAGAGCATATTTGGGTCAAGTGATTCACTGAAAAAATGGATTGCTTTTGGAGAATAACGTTAAGCAGGCGTCAGAGTAAGATGAGACTTTAAGTTGTGTTGCTGTTTTCTTTGGACTGTGTGTGTAGTTACCAAATGTTGACTAGGCTTCGTGTTTTGTATTCCATTTCAAGGAAAAGGTGTGTAACGCTTTTATTAAATGCAATATAAATAATTAAAACCTACCCAGAATTACTTATTTTGCTCCATTCTCTGATGCCCTTATCTCTGAACTCCAGTTAAGTTCATTCTCTGGCTCTTTTTTTTACGTTTTTATTTAGCTTTTCGGATAACTTTGTCACATGGTTATGTGTTATTTCACAAGCACTGTAAATAAGAGTATATGTTAGTTTTATATGAGGTCCTGCCCGGTGCATCTTCCCAGACAGCTCTCAGCAGAGCGCACTGAAAGTCTAGTTTCTGCTCCCATCTCCTCCTCCACGTGAACAGCCGCAAGCCTCCCTTTAGCAAAACCTCAGATGGGTGGGATGATGCCTGAAGGTTTCCCTCATTCGCTTGGGACTGGAACTAATGATGTGTAACAGGATCCAGTACAGAGATGGAGATGGGCATCGCCATTAGACCAGCTCTCCTGTTTGGAGTCTCCTGTAGTCTTCCAGAGACCTGTAGAATATGTGAGTCTCCATCCCACATATGCAGTAAAAAAAAAATCTCAGAAAGTGAGTATTCTAGTCTCAAATAATTAATGTAATGCATTGCTTACTCATTTAAAGTGGCGTCACAGCCTCAGTTAAGCAGAGACACATGGAGGCTGAAGGGTATTGGTTTGAGTTCTGGGAAGGATCCTGTGGGAGGGACCATCCATGAGGCAGGTAATGGATTCCAATGTCATTCTGAATGGTAAAATACTAAATTGCCGAAACAACACGAGCAGTATCGATAATGACAGAGGACGTGAAGAGGCATCATCTTGGCGGCAGCACAAGATTTAATGCTACCATTCCATTCCTCCTTCCTTTTTTTTTTTTTTTTTTTTGGTAGCTGCGGGGGTCCGGCGATCACCGTAATGCTTGCATGACTGCAGCCGAGATGCCAGACAAAAACCAAACAGGCATGGGGGCTGCATCTTGCACAGTGTGCTCCTTTAAAACCTACGCAGCGCATGAAAAGTGCAGTTAATCCAAGGTGTTTTGTGGAGCGTCCAACATTTTTCTTCCTGTTCTATTGTGATGAAAAAGCAAAGATCTTCTGACCTTGATCCAAATTGCATCGCCTACTTGAGAGTATTTCCAGTATCTGTTGCAGGCAGCTTATTTAAGTTATACAGCCACCATTCTCAACCTCTCCCAGGTCTACAACTTGCAGAAAAGACAAAGAAACATTTCTGAGAGGAGGTTTTCATTCATGTGGCACTGCCACAAATTTTATCATCTCTATTATATCATTCAGATTCAATGAATGTCTGAAGTCACTGAGAAATGGTGCTGTAGGTTTGCAAAGGAGTTTGCCATCAAATAATATGGTTATGTAGCACAAAACGTAAACCGTTTGCTGCAACCGTGATTCAAGACTGTATGTTAAAAAATGTAATCCCACAATACAGTGTTTTAACTGTGTTGATTTACATTTATTTAGGTTGGAAAAACGGTGCCTTAAGTTTTAGTTTACTACGTATATATTGTTTATATTTGTAAGGCATAGGAAAGGTAAGAAAGATCAGAGAGGAGAAAAGCTAGCTGCAGTTAGTAGCAGGACTGGTATGAAAGACAAAGCCTTATTGTGACAGCTTTTTCACGCTCATGACCTGCACAAAAACAATAATGCAAGTTAGATGCACTTAATGAAAAGGGAAACATTTTTGTGGTGTTGCTCATCGAGCTGCTGGAAATGAAAATGATAACATTCCTAGGGCTGTAGGTGTAATTGTTGTGTTTAATGTTGGCCCTGGGTCAGAACACCAGCTCCTGCATCGCCCCTGGCTTTGTAGAGAAACAAGTGTTTGAGCTGGGCATGGTTTACAGAGGAAGCCAACTGTACTGTGAGACTATGGAGAATTTGTATATTTTTAGTTGACTAATTTAAGGTGTCCTAAACCAGCTATAGCTGTGTTGTTCTACACAATGCTTATATTTTCTTCATATTATGTAACCTCTTTGTCAGTAATTTCACCTAAATTGACAGTTTCCTGCATGTTTGCAAACTGTATTTTTAATGCATGTGCATGAATGCGACACTGTGTCACAACCTGCCTTACTACTTGAACAGGTAACCTTCAGACGAAACTTGGACTGGTGCTTCAAACACTTGCGCTGCCCCTCAGGTTCCCAGAGAACATTAGACAGGAGACAAAGCAACTAATGCTTGTATGAGTATAAAATATTACAAGTAGCCCCCTGCTTATGAGTGTAATGCATTTGTTAAAAAATTTAAAAATGTTTTAAGCATTCTTGCACCCACAAAGTCTTCCTTATGTGAAAGGGAAGGACTTAACCCTATTAAAACAGCATACAAAAAAAAAAAAAAAGTCACACACTAATATTTTGTTGGACCACGTTTAGCTTCGATTACGGCCCACATTCGCCGTGGCATCATTTTGATAAGCTTATGCAACATCACAACATTTATTTCCGTCCAGAGTTGCATTAATTTTTTGCCAAGATCTTCTATTGATGATGGGAGAGTCGGACCACCGCGTAAAGTCTTCTCCGGCACATCCCAAAGATTCTCAATGGGGTTAAGGTCTGGACTCTGTGGTGGCCAATCCATGTGTGAAAATGATGTCTCTCTCAAGCTCCCTGAAATTTGAGCCCAATGAATCCTGGCATTGTCATCTTGGAAGAAAAAATCCATTGATGGAAAAACCTGCTCATTCAGTATATTCTGGTAGTCAGCTCACCTCATTTTTTGGGCACATAACATTGCTGAACCTAGACCTGACCAACTGAAACAACCCCACATCGTAACACTTAAGTTCAATCGAGGTTCAGACTTTTTTTGACCAGGCAGTGTACCTTTTTAATAATTGTTACTGTCGTGAAATATGGTTGCGCTTCTGCTGCAGCTCGTTCATCTTCCTCTGAAAGAAGATTTAATGCACACGAACCAAATTGTTGGCATCACTGAAATCAAGGCACTACTCATGGATGTGGCACATGGCCACCGTAGGGTTTACACATGTACACACCGTTGCTAACATACAGGGCCTATTTAACCTGAAACACATGGCTTTGGACTGTGGCAGGAAGCTAACGCACTTTTCAAGAGCCTTTTTCCTGCAAGGGTGCCAGAGTCTTAGAAACAATATTAAGCTCTGATATCATTATAACTAATAATAATACAGTAGGCATTGAGTCAGGACTCAAAAAATGCAAAGCTGTTTTGGATAAATATCTAAATATTTAAATAGATTTAATCTGTGTGGATATATGCCACTTTTGTGCTTTACAAATGCAGTCTTGTGTGTCCATGATGCACAAACTGAAGTTCTTGAGAAGTGGCTGGTATTGGAACATCGGGGTCCTGTAGACAAGACTTGTGATATTTACAGGAAACAGGCTGCATCCCCGCATTCTGAACGGGCCGTTGAATACGCTGTCACCTGCGCTGCTGTAACAAGAAATTCTTGCAACCAAAACCTGCTCCAGAGTCTCACAACCCGGCTTTTGATTCATTTTTCTTTGTCCTCTTTCTGCTGCAGTCTGGAGCTGATTGATCTTTCCTTCATGATAAGATCTTTGTAGACACTAAAGAAGCCCACAGCTTTGATGCTGTCCAACTTGCTTAGCACAACGGATGAAATTCCGGTTTCCTGTTGCATAACCCATGAGGCTATTATTAATTTGGGCTTCGTATGTTTCCGCTTTTGTGTCCTCACCCTCTGCTCACTTCCCTGCTGAGACCTTGTGCAATCCAGAGTCCTCAGAAGGAGGTCAGAAGCTGCAGTCCTATGCAATCCCCTTCTCTGAATCCCTCTCTGCTGACGTATCTCACCCGGTCCTGATACTACCCCTCAAAGAGAGGAGGCCCCATCACCAGTGCAACTGACCCAGGCTTATTTTCCATCCAAGGCCCTTGTACGTTCCCCTTGGTAAAGGGGGCTTTGTTGGAGCATTTCAGTAGAACCTCGACTGCTCCTCACAAGGAGGGAGAAGACGGGTGTTTTTGTTCCGTCGGAAAGTGTGGTGGTGTGCTCCTTAGGCCCACGAGGAGTGGGCAGCAACTTTGGCAGTGGCAGTTGAAGCACATCCCTGTTGGCAGCATGGGCATCTGGCCCACGTGGGTGGTGCATGGAGAGCTATAGAGCCATCAACGATGGGAACATCTGGCTTTGGTCATGCAGTGACAACACTGAGAACCACATGCATAATGATACACTATAGGTTTTGTAAACAAAAAAATTACAGTTAACCCCTATATAACAGCGTCCTCTACAGCTATTCACCACTTCTCTGGTATAAATATACAGTGTACCCCTTTTCTATACCATGCATTTATTACTCAGTACAATGGCATTTTTGCTTATTGTGTAGTCAATGTATTTCTACAACGTATGTCGCGTTTTGTAGCAGAAATATACATGTTGTGTCTCAAGCCCAAAAGCTGTTTGCCCTGATGGCATCAAGGTTATTTTCTGACTAAATATACTATATTGACTGACTAAATATACTCTTCATGTAGAGACAACTGCTCTGTTAACGTCTTCATTTGGAGACAAAGCAGAGGTTAATTTTGTAGGCATAGTAGAAAATATCCAGGTTAACCAGCAAACATTGATCAAATCTTGAGGGTTTGAGCCAAGCAAGTATGGAGGAAGTAACAGTGGTCACTTTTGTTGTATAACAAAACAAACTACAGTAAAACTCTGCCATGATGTGTGTAGTCCAAAAAATTCAGTTGCGTAAAATGTTTGGTTGCCTCATTGAGAGATTAATGAAAAATATTTTATTACAAGAAAAACATTTAATAGACATGTAAGAAATGCATAGATTATTATATGCAAAATGTGCACTTGAGCAGCATTAGGAGGAGGTGGCTCAGGAGACTAGATGATAGGAATATGAGCTTGGGTTTTTCCACGGTGTGTTTAAATGCTGGCACTCACAGAGTGCAGCAACCCACCCGCCCCAAAGCTCTCGAACACAGTGAACACAGAGAGGGTCAACGACCCCCTGTAACTTCCCACAACAATTACACAAAGTTATTTAAAAACAAAGTGCAGCAGTGCATTATGGAAAGCCACCCCCCACTGCCACTATAATACTAATAATAATAATAGCAAAAACTATTATCCAATTTTATGTCATCTTCAGCAGGAAGATGGGAGCTAATCGCATTGTATCTGAATTCATCTTATCATAGGGTGCGCTACTGTGGAGTTGTACTGTAGTTTCTGCTTCTTACTTCCTTTCACATTGATGGTTTCACCAGATGATCAGCCATAGGTAAATATAAATTATATCTGAAATAGCTGATTCTATAATCGTAGTAGTAACAATATTGATTGATGGATTAAGCTGACCGTTTTCTCCTTACAGTGACTTACAGTTTTAACCTACTTACTGTTACTTATCTATAAATAGCAGGGTAATTTTTACTTTAGCAATACAGGGGAAGTACCATGCTGAAAGGTACTACAGAGGGAGCCGGATTTGAACTTGGTTCCTTCTACTCCTGATAGAAATAAACTGTACAAACAAAATAGTCATTAATTTAAATAATGTAAACAGCTTTAATAACATGAATGCCCCTACACTAGCCTAAAAAAAGCAAAAATGGGTGATTTTATGGAACAAATTAACCCCATTATGTGAGGAATTGGTATATGTGAATTACAGTAACTGTTTCTATAACATTCAGCATCACCAACATTAAATGAAAAATTAAGCTACAGTAAGACTTTGTGTTACTAAATATATTACAAACTTATTTATTTATAGATATACAAATTAAGCAAGTAGTAAAACATTGTAGCTCCGGCATCCCTGATATTATGTCGACAGTAAAAATGCAAGTTAAAAATCAATTGGGTTAAGGTTAAAGTGAACACAGGAATAAAGACATCAGTCATGATCTTCTGTGGAGCATTTTTTTTTTTCTTCCTGAGTTTAAGGAATGTGAAAATGGAGGACACAGCTGACCTCTTAATAGATATTAGCAAAAACAAATTATTTGTACCTCATCATTTTCTTTTATAGTAGGTAAATATTTAACACATGCATGTCCATCTCTGTTGAAGGTCATATAGGAGAAATTATGGTTGACTTGGACCTCCACTTAGGGTTCAAGTTGAAGGTCTTGCCAGTTTAGACCTGTTCCAAAATTATGGTAAAAAGAACAGAATTACAGATTTCATATTAGAAATCAGCATTTTCCATTTACTTTTCACGTACTACAGTGTACTTTATTCACGTCATGGAAAGGAAGCCGAGGTGCTCACATCCACCTTGAAACACCTAACCAGGGATGAGTAACCACAAGCGCTCAATGTAATTCTCCGTAATTTGCACCTCAGAGCAGTCACTTTGCCCCATCCTCCCAACCACATGAACAGTGAGGTCCACATTACCCCTCACAACGGTGTTTTTGGGTAAATCGGGTCCACATGTGTACCTCACTGTTCATGCTGTTGCCGGTAGGTGGTTTTTATGGGTTTTTTTAGTTAAATACATAAGCGCAGTCAAATACATGAAGAACACTATCCTGGTTAACAGTTAAAAGAGATCATGTACACATCTTGCATTTTTCGGGATTTAAAAAAAATCTTCCAATAGTTCCTTGACTGCTTGTACCTTCATGGTGTGTCACCAAAACATAAAGATGGAACACAACTGAGCTTTTATATGAACTTTTATATGGTTGTCAAACCAGTTTTTGCAACTGGAATTGTGACCTTTCCAGAGGTATCGATTTATTCATAGCATCTACTAATATTTTTTATTGTTATCTATGAATATTTAATTTTTTTTATGGGCATCGTTTTTATTTTTAAAGCAGCTGCGGTGAGTTGTTCTCATCTACAGAAACTAACAGAAAAGTGAGACAATGTAAGAAAGTGGAGAGAAAAGTTTCCTCAGTTTTAATTTACTTTTTATGCCTGTTATTTGAATTAATATAAACCTGTCAAATTTTTGTGGTTTGTTTAAGATGGCATGAAGCTTGTGATGTGGTGTAGCTGTGTAGGATAACTTGGTGGTGATGTAAGAAGGTTCATGGGCTTTTAAACCGGTAAAGAAACGGAAAAAATGTAAATTGTATAATAAGTCAAACATGGGGGGTTTGAAGTACCTGGATCTGCTAAGGTTGCAGAGTAAGTGCTCATCGGTCTGGAGATGGTTGTAAAACCCTGGGAGAACAGGCATTCAGTAGGACTCATATCATCGCTCATGTTCTATGCCGCTTCTACTCCAGAACAGAGGACATGATGTTGTCCACAGTATTTTGTTGTAATCCTGACCTCACTGTCCTCTCATGAGGATGATGCCCGTTCAGCACGGTTTTTGGTTGGTGGGCAGTGTCAGGTTCCTACCACATGCCACATCCCTTATTGTGGCCAAACTGATCAGCTGTAGGCTCATCTGTCAAAACTTTCACTGAAAGACCTGCAGGATTTCAGCATATATTTATCTCATCTTATCCAAATTTTGTTGAACCATGGACAGAAACTTTGAGTTCCACATTAGATTTCACCCCTCTACTGTAGTGTACTGTACAGGGACACCCTTTCTACAGTATCCTGCACTGTTGCTGAAATACCAGTAGTACCTGCAGAGCTGCTGGGATAAACAAATGTGTTTTGTGACTAAACAATTCCAAGGTGTGGAACATCTAAATAAGACAGGTTTTTCACTTAAGGCCGAACGATAAAATAACACAATTAAAATGCTGTTTGCTCTAAATAGACACACCTATAATGCAAATAAAAATGAGATGCAGTACCTGGTTGACTGGCATATCAACGTATAGAAAGTTACCCATGTGCTGTACATAGACATCGCCTCATGTCTGCAGTGATTTACCTGCAACTCCATTTTTGTTTGACATTTCTGTGGAAATGGAACATGAAACATGGAAAGATCAGCGTATCAGATATCATAATGAACAACGGCGGTTTAATAAGAAAAATGTTTTATGAAGTGGAGTTACAGGTTGTTTCCTTGTGCAAAAAAGAAAATGCTTTGTGAGAAGACATTCCTTTTTGGCCAACACAATGAATGTCAGGCTCTTCAGGAAAGGCCTGTTTGTCATTTAAAAAACATTGCTGGTGCTGCTCACATGCTGATTTCCCATGAAAATGGTGTGAATATCTTGCGATAATACGAGCATCTCATGGCACTTAATGTTTGTACTTTTTGATCTGATAATGGAATTGTGTTGGTGCCGAATAAATTTTAATATGACATACTATGATCCTTCTTTGCATAGCAATGTCCCGTCACTTCTATTGCTAAAAATTGTACCTTGGTGATAGCAAAGATAATATTGGCTAGGCAGTTTTTCCTTACACCAACTTCGTGGGAACCTCTTTTTTTGTATCTTGGATAGTGGGACACAGTATGTGGAGAATCAGCCTTTTTTCTAAGGTTAGAGGTTTGCTTTTTAGAAACTTAAAACATTAAAAAAAGGTTTTCCTTTCCTAGTTTTTGAGTGGAGCATTTGCAAGCTTTGCTGATCTTTTCTAGGACCATCTCTCAAGAGCAGCTGGCCATTTCCACAGATGGGCAATGTTTCCACAGACACATGACTACCAGACATTTCTCTTTATGGGTTTGGACACATATACTCTGCATTTTGAGCTTCCTTTAAGTCATGTTGGCTTAAAATCAGGATTTTTCCCATGGTGCACAGTGCACTAAGCAGACACCAGCATGACATAGGGGGCGACACTGACAAATTACACATATAAGTGGAAGAATAGGTGAATACATAGAAATGGGTATATAAATAAGATGATGAATAAATTAATAGATAAATAATAAAGTCAGCATAAATAGGTGCAAACAGTTGGTAGTGACAGTATAGTTGGGGGGTCTTCAGTGGTGGTGGTAGTGATCAGTGTCAATTCTGAGTGGGGAAAAAAATCTGCCTGGGGATGCTGGCCTGCAGCCTGCGATAGAGTCTTCCAGTCAGCAGCGATGAACACAGGCCCACCGTGAGGTGAGGGTGGTGAGGGGTCTTCCGTATTTACTGTTATGTTCTTGTATAAAGTACAGCCCTCTGTCCTTTAGATGGCGCTAATGCATTCATTATACCCATGCCTGACTGTTAAAGGGAGTTCATCCCTCTATAGCTGTGTGCTCGTCACACAGACACGCTGGTTGTGGAACTATGACTTTGACACAAGGAGTGTTTGTGTGGGCTCCTGGAGTGGCTCCATCAATGCTTGAGGAAAACAGAACAGCTTCCCAAAATGGTGGCAGAGATGTGGAAATAACAGAGAAATTGAATTGCATGTTGGCTCACCACACACAAATGGACATTGCAAAAGGAGAGCTGGTGTGTAGCAACGGCAGGATAGTCCAGCCTGGCGTAGGAAGTGCTGGCCTGGTCACATATTGGGATGTCCAACAAGGACCAGCAGAGCTGGTTGCATTCGGGAAGGTGGGCAGACGTCGGTCTGTCCTGTGTTTCACAATTTTTTTAGTCTGGTGGAGTTCTGGGGAGACCATTCGCTGCAGAGCTGGGCTGAAGCTGCTGTATTACTGAGGTTGGTTTGAGTTTTTAAGAGCCTCTATGATCTCATAGGCTCCAGTTTTGTAGCAGAAAATTGACCACAATTGGTTTATTTGTTCAGAAACTGCTGAGATCGTCCCATCATGTAATGTCACCGGATATGAGACTGAGGTCATGGATGGGAGCTGTTATGAGCAGATTAGTCTGTTCTTTGCTGGTTGGCTTTGGGGTGGTGTCATGTGTTCTGTTCTTACACTTTTGGAAATACTACTGTCAGGCAGCTTGAGGTGTGAACAAGTTATTTTTACTCTTTATTTACCTCATTCCTTCGTGCAGGGGTGCTCATCATGTTAGGATTGTACAGTCAAAGCTTACAAGGTAGCAGAATTGCAATTATATGATGGAAGTCCAGGATGAAATATGGTGCCGTATCCCTCACCTTTACCCAGAATTCTAAACACGAACACCTTAAAAAGTCTTTAAAAGAAAATGGTTCTAAGAAAGCCTCAATTTTTTTTTGTTACATCGGATATTTAACTTCAGGAATGAGACCCAACAGAAGGCAGTCACCAGGAGTCAAATAGAATGATACAAAGGGTTTCCCCACTATTACTTATGGCACTTTTTGACAAAACAACTCGCTCACGGCTGGCTGACTGTTGACTGGACTTTCTGAATCGGTCCCGGTTGCAGTCGAGCCGGTTCACAGTCTCTCGAATTAGACTAGTTAGCAATGTGCCAGCAGACTGCAAATCGCTTACTACTTCTGTGTTTGGGGCCAGATCAGCCGGGGCGAACGCGACGTTTGGGGCACGGAGGCAAGCGGCCGTCTGCAAAAGGGGTGCTCGGATTCCTGTGGAACGTTGCCTCGGCGCCAGGCCCCACAGGTGCCTTTGCCATCTGCGCCCAACCGTTGAACTGACTTCCCGGGTGTCACGCCCCAGCGCTCTGCATAGCTCCGCCCCTCAGTGTATCCGATCATACTCTTTGATCAGACGGCTCACCGCAGAAGCCAGCGAGAAGGGGTTGGCTGGCTTCCTGTCTCGCTCTCTTTCTCTCTATTTTTCAGATATATTTTTAGATGTAGTTCTTGTGCAGCTCCCCCCTGAGGTCCCTCCAGGTCATGCAGTCTTTTTAAAGACTACCTGACTGGACACATCATTTCCTGTTGTCCTGACCCTTCATTATATGCACTGAACAGGAGAGCACTTGATGTTCCAGGTCCCCAACAGTTGGTCCTGCCTTTAAGGCCTTTAAATCTGAAGCCCTGCTCCTGGGTTGGAAAAATCAGTGATGATCTATAGAAGCTTCCATGTCATCCACATCCCAGAAGCAGGAAGGGTGTCATAGATATGTATCTGAGGTGGGGGGGGGCCTGTTCCACTGTGGCAATGGAGGTTTGGGTGGAGACCCATCTATCAGGGTGCTGATGTGGATCATCGTGTCCTTGTTTAACCTTAGCGGCGGGCCACTGTTAGAAGCCTACGGAGCAGACAAGAGTTCCATGCCTGTGTCCAGCAGGCTGGGAGAAAGAGCTGGCCCATATTTTTCTTCTGCCAAGCATCATTCATAAATTATCCCCCCTGCATGTTTCTCAGTTGTTCTGTCACGGCACGGGGTGTCTTCATATTCATTTGTCGGCTGCTGCTTCAGCTTTCTTTGGAAATTGGTTGCTATGGTTTGCCTTGAAGTAACCGCCATCAACAGTTCTGCCTATAGAAAAGGGTAGCTTCCTTTTATTAACCACACTCTTCATGTGAACAAGCTTGGTCAAGTGCTAACCTCATTCGCGCAGCTGTACCGTGCAGACAGATGCTCATTCAGTGTCGGCAAATGAAAGCCGAACGTGCAGAGCTCTGTTTATTTTCGCCCGCTTATTGTAAAGGGTCGTCTGTGAACTCCAGGAGCCCGGTGCGCTGTGAATAAAACACCTCCGTGCTCCCGTCAGTGACAAAGATAGTCGAGGAGGGTGAGCAGGTCACACGTAGGCTTCGTGTGCGTGATCCAGGTTAAGAGGAACACCTGCAGGGTCACAGCGCTCGGGGTCTTAACTTTCAACATCAGCGTCGTTGTGTGGAAAAATTGAAGGCGGGACTCAAAATAGGTAGTTTTCAGGGAGGAGAATGGAGGAAGGATTTAGGGCTCTGCAAGGACAGTAGAGGTGCTCTAAAGCTACCCTCACGCGCCCCACGGCTTGGGTCCTAAAGCTGCTCGCTCAAGGCTTATATATAGATCAACAATAAACAAACTAGGCCTCAGTTAGCGCCGTAGAGCAGGAAAGCAGGCCTGTTTTCCTAAAGGCCAACCAATGCCGCATACACTTCCGGTTCTCGGTATTTTTTTTATTTCTCCTTCTAAGAATGTCACGCCATTGATGTTTATCTGTAGTTCTTTTGCTTTTTTTGCCTGTGTCGTCTTCTTCTTTGGTATTGGTGGTAAACGAATACATAACACCTTAGTGACAGGCTGTTCAGCTGTTACCATGTCACTGTATTCCGGGGAAGGAACTTTTAATAGGCAATAAATTTAGCAACAGAATGACAGTTTGCTTTACAAATATCACACTGTGTAATCAGGATTGTTAAAAAAATGAAAAAATGTGAGCTTCAGTCTTCTGTAGGTAACTGCTTTGTTGTTCTCTGCAAAGTGCCAGGCACTTTAAATTTGTCACCCATTAACAAAGTACCGTTGACATTTTCGGTTTTTTGTTCCTTGACCGAGGTTGACATTTGTATTGGCTAAAGCAACACAGAACAGGGACGTTGTATAGGAAACAGTTTTGAAATGGCAAGATTTCACTTACAGTTCCCGTTTACGAACTGCACAGGTTTTTTTTTCTTCTCCTTCCCCTGCAGCAGCGGAGGCTTCGTAGTCATCCACTTGAGGCTGAGTCTCGATGAGCAAATCATCTGGGCCGCTGTCACACCCTATTGACTTGTGTAACTGGCACGGTCCATGTTGCAAGTTTCCCACGCACTCACTAGCTATTCGAACCTTTTTCCTTCGTGAAAGTACAGCATCGAGTGCTGAGCTGAAACACATTTTAGTTTTATTTAAGCCATAATAATCTCGCTCATGTGGGTCGCATCAGACTTGAACATTGACTATTTTATTGCTTTATTGCTGCTGGTTTTCTTCTTTTCCTGATTTCTTGTACAATAAAGTATATTTTTGTGGTGGCACGTAATTATTTTAATTTTTTCAGTTTTTTTCAGTTTATTGCATTTCTGTTTGTATGCCTTTAATTTAATGTGATGGAGGTTAGCTGACTTTTACATTAGGCATAGTTTTCTTTAATGTCATAAGAAAAAAAACATTTGGAGAATTTACTTTTAATTCCTTTAGTATGCTTATTTTTTTATTTCCAAAGTAACCAACAAATGAACTAAACACTGACTGAACTACGGTGACTAGGAATGATGTGAAAAATTTTGGCTTTTTCTCATCAGCATGAAAAACACAGAAACTGGTCATTCACAGAAAAAGCATGAAGGGAGGGGAGACTGAGATCACAGCTGTGTCACGCTGCCGGAAATGAAAGCCTAGGGTGGACGTTTTTCAAATCTTGCACACCATGCTTTGGTGCCCTGACCCTCAATTCAGCTGCGATGATGAGGGTTTCAGTTTCTCTAGGCTGTGACCCATCAATATGACACTTTAGACACAGAGGTGATATCTACTGCTCTTCTATTAGCCTTGAATCAAGACTGTTGTGTTCACTGGGCTACAGAAACTGTAAAGTTTCACATCCACATGGTCTGTGTGTGCACCTACAGAGTGTATGCTGTTGAAGCTTCTCTATGAGGTGTTCTCCATGAACAGAGATTCACAGTGCATTTGTTTTATGTAGTGCAGTCAGTAAGTGTCAGGATAGGCTACTGTATGATGCTGCTAAACGTCGTCTGGGAGCTGTAGCAGTGTCGCACTGTGGCCAAATCCCAAGATATCGCATATAACATAAACATCTCTTCAATGCCTGCATGCTGAGAGCACCTTAGTGAAGAAGTGGCAGCGACTTTGGTAGGGAAATAGATTAGGTTATTCTCAGCTATCTCTGTGCTCAGTTTCCATTCCTCGCCTTGGAAATGGATAAACACAACAGCCGCAATCCATTTCAGTCAGCCTGCCATGATGTTTCATTATAGTTGCATTTACTATTTTGACTTGTTTGTTTTCTGTAGACAAGAGTTGGCCTTAACTCTACAGGTTCAGAAGGTTGTAGGCCCAATGATAGCCTGTGTGAGATGATGAATGAAAGTCCAGGTTCGCAACCATGGTGTTGTGTGCTGCCCCGCTGCCTGCTTTGTTTAGCCAGCATGGGGTGACCAAGAGCGCCACCTGGGGTGAGCTGCCACTGAGCTACATGCTCAGACACCTTTCCCTCAGCTGCCCTCTTTCACACTTCTGCATTGTTGTGAAATGGCACCTTTTCTATTTTCTTGTAATGGACATCTAAATATGCCTTTCAAATGTTGATGGCCGCACACGTTTCATCCCACCAAAGTCGTCATGGTGCGTTATGAACACTTGTACACCTAACATGACCACACGGCTGGGACACGTGTGTGGCAAATCTCACGTTCCACATCTTCTGCACCCACCCACGGCATCACTGTTACACAATTGCGATTGGGTCTTTGGTGTTGGAACCACCTACTTACTGGCCTAGTTGTGACAATTTTGTCAGTGTCGTGACTCATGTGTGACGCACCTGTTACCAGGGTATTCGCACAAACCTAAACCAACTGTGGTTTGACTTTGAAACATCGTTCACATGTCACATCAGACCTTTCACGGCGTTGCACCAGCCTATCATTGGGCAAGAGCCACATTTGGGGGCTTGTCTGGCCCAACAAGCCCAGATTGTTTAGGTCTTCAAGACCACACGTTGAAGCTTATTTTGTAGCAATACAGAAAAACAACGGAACCCTTGGCTTTTCAACTTCCACGTCACATTTTTTATCTGGACTGACCAGCGTATTGAGTTTGTGTCAAAATGCTGATCGTTGGGCATGGAACAGCCAGAATAATTTTTCATAAGCCGACTCATTTCAGGGGATAAATCATAACTACAAAATATGGTTTTCCCTCAAGTTATTAAAGATGAAACAGTGTAAAAATACTCTTCATAAAACGAATGAAACATGTTGAGGCTCTCCTCATAAAGCAAGTGTATACATTTTAATATTCTACCAATGAAACTGTTCTGTTTGATTGTTTTGGCCCCCATGCTGAGGGTATGTTCAGAAACGGCGCAAAGGGGACATGTTCTGCACACCCACCCTCTGAGAATGCAGCGCTGTGAGTAACTCTTGGCTGCTTGTAAACTTTCTATGGTGTTACTTTAGTTTGGTTTAAAGTGTTGCATTCGCGTCTGCAGGTTCCTTAGACGTGGTCACACAACTGTGGTCTTCAGAGCTGCTTTTCATGCTGTTCATGCAACAAACGCTACCTGTCGGAATGAATTCCTTGCACTATAATGCCTGCACTCTGGACAGTTAGGATACATTTAAATAAATATAAAATAATATCATTTTACTGTTACTTGTGAGACTTTTAACGTATGCTAGGCTAGGCTATGATGTTCAGCAGGTGTTATGGTGTGGGTTGGTGGAAGCAATCACGAGACACCGCGGTAATAACTTTAAGTTCCATTAAACTCTTTACTGAGTGCTGTCCCTGACAAAGAGTGTTACCGTTAGCCGGGAGCTAGCACAAAACATTAGTGATTGGCAGCAAACAAAAATGGAAGATGCCATAATTCAAAATAAACACAATACAACGTCTTAACAAGACAGTGGTTTCAGGAGAGTTCGCAGGGGGCAGCGGAAACTGAGCGCTGACAGGAAGTCCAGGTAAGATCTAAATCCAGTCCATGATTGGTTCCTACGCTAATCAGTCTGAAAATGGGGGTGGAGAGACTACCTACGTTCTGTTGCTGAAGTGGCCACAGGCCTGACAATAGGTTAGGTTTATTAAATGTGTTTTTGACTTATGATGTTTTTTGACTTACGATGGATTTATCAGAATGTAACCCCTTTGTAAGTTGGGGACCATCCTAATGTATTCTTCTAGCATTTTGACATATGTGGTGGAACCTGGTAACAAGGTCTTACCCTAGTTTTGACTTTTCTGTGCAGGTATCTACTGCTTAGGATTGTAATAAGTTCATGGAAGCCAAATCGCCATAAGTCGGACGCATAGTGTGAGAGTATTGCTTTAAGAGAGTAGATTGTTATGGTTCTTGACTGATTTGCTTGTACTTAAATGAATAATTGGGAAAATTCCTCCACACTCTTGTTTTGTAAGTGATAAAAATACCCCTTCTACTTGGTTGTAACTCATAAAGTGACATGAAATAATTTTGCTGCTATATGCAAAAACTCTCAAGTCAGCCACTTGTATCTCGAGGGGTCCTTGTATTAAAATAAGTACATTGGCTTATAGAATACAGTACAATAGTTTTTGTTATTTCTATTCTGATTTTATGTACAATATCAGTCATAATTTATAATGATGTGATGATGATTCATGAAAATTTGGAAAACCTGTTGTGTAAACATGGTTTTCTGGTTTTGTTAACTAAGTTATTTTTGCGCTTGCATATTTTGACATTTATGGGCATTTAGATTTAGTAGGAGTACAAATAGGGGGAGTGGGGCCTCAGCAGTGTGTGGTCCCAGCCTGACAGTTGCCCCGTAACTTATACATCCGTCCCCTTTATGAGGCTTCGACAGCAGTCTTTAGAGATTTGTCTGCCCTTCCATCAGCTGCCGACTCGGGTTTTGCGGCCATCTGGTAGCCGCTGAGGCATCGTGCCTCGCCTCGTCCCACAGCCCACTCCAAGCAGCGACCAGTGCTGATTGACCCGCGCTTCCCAGGTCGTGACCTTCACCTCGTCCCCCTGCCGACGGCCATTCTGACAGCAGGGTGCAGTTTATATGATACCCGGAGTAAGTGCTGCTGGAAAGTGCCAAGTTTCTGGAACCCTCGCTTGCTCCTTTGATGCTCCAGTTTCTGTTCTGACCTCTGTGCCCAACTTGCATCCATCTGGAGGGTCTAGATCAAAACCACCCCCCGCAATTCCTTGTCTCTAACACCCTTTGCTCTTTATCTTCTTGCTGCCTATGTTTCATTCTCCTCCACCATGACTTCAGATGTCACAGGTCAATGGTCGTATTAGTTGTCGGCCCACTTCCCAGAGCCATATACATAAAAATGAAGTCATTAGGGAAGGACAGGTTTTGGAGAGACCACACTGTTACTGGATTTGTTCAGCCATCAAATGTCACACCTGGAATTTGAACCATCCTTAATCAGGTGTCTTAAGTTGTTTGAATAACAGGTGGCTAAGGGACTGGACCTGACAACTCCTTTGTATTTCCCCCCTGCTGTCTCACAGGAAGAGGCAGAGCAAAAACACCAGGAAGGGTGGATGAGAACCTCTCCTTTTGCTTTCGCAATATGAACCCCCTCAAATGGCACATTCTATTGCTGGTGGCTGGATTTCAGAGAGGAAACGATACTTCATGTCCACTGCAAGCAGTGGTTCCTGGGTGTTTTTTGCTCTTCTCCTTATAAATTTGTTCACTGTGCTTCTTCAAGTCTCACAGGGAGAAAGAGACACGTTGATGTAGCTTCTAAGCTGCATGTCAACTATTGGTGTTTCTAACCTCGGCGTTTGAATGTAGAGAAGATCGCTGATAAGAGCTTAGTGTTTGGAAGAGTGGATGAGTTTACAGAACCTTTTGGCTCGAAGCAAGACTGTTCCAGCCTGTCCTGCGTGTTTGTGGAGCCACTGGACCCCTCTGTTAGACTCTCGGATTACAGGAAGGAGTATCCCCTGACCTGCTGGCTGGGTCGAGGGAAGGGCCCAGCATGACCATGATTGTCTTCTACTTCCCATGACTCCTAGGTTGCTGATGTCTTTGCTTTTTTCATTATCATTATTATTATTATTATTATTATTATTGTCATCATCACCATCCCAAGCTGTATCATGCTGTTAGTGAGTGGACCTCGCTTTGAACAAGAATCCTACTCTGACGTGAACTTGTCACCTTGACCACGGTGTCAGGGGTGAGGAATGCTGTCTGCAAACGGTGCCTGGAGGCTGAGAGTTACTTCCAGATAACTGTTTCAGCGCAACAGCTTCTCTTAGCTGCACCAGCAGAGGTGATGTCGTGTAAGTCTTTTCAGCTTTATGTCCACTAAAGATTTTTTGCACTATGCACCTTGTATTCACCTGTCATAAGGTGTTCATCCAAGCAGGATTTGGGCAACAGAAAACATTAAATACACTGATAGATCAGCCTGATCCAGCCAGAGTGCCTGGGGCTAAAGGCTTTGAGGAACAGATTCATCTGTAATATGACCTATGAACTCCAGGCTTGCCTGACTTGGTCTGGATATCCTAACATTCCTGACTGGGGCACAAAGCCATCCATAGTCCTCTTTTCCAGGTAAACCTAACACTGGCATTCTGCCTGTGTTCTACCCGGGAGAATCTGCAGGACTTTGAAGGGGAGGGTGTCTTTGGAGGAAACTGTGTGTAAGTTCTCTGTGAACACAACCATCCACATTAATGAATGCAAGCCCTTTGCATCATACAGCACTACATATTTGTCATAATGTTTGTAGTGCAGCATTTTCTAGAATACTTCAATGACAGCTAGTGGCAGAGTATGTAAGGGGTGAATGAAGAGGATACTTTTGGGCTGATCCACAAGGTCCACCTCTTCTCATTGGACCAGAGTTCCTCTCTCCACTACATTCATAAACATACAGGACTGACAAGTAAAGGAGGAAGTGACAGCACCCAACAGTGGGACTGTATGTAGGCCAGAAAGTGGGAATTTAATGATATGGTGATATGAAACTGTATCATCTTTACTTTTCACACAAACAAACCAGAGCAAATTAATGGTAATTTTGTCCACTGGAGCGGAAGACACGACATTGACATGTGGCCCTCAGCAGTGGGATCGTCTTAGATGTTAATGATTTTGAAATGGGGCTCGAAGGTGATTGTGAACCTTCGAGCTTCATTTGTTTAGGTGATCTTTGATAATTCAGTTGATCTTGAGCATTTTTCTAATGCTCAGTTATTGCTCAACCCGCTTACTTGCAATTCCATTACCTTCTGCTGCGATCACCAGCACTATGGCCTCACTGCCTTGGTATGAATCGTTCTTTCTTTGTTTGATATTGACTGTTATCGCAGTCAAATATTGTACTTTGCCTTGGACTGCTTCGTTTCATTTTTTTTTTTTAACTGTAACAAGATCTTGAGGAATGTCAGGAATCCAGCATGTTCTGGAGAACACCTTGTAAAACTATGAGCGGTCATGTCTTTCTGACCCACTTCAAATCTCTAACATTATGTACAAGAATATGGATGCAGCTAAGCAGTAAAGCACATAGTGGAAGAGGAGAACCAGCCTGCATCCTGTTCCTTTTTGATTCAGGCACCAGACTTCTTTGGTGTGAGTGATCAATGGCGTTTCACGTTCATATTAAGTATGACAGGTAGCAGCATGGCTAAGAACCCAGTGATCAGAGCTGGACCCTGTTATTGGACCTTGCAAGAGACTTAACACGAATGGCCCAACAGAATATCAGGACTTGTCAGTGGTTCCCCAGGGTGTTTCATACCAGTTGTTACCATCAAGGAAGTCCTTCACGGAATCCTTATGAATTTGCCATGTGTGTCTGCCGGTGCTGACAGAATGCTGCATATGCAGTAGACTAAAGCACCCCCACCCCTACTGGAGCAAAGCAAACTAGTGGTGGTAATGGCACATTTTGGCCTGCCCTCACGCACCACAGTTGAGTTTGCATTAGCGGTGGCGGATGATCCTATGTCAAGGTTGACAGGTCTCTTGGGAGAGTCCCAGCACTGTGGCTGATGAGGACCTTCTGGAGATGATCTCCACTAAAGCGTTCCGCCACAAACCCTGACGCCATGCTGCGCATGTCTTGAGAGTCTGCATGGAAGGCGCTGGAAAGATGTTGTTACTGTACATTGAAGTTGCATCCAAGACATTTTATCCCCTCATCAATAAAATGACAGTTTTACAAATAAGGGATGAAATCGGTGCTGCAGCTGGAGACTGTACAGAAAAAACCGAGTTGAATTTCTTGGCTTACAGGCAGGAGAACAGAATAAAACCCCAGGGCTGTAGATGTGGGCTCATATCTGACTCAGTCTGTGTGGCGCTTGCATGATCTCACTGTGTTCATGCAGGTTTCCTCTCATAGTCCAAAGACATGCGTTTCAGGTGAACATTTGGGTCTGAATTGTGTGTATAGTAATGAAACAAAATCCAGCTGTGTGTGTGTGTGTGTGTGTGTGTGAGAGAGAGAGAGAGAGATGTTACTCTAGTGTAGCTGCAGCCCGCTCTAAGTCACCTTGCATAAAGGTGTCAGCTAAATACAATGCACTTTGTACCTCACTTTGGAGTAAAGTGTCTGGTAAATGAATAAATGTACGTATGATCCATCATGTTGCTACCTGTTGCACATCAAGGATAATGATTTCTACAGAAAAATTAATAACGGTGCATAAGGGGGAAAAGTGTCCTAACTTGTGCTTCATCCTGTTGGGATCCCCAATGAGATTTTGGGTCCCCAAATTAGCCAGGCAGGGAGCAGAGCGGTCCCACGCTGCCTGTGTGTTCTTCTGGGCGGGTTAATGGGGCTCTGTAATGCATGGTTTGAATGCACTTCAGACAGCAGCGTATGTACAGCACCATATGGTCTGGCTTGGGTTTCCATGCCACACACCGTTCCCAGTCTGATGAATGTAGAATTTGGGGTGCGGGGTGCAAGGAGGAGCCAAAGTGCTATACAAACAGCCATTGAAAACATTTTAAAAACTTGTTTTCTTTTCACATTTGTGTTGAGATTGTTTTGATTAAAGAGGGGGGTCTGTTTCTGAGAATCATACGAACAATATCATGTTTCCTTTCCTTTATGTGGTGAAGCTCTATTTCTGCACTGTTTCTGCAGGATTCTTACGCTTTACCTGTTGCAGACAAAACTTTGCTCGCCATGAAACGGTTCAGTCAGCCTGAAACAAGTAACTGTGTGCAGATGGAGTTGGACTTTATTGTTGATAAATGTGAGTGGGGGATAATCGCTTATATTTTTGTAGGTTGCCTCGAGGAGTGTGCAGCCTCACACTACCTGCTCACACTAAAGTAAAGATGGGTCAGAAGTGTGCATTTCAAATTGCTGCAAATTTCCAAACTTAATCTGCATTCTAATGTTAAATTCCACATTCTATGCCATTACATTTGTTTCATTTAAGTTTCTGTGTTGTAATGGCGCAGAAGGTGGCCGATACTTTGATACCCTTTGAGGAGTCCTTGCAATGGGCGAGGTTACGCTCTTCGTGTCTTCAGTGGCACAGCCATGCAGGGCACAAGGTAACGTTCTTTTCTTGTGTTCAGCAGACATCATAGTCTTGTACCAAAGCCGGAAAATTTTGTAGAATGCGGCAAAGGTGTGGCATTAAAAACCTTGGAATGCACAACTAAGAACAATGCATCGGCATTCGCCGAGAGGAGGTGTGCTTGAGTGCTGCATAATTCTGTCATGTGCTTTCTGCCATGCTGGTCATTTCTCATCCTCTTAAATGTGTCATTTAAAGTGAACCCCATAACGCAGCCCCCGCACTAGATTATTTTCCCACCACGCACGCCAGTTATCAATCCAAACCCGAGCTAACCAATAATGTCGTGTTTTGAAATGATGCACAACGGTTGAATGAGCCAGTAGTGGATTTGCTGAACGGCGGCCCGTCCACTACTTGTCTACAAAGTCATATTGGACTGTTGGACCCTAAATGTGTTTACATCCTCTTCTAAGTTTCCAGAACTTTCTATTAAGGTGTCAAACAACTGTAGTAATTCTAACACTGGGTAGTCTTCAATATAACTGATAAATATACTGCATGTTGACAGGTAGAGAATAATTATGTAAGGCTGAGAGCTGACTGAGCAGTAACTGCAAAAGTTAATAGGGACCAAAGTTCAATTAAGTATTTTTAGTTGAAAAATTGTTCCAGTTAAATCCCAGTTAAGAACCAAATCTCAGTACTAACTGTTATCAATTTCGCCGCAGGTTTTGTCGGATCCTGTGTGCAAGGTGTGAAGTGCATAGATGCTAAGCTTAGCTGCCTGAATCGATTAACAACCAATTGTTTGCCGATCACAACGAATTCTTTTGTATTCCGGTGGCTCTCGCTGTTGAGCAGTTGAAACCGTTGGCTGCGTTTTTGCACAAAAGTGACCCTTGAACAACCCGGTGCAATCAAATCCCTTGCATTGGCTAAACTGCTGGGTTGTAGCAAAAAATAAAATAATGTTTTTCTATGATTGTAATTAGGTTTTTGGCTTCAAAGCAAGGAAACGGACAGACCTGGTTTTTGCAAAGTAATTACAAGGTATAAAATGCTGTTTCTCTCGACGATAACATTTCCAGACATAGCAATTATATATAAAAGAGAAAATGGGAAACTAATGCAGATTGCCTTGCTAGATTGGTTTTTCTGTTGTTTTCCTTTCCAGTTTGCATATTGGTAACCTTAAAACAAAATGTTTGTACAGCATCAACCATTATGCATGGATAATGGGCTTTAACTTTTAGTTTGTGGACATTTGGAGACATCTTGTATTATTCAAATATTGCTAAGGTTAAACTTGTGAAGTTTTTATTGAAGTCCTTTTTTCAGACTTATGTTTAAGAAATTTAAAAGGTGTACAGTCTTTGTACAATGTTATGCACTTTGTCATTTTATTGCATTTCTCAGTTTTACAATAATTTATTGTCTAAGATGTATAATAGTACATCTTACAAGTATAATAGTAATGTTATTGATGTACATACCTGTGATTAAAAAGTCTTAATACAAAATGGAAATGCTCTTCATTTAAATTTGAATAAAATGGCAATATGTATCTGTTTAAAATCTTTGTATGCTACAAATAATAAAATAAGTTTGAGTAAAATAAAACGCATCATTTCTATGAACCAGACCAGGATAAAACCAGTTAATGATGATGATGATGATGCGGTATGCCTATTGTATCAATTTTATTTAAATTAACAATAATACTTATAAAATAATTATAGTAGTTTATGAAATAATAATAATAGTTTATAAAATGTAACCAGTGTCTTTATTTTGGAATACATCACATATTTATGGGATTATGTGTTATGAGTATAAATGAGCTCTTTTACTGCAAAAATGTTTGAAGTACCAATGAAGGTATTTAAAGATTTTTTCCATATAAATGTTTAATGTCAATATGTATGATGAAAACATGTTTATTTAATTTTAAATCTGTAAAAACATTTCAAATTCAACAATAAAACATTTTCTTTCAAATCGCTCACGAGTACTTTAAACAAATATATACATATGCTGCATTAAATATTATTACTGAAGTAAGCTGTGGAGCTCATAAGTTGTAGTCATAAGTTCTGTGTTTTAATCCTTAAAAGTCTTTTTTTCTTAATGATGTTTGCTAGAAAGAAGTATGGCTGTTGTTTTCAGATGGAATTTAGTTTTTTTTTATATATATATATATATATATATATAGTGATGACTGCATTTTATATAATAAATGATCCATTGGTGTTTCCAGAACACACTGTAACCTTGTTTTAATTGTTTGTTTTTATATGGGCATACAACCAAATGTTTAAAATGTAAATTAGCCCCCAAAACGTTTTGCTGTGCACTTCCTTTTTTATGTTTATTTGACAGTGGCTGAAATTTTAGGGGATTTCTGAACCACTTAACCTATTTAAAGATGTGGCAGCGTGTGCAGCCGTGTGTGAGTTTATGTCTGAGTGCTGATGTTTTCATCACCTGGATAACATGTAGATGTCACCAGGCGTGAAACAAAATCTGTTGGAAATCCAGCTGTGTAACAAGCTGTAGGGGAACCACCTGTATGAGTGTGTGTGTGTGTGTGTGTGTGTGGGGGGGGGGGGTGTATTTGTGTTTACTTCCAGTGCTGACATGCAAACTGCACGTATGTCTCGCATCCCACCCTTACCCATCTGTGACTGAGCTGGTCTCTGAGTCACCGAGTTCCACATATGACCCGTAAGGATGACCAAAAACATGTTTTCAAGATGAAGACTGATTTCCTCTGAAAATTCCTATGAAGTTGAAAAAAATCCATATAAGCAAAAGACTTAAGTAGATGGAGGTGCTTTTTGCATCTGACAGTCTGCCATCACCTACTTAAACACAAACACACCCCCTCATACAGATGACCTTGAACGTTCTTCTGCTGATGAGCTCACCACAATAACTCGATAGACAGGGAGAAGCCATTATGTCATTTGTCTTAGTTAGTCACCCTCTGCCCATCTAAAGATGTGGTGTTGTCATGTGGTGAACATTGAAAGATGACTGTTTGGTTGTTGTTCTAACCTTTGGCTTACAAAACAACAAACAAGGAAGGAGAGGCTTCTGTGTAAGGGTTTGGTGTAGAAGATTCAGGGTGGAGCAGTGGTGACAACCCCACCCTGTGAGCCACGGGCCAGATCTATAACGGACACCTGACCCTCCTTCTACCTATAGCATTGGCAAGAATGTGGATGTCTTGTTTTGTTCAGTCTGGCTGTGCTGTATGACTTGTTTGTTTTTTTTTTCTTTCTTTCTTTTTCAAAAGCACTCTACAAGCAATCCACCGATGAGACTTCAGCAAGATGTGTGTTAGACACAGCCTCCAGCCGCCACCCGACCTCACACAAACCTTGAGGGAAATTTGCGTCTGCTACGGGAAACAGGTTCTAACTTTGGGTTTGCTCACTTCTCAGACCTTCATGCTGCCACACTAAGACAAGAAAGCGAAGGTTGTTCTCCTGAATGGAGACAGCTTAAATTCGCAACAGCCATTTTTACTAACAAAAGGCATGGTTTACCCTGGGAGGTCTCTGGTTTGGGGCATCCTGTGGAGACACCCATCTTTCAGAGAGACTGTATTTAGTCAGGACAAACAAACTTTCTTGCACTTACAGTAAAGAAAACAAATGAGAATATGGACCTGAAACCCTGTGTGTAGGTGGTGGTGTTGGTTTTTTGCTAGTTCCTAAATATAAAGGCGAGCCCACGCCATGCACCCTAGACACGCCAACACTCGCTGAAATGCAAGCCCACGCATTCCTGTTGCCCTCAGATCACCTACACCTCACACAAGGCCTGGAAGTAGCTTGTGTCATAAATACGTAGATGGGTGCATACATCGCTTTGCAGGGTATCTGAGCAGCAAAAGACCCCAAAAGGACAGGCAATCTGCGTTGCCAGGGTTTTCATGACTTGAGCGTGTAAGAATACCCATGGGTTACACTGGACAAAAACTGAACAAGAAGCAAAATAGAAGTGCTGGAGTGGTGAGTGCTGCTCTAGAATCTTCTACTAATTTATCCTTCAAGGCGCTATAGCTGCCTTGAAATGTATGTCATCCCCTGCTGGCAAGAGGACTACACTTCAGCAAAGAATGAACCGATTTACATGTTGACATACAAACGTTATATTTTTCATACACATGTCTCTCCCTGTTATCCTGTCCTCATTCATTCCTAAAACCAGACAACGAAATCAACTGCTCTTATTAACTATGGGGATAAATTCCAGCTTGTTCCAAATCCCTCATAAGGTCATCCCAGGATCATCCTAAATGATGCCTAATATAAGGAAGAAGATGTGTATCACATTGAAATATAATAAGTAACAGGAACATTATATATTAAACAAAATGTAAAATGCTGATTTTATTAAGTGAACGCAGGATAATCTGTGCAGACTGGCTTGAGGAAGATGAAGGCTAATCTCTCATTTAAATGAATGAATACTTACAAAGTCAAAGTGCAGTAACACAAAACAGAGGACACGAACACAAATGTGAGAATACGTAAGTAGGATGGTGCAGTGCCAGACCACAACTGAGAGCATGGGTACACAGTTCCCACAATGCAGTGCGTCTCGGTTGTTTTCACTCAGCTGTTTCTTTACAACAACCTGTTAATTTTGGAAAACAAAAGTCATTAAATATGAAAATAACTCATCCACCCACTGACTACAAATTGGCAAGACAAGCATGGGCATACAATTTGGGGTTTGGTTGATCTCTGGGAAAGCATACATTCTAGAATTTAGACAGGATAGCATAAACCAATGGAGATGCTTGAAGGCAGCTAACGTTGAGAGAGCCGTGTACTCGGCTGAAAAATGTTGACAGATGTAGGGATTCCCTGCGCCATTTTTTCAGATTTCCTCTGTCTTCGCTGCTTTCTGGTGTTCCCTAGCTGTCCATTGGAGTGCACTGATGCACGTACAGCTCTTTTTTTTTTTTTTTTTTTTTAAATCCCTCCTCTGTCTGTCCGGTGGTTTTCTGCCCAGGGTAAAGCTTTTACTGCACAGACAGAACAGAACCATCAGGAACTGTGTGGTATCAAGGCTGGGAGCTTCCTCTATCCCGCTAAAACAAGTAGAACTCAAGGAGTTTGCAAAGACTGCCAGTTAGGGTATGGCTTTTCTCTGGCCCACATGACACAAGACTGCAAGCACATTCAGCAACAGTGGTTGGAAATCTCTTGCCTGCCTGGCAGATCTGCTTGGCTCGTGGGGCTGTGGTGGTTCTGCCGAACTGAGCCCTGCAGCTGTGTCCATCGGTACCAGCATTCCACAGGCCAGATCAGACTCTAAATCTGCCAGGGCAACCACAAAGCACAGGTCAAAGAACCACTTCAGAGGGCAGACTCCTCCAAGGCACATGGTGGAAGAGTCCCACATGAAGGGAAAGCCACCATCGGGCCTTGATTTGCTTGTTTCTAATGAATGGGTATGTTAACGTCTAGGCACAATCATATCACCCGAGGCCTTTCAGAGCTGTGGCTAGGGTTCTCTCTTGCAGCTCGGAAAGGGCCAAACACAACCAGGGTGGGCAGCCAGCAGACACAGCGATAGGAACGATACGAGTCTCCTTGTGTTTCATAAGGTACCCAAGATTGTGAGGTGTGTGCTAAATTGGCTTTGGTGGCCATCTCCGTGATGGACTTTTGGTTTTTGCCTAATAATGCTGTTTCACCCAGTAATATGAGGGCTACCTCCTAGAACAGATTTAGGTATTAGGTAAAGTCAAAGAGTAACTGCATATTACAAATTCTTGTAGGGCCATTTTATTCCGGTCATGTAAAACGCAAACAAATTAGATTTTAGTCCTAATTGTCTCCATTAGAAGCCAACACCCACACCCTTGCAAAGGTGGATGAGGTGGTGCTCTGCTTTGGCATGTATTGTGAGACAAGGAGGAGAAGAGTGGCACATGGGCTGACTCTGTGTTGCTTTGTGAGGTTGGCCTTGATTTTTTTTTTTTTTTTTTTGCCATCACCCCCTCCTCTTCCTCCCCGACATCAACGTGTGCTGCTTGGGGGTCACGTGTGAAGCGAGAGTCATGCTGAACCCCTTTGCCGGAGAGCCTGCCTCTCTCTCAATGACGACACCCTCACGGAATCCTCCCAGCTTGTGCTGGTGCACGAGAGGAGGGATTGGGAACCCACCACAGTCGGGGGCCCCAAAATACCTCAAGTTCAACCGCAGCTAACCAGGACCATTTGCTGTTCTGTTCCTGATTGTTTTTTTTGTTTTTTTTTTAATGCCTGCTTTTCTTTCCATCTTTCTTCTTTTATTCCTGTTGTCTGGGTTATAGTGCCAGTATATAACTTTGTTGCAGGTCAGCATCTGTATTCATGCAGGAGGTGGGAGGGCCCCAATGCATGTGTTCCAGCGATGTGGGGAGAGGGGTGGGTTCCCCACGGTCCCATGAAGGATGTTGCACCCCTTCCATTTAATACTGGCAGGAAGACACTAAATATGTTATACATAGTGAAATGTGTTTCAAGCAATTGTACAGTAATCCCATGGCGTCCGAATTTAATTCATCCCTGAAAATGTGTCGGATACTGAAATTTCGGACAACAAATGCTTATTTCCCATTGCGTGTAGAGAAAAAGTGCTCCTAACCCATCCAAACACACCTATATAGCTACCCACCCAGCATTTCAGGATGACAAAACACCAGTTACCTACTTAAAAAAGACTTAATTGAATTAATTGGCATGTTTATAATGGTACAGTATGTACAGGACATTTTGCGTGTCAGTGCTGCCACCATCATTTAAATAGGTCTGTTTAAAAAGTTCAGTTGATGCTGATGATTATTAAAACAAACAACACTATCTACTTTTATTGAGTCCTCCTGCGGTGAAGTACAGAAGAGATGCTTGTGAGGTTTGCTGTGCGAATTATCGAACTTAAATCTCAGCAAATGTGATGACACTGCCCAAATGCATTTGGACAAAATGAACAAGAGACCCACATGGAAGCAGGGTGGTGGAAACAGACAACAGCGTGTGTGCATTTCAAACTTTCTCTTGGAATAAATTTGTAACAGTGCGCAATACAGGTTGCACAGTGCATACAATTTTTTAAAAATACAACACATTTTATGCCGCTACATTATATTTATTTGATTGTTTTTATTTACTTTGTTTCTTTCTTGGATTTAGATTTTTTAGTGATAAGCTTTGGAGAACAATATGTTATAGCAAGGTTTACGATTATTAGGTATTAATTTTGAACAGCCGTTAGAGCAGAAATTTGGATTTGGGGAGTTTGGATACCGAGGGATTGTCGTTACCTCTACTAGCTTTAATATAAACTGATGATAAAATCAAAACCGTACTACAAATATTTCAGATATTTGCACTGTCGCTGGGATCTTTTTTAGATCTAAGGTACATGTTTAGTCAAATTCATGTTAAAACTGGGCAGCGGGACAGTTGAAGGCTGGGGCAACAGGTAGCATAATAGTTAGAGCAGCTGCTGTGCCTTTGAGAAACCCACCTTCAAATCCCCCTTGTACTTTGCCTTTGGCCAAGGCATTTACCCTGATCTGCTCCGGTAAAAGTTACACAGTTGTATGAATAAGTAAGTCATTTTTAATACCTTAAGACTGAAAGTGGATTTAGGGAAAAGCACTAAAAAAATAAATGTAAACTGACAGTATTGGGTTTAACACATCTAAACCTCAACGGCAGCCAATATCATTGGTGGAAAAACTGTAAAACATTTTAGGGATAATTTTAAAATTGGAAAATAAAATGCATTGTTTTAAAATTTTTCATGTGGTACGTTTCCTATTTGATCATTTGCACCAATTAGCGATAAAGCAAGTGACAGCTTCAGACAGTCAGTGGTCCGGTTTTGTTTGAAGAAGTCCTTGGAATGCTGGCCCGGATTCTGCAGGGACTATCAAATAACCTCTTCCTTTTATTCGGTGTTTCACATCGAGGGCCCTCTGCCAGACGTACGAGCCTCAAAATAAATAGTTAAACAAATGAAAACGATCCCAGATTTTACAGTGGATTCCCACGTTATGAGATTACGGGATGCAACAGCACAGGCTCACAGGCAAACTATTGCTGCAAATGATTTTGGAACACTCTTTCTTTGACTGTTCCCAAAGTGTGCCTGTATGGTCTTCATTTGGAGAGGAATTGTGAGGAGGGGGGTGGGCAGTGCATCCGTGCACTGTATGTCTTGCTCTGTTGTTTAGACATTCGGGAAGACATGTTGAGTGAAATTACTGTGCAGAAAGAACTGACAAGCAATAAACATTTGTGTCGGCACGGGTTCAGATAGGCCGTTTCAGAACATGTTTAATACATCCTATAGCTCTTGGCATGTAGGGAGTCTCGGGAGCCGTGCATCATCCCACCAGAGAACACATCCCACATACCCTTGCCATGTCTCGTTGCAAGTGCAGCAAAACCACTTCCTGTTCAGCCACAGGTCGAGACCTCGGCCTCAGTCCAGGCAGTGACAATGGTTCTCTCTCCCAGGCATCGACATCCACCCGCCTCACCCCCTTCCCCTGCCCTCAAACCTGACCCTACAGTTGGATTGGTGATATATCACCAGCTGGTTGCGGGGGAAGGGGTTGGTTGCTGTTGGGAGGTCTTGCTACCCCTTCTCTTCCTCCTCTTTCCTCCTTTCCTTCTTGTTGTCTTCATTATTAAAAAACAACCTTGCATTGTACGTGAGTCATTGTGCTCATTCAGGCTGCCCATTAAAAAAGAAAAGAAAAAAATCTGCGTAAAAGATGGTTAAGGGGGCCAGACTGAGGGGTGGAAGGAGATAGAGAGACAGAGGGTAATGGAAAGAGGGTAAATAGGATTAGTTTCCTGTGCCTCAAGGGAAAGGAGCAGTTGTTGGGGCCCGATGAAAGCATAGTAGGGAGGTCCAGGGAGGGGGAAAAGACTTGTTTTACATTCCACATGGGAGGCACCAGGGGACAGGATTAGACATCAGACCATCATCCACGGTCAGGAGAACTTGTGTGCAGCAGGCCGTAACCCTGCAGAGGGGGTGCTAATTCTGGGGTAGGGGTGGGGGATCTACAAGTGGAGCATAAGGGCACAATGAGCATCATTCACAGAATTCCCCACCTGTTGCACCCAAGGCTTTACCATCACCTTGTATCCTTAACATTGTCACATCGTCGTCATTCATCACGGTGTGCTGGAGACTAACTCTGGTCCTCTTGATAACTTTAATATTTCATCGTACCAAATATTTCTTTTGATAGCCTAGTCACAAAAGTTTCTGCACATGTTGGTCCCTCAGATGGACAGTATAACAAAGTAATGGAAATGGAAGCAAGTGGTGTGCTAGGTTCAGGTTCTCCATGTTGGCTCCATAAGCTTAAGGGTGACTCGTCATCTCGCTGTCTCAAACTGAACGGACTTTTTAAAGGGCTTTTAAGAAAGTTTCTTAGTTTGTGTATGTTGTTCATCAATGGCCTTAATGTGGTGCAACAAACTCATTCCATCCTTCAGAACCGTAAAGTCCCGTGCGGCATTCGAGAACAATTCCAAAAGTCATGGGCCTGTTTCTGTCCTGAGCCCTGGACACATTTGTAAGTTCTTCAGCCTATGCTGATTTTTTATACCTTTTTTCTATTTGTATGTCACTTCTCTAGATGTACAAAGCGTGCATGCTGTGAAACCTATCGCACCAAACCAACAAGCTGCACTTCAGTAGTTGTGCGTATGTATCTGAGCCCTCTGTTGTCAGGTGCAATTTCGGCAAACGCGCCACTTTGGAGAGTTGCATCTGGCAAATGTATAAATTTAAATGCAATCAGATCACCATCTCGCTTCAGCATGATTGAAAAGGCTGAAAAATCATAGGAATTGGAAAATGGGAGCAAGTCAAGCTATCGTGCTGAACATACAGATAAATTACTCCCAGTCGCCGGAATGCATTTTCCAATGCACTGTTTTGGTGGCTTATTTATTTGGTTTCTTTTCAGATTTTCTTGCAGTATTGATCTTCATTGCCAGCTTCTGTTCAGAAGATATCTCACAGCAGCTGTCTGGGTCCGGCTCAGTTTCCTTACAACATTCGTTTGCCCCATGTCGCCGTACACCCTGGGGATTGGGCAGTACTGGTTAGAGAAATCATTTCAAGGACGTCCAACTGTGAGACACGACCACAGGCCCTCTGAGGTGCTGTTATGTGGTTGGTTTGCATTTGAGCTGCTTGACAATGCATTTTATTCTCAGCTAATTTTCCTCCTCTCCCTCATTTCCTGTTTGTGACATCACAGTTGCGGACGATAAGGATGTCTGTTTCGGCAAGCATTAACATTTTAAAAGACAAGATGGGCAGATGTGTGTACAGTACACGGGTACGCACTTCCAGTGATACATGCTAAACAACTTGGGGGCTTGCACCTGTCTTTGGCTTCAGTACAGTCCACATAGCCGAGTGTATGCCAACGTGGTGAACATCTATGTCTGTCTACGAGGAGTCTAAAATGGGCAGAGTGACCAAAACTGGATGCTTATAAATAAGTGCTGCGGTTTGCATAGCTGCGTATTAGTTTGTTTGTCCCCCCAATTGAATTACTGTACACCACTGTACTCCATTCAGCCTCAGCAACAGGATAATTCAGTCAATAATGCACATTTTTTAATAGCAGTATACTATACCTAAACACAAACTTGTGTAATAATACTTTCCTGTGTTGTAATGACCGTTTAGTTTTGGCAGTGTGTTTTGTTATCTGAGATGAGTGTGTGAAAAGAGAATGTTGTTATGCTGATAGTGAACGTTCAAGCATGACTTCACGTATAACCTGCATTCTGCGTGAAAACTGCCCTAATAGGTAACATTTCAATGAGCACGGTTAATTCCTCAGTGACTGGCGGGTCAAATTGGGCACTTATCTTTCCTGCTTCCCTCCACGGTTCTGTGCACGCTGCCGCTGAAGAGGCTCCGGGGATTTGTTGCACTCCTGCTAAGGAGGAAATGGCTTTTTCCATGCTTCTGCACACCGGGCATTTATCACCGGCATCGCCGGGAGTTGCAGAATGACCCTGAGTGTTTTGGCTCTGGATCTGACACCAGGGCCGCCATGTACATGTCACTGAGCTATGCTACCAAAATTGGGACCTTCTGTTTAACTGCGGGAACTGGTGATATGAGGTGAGCTGCAGTTTAACCCCACATGTAGTTTACTGTTATCATCTGCGACATTATGTGCTGATCACCCATGTCGGCTTACTGGAGACTGAAGTTATCTGTAACCAGAACGGGTCTGTGACTCAAAAGTTCTTGAGCTCCATGGTCAGCATGGTTCTTTGCCACAAAAATGTTTAGTTCAGTGTATGTGGATAAATGCAGAGTTGTGAGGATGGCTGGCTGCCGCTTAGACCGTCGCTTCATTTTCCTTCACAGTGCTTATCGGCAGGGACATCTTGGTAATCGGGAAGCTCTTCAGCTCACCTCCCCATGTGTAGAAGTCTTCACACTTACTAGTAACTGAAACATATTGCATATATGTCCACATTGCAAGTCACCTCAAGAAAAATTTATGAAAGTTATCAGAACATGATATTTTGTTGAAATTTATCATGGTTAGGGCAGTGGTCCATGGCCTGCTTTTTGGAACATTGTTGTGTGTCCAAAGCTGTGAAAGACCTTATGTCTGCTATGGGTGGGTAGCATCGTGAGTGAGGTGGGAACTTCTGACTCTTGTTAGCCAGCTTACATGTTCCAAATGACAGTCTGAAGGCTTATGTGGTCAGAAGAAAGTGGTGCAGGTAGTTGAAGGAAAGGTTTAGCCAGATAAAGGAAAGAAGGTTTAAAAGCTCTGATGTTTGTTGTAATGGCCATGACTGTTATGGAGGTGTGAATGAACTCATGGAGAGAAGCTCATCATAAATTGCTGAATGCAAAAGTGTGAAATACCTGAAGTCCTCCAAAGAGGTCTGTAAGAACTTAAAAAGAATATATGTCTTGCCCTGATGCTTGAATGACTGGGGCTCCTGGTAGGCTCTTGAAAGGGCAGCCATTTGAGTGACCCTACAGATAGCCACCGAGCAAAGATGTTGATTCTGGAAGATTCCGGATGCAAGAAGGCAATACAGTTGAGAGATGTTCAAAGTGAAGTCAAGATCTGACTTTGTATGGACAATGGAACCTCCTCCATCAGTGAGGTTGTGTGGCACAAAAGAGTCACTTTGGACCAACTTGGTGTGGGGGAGTTTCCATAGCAGTTGTGTGGTTGCATCTGCACCTTGGCACAAACTGCATCTGAGCTGTTCTTCATCTGAACTATTCTTTCTGGATTGTTGGTTGATCTCAACTATCTCAACCATCACCTCCTCCAAAGCAATAATTGTGTACAAAACAAACTTTCCCTGTTAATTGCTATACAAATAATGCTTTAAGATTCAGAGTGACTGAGCTTGGGTGGAGTGCACTTGGCATATTTTGCTCATCGATACAGTGCAAGAGAGATAGAAGGTAAATAGTCCAAAGTAGGTAGAAGGTGTTGTGTTGTGGTGGTTAGAGGTACCACTTGTAGACTTTTAGTCACAAATTTGAATCCCACCCTTTCCTGTAGTACCCTTGAGAAAGGTACTTACCCTAAATTTCTCCAGCAAAAATGACCCAAATGGGTAAATTGGTGTAAGCTGCTTTGAATAAAAGCATCAAATAAATGTATGTAGGTATTTTATGATAAATTTTACCTGCTTACTAGCTTTTTATTTGTCTATTTGTGAGGCTGTGCCTCCTTGCCCAGCAGCTGCAGTCTGGGGGAGCTCCCTGCAACTGTATCCTGCCCAAACGCCCATCCTCTGATTGTTCAGCTTCATAAAACACACACACACACACACACACATACACACAGAGTTTACAAGGCAGAATGCAAGCATTTCATTATTGAGGTGACAAAGGTATTGACTACCCAAAAAATAGGAGCTGTGCCGAACTCGCTCTGTGTTTCAAAAGCTTTTTTGTCTGTCCAGTCATGATAAAAAAACCACAAAACCAAAAGTTTTCTTTTGTGCAAAGGCTGAAAAAGCAAAGCATTAATATTGGCTAGTGAACCTCTCAACTTGAGGCAGCACTGACAAATGGCCTCACTGTGTACTGCAATCATGTCCACAAGGTTGCTGGTTTGGGTCCCTACTGTTGTACCTTTGACAGAGATTGATTTTTGTGTTATCTTTCTTATGACAAAATCATTCATCTTTGACAACACTGCACTTTTTTTTTTTTTTAAACAAAACACAGCATTGATCGCATGTTTGGATCAGGTGAACTGGCTTGGGAGTGTGGAGTCAATGATGTGGAGGGCACCCCACTCAGCTGTTCCCATCAGGCCTGTTTGCTCTTACCTGTGGACTGTGTTCTTGTAAACAGTGATATACATTGTTGTACTGCTCAGGGTTGCGCTTAGAACTAGGGTTAGGGCTGTGCTCCCACCAAGTCCCTTGGTGTATCAGTGTCAAGGCAAGTTTAAATATCATTCTCAGGTGGAGTGTCAGTGTCACCTTTTGAGGGTGGGGCTTCGTACCATAGCAGTAGATGCCGCCTTCCTCCGAGCCTCCTTCCCTGTTCTTTCTCACATTAAAAAAAGCTCAAGCAGACATCAAAGTCCTATTAGTGTAATCCAAAAGGTACTAAAGGTATGCCAGTTGAGCAAGGACTGGACCTTGATGTTTATGTCTGTGCATCAAGTATCTATTACAATAATTGTGAATTTTGAGGAAATACCCTTGTTCTCTCACAAAAATATGCAGTGTATCAGCATGGTGGCCTTTACCTGTGCATTCTTTAAGCGTGACTCAGCTCCCCAGTAATCTCACGGCGGTGCAGTTTCATGTTCTGTTGACTTCTATCACAAACATTGATAGAGCATGGAATGTAGTTTCTAGGGAGAGAGAGGAAATTTGGCATGGTCGCCCTGACATTGCAATCACGTTGACTCACACAAGGCAGGTCCGTACACTGCCAAGTGGCGCAAATGGCAAATTGTGGAAATAACTTGTTAATTCTTATCAAATTCCCTCTCGCTTGCCCACATGGCAGGGCAGATGAAAACAGAGCACTTATGAGATGTTGAAATGAAAAGTCAAACAGAGGTTACCATCAAAGGTGCAGCTATATTTTTTCAAAATCTTTCTTTGGAAGTTCTCACCAAGTTGCCATAAATGCAGGTAACTGTACATTACCTTGAAATACCACGTGTCAGTCTATATTGGTTACTGCAACCATCCTAATTTTCTTCAATCCCACAGCACTTGCAAGAAAATGCAGGCTCCAGTGATGAGAGGTGGATTTTTGAGAATCAGGGTGCTCCCCTGTCCAGCAGTTAGTTTGGGCATCTAACATATTGGAAGTAATTTCTAACTTTATTACATGCAATTAACTGTACAATTTGGAATTTTTCTCTTTAAAAATGCATCTATCGCCGTAATTGAGATTGTAATGCGCTCCTGGAAATTGGCTTGTAAGCTGGAGACATAATGTGAAAGCGTCACTTTAACAGAGTGAGGCATTATGGGAAGTGAGTGCATTCCACAGATATGTCTGCTGGCCATGTTTGGTGTGTTACTTAAATGAATAGCAAAATCCCCCCAGCGCCTGGCTCTTGTTATTTAAACACAAAAAAAAACTGCCTTATGTTTGGTCTTAACTCGGTAAAAGGTGTTTAAATAATTTCACTTGTATACGAAAAACCTCGAAAGTCAGACTCGTATCTTGAGGGATTCCTGTATTTATTCATGTGTCATATTGGCTTGATCTGCTTCACCCCAGGTTATGTTTGAGGAAGAAGTTAGATAAGTGAAAATAAAAAAGGAAAGGGCAATGTATATCGATGTGGCCCACATGTGGGGACATTTCAAATTCTGCATTTGAAGAAAAAAAAACAAGAGTGACGTGTTTCTGAGAAGTGTAGTTACTCAAAGGAGCCCGTTGTAATGGAAAGATACGCTGTTTTGTGCTGTTTGTCTTCCACTTCATAGAGAACAAAAGTGTTACAGCACACGGCTGTCTGAGCGAGGAGGTCAGTAAGAAGGGTGTGGGGCTGGTGTCAAAATGCAAATATGCCAGAAAGACAAATAACAGGATCATATCATTTAGCAAGGGTGTGATAGGAAGCCAACGTCACGTGGGAAAAAGATCAGTGCATTAAACAAAAAAGGTAATAAAAACAACATGTTTATTATGTAAGTTATTTGCAGTTAGGTTGTGCCAAGTATAAGCTGCAGTGCTTTTGGCTTCATGCACCTGAGCTTCGAATGTCACGTGGCCAAAGGACAGTCCAGCTGCACATCTGCTTCTTTGCTTTACACACCAACCAGCCTGGCCAATGGAGCTTAGGCAGACGTTGGGGGAGGCGGTGCTTGCGATTTGCTATAGTGGAACTTAAAAGTGCCCTGAAATAAACATATTTACTTAAAAGGAAGCGGACTGTGTAAGTGGAAAAAAATAAAAGTTGAGAGTCTCAGCAGTTCACAATTTGCATCCAGCTCAGACCCTGTCCTGCCCCCTGCCTTCTTTACACTGAAAGGAGACTACCAGCATGGATCTTAGTGACCTGCTTCTTGTGGGGTGAGAGGGTCTCCAGTGATGTTGGGTTTCACCTGCTTGACGTGGGCCAGTGCTCAGCAGTATGCAGTACCAGCGCTTGTATGCTTTGCTGTCTGGAGTACTGGCACGTTTTCTTGAACATCAACTAGTTGTGCTCCTTTCTGCTCCCGCCTGACCAGAATCTCTGGCTGCTCTACTCTTCTCTCAGAAGATTGCTATGGCACTTGGCCATTATTTCCAACAGCCCTCTTAGCTACATTTCATTACCCAGGGTGCACTAAGTGATGCTGCAAGTCAGGTCATGCTGCTTTCCTACTATTCATTCAAAATGTGTGTCCTCTTTATTAAGCCAGTAAATACACTGTCAGCACCAGGAATATCTCCTAGTACCTTTTATTCACTGCACAAACTCAGCATTTAATCCCGAATAGTTTTCCGATGGAGAGTGATGCGCATGCCAACATGCCAGTAAGGGAGAACCAACACTTTTTTTCTTGCACTTCAGATACTGGAATTCCCTTGAATGTTTCCTCAGAGATTTACCGTAACTTGCCATGATTTCAAAACACTCTGTTTTTATTATGCAGCGGTGTACTTTCAGTTGCTTCAGAAACGTCGAAAAACATTTAGTCCCAAATCTCTCAGCTTTCACCCCAGCTACTAGACTGCCGAAAGTCAGTTATGATACGGGCCCCTCCCAAAATGTTGACTTAATGAAAAGGACGGTGAAGAGCTGTGACCTTGTGCTGTTACGTATCTGTACGTAACTGCAGTTTGTCTGTATGCCGTCCTGTTGCTATGTTGCGACCCGATTCTGTTCTGTCCTTTGGAGGATTAAATCTCCGTTTCCACCTTCTGTCTTCCACGGTTTTACGTACATGACCGATTGCAGTGGGCGATGTGACCTGTTCGCCTCACTGTTGCACCCGCTGAGAAAGACATTAAACTTAAATTGCCAGAGCAAACATCTAGTTTGTCAGTGGGTGAAAGTGCACAGACATAAGCTCCTATGGATGAAGGCATCTACTAAGCAAACGTGTAACGGGATGTAGGTTATGTTGAATGTGCTTTTTTTTTCTTCTCCTTCCTGTTCCTCTGTTGACGCATGCATGTGTCTTTTGGAGCCATGCCACCCCTGTTGTGTTGTTGTGCAGGGCCCACAGGGTGTCAGGGTGAGGTGCAGTCAGAGGGTACTTCATTGAAGAGGTTACAAGATGTTTCTCAACGTTCATTTTCAGGTGCAGTCTCGGGACAATGCGATCGCGTTTCGGTTAGCAAATATTTTTGACAAAGAAAAAAAATTGCCTTTTTTGTTCAATTACACGTTATCAGTTGAGCGCAGTGGTGGCTGGAAAGTCGGTTGAAAATGAGCTCTGTTGTTTCATGGTTGAAGGGACTTAAAGAAGCATTAGGGTGAGAATGACATCCTTGTCGAAGTTACAGAATCGGTGGCTTTAGAATTTTATCTTTAAGCCAAAGTGGAGCTTGCGGGGTTTGAACCATTGGTGTACAGGGCCATGTTTACTGAATAAACTGGCAGCGCTGTGAGCACACGATAAAGGGGATACCCACTGAGAAGTGCAACGGGGGGCTAAACATTGCTGCACGTTGCTTGTATGCTATAGAGTACAGTCATCTTGTGCTTTTTGGGGTTGCTGAAGTCCAGCAGCACTGAGGTTGACTCACACAAGCCTCAAGCGTGCACTTTATCAGCCTCCGCAGAATACCTGCAGAACCAAGTCTTGTTAACGTTCCTTTCCCATACATCCCTTAACAGCCCAGGTGAATCTGAGCCGATCCGGTAAATCTGATCTCACAAATTAGTCGCTAATGGCAGGGTGCAGGATACGGTTAAACTGAGGCGGGTCTGATGTTCTTCTCATCTTTTCCATCTCATGCCAGCACCTCCCACCTCCCATGTTAAACAGCTTAGCTGGGCTTTTTCACACTATTTTCCCTAAATCAGAACAGAGTACAAAGGCATTTTCTCACATCAAAACCCCCGCACGTTAACAAGTTCACGTCCCTCCCTGTTAGGGGAAAAGCCTTCACTTTGCCTGCCTGAACCACAAGAGAACGCGAGCGCCTGTTTTTCATTCTCATATGTTCATACTCACATCCAGGCCAGTTTGTCCTGGCGTATACCTCAGGCATTTTACGTCACTTTCCTTTTGGAGAAGTCCGGCCTGGACCACCCAAGGACCGCCCCACTCCACAAACCTGAGTGATCCGCCCCACATGCCAGCAGACCACCGTAGACCACTTTCCAGCCAAGCTGCTGACACTGCCGTTTCGATGGTTGGCACAGTGACCCCCAGCCCCACTCTTTTGCTTGTTCTGTTCAATTCATTTTCTAATTGTTTTTAAATACGCCCCCCCCCCCACGGTTGCCCTGGAATATGCAAATGGGGGCGACAGAATGCGCCAGTTATCTCTCTGCTGGAAACGCTGTGCCCTTGTTGCTCCATATAGCTGTGCTCTGGTGTGCCAGCCATTGATAAGGCTAATGTCTCAGATAGCCGCCGTGCTTTTATGTCCCTTCACAAAACAGCCGGCTCCCTTTCATGTTGTTTTCCCAGCCAAGGACAGACGGGGGGGACCTGGCTAATCAGTAAGCGTGGATTCGCAGAGCAGAGCCGGACCTCAGACGGGCCGGTGCTGCGTTCATCGAACGAGGATCCAGGGGCTCAAGTGCAGGACGCCATCGCTGTCGCCGCCATTTTGGTGATGCATCGTGGGAGGAATGTGTGACTGAAGGATTCGTGCTGTCCTCTATTCTCCCCGTCTGCAGACACCACCCCTCCTCTCTCCAAACCATTATTCCCTCCATCCCTCTTGCTCTGTCCTACTTGTATCACCGTCCCTGTTGTTTTTCCCTTTGGAGGGACTGCGATCAGTACAGAAAGAAGGGAAAATAACCACAGAGAGAAATATAAACATATTTCATTCGTACCCAATGCGAGCTGAGTGTAGCGGCCCAAACAAGGCCGTACCTTTTTGGAAAATACTTTTTGGAGTTCAAAGTTACATCATGTGGTGGGGGGGGGAGCAAAAACCTCTCCTACTAGGTTTGTAATATTTGATGCTTCAGGATGTTTCTGCGCTTGACACTTTGTGCACAAATGCATGTTATAGATGTTCCCAGAACATCTACATCTAAAAACCCCGTACAGGCCCTTTTTCTACTGTTTCCCCCCTAACAGATAACTGCACACATGCTTTTCTGTTTGTGTTGTTCCCATGGCTGTTACATAAGCCTCCCTACATTTGACAAGCAAACGGCAGGAGCCAGCATGGCTGTGAGTGACGTGTGTGCATGTGAGAGACTGCAGAGGCGGATCTGAAAGCACTGACCTGCGCATGGAGGTCAGCTGGGGTCGGGTCAGCGTTTCATAGATAGAGACCCGTTTAAAGTTCCTGCCAGCATTAATGTGTAGGTTGACAGCAGCGGGCAAAGGGTCAAAGGAGCGGCATGAAAATGGGACAGGAGTACTGACACTGCGGAGATGCCGTTTCCCTGTGTGTGCTGGCATACGCCTGTCTCACTCACATGCTGGAATTAAGACGGTGTTTACCCTTTCCGCTTGATCTCCTTTATCTCCTTGCGTGACTCGTAAAACAGTGTGTTGCTATGTGATCTTGTGCCACTCCAATACCTGTCATGGGCGCCATGCAGCTTGCTGGAACTGCCAAACAAAACGCAGCGCCGCACGTGGGTTGACACAGGGGAGATGGGTGGGGGGAGTGAACTCAAGTAGAAATCAGTTAGGCTTCCTCCAGACCGAACGATATTCACGTTTAAATTCCAGGATTATGCGTTGTCTTATGTTAGGCCCATTGTAGCTGAGATTTGGTGGAGGGATTTGGTTTATGGCGTTACGCTATTGCCCCTTCATAGAGTGTGAAATACTTATGGACTGGCGGCCATGTGATGATCTCACAGGGGGTTGATGGGAGTGCTGAATTTGACTGGCAGGGAGACTCTCAGGTGACCCTGCAGGGTTTTGATATGCCAACAACCTCGGCTGGCAAGGTGCTCCCTACCTGAGTGTGTTACCCATCCCTGTACAAAGCCGGTATAGAGGGTCTGCACAGAAATAGCAAAGATCTGAAATTCCTCAGGTAGCATCGGCCAAAGGGGAGGACATTAATAAATAGCACGCGTCTCACAGTTTGTTGCGGAATGGAAGAAAATGTGGCCTTTCGAGCGAACCCTTGAACAGAAGGAAAGGGAGATGACCTTCCTTTTCCTTAGCTGCTTTTCCATCGGTGTTTATTGCTGACTCACCCTGTTATTTTTCCGCCAGATTAAACAACCTAAATAAAGGTTAAGCAAAAAGTCCTCGATAAAATGGTGCCTGACACACATATGCAGAGATGAACTTTCTTTCTGCAAACAGGGGCAGAGGGGTCGGGATAGGTATTTGTTCTGGTTGGTCCTCTTCTCGCCATTGTTTTCATGTGATGCGATGCCACTTTGGCTGTGTGGGGATCGTGGCGACCAGCTTCCCATTGACATTTAAAGTCACTCATCGTAAGGAAGAAAAAAGCACATTAAATGATGAACGCAGTGGCCTGCTGTGTGGAGGTTCGAGCAGTGGCTCAACTCATTTGTCAGGAATTCACAGCTTCCGACCTAAATACCCAAAGTCCTCGTCGCAATTGCGATGTTTCGGAAACATGAAATTGCAACATTTTTTTAATGAATCATCCAAACCCTCTTTGTTTCTTCAACAAGCAGGTATGATGAACAACAGCTGATAAACATGTTTTTTGAGTTTTAATTTAAATCAAAGCAGATGCAAAGAAATTTGACTGCTCCCCATCTTGTTGGTATTTTAATGTTCGTGGGCTATGCCGCCTTCCAGATGTCATATAAAAATCACTTCAGCAGATCAAACTGTTGGTCTCCACCAAACTGAGCAGGAGCCGCTCACCAACCAGACCAGTGACCCATAACATTTACACCTGTTCATCTCTGGTGCTCCATCTCACTGTGGTGTTGGATTGAAGTCCCCCAACTCTCAGATGCTGTGCAGACAGTGTCCGTATCTCAGTTCCAGCTGTAGCAAGCATGGTTGGAGTGGCAACGTGCAGTCATTGCACAGGTCATTCAACTCAAAGGTTGATCCACATGATTTATTTTTTTTATTGACTACCTGGGTGCTGCCAGTGTACCTTGTCAAAGCCGTTTTCTGTCTCCAGCTTCCTGCACCCCGGAGCGCTAAAGGAACCCCATTAGCTCCTGTCAGAAGGTGTCCAGTCTGTTTGCCGGAACTCCTTTTGCTGTGTAAGCATGTGGGTCTGAAGACTCATCGTGAACAATGGATTTATTACTATTATTTAATTCAAGTCTACTTATTTTTGCCCTGTGCACTCTTTGTATTCCTGGGACAACGTTTCAAATGTTACCACACCAAGTCCAAACTGATAAGGTGCCTGCACTCATGCTGTAGCGGTGAGAGACCATCCTAGGTGGGCAGACCCCATTTAAAGTGCTGATGCTCTCTAGGAGGTCTTGGGGGCCCCAAAAGAGGATTTTTGCACTTTAGAAGAAACAAATGGATGTTCTTTTAAACAAAGTGCTCCAGGTCCCTGGAGACTAAAGAGCCAGTAGGTTTTCAGCATAACACATGTTGAACAACAGGAATGCAATGGTGGGTCAGGCACTGGAAGCAATGGCATATTCCACAATAATGTTGACATTTTTCAAGGTGGGTTGAACTGGAAGGATGGTCCACTTTGTTAAATTGCATGTTATTGTTACATTTGCAAGCTAAGGCGTTCAGTGTTTTGTTTCACACCCATGTACAAGCAGGTTTTAATGTGCATAATGAAGTTTTCTCTTTGTTATCTATTACCACTGACTTTTGCATTTTCTAACATGGTGAGATGTAGGCTGAAAACCGATATACTGCATTACTCTTTGTTTTCTGAACATCTTTGAAAAGAGGTCCTTATTGGTGCTCAGAGAGTAGGAAGTACATGAAGGTGGTGGTGGAAACCTGGCGCAGCATTATCCGGATCGGTGGGACGTCTAGATTAGAAGCATCTACTCTTCAGAAACATGAGGACAGATTGAGAGGTTCACAAAGGGTGAAGTAAAGGCAAAGGAAGGGCTTGAGGCCAAGAGAATGTATGATTTGGAACCCTGTGGGTCAATACTTAACCCTCTTATGTGCGTCTCATGTCTGCTGTTCTGCAGACTTTGATCAGTCCAGCACTAATTTCTCTGAAAACCTTTGTCTCTTTCTTTGAAATGTGAATTCAGTTACACTCTCAAGACAGCTGGATGGCCCCCTTTAGTTGCGAGGTGTCTCATTTAGCAGTAAGAAGCACGGGGCTTTGAAAAGCAGAGGTGCAAGTGTGGAGGTTTTCATTATTATTATCAAAGGACCGTTTCCATCTGTTCTCAACTTGCAAGAATATTCCACTACTTTAAAAAGAAAGAACGACCGGGTTTCTTTTGACTCAGTGAAGAAACAGAAAATAACAGATGCTAAGTTTAAGGCATTCCTTTAAGAATTTTTTAGATGAAGCTGGTTTCTTCTTGGGTTTGCTTTTGGTCCGACATTACCTGGTTGTTGGGAGGAGTGAGGAGCTTCAGTCTAGCATGAAGTGGTTGGATTTGTTAAATATTTTCTTTTTTCATTAAACAATAGATTTCAGATGTTTTATTGCAGTTGGAACAGCAGAGGTGAGCTTCTTCTGACTGTTGGCTTCATATGATTTCCAGCCGTTTGACACCCATCCTAGTAACTAAGCGATTCTTCTGAAATGTGGACAGCATGATGCCAGTCAGAATTTTGTACAGTTAGCATAAGATTATGAGGTGACTTTTGCTGCTCCTTCTGAAAACCAACTCCTTAGAGCGGATGCATGGTGTTTACATGGATGGTTTTCGGGAGGGGGTGGGGGGTGTACAAAATAATCAGAGCTGCTTTTGCACAGATTGGCGGGGCTGCAGGTGATCGGTCAGTTTCAATTCATTCTGCTAATTTGAAAAATGTTTTCAGCACTAATGTATTCAAAAATATTTTAAATATGATCATATGGAGCATTTCCAAATTTGTTTTCTTGTAAGTTTTGTTAATCACTAGTATTTAATGTCATGAATTTATTTTTTTAAATATATATTTTACATATTTCTACACTACAGAATGAAATGCGCATTCAATAAATGAAATGTAATATCACAAAGACCGCTTTATGGTCATATATTAAAAATGCAATTGGTGTACCACATTAAAGAAACTTCCATTTAAATTAAAATGTTTCAGTGTTTTTTGTTTTTTCATTTCAAGTTAACAATCAACATGTATTAATCCAAATTCTATTTAATGTTGAGATCAATTTATTTCTTTCTTTGCATCATACTTACACTATATACATATATCTCCTTGTATATATTTCCTATTGCAGCCAAAAAGAACATCAGGTCAGTATCATAATCAAAAAGAAATTATATTTTTTGTTGCCCTAAAGATGTAGGTTATTAAGGTACACTGGGTAAATAAATTTGCTTTATAATGTAACAATAACAGTATATTAAAATATATTAAAATTAGCATTGTAGTCATTCTAATGATTTCTGTGTAATGTTTTGCATGGTCACATAACGGTGTGAACTATAAACTTTATTTACTACGGTTTATCCTTTAAAGTAGCAGTATCGGTCTTGCATTTTAAATGGGCAAGAGTGTCTTGTGTGACTTATGCAGAAGCTGCAGAGGCTGTTCTGGATGAAGTTCAAAACAGTAAGAATATTTAACTTAATTTAACCCTGTGCATATACATCATACTTACAAAATGTCATTATGTCAACCATTAGGTCACAGTTATAATTCTTTATATGTATTTTATATTCAGTTTACTTGTTTTTAAAAATTAATGCAGAAATAACCTCTGCGATTGTATTTCCCTTGAAGACCTTTATATGCAAAAACAAGAACATTTATGACATATTTATGAATTTCATGTTCCATTAAGGTGAAATCCCCACCTACTGAAATGTTTCCTCACATGGAAAGCCAGCAAATTTGTCATTTCTTGGGTTATTAATACATTATTTTTATAGCTTTAATTCTGGAGAATGTTTAAATGGACTTGAATGAAATCGTAATACCTATTTAAATGCGTAGGTAGATTTTGCAGAAAACAAGATGAAGGTGTATGAAGGAACTTGCTGTTGCTTTGTTTACGCTCAGTGTACCACTAAATCTTTTTACTGCTACTGAAGTACATTTCTGAAATCAACAGATTAAAAGATATTTAGCAAATCTGTCCTTTATGTTTAGAGAGTGAAACCATTGCATATAGAGATGTCAGCAACAGGAAATACAGCGGTGGGGAGGGTCAAATAATTTGCAGGGGGTGACATGGGGGGGGTATATGTGGGCGGTGGGGGTGGCTCTGTGTATAAACGTCTGGCCTGCAGAGGCTGTTCTGATGAAGTTCAAAACAGAGGACTTTGGCAGAGTCCTGGAGTCACTGCAGGTTTATCTGAGGTTGGCCAGGTGGAACGCAACCTGATGGAAAAGTGGGGGTTCAGGCAGTCGGGGCAGCTCATGTGATGATCTGCTGCGCTGTGGGTCTTTATGACAGAAACGGAAAAGAGAAGTTGCTTGCAATGGTGCATTTTCACAGGGTGACACAAGGGTGTGGAGTTGGTGACAGACTGTGCTGGGGTGTCACTTTGCTGAGGTGTCGTCATGACAGCGACCGAACACAGCCGCATCATACTTAGCTGAGAAGAAAAGCTTTCGCTCTCTGGAAGGAGCATAAGTGTTGTGAACAGAGCGAACAGGAGTCCCGCAGTGCTGCTCTGTGCCATTGCATAACACCGCAGGGGGTTAGGTTAGGGGGCAAGGTGTCACGGGTTGTCATTGTTCCACAGGGGGCGCAGGTGAGACGGGAGGAGGAGAGTGTTTGCCGTCCAGCTGCTGCTCGTGTTTGGTGAGCTAGAGGAAGCCTGTATGCTGAGTCAGGGTGGTGCCACTCGGTTCTCACCGATGTCCGCTTTGGGCTTCCTCCCCCAGTTGCCTGCATTTGCACAGCAGCCTCTGCTCGGGGTATGAAAAGGAAATAATGAGAGATGACAGAACGCACAAGTGTGTTTCCTACAGAGATATCTGCGGTGACGTCCTAGTTGCCAGGGAAGATTTACTATTCTTAAAACTTGAACAATGTTAACACTTTTTGCACTTTTAAATAGTAGTGGAAGTTATGATAACAATGAAATAATCACTTTTATGTGCACTTTAACAACAAATATATTTCAAATTAAATTGCTTAATTCTTCTTAATCCTGGTTTTTGAAACACCTATTGAAATGGCATGAGTTAAAATAAAAATAGTGAGTATAAAAATTCTTGGGACTGGATTGTTTGTGCAATGTGATTGTTTCTCAGGGTATAAACATAGAAGGCAACAGACACATGCAGTCATGAAAGGAAAAGTAATAGAAGCTGCAGTCAGAAACTGGGTGTTGAAAAAGTGCAGCAGACCCCTTGTTGCCAGTAGCCCTCAGAAAGGCTTGGCCCACTGACCGTTACCCTGGGTGAGTGGTGCAGAACAATGAATCGAGGGGACAGAGGCAGAAGGCCAGTGTAGGAATCTCTCCACCTATGAATATGATCTCTTTGAGCACCTCCTTGTCTCTATAACGTAGAAGAGAGAGTGACAGCATGTGAGATGCTGGAGATCACCCATCTCTCACATGACAAGGTAAAATTGTTCCATTAAATCATCCCCTGTTAGGCAAATTCCTCATGCAAGGAGAATTACTGTTTCTTATGTATAAAAAAACTGGCTCCCCGGCAAAACTTGCGTCACATAAAATGAATTAAAATGCCAAATATATTTTTATTATGCATTGCAACAGTAACATCAAAACAACAAAATTATTATTTCCACCTAGACTTTTAATGTTACATTTTGCTCTTTTACATTCATTATCAATAACCTCTCGTCCTGTGCAGGGTTGGGGAGTTTCAGAGTTTATCCATACAGCATAAGGTTGCAGGCAGGCTACACATTGGATAAAGACATTTTGATTATTTGACTCACGATCCAAAGACATGAAGTTGACAAGATTGTTGGCCATGTCTGTCACTGCAAAGCACGCAGATGCTGTACCACTAGATGCACTGTGTTATTTACTAATAAGTGATGTTAGAAGATTTCCAGATGGTTGCAAGATTAAGGCTCGATTTATGCTAGCGTAAGGGTGCTCATGTTATTAAAGCTGTTTACATGAGATAAATAATTGAGATCCTGCTCTAGTACCCTTGAGCAAGGCAGCAGTTGCTGCATTTAAAATTACCCAGATGTATAAATGGGTAAATCATCATAGTCACTTTGGAAAGAAGTGTCACTTAAATTTGCCAACAGTAATAATAGTACTGACTGTGCCGTTTCAGTTTTGATTTATATTTACCTTAATCTGTATTTGTGATTGGTTCATATTGTTCATGCAAGAGGTAGTGGAAAGTAGGAAGTATGTATTTGATCTTTTTATAAAGTGAAAGAAGCCATATTGACATGGATGGAGACAAAAACTCTCTGTTCCAAGCATCTGACACAGGCATCTGATACAAGTTGTTGTGCAGAACACAATACCTGTTGTGGAAGTGGAAATGACTGTGTAACGGGCCAAAATTCCACAAATAAAATCATAACCCATTGAAGGGGATTTCACATTACCATTTTGAGGGCATGAGTGCTGAGTGCAAGTCCTTTTTACATTTCCTGGAGACGGCCTTGTTTGTATAATGCTTCACATTTGTTCGTCATTAATGCTTACGCTTTTATTGAAAGCGGCTTACACTGTTGAGCTGCTTACAGCGATGTACCCATTTACAAACAGTAGCTGCGTAATTTTTACACAAACATGGCTTCCATATTGATCAGCACTGAGGCAGATGTCCTTGAGTAGATAGGAAGATCTTGAAGGGATCGTCGTAGGGGTCCGATGGTGCTCAGTCGTATGTTCTAATTGTAAGGATAGAAAATATGATAGTCGCACGGCTAAATTTACCTAAAAATTAATGTCCAAGACTCTTTGATAAAAAATTTTAATCACATAAAGAAGCGAGATAAACTGACCTCCTTCTCCAAAGAACAAAGGTTGCAGGAAACAGCAGTGAGCAGGAAAAGGATTGTGCTTCATCTTTGACAACAACTGTGACTTCCTATACAGCTCCTCTTTTCTTCTCTGTAGCCCTTCCTTGATGATAAAAAAATGCCTTTATCAAAGTCATCTCCAAACTTGTTTCCCTATTGCAGGTGGAGAACATGTGCCTTGCAGTGGCAGCCAGGGATCAGGCAAACAATGACAGGGACAGATTTCTGGGCTCATAATGCAGTGACCCAAGGAGTTTCTGGTACCGAATGAAAAGGCAACCTTCGCAGGACCTCCCCTGCCCTGATCAAGACCTGAACCAACCAAGGCGGTTCGTTTGGAATGACTTCCTCCTCTTTGCTGGTGAAGCTTTGCATGATGTTTACTCTGCCTTTAAAGGGTCTCAATCAAAGCAGCTGTGAGGAATAGGAGGATTAGATGCCATTGTGGAAAATTTCTACCTGAGGCCAACCTCCACCTGGATGGAGTAGTGAACATTGGCTTTTTTTAACCAAAAAAAAAGATTGCATTCCAGCTGTCGTTATTAAATAGAGCTGCCATTATCTCTTTTTTTAAGAAAAAAGGACTTCTGAGATGGGGCCCTAAGAAAGGTTTTGTTGGAGTCACTGAACGAAAATGAGTGCCATTGTTCTCTTTGTTGTCTCTCGTGAGGAGAAATCCCCCTCATCTCGCACAGCAGTGGGGTCCTGAAAGCTGATAGCGGTACTCAGGAAGAAGCGAGTGACATGCACACACTACCTTGCACAGGTTCAACAGATAAGGGAAAGACGACCACCACGTCTGCCTTTACTTCTTAGCTGGCTTCTAAATGTCTAACCCTTTTCTGCCCACCTGAGAGCACATAACACTGTAAAGCTTTGAAAATCCAGTTTAGTGATGACCGTGTCCTTTGTTGTAAAGATGGCATTTTTGTTTATTCTGTATGGAATGGTGGACCGAGCCACTTATGTAAGTGGTACAAAGCTATGGAATGTTCTCTGCACAGTAACCTGAGATAAGTTTATATACACACACATATATATATAGATATACGCACACACAGTCACATTTGATGATGTCCATGGCCTGCAGACTTCAGGTAGTCTTTGACTAGAAAGGATTTGAATCCGAAGTATTAAAAATAATCCTTATATTCCTTATTATTTTAGTTAGTCAAATTACTTTTGACCCTCTGAAAATGGCAGGACAATGTATATGAATGGCTGCAATTTCTAAATGGTTAACATTATATTTTTGTTAAACCCCTTGAATTAATGCTGAAAGTCTGCACTTCAATCACATCTTTGTTTCAAATCCATTGTGGTGGTACAGAGGCAACTAAAAATTGTGTCATTGTCCAAATACTTATGGACCTGACTCTCTGTGTGTGTGTGTGTGTGTGTGTGTGTGTGTGTGTGTGTGTGTGTGTGTGTACACTTTATTATATACAAAAGTTTTGCAAAGTATGGAGTTAAATGTACTGTACATTGATGTAAAACAATACAAAGTTCTGTATGGTGGTCTGAGCCTATGCAGAGTTGTGTAAAATGATGTAAGGCTGTTTACAGTGGTGTAAGGCTGTGTCAAGCTCTGTGAAGTTGTGTACATTGGTGTAAAAGGTGTGTAAGGCTGTGTGCTGGTGTAAAGCTCTGCACAGTTGTGTGAAGTGGTGTAAGGCTTTGAAAAGTTGTATAATAGCGTGCACAGTGCCATAAAGCAATATAAAGCTTTTCATAGAACACTTCTGCTTTCATCCCTCTGCTGTGGCGTTGTTTTCATTACCTGAAAGTTTGGCTTTAATGAAGGATTTGTTTGCAAGTTTTTGTTTAACAATCGTAGGATTATATAAATAAATGGAGGCTAACATATATAAAAATGATCAGTCTTGAGTGTTTTAAAAGCTTTTTCCAATGATGAAAATAGCTGCTTAGAGCTTACACCCTACTTCTTCTAAACCTTTTCAGAGTTTGATTGTTAGTGGGTTCTGGCTTTGATGTTTCCTATTCAGCATCTTCATTTTCATTTTCCTTAGTCCTTGTACAACAAAAGACACACACACGGCAACTGTGTCACATCTCATTCACTGTAGTAACATCCTTACACCCCTTTTACAGGAATCCATTGAGGTTCCTCACATTCCTTGCAGGTGAACTGAACCCTGTCCTTCCATTCAGGTCATTTGGTGGATCTGGAGCTTTGCTTTTCGGAAGCTGACGTTGTTCTTTGACCTGTTCTTGTAAGAGCAAACGCCCACTGGGGCACCTTTCTGTAAGATCTGATGGAAATCACTTTCACTTGACTGTTTGGTGCCCCTCAACACAGTACTATGTGCTAGTAGAAGAAGATGTGGTTGGCGATAGAGGTACAAGAAACACTCACTTTGTTAAAAAAATTCACTACATATATTTTACTTATACATAGTTTACCTCGTGCAGCTTGAACCTGCAGATTTGGGGCCATCGAACCAGCATTTATTTATTTATTTATTTACGATTGCTAGTGTTCCTACCTAGGTGGTGGACAGGAAAGAGGTTTTATTAAGATGTTTTTTAGGATTTTATATGTTCTGTGGGGTCTGGTGGGAAAAACCAGCAGGCACATGTGAAAGAGAAAAAAGCGTAGCAATTGAATAATTGTTTAGAACAAGATAATACAGAAGAAAAAGGCAGTCCAAAGTGTGGTAAGCTTCAGCTGGGAGATGATGCGGTTTTACAAAGAAGGAATGGGGTTCAGACCCATTGTCCTGTGTAACCAGGGATGTTTTGCATCCCTGTCATTTCAGACCTAGAGATTGTACAAGGGCAAGTAGGAGATGCCCGCAAGTGCGGTTTTATGATCAGAAATACAGGATTATGAGCACTGCTGAGACCCCCAGAGCTGATGTGTCACTTCCGAGTGGAATTAATACATGTGGCACAATTGGCACAATTCTGGTTTGTGCTTCTCTACCACCACAGTTAGTACAGCTGCTCAAACTGCGCTGCAGATGGGCTGTGGTCATTCATTTCCGAAAAGCAAGCCTTTTTAATGCAAAGCAACGCCAACGAAGCACATTTATTAAGGAGGAAAAAGAGGATTAGTGCTACTCTGTGGCTGTGTGTTGCTACTGTTTGAAATGGTTCCAGAATATTAAAAAGCTGAGCAAGGAGGAGAGTCAGACAATCTGTTTGTGTCCCTGCTATATTCTGTTTCATATTCAGGGTAAACCAAGGTAGGAAGGTCACTTTGAAAAAAATATTATTTCAACTTAAAACAATTACACTTGTGAAAAATGAAAGAAAAATCCAGAGGCAGGATTACAAAAACAAAACCCACACAGCGTAACCTTGGCAATTTAGATCTCATTGTATGTTGAAGGCATCTAATCTGAAAACTTTAGCCTCTACACAGGACAGTATGACAAGACATACAGTGTTGTCTGATTGAAGTCTATGAAATAAATCATAGCTGTATTTTATGCCCATATTGCCTACCTGTATGGCTGGGTTGTTTTTTGAAACCATTGGTTGGGCAGTAAGCCATTGGTTGGGCAAGGTTTTTGTACCTCAAAAACCTTGTTTCCTAGTCTAGGCAAACTTTTTAAAAAATCTGAGAGTTTGCTCATGTCCAACATGTGCTACATTTTGGATTGATGCTGAATTCAGTGGTATCAGTGCAGGCTGAACATTTAATAACCCATTAGCGTCTAAATAAAGGCTCAGCAGAATCAGTATTCTAGCATCCGGAATGCTCTAGGTATGGTGAGCTCAGTTTTTTCCCATTGGGAATCCTGGAAACAGCTTGCTCCAGAAGTAAATGGTAAATATGTGTCTAGCAACTTCCTGGAGGTTCTGGGAACACGTCATCATCTCAGTGCATCCCCCTCCTGATCTCCCAATCCCAGCTGGTCTGCCACCAGTAGTTAAATAAAGCAATATAGGAAACATCTGGCTCTCCACATTGAAGGCCAAGCTTGGTCACACCAGGGAGGGAGGATGGGCTCACCCTGCACATCCGCTAACTGGAGCTGCACATCTATTCACTGAACTGTGTGTGCTGACATAATTTGTGAAGTAGCTCTTTGGTGTTCTGGAGTTCATAACAGAAGCCGCGTGACCGCTAACCGTAGCTGGATAGATCTATCTTCAATGTCCTCCATTGAACCGCAGATGTTCCTCCAATCCACACTTGTGGCAATAACCAAGCCCTTCTCACATGGTGGCTGTGGTCAGTGGAGAATCATCCAGGATGTACTGTAGATGGATGCTGACTGGATCAACATGAAGGATGGAAGAACTTGAAAATCCTGTACCCTTCAGGGCAAAAGTCAGCATTTCACTGACTGACTTGACTAATGATCACACTGTGTGGCTGATCAGTGACCATGAACTCTTGACCACTTAGGAGAGGAGCCAGTGAGTATTTATTATAGAAAATTTGAGCCCATTTAAACTACTTTCGTGCACTAAGACCCATGTTTTTGTTTATTCATCTGCCATATCACAGTATGTGATCTAACTTTGGAAGGCCTTCCAGGCCTATTCTCGTTAAGCCACATACTGTACATTATTTTTTCCTTTTGTAAAATAAAACCTATCGAGCAGTACAGCTGTGCTGAAGAAATAGTAGTGTACAGTATACATTGCATAAGCCAGCAAAAAAACTATTTGTTTAGCTGAAACTTTTATCCAAAGTGACTTACTGTGTTATTTACTCATTTATGCAACTGGGTAATTTTTTACTGGAACAAGTCATGGTGTAACAGTGGGAACTGGGATTTGAATCCAGATCCTTTGAGTTTAAAGCCCCAGCCCTAACCACTGCCATATTCTTATTTACAACATTGTGTGTGTATATATAATGCAGCATTAAATAAGTAAACTGCATACTTTAAAAACTGACAAAGTGTACACAAGTAGAATTGTGGTATAACGTGGTCAGCTGTGATGTTTTCACATAGGGTCTGTGTAGTTTAGAGGATGAGAGTATTTAATGGCCAAGAAGATCCCACGGGAAGGCTTCCTGGGCCTGGGAAGTAGTGGTCAAGGACCAACCAGAGCTGAGTGTGACCCTCCACTGCAAATCCCTCCACCCCTCACCCAGTCGGATACAGGAATAGCCCAATATAGGCTGCTTCTTGCAGACGTTAAAATAATAACGGAGATACCCAGAGCCAAGGCTGGTTGCTGGCTTCTTCGTCCTCCCCAGTCTGTGGTGGGAAGAATCAATGACTTCCCCAAGTATCTCTAGGGACTGCTTCAGAAATGTGTATCATACTAATAGTCTCACTGTTAAGCCACCAGGGTTAGACAAGTTCTGAAAGCTTGTTACTAAGGAGGAGGAAGACAAGGGTTTCAGACCTTGTCTTTCTGTGGTGCACCGAGATAACCTGAACTTCTATGCACTGGGAGAAGAGTGGGCTGACTCTTCCGTATTTAATGATTTGGTGGCAGCTAAAGGCGGTGACAACAGAAATATCTAAATTATTGTGTGCCTAGGTGACAGCAACCAAGACAGTTTGTGTTGGCCTTAGAGTCCACCTGGATGCAATAATTGCGTTCATGTTTGTGTCTGCAGTGATCTGGGTTTTATAGACTCTACCAGCATGATTGAAACTCTCTAGCATTTGCTTCCCTCGGGTCATTACAATATTAGCAGAGATATCATGGGCTGGATTTCAGCACACATTTCCAAAGTGGCTGTGGAAATAAAGCATTATTTTGCAGTTTCTAAATAAAGCCGACACTGGAGCGCCATCCCAGTGGGCCAAAAGTCATTTTACTGAAGACGTGGAACCAAAAACTAGCACTGGCAATTGGGTGTGTCCAAAATTCAGCTCTGTGTGTCTTCCATGGGAATAGAAGTAGCTGTAGAAGAAACAATGCAGTGAAAATGATGAATGTCGCTTGTCATTTCTGCATGAAGACTCTGAGAACATTTTTTCCTCATTACGGAACTATTAGAAAAAAAATTGCAGCGGAAAAGTCAAATGTGACTGGAGGTAAAAGGATAGGAGTCATGATTGGGAGCGTGCCTAACTCAGCTCTGCTTCTGCAGCTCGATGGCTGTTGGCAAACAGATGAGCTGGGACGGGTACGGCTGCCGGTCACTAGCAGGGCCTGAAATCCCTTGACAGCACAGGAGGGAGGCCAAGGCACATACCGACATACCAGGCTGATGGCAGCAGGGTGCAGGGTGGTCTCCAAACACAGAGTCCACCCAGGGCCACCCCCTCTCCCTCAACACCCCCTGCGGGTTTCACCATGCGCTTGGGGACAGGGAGTAATGACGGCTGAACCACGCCATCACCCTTTTCATGTCCTGGCTCAAGAATGCAGTTCCACCTCTTGCTATTTCCTGCAGATAAGAAGAAAATATATCATTTTTGTCTTATATTTGAGGGTAAGGGGACAAGGGGGCATGTTGAGATGTAACACTTGGGAAGAGGTTTGATTTTTAGCTTCCAGAATGGAGAACCAGGTGGGCTTCCATCTGTTTCCCCTCCATCTGTGTGCCGAGGTGCTAGCTAGCCAATGCAAGGCATAGGCCACCATTGTTTGCAACACACAACAAACATGAACATTGGTGAGCATTAAGCAAGGACCAATTCGAGTGGCTACCTTAACGCCACTTCCCTATCTTAATTACCATGATTTACATGGAGCACTCAGTCAGCCATTGCTATTACTTTACTCACCCAAGACTTTCAAAATTGTTTCCAGCTTAGAAGGACCCAGCTAGGAAAATCAGAAATCTTTTTGGGCATAATGTGAGTTGCTATTCTTCTTACATGGCTCTGTCTCTGTGACCACTGTAGAAAAGTGGGTGATCATTAAAAGGCTTGTATGGTACTTGTGGCCAACATCTGTCATGCTTTCATATTGAGTGCCACCCTTTTTTTTATCTAGGAAAAATGATGAATCTGTGCTAGTGCGAGAGTTGACTGAGCCAACAAACCTGGAGAGAAGACACCGGACGTGTTGGTTCGTGTCAGCCGGCAATCTCAATTGTTCACGCAGTTCCTTCGGGCTCATTTCCTGGTTTGCCTTTCATCTCGGTTCCTCCTGTCTTCGTTCTTGTCCAGATTAGGGAGGAATGATGCCCTTGCTGGCACCAGTGAGACAGCGCCTCTTAAAAAGTGCCTTCCTCTTCTCTCTATCTGTTTTTCTGTCCCACTTCATTGGCTGCAGCACAGTCAACCTTGTTCTCTTCCACCCCAACTGCATTTCCCCGTTATCCTCTGAGATGTAAATGCAGTACGTAATTTTGTTTTGCTGCATTACTTCACTGGCGTATTTTCAGAAACGGGATGTGTGCAGAAGCACCTACCTTTCTAGGCCGATGATTTATTGAAAAAATAAAAAATAAACTGTTGACTAGCACAATAAAACTGTGCTGCAAATTGGATCACATCATTTGCAGGTGGGACAGCTAATTTCAAAGAGCTGTGTTTACAGCTTCAAAGAGAAGGCCACTGCAGTTTTGAGGAGAAGGCAAGAACGGGACAATGAAGCTGCTGCTCACTGTGGTGTACCCCTCCTTTGCATGATGTTCAGATGAGAAAAGTAGAGGAAGTACAAAAGCTAATGACTCTAAGGGTCAAACTCAGGAAAAATGGTTATGTAAGGGAGTTGGTCAGAGCTGTTTTCTCATTTTCACTTCTTCCTCTTTGTTTTGCTCTGCCCAACAGAGCCCATCCTTCCAGGTAAATGGCAGTCAGATGAAGCTGACTGATTCTTCCACAGCTCATCTGCTTCTCTGTCACGGTGAAAGACGTGGCTCAGCCAATTCTCTGCTTGCTATGTCAGGGAATGGTGATGGGAGCAGGTTGTAGAAAGAGGGGGGTGAGACTTCGAGGTGTTCTTTACCTGTGTCCTGTCCAGAATGATTACCTTTTAGCTACGCTGCAGGCTGGGACATTTGTCCAAACGTCTTGTGTACAGCATTTTCTCTGTCTCTAGTCCCAGATCCCTACATTTTCAGCTGTTTTCCTTACAACCCACACACCTGTAGCCTATTAGCATGCCAAGCAGGTTGTAAGAATTAAACTACATCAAGCCACCATTTATCAATAACTCTTTGTTTAGTGCAGGTTGCGAATAAGAACAAATTACTATTAACCATAACCGAGCAAATGTTTTGCACCTTCTTATTTCTGTGATGGTAAAACAATCAAAGGAATCTGTTGAATGTGTTGATTTGCAGCTGCGCAAGGTGTGAATGACAGCAAAATCTTTTGCCGATGCTGAACACGCAGTCTCCTGAGTGCTACTGGCTGCGTGCTGTTTACGTGACATAAATGTGTGGAACGTACCCACAGCATCTCATATGCTGACACCCGTCAAGGGAGGTGTAGGAGGACACAGGCCCTGCGTTCTCACAAATGACCGAAGGAAATGCGAGAGGTGACAGCGTCTGTAGGTACAAGCGAACAAATGACTCAAAAGAATTTTCCACTGAGATGATCTTTCTCCTCAGCTGCCTAACTGCCCATTTTGTACTTTTTTTACAATGTAACAGATGTATTAAAATTAGTTTCACTTATTTACTGGTGTATAATACACATGCACCACAATATACAACCATTTGCAACTTTTGTCTATTAGAATAATGAATGCTTTTTGACATGAACACCAAATCGAGGTCTTTTTTCCCCCTGCAAAACCAACATTGACTGTTATTTGCTGTAATACAGTATATGCGTACTTGTTGTACTAAGCTTGTAATGTGTGTTAATTTTTCTTTTTGTCCTGCTCAGATATATCAGCCAGGTATTTCTTCTCGCTACTTTCTCTCCTCTAACCCCTTCCAGTAAAATGCCTTTCTTTGGTGCTGGCTCTTCTCTGGGCTTATAATGCACAAGAAGGCTGGGTAAAGGTACAGACTTATCCCCAAAGGGTGTTATTGTATCATCAGTCCAAATTTGGGAAAGCAGACCTATCAGATTAGCTCCCCTTACCCTTCTATTAACTAGCAGAATTGTTTTTTTGGTGCTTGCAGCAGTCTGCCACACATCATAGTCTCGCTTTGACTAAGACGCTTAGATTTGGTCTGCTGTGTATTTCCTTGCCATCTGAATTTTTATTTCTGCTCTCAACTTTTTGTGTGAACTGGTTGAAATATGAGGCTTGCACTGCAATCTCTTCCTGAGGCCTCATTTTCTCCTCTTTCTATCTCTCTTTCACTCTCTCCACCTTGTAAGATGCTGAAGGGCCCAGAGGTTTGCCAGCATGCACACAGGAAGACCTCAGCAGCACAAAACCTGCGCTGCTCATGTACACAACCTGCAAGTTGGCCCTGTCTCAATGCATCGCTCAACATGCTTCCATCTTTGATGCTTTTTGCTCACTATTCTTGCAGAGGAAAATGTAAGCAAGTTGAACACTGAAGAAAACAAATTTGTCAGGAGGGCACTTGAATGGAAATGATGAATTAACATTTTTTAAATTCTGTGTTCATGTTGCTTGATGATACATAAACCTTGTGGTGAGACTCTGAAGCTCTCAGAACATAAACTAGATTTTTTCCAACAATGATCCAGCTAGCAGCACCCTACCTCATGCTTCCTCCCTCTCTCTGTCTTCCTCTTGCCCTCCCAGCTCCTCCTGACCATTGTCATGAGTGCCTGAGCATGTCAGCTGGTCACAGAAAGTCTCAGCAACTCACTCAGCCAATCAGCTGCATCCAGCTATCCCAGGCTCTTCCTGTCCATTCACAGTGTGGCCGCTGTGGCCACTGCCTAAGCTTCCTTCATCCGACTTTCTTTTTCAGTTCTTTCTTCCTAAATTCAGATGCACTGAAAGCAGACACATCCACCTCGACTTACATATTTCTTCTTGCTACTTTCTCTCCTCTAACCCCTTCCAGTAAAATACACAGATACGTTTGTATTGCGGAGATGTTTTCATGTTGCTTCAGGGATTTTTTTCATAGATATTATTGGGCAGGAATCCACAGTTTAATCAGTTTTGAAACCCTGTTTGAAACCCTCCATGCCTGTCACCAGCAAATGAAAGTCTGCGGTTGTAAGCAGATCCCTGGGAGTTCTGACTTAGCATTAGCATTCTCCTGAGTGCCCCAGTAGCAGCCAGGTCAGGACAGCAGGGGCTCAGTTCTCCCCATAAATAAGGTAGCCTGAAGAAGTTAGGTGATGAGGGAATGAATATCTTCTTTGGGTTAAGACTTGTGGGCAAAGTATGCAGTTGACTTAAGTGTGGTGTTGTAGTGCTGATGTGCACAATACTTTTGGTGAAATGACCGTGATCATGAACAGTGATGATGATCACGATTGTGACAGGGAACAAGACTAGGAGATGGTGAAGACTTTTAATGTACAATGAGAAACTGGCATTGGCACCCTCTTTGAAGACACCTTGTCTTTTAGGAGATTCTTTACTGAGTTGTTTGTCTTGTGGTTTTTATGCCTGTCTCAATTACGGTGATGTGGGACCATTGTGAGGGGTTGGACCCTCTCCTGTTCTGGTTTTGCATCTGATGGGCGTGACATATGGAAATAGCTAAGTGAAACACATTTTTCTTTTGTTATTCATAGGAATATATACCAATGAAAGCATACTTAGTTTAACATAGGGTATTTTAATAGCATTAATAAAATATGTGGGTAGTGATGCTTCATAATAATGCTGGATTTTTCAATACCATGTCTCAGCATTTGTAATTAATCCTTGAATAAAGTCTTCTTACATTACTTAGCAAGTATGAGTCACCTTTTCATCTACTATGGCTTTCCATATTAAGTTCTTCTGTATTTTTTGCCCAGTTTCAGCATTACCTGAGATTTTTCTCTTATTACGAGCACCAGGTAACGTAATGGCTAAGGAGATGGAATTATAAGCAAAACCTTCAATGTTTTAGTTCCATAGGTGACCCTGCTGTAGTACTTTGAGAAATGCATAAAATAGCACAACATTGTAATTGGTCCAAATATATAGCTGTATAATCTGGCTACAGATTAAGTTGCTCTGGACAAAAGCATTGGGCAATCCAGTAAATAACAAAAATGCTCACTTGCTTAAAACTGAGTCAAGGATGAAAATGCATTGTTCTGAATGTCTTGTCCGTTCTATATGATTTCATTACTTTTTTCCACCAGATGCTTTTCTCCAAAGTGACATACAATTATAATTTATTTTCATTATTTTAAAAAGCTGATTAATTATTATTAATTAATATTCAGCCAAAGCTTTTATTCAAGGTAGCCTACAGTCCTTGATACACTACATTAAACTTCCAACAGTCATTTACCCATCCAGGCCACAAAGCAGTTTAGCTGTGCACACATACAGGTAATTTGGCTTTGGTTCCTGGTGGCTCACAGTGTTCATTAGACAAACATAACATACATGCATACAAGTCCAAGATGCATGACAGTGCCAGAGAATAAGAAAGAGAATAAATGATGAGGGAGGGAATAATTGCCCAGACAAATCATGGACATAACAGCGTAGGGAAAAAAACTGGTTGTTTTGGCACACAGTGATCTGCAGCTCCTGCTGGATGGGAGAAGTTCAAAAAAGCCGCGGCACAGGTGAGCAGGGTCCGTCATGATTTTACCTACCCATTTCCAATTTATGAGCAGTACAGACCCTCAAGACGGCAGTCTGGAATCAGTGAGCTTTTCTGTAGACCTTACTATGCGGTGCAGTCCGCCCTTTTCTTGTTTGGTGGCGGATCCAAACCAAACTGTGATGGAAGAGCTGAGAACAGACTCGATAACTGCTGTGCAGAACTGGATTCACCAGCGCACCTGAAACGCATGTTTTTGGGCTGTGGGAGGAAACCAGAGTCCACTAAAGAAAACCCAACAGAACAAGACTGAGCAGGAATCGACCCTGTGTCTAAAGCACTGGCAGATAACAGCACTACCCATTTATGTATATTATAATGAAGCTGGAGTACTGTCCTCCTGACCAAGTAGATGACATTCTGCATCCATGATCCTTTGCATCTTTACACAGCCCAAGCATCTTTTATTATCAGTGAAAAGACAATGTTTCTTTTATCCATAGAAAGTTTTACTTTTACTCTGTATAATTTTAATGTAGTGATTTGGGGAATGAATCAACCTCAAGCTTACCCTCAACTGAGGAATGAACTTACAGTCTTCAGGGTACGGTTTTCCATCCTTAACTCTACTACCTGCTGTATTGCTTAAGATCACGCTGTGTTTTGGGGTGCAGTTACACAGTATTATTTGGTGTATTGTGAGCTGAATGAAGTTGTCTGCCAGTCACTGCTCCCAGTCACTGTGTGTGTGTGTGTGTGTGTGTGTGTGTGTGTGTGTGTGTGTGTGTGTGTGTGTGTGTGTGTGTGTGTGTGTGTGTCACAGAGGCAGAGGCTTGTAGTTGGGGCCCAATGGATGAGGGCTTGTATACCCCTGCTCAAAGATACTCTGTCCATCTGCCTGACTGAGTTGCAGCATGGGGGAGGGAGTTTTTGGAAAGAGTGGAGGTCTGTGAGATCCCTCTGCATAAAGTGGGCTGCTCCCGCCCCCCCAAGCACAGTTATGTAACACGGATAGCCCTGCAAACACCCCAACCCCAGATGTATGCACACACACGGACACATGCAACGCATGCACAGTGAACACACCCATGTACACACACATTCACATAAATGCACATTCACACACTCGCACACAAGCAGCTGTCTGCTCACAGCCCTCCACCCCACCCCTGCCCCATCCCCGGACGTCCCCTCTGATGTAGAGAACACACTGCGCTGCCTTGCCTGGAGGATGAGCTGCTCGGCCTCTCTGGAAAGTAGGATGTGATCTCACCCACTAAAAATCCAACCTATGTAGTTTGCCGCTCATGACTTAATCCAGGCTTCTCCTTTGTTTTGAGAACCCCCCCCTACCAAAACGCTCTCTGTCCCTCCTGCCTTCTCTCTCAGACTGCGTGGAACAGAGAAGAGTGATATTCCCCACACGCCATGCATTGTGTATGTGTGTGTGTGGTCACAGATACGAGGGAATGTTGGGGGGCTAAGGGTGAGATGAAGGCGAGGGGCTACAAGCAACCCCCTGTGCCTTCAACAGGATGCCCAGCTGCACTGCAGCAAACGCATGACGCCTAAGGACCCCGGTCTGTAACCCGAGTTTCTCCAACAGAATGCATTCCTTACTAAAGAAGAAGTGTTGGCAGAAAACCGAATTACTGTTGTTGTTAAGCGGATGGTGGTCAGACAGTTGACCAGACAATTAATCTTTGATAAAAGGGCATCCATGGCTGCAGTTACTGTGTCAATCCATTGCATTACTGGTCTTCCTCTTCTACATAGACCTTCAACCTTCTCAAGCATGATGTCCTTCTCAAGTGACCTTTCTCTTCAAAGGATGGGTCTGAAGTTTAAGTCAAAGCATTTTCATTTGAGCCTCTGTAGGTTGCTTAGGTTAGATCTCTTCCGGTACTAATGCATTTATTTTTTGGCAGTCCATGATGTATGCAGAATTCTCCACCATCACTGAAAAGCATCAACTTACTTCCTCTCCTGTGTCTTCATTGTACACCTTTTGCATCCATACAACGTTATTACCATGGCTTGAGCTGAACCTTTATATCCAAAGTTACACCTCTGCACTTGGGAATCTTGTCTAGCTCCTTCATGACTGTTCTGCCAAGAGTGATTTGTCATCAGAATTCTTGGCTGCCTGTCATCTCTTTATTGATCATTGATCCAAGTACTTTGTCAACTCCTTCTATTTCTTCTCCGTCATGAGTGAAATTATCCAGCTTACTCGTTGCCAGCATTTTTGTCTTCTTTTCTCAGTGAAAAAATGCTGTTTGCTCAGCTAGCTGAAACCTTTGTGCAAATCAACTTGTATTTCTGAGTTTTACAATGAAAAAAGTATTCATAATAATGCTAATCCACCTAGCAGAGACTTTTATGGAGGGCAACAGGTGGTTTAGTGGTTACAGCTCCCTTGCACTGAAGACCTTAAGTTCCAGTCCCACCTCCTGCTGTAATTCCACTGACCCAGGCACTTACCGCGAATTGATAGAGCAAAAGTTGCACAGTGCTATAAATTAATGAATTATTGTAAGGCGCTTAAAACAACATTTTAGCCTTGTAAGTTGCTTTGGTGGAACATGTCAGCTACACAAACATATAAATGTACAGTGGTCCATTAAGAAAACTGCTGTAAACAGACTTAGAGGTTTATGGTCCTGTGATTTCAGGAAATTCAAAAGTATATTAAACCTTTTGAAAGTGTCTTTGGTCAGTGTGTTTATATATTTATGATTAATTTATTGCTTGTCTTCTCCTGTGGAAATGAACACTTCCACTGCTGTGCAGATTGTTCCCAAGTGTCTCAAAGCTGACATATGGCATCCGTCTGAATGATCATACAGGAGATTATTGACAGGATGAGTGATCAGCAGTCCTTTTTTTCTTTACTGTTTCCATATTCACGTGTTTGGCTCAGCGGGTTTAGCCAACAGATTGTCCCTCTTTGTTAACCCCCCCCCCCTTCCACTAGTGGCAGTGGCCCAGGGTCATCAGCTCTGGAATTGGTGTGATGGACAACTGTGGGCTGGGCAGGTGGGGGAGTTCTGCTTCACAAATAGGGTTTACAGACTCTCAATAGAGGGTCCCTCTGGGCCTCCCATCCAGTGTGACACTTCTTCTCCTGCCTCATTGCCTGTCCTGCACCCTGTTACTATCCTCTGTGTTCTCATTCAGACAACAACATGAAGAAAATGGCTAGACTGGGGTCCACATGAGGGCAGGGATGGGCACATGGGAGTCATCTCACATAAATGGCTGTTTTCACCCACTTGCTATCCTCTGACCGGCCATTGAAAGTATACTTTCTCACCCGGCGTTTCATAAACCTGGCAGGTGGCAGAGACCCAGCATATCTTTTCACATAACTACTAGCCTTTGACAGCCTTCCTGCAGTTCAGTCTCTCTTTCTCTCACACTCTTTTTTTTGGATGAAGAATGTCACAAATAAAATGTGCCCTGTATAAACTGGCTATGACACACATTTCACAAAGACCTGTTCTCTCCCTTCATGTGGTCTGGAATGGGCATCCAACCCACATCTATTATTACGCCACTATTCCTGAATCAGAGCATCCTATTTTCTCCCCCCCATAAACCTCTTCCCTGCCCACCCTTATTTCATCCCCGTGGTTCCGAGGCCCTCTGTATTTTGGAGCTGTCTGGCGAGCTACTGTGAATGTCTTTTTTTCCCAGAGAAATGCCTGCATGATAAATCCGTGGCCCAGAACAACAGCTGAGGCGAGACTGGTGTGGATCCTGTGATGAATCAAAATGTGTTGTTTCCTCCTGACTTGGTTCGCCGCCATGAATGACCACTTTTGTTTTTCCAGCAATAACCCAAACTCCTCAAAGTCAGCATTAAAACACTCCCACATACCCTTAACACCCACCCTATTGCTTAAATATTTTTTTCAGCGTCTGCGGTTACAACGTGTTGGACTGGAAGCTCAGTGCTGTAACCCAGTCTCCACTGGTGTTGGTCGGGGGGGGCAAGAGAAGGCCCTGTGTGGCCAAGGCGGTGGTCCAGCAGCTCTTGCACACTGGCATTCCTGCCCGCCTGTGAGTGATGACATCGCAGCCCTGTTATTGTTCTCATTTTCCACCAAAGGTTTAGCTTTCTGGTTGTTGTTTGGTTATTTTCAACAGAGGGGCTTCAGGCTTAACCAGCCTGTTGAAGCTGTCACCTGTCCTTCAGATATGACCTTTTGCAGACAAAGAATTTCTGGTCAAAACTGGAGACTTCAGTTAGCAAACGGAAGACCTAGTCTTTTCCCTGTGTGCTTTTCTGAAGAACCTGCCACTAAAAAATAACAAAAAATAGAACTGTGATATATAGGTGATGAGGTTCAACACAAGCTAGAGCAAAGCATCTTTTTCTATATAGTTCTGATGCTTTGGTATATTAATGTAAGCTCAGGGCTAAAGCTGGATGGTTATGCACTGGCATGTGTCCAGGAGACAATACTACAACCCAGATTTGGCATTGTGACCCGCAGATGACCGAGCTGTGGAAAGATGCCCGAGACAGCAAGCGGCTGAGCTTCAAATGGACAGTGCCTGAGATGCAGCCCCCACTGTGCAAAGTGGTCCGGCCCAGACACGGCTGAACGCAGGTTGCACATGGCTGCACAGCGAAGCAGAACCACACTTGTGTTTTGTCACCTACTGCGCTGTCTTGGCAGCCGTTCACGTCCTAAAAAACACAAAATTTGCCAAGTTTTTTTTTTTTTTTTAAAATCAGTCCTTCCTTATTTCTGGTGTCTCCCGACCGACTTGACTTTCCTGTGCTGTCTGTTGATCTTTCCGCCATGGCCCCGGAGCAGCCGGCCACAGGAGCGAGCAGGAACTTGCTCTCTGTGGATTTCCCATGGAATGCAGACCTCTGATCCAGGCAGCCTCTCCTGAGCTTTAATAAGCACTGATTATGAGAGTTTCTCTTTTTTCCTCTGTTCCTGGGTGTGGGAACCGATACTGTTGGTACAGTACCATTGTAAGAGTAATTCTGCCCACCACAGGCAACTGTTTGGTGTGTGGAACTCGTTTCTCCACCTCTACAGAGATACCCTGCAGTGTGTTATTGAGTCCTGTTTCTCAGCTAGGTCCTTAATGGTTGCTCCTATAAGCAGCAGACAGTTCATAGAAGTTGAACAATTTGAAAAAGTGCTGTACAGCATTCAATAGATATGATACAGTACAAAATTTCAAATAAGGATCATTAAGGTGATGCTGCCTTCACACAGAAGCTTGTTAAACCACACTGAAGAGGATGGGGTGGAATAACACAGGAGTTTGTTCCAGTGGAAATAAATGTTCTTCAATCAATACTGATATCAGCACCTAGGAATTAACTGGGTGCCAACAAAATCCCTTTGGGTCACAAGAATGGGTATAGCATTTAGGTCAACATGAGGTTCAGCCTGCTCACATGGAGAACATGATGTGTTCATATTTTTGTATAGCGATTGTAGATGTGCTTTCAGACTAGGTTCTGAATTGGACACAGCAGATGGAAAAATGTTTATATATACAATTTATGTATGTCTGTTTAGTTTCGTGACTGGTTCATCAAGATTTGCGTAATACTATATTTTTCTCAGTAATCAAACAGGTTTTTAAACATCTGCTGTCTGACACATACGTTGAAAGGAATTTTATCAAAAGCAGTGGCATTTTGTATATGCAGTTAATTTTTTTAATCAATTCAGAAACAAAAACGAAAGTAAAATGTGCCTGTTTTTTGTGACAAAAAGTAGTTTAATAGGTAAGGCGGGTTTTTGAGTGGGGAGATAAGGGACTGGACCCGTTACTGTGTGGCAGATAGCACACAGGTGCAGCCATGGTTGGAAAGTTCTGTTGTCTATATATGTCTCCAAAACCATTTTCCTGGGTTGTTTTTTTTTTTTACTTTATCATAGCACTCGAGGTGAATTTAATATATTAAGCCACAAGCTAGGCTGTTCACCAGAGACTATGAAAATATCATTCCTTTATATCACTTCAGTCACCTACAAGTTTGATGAAGACCCACATTTATTTTTTAGCATTCAATATTCAACATCCTCATGTGCATAAAATGTGCCTTTAAGCACCTTCACCTCTATAAATCAGTTTTGAACAATTGGTGTTGTTTACTTATTCACTCCAGCTTCAGATGTGATTATTGCAATATGGATCTGGTGTGGTGTTGCAAAAAAGTATGGATAGGGCCCATGCTTTTGTTTTATGCCCACCGATACTGGCAGTGCAACAGTAAAAGGTTCTAGTATCACTGTGGGATCTGCATCCCAGCCACAGCATCCTCCTCCCCTCTTCTGAATAATCCCAAACAGCAGCACCAACCCTTAAAGCAGGATATGAAGTGACTACACCAATGCTTCCGGTTGGTTTACTGTGCTATTACTTTTCTCTTGTGAGAAATTTCAATTCCTCCTTTTCCTTCTTTTAGTTTTTCCCTACCCTCTTTTTGAATAAATGCGATGCCATTGCTTGCCTCATCTGGTCCTTTTTCTGAATAGATGTGTTGCTCAGAACATGCCCTGTTATGAAGCTGCTGGGTTGGAATGTGGCAGAAAGCTTCTGATGAAGGTGATTTCATATCATATCAATGGCCAGTGAGCCATTTAACATTATCACTACTCCCCAGGTACTGGTTATTTCAATGTGAAGGGATAATATAAAATATTCAAATATATCTCTAATTCTGTACATTATAGAAAAACTAGTGGACTCTGTTCAAAGAAAATACAGACAAGTGTGTTGTATCCTCCTTCTTCTTTAAGTCGTATTGCTACTGGTTGTGTGGTTTTATTTAACCTTCGGTGATAAACAGATCATGGGGGATATTCAGTTTTGTTTATACATTTGTTCTGCATACAACAGATGTCTATTGTTTTTGCGTTTTCTCTGCTCGTATAGTCTTACCCAAGATGCGCTTCAGTTATGCTTCACACAAACATGCCTTCATGCTTTAACAGCTTGCGTTGTGCTTATTGTTTATGATGGCCTGCATGGTTTTGAACACAGTGATGCATCATGGTAGCACATGAATGAGTTTATCTGTTAATTACAATATTTCTGGGAACAGGTGGCCACACTGGGGTCGAAGACCTGTCCAAAATCAGCTGGGTCCCCATGCCTCCTGTTGGTGACGGTTGGTGCTCTGTGGTTTTTTTAAAAACGACTTTCCGTATTGCAGCCCGTTTTATTCTGCATTTGGATATCACAGCATGCCAAGAAATGAGCCCATCTCGCGCAGCCAAACCACCATTCAGCCTGACAGGAGAGCACCTGTTTGACCCAGCCTTACTCTGCACTTGGTGTCCCACATTGCTTTCCCTTGTCAGATCTGGTGAAAGCTTAAAGTGAAGACACTAAACTGCTGAATTGCTCACAGCATCGGCTCATAATGAAGTCGCTGAACAGCAGAGGAGGGCAGAGTAGTCGATCACAGTGCTCAAGAAAAAGGACCCTTCCCTAAAAAAAATATGAACTACATGAACCACCAACTCTTGTGTCATCCAAGTTCTAATCCAGAAACTGATCGGAGAAAAAACTTTAAAAATGACTAAAATTTTTTAGGTATTGACAATGATTAATTAAACAAGCAAAATATCTGCATACAAAGTAGATTTTTAGCCACATTCTGTACACTTTCTCTTTTCACTCCTTCCAGCTGCTTTGATAGTTACCAAGCTAAGCTGTTAAACATTTACAACATTGGACAGAAGGATGCACTCACTGGTTATAAAATAAGTTTTGTAGCTAGTTTGTTGTAGCTAGCTTAGCGTTGTCTAATAAATACTCTTGTCATATTCCGTAGCTAATATTAGTGCTGATCTTGGTTGGAGAGCAAGCGGTATTTGTAAATAATCACCAGAACAGGAGCAACTTACTGTAATGCATGTTTTTCAGTTAAACGTGGACTTTGTATAAATTAAGATGGTATCATTTAGCAAGGAACGATAATAAAGCTTCCGTGAAATGTAAATGGATGTGTAGCCGTTATGTCAACATAAGGGTTTGTGGGTAGACATAACTTGAGGGTTAGGAAGTGTGTGTAGTCAGTGTACCTTTCAGCTGTTTAACCCACACAGAACCAGAATGCCAGTTGAAGTCGGAAGCAGTGATGGGCCAACAAGAAAAAACAGGACTAAAGTGCAAAAAACTTATTTATTACAAAACTAAGAACATGCTTTCACAGAATTCAAAAATTACATTCAGCATTCAATTACAACACTATAGCAGATGGGATCAAAGCATTAGTTTGCAAACATTTGTGATAATGTTATCATAGGTGAACATTTGTTATAACACAGCCCAGGTTTTTTAGTGAAGGAAAATGGGTACCTGGGGACTTAGTTCAGTCTTCTGCATACAGTTCGCACCTCCAGGAAATTTGGCTCACTATGTTCAGTAACAGGTGTTTTAGTTCAGGCTGAGGAACCCACTGAAAAATCGTTTCTGTACCACCCACCTCATACACTCGATTAACTGGGAAAAGCGGTGAGAGTCCTTGACACGTGGTCATTTTTCTACAGCTGATCATCTGCGGAAAATATGAGTTCCTTTTTCAGGCTCAGTTTTCAGTGTGTGCAGAAAATGTATAATATTGTTGGCTTGCTATGTTTTGTGAAGCTTTTGCACAGAACACCTTTTGTCCTAGGTGGCAGGCGGTGAGGGCTTATGGCCTTCTGCAGCCCTGCTGGTTTGCATCCCAAGGGCCACAGAGAACAGTACAATGCTGTTCTTCTCCTCTTCACTTTTTTCTGTTACATAAATAAGATAAGAGCACGTTTTGAAGAATTTGGGAGGATACATCAAGAATGTCCAAGGGAGTTCTGTTACTCTAGAGAGTGGTGAGGCTGAAGTTGGTCTTGATGAAGGCAAAAGCAAATACAGGACTGTTAGTACTCTACAAGTGCAGTGGAATCACAAATTACTCTTTTGTATTTTCTGCTTCTAAGATTTATATTCTTTGTAGAAATACCAAAAAAACTATAAAACATCCAGTCAAAGCATGACAACGCCAAATATGTTTGCTAGTAATGTACCTTTAAACCAAACTTTTCAGATGGTTCAACTGCTCTCCCAAATGAAGATGAATCCTTTTCAGGTGATGACATTCAGTACATGTACTTTATTTGCCATCTCTTTTGTATATGCATTAATGAGATGAAAACAACCTAATATTGATTTTGTTTTCAGTAACACACCCACCAAAATTTTATGAAAGTTCATGAAATTTTTAAAAGAAAATGAGTAGAATTCATTGCATTGTGTATGTAGAGTTGTAGGGGGGTGACATTTGTAGAATGAAAAAGACCAATTGAATCATTGGGATAAATCTGTTTTGTTCACATCACTTGGGTCTAATTGCTGGTTGAAGCTTAAGGTGGTGTAATGCCAAAATGCTCTCTTCATTTCAACTGTACAGCTGTGGCATAGCAGCAGCCATCACGTTGTAAAGTAAAGGTTATTTAAGGTCACCCACTGAGGCGTTGCATGTTTTTTGCAGTAGCTTTGTTTTTTTTTTTGGCTGCAGCTTCTCCAGGTTGGGTCTCATTCTGCTTGCACATGTTGTCCATGATCTGGTTTGTGCATCAGAACAATGGACCTTCCTTGTTCTGGAGACATTAGTTGAGTGGTTGCTCATGCTTGGAGGTTTAGGTGCCAGTAAACAGAAGAAAAAATATATTTTTCAATGTTGTTGGCCAGACAAACAATATTTTCAGGCAGTTTTTCATTTTGTCACAAATGGGTATGCACAATTCCTGCTAGAACTTTAGGATTCATGGACACATCACATTGTCTTCAACCACATGAGGATGTGTGAAGGTATCACAAAATGTTCTGTTTGCTGGAACAAAAGGAAAGTAAAAGAAAATGACATTTTTAAAAATAAGGCATTTTATCTGAGCTTGCTGAAAAGCTTGTAACATGTTACAGAATTCTTGTAGAATTATATTTATAATGGAGTTTTTTTAATATTGGTTTGTTATTTCTGTAATTTGTTTGCTGGTCCTTGTGGTTCTACAGTTTCTGTGACCATTTGTGTGGTAATTATGTCTTTGGAATTGCTGTATAGTATAAATATATAATTGTAATTGTTTCTCTCTTAATCAAGTACAATTAGAACAGTAATTTATTTGAATATTAATATTAAATAATTACATTGACATTCATTTTAAAGCCCTTTTTAAAACAGAGAAATTAAAGATTATTTAAATATATCTTTCAGAAAATAAAAAAAATCACTAAAAATGGGATGAACTGCACACAAACTGTTGAGATAATAACTGACTTTTTCCATAACCTGAGATTTCATGATATTGCTTATTGAACAGTAACTGCTGACTAACATCTAGCTGCTTCTACTGGACCTTCTGACATGCATGTGTCCATTTGCACAGAATTTCTCCTTGCATTAAAACCATAATGCAGAGGGTGATGTATGTAATATAACACAACATCTTATTGCATGTGAATGAACTTGAATATTAGAATAAAGAAAAAGTCACAAATGCAGTGCAGCTGCCAGTAAAAAAATCTAAAGTTGCAAAGTGTTGCAAAAATAGTTAACAAGAAGATGGGATTATTGAACACAGTATCCTGTGCTAGAGGGAACCAGTTTTCTCCTGCAGCTGTTTGTGGTGTGGTGGTGCAGGTGTACCCACATGAATGTTTCTCATTGTTTGTGAAATACATTAATGCTGTTATCAGCTTTCTAAATTAGGCTTTCTGGAAAAATGGGGGTGTGATTGCAAAACCTAATTAGCCTGTTACCTGTATTCACTTCTTTTTTAGTTAACACAAAATTATATATAGTTGTTTGTGTATGTAAATAAATATGAAAAAGGTAAATATGTGTTCAATTTCAATTTTGCATGCTACTTTGCAATATTACATTAACTTGCACATTAATGTATTTACAATAAAGTAAAATATTTAGCTCATAACAAAGTCTGTTATAAGAGAAGTTCATTGTGTGCAGCAAACCTGTCTCCACAGATGTACATGTGGCTATATAATTGCAATTCTGATAATAAAACCTTTTCCCATATAGAAATTTCTTTGATTTATTTATTTCATTATTCATTATATTACATTTATTTCATAGCATCTTAATGATGCTTTAAAAACTTGTACATAACTTTTGTCTTGAAAAGTATACACAGTAAACTTATTCACACAGACAAATTCAATAACAGTGCACAACAGCATCACGGTTACATTCATCATTAATAATGATCGATTCATCGTAGGTAAGTTTTCTAGATAATATGTAAGAGTATAGATATTATAATTATTTACTCAACACCTCCCAAAAAATTAAACTCAAGACCTCAGTCTCACTGCTTCTTTGAAAGCTCTCCGTGGTTATGTGCACAATCGTGAAAATAAAGCAAAACATTTTCTGTTCCTGGTGTTCAATGTAAGAACAATCAAAAGTGCATAAGTGAAGAGTAGACGTTATAATTTCCCTTATTTAGGTTACTTGTACATATTAACACTTAGATCTGTTAACAAGTGAAGTGTCCCTTCGTGTGCAACAAAGTCTAATCTGCCCCCGATTTTTGCGCAGAACTCCATTATGCAGCAGAGCTGTTTAAATCGACAGCGCGCGCTCCTTTAAATCTGCAGCGCGCGCGCGCTCGACGACGGTGACGTCATAAATCCGCGAAAACGCCGCGTGCTCCGGGTCCCGCGGACAACAATGAGCCTCGCGATGTCACTAAAAGAAGCCACAAACGCTCCGAAAACGCCGTATATGTGAGTGCGTTGTTGAGTTGGCAGGTATAGGTGCTCACCTGTTTAACTGCAGTTTGAAAATCTGTTTACGGCGAAATTTCGTTTCATATAGCCATATATAAGTGAAAGTAACTTAAGCAACCAAACGCGAAGTTGGGCGACGTTTGCCTTTCGTCTAATTTGATTTCAGTCGCATCTGTTCTCCTCGAGTAGTTAAAGAAGCGAAGTGTCATTTAACCCGGGTTGTCCATATATGAAATAGATGCGCTCAACTTGTCCCCTTCTCTTTGTGGTGGGATAACATATGGTCCACTTTCATCTGTGCGCCAGGATTGTTAGACATCTGTTGGCCCGCAAATGTCATTAAATATGAACAAAAAAAAAAAAGCCAATGCCAAGCCCACAATGGAAAGCCCGGCGCACGTGCATTTCCCCTCCCAAAGTGTAACAATGGAACATGGTAAAGTCTTGTCTTCGGTGCGCAAAAAAATGAAATACCTCAAAAGTTTTCATTTAATATCGGTGCACATTTTTAGCGATTCGGGGACATTTTAACTCCACAGATACTGTTTGCACAGGTGTGGGGCGCTCAGGTGCGGCTATTCGGGCAGCACGTGACTCACTGTTCTTCACAGGTTTATATTTTTAATGGGTTAACGAAAACACAAAGAAATGTCTATATACTTGGCAGGCATAGGAAACTTAAGAGTTGTAGAGTTTCAGGTGTTGCTCATCATTCTGCAGCCTATTCCTGTTTTCGCGGAAGGGTGACGCCTGTACCGCTCTGACTTTTCTGTAGGCACCCAATTAAAAGGGAGAATTAAGTAACGCGCAATATCACGTCTACGTAATGCACTGTCAGTCAATTACGGGTAATAAAATGTGAAAGTCCCTATTAATCGCTCGAGCATGGTTGTTAAACACGTCTAACTTTTAGCTGTCAACAGCCTGAACATTTTATTTCCGTATTACATCAGTTAGCTGTAAACAATAAAATCCTCAAGTTGCTCATGATCGCAAAAAAAATGTGAACCTGTGGTTTTTCACTTTTCCTCGCTAAAAAGCAATAATAAAACATCCATATTGGAAACTGGTCATTTTTTTCTTAGCAGAATCCAGTGTTTCAGTTTTGTCCATAAAAGGAATTTAAATGCTCTAGAAGCAAAGAAGAGGACAGGGGAGAAGTTTTATCCTTCATTGTTCGCACAGTCATCCTGGTTCAGATCGGTGCACATTTCAACACATGGTACACAACCATGTGCTTGACAAATAAACTCTTTTGACTTTGATTTAAAGATTTTCAGCACTTGTAATTGTCTTGCAGCTATACTGCGAATATGTGATTTTTTTTTTTACATTTATTGTAGACATTTATTATATATTTTTTAAATATCTAGTCTCAGCCCATCGCTGGTGCGCTCACAGGTGCCACACACGGAACACTTGTTGTGTGCAGGTAAACCCGACCTAGTTAAACGTATTCTGCACTGCGAACATCTCAACGTGTTTGTGAAACACTGCACATGGCAGCGCACATGAAAAAGCCGGTGATTTCCCTTTCGCTCTTTTTAAACGCCCGCTTGGTCAAGTTCACTTCCTATTTGAGGGGCTTATTGTAATTTCTCTGTTGCTCATGATTTTGTGGAGAAACGAGCTGTTCTGAGAGACAAACTAACTCGTTGTTACATGCGAGACCCTTCGCTGTGATTACATGTGATGCAGATTTTCTGCAGTATCCTCTATATGCAGAGTCCAGATATAAACTACTTATTGTGTGTGTGTGTATGTGTATGTGTGTGTATGTATGCATATAATGTTATCACAGTAGCACAAACTTGTAGCCTTTTATTTTTTCTGCATTTCCTAGAAAGCTATCTTCTTCTGACTGCACTGGGGGGGGGGGGGGGGGGTAACTTACGCTTTAAATGAAAAAGGAAAATACATTGAACATGTCACGTGCACACCGGATTTACCTGCAGCCAGCGGTACTAAGGTGTGCGGTAAAGGGGACAGTGCAGTCCCTTAGCCGCTTTATCGGCTACAGTGTCATAGTCTCACACACACACACACACACACACACACCACCCAGAACACAGTGACACAAACACCCCCAACAGAGAAAAATGCGACACTGCGTTCTCTGACACAAAATATGTCGTGTACAAATTCGGAACATTCCTTTCATAATATGTACATTTATAAGAGAAAGCCAATTTTGCTTTTCTTCCACTTCTTTTTTTCCGCATGCATGCATGCTTGGGTGTGTGCGTGTGTGTGTCGGGGGGGGGGCTTCACGAGGGTGGTCAATTGCAAAAAGGAATAAAAGGAAAGGTGTGACGTGTGTGTGTGTGCGTGCGCGTGTGCGTGCGCGTGCGTGTGTGTGTGTGTCCGTCCGGCCACCGTTCTACAGACGTGTTGCGTCACTTGCCGCGCAGAGGCAGCGCTTGAGAAAAGTCGAGGCGCAGCGCAGACGCGGAGCCGCAGTTAAGCGGAGGCAGGACTCGCTCGCGCAGCCCTGCAGTCTCGCTTAACCTGTATGTTTCCGTGCGGACCGCGCGCCCCGACGTCTCTCCGCCGTCCCGCCTGCGACCGCACGAGCACGGATCGTCGTTAAGCGGCGACGGCAGCATGGAACTGCTCTGCCTGGAGATGGATACTGTCATCCGAGCGCATCCCGACCCGAACCTGTTGCACGATGACAGGGTCCTGCAGAGCCTGCTGACCATCGAAGAGCGATTCATACCGCAGTTCTCCTACTTCAAATGCGTCCAGAAGGACCTCCAGCCCTACATGAGGCGGATGGTCGCCACTTGGATGCTGGAGGTTTGTACGGCTCTCCTTTCGCTGCCCGTTTCCGCGCCCCCCCCCCCTCCCCGGACGGCCCGAATTCTACCCTGTCCTTCAGAAACAGGCGACATATTCGCTGGATTATAGTCTTTGAAAGTGACAAAACTGTCCCCCATGCAGTCCTCTCAGTTTTATTTCCGAAGCTGGCTGCGGAGCCAGTCCGGCTCGTTCGTCATAAAGTGAGGAAATCTGAGGGAAATTTTCGAATAATTTACTTGTGTCCAATGCACAGTTGCATTCTAAGTTAGAGGGGAGAAGCGTTTTGGTGTGTGTGTGTGAAATATGAACACGATGTGTGTTATTTCCACGCATACGTGGTGCATATAGTCGGTTCTCCGCGAAGCCGTATCGCCATGTTGGTTCCTGTGACTCCGACCGCGGTGGCGTTCAAACTACCGTGGAGTCAGTAAAACCGCTTTAACATCCGAAATAAAGCACTGATTTGGATAGGACTGTATTTATTCTGTGATATTTTTGAGAAATGGGAGCGGGGAAACGAAAGGAACATTTTGGAGAATTTGTCCAAAGTGCGGGCTCGGGAAAGCGGTCGGGCCTCAGCCCTGTTTAGCCTCGGAGGAGTGGAATCGAAAAGTGTCGCCGAGGAATTAAGTTCATTAATCGATAAATCCTTCAGCGTTTCTCGCCTGCAACGGTCGGGAACGGAAGGGGAGAAATTGAGCTTTATTTTCATGTCAAAATTGTCCACATTTTCTGTACGTGGGATTTTATATAATTTTTTGAAATAATTATTCGCACTCGACGACGACGCATGTGCAAGCGACTGCACGGCACCTACTTTAAATTTGGACGTGTTTTTCATATAAAATGTCATTCTCCAGCCTTATCAATTGTCGGGAATGATGTGGGAGAGGCGGAATGACATTAGGGAGCGAAAATTTTGCGTCTACATAATTTATTTATATTTTTAAATATTTTATGAAAATATGACGAATTTAAAAAAGGTCCCCGTCCTGCGGTGCACGGTTTTTTTGGCTGTGCTGATTGTGACTTGAATTCATTTCAAAGGAACTGACGGAATGCGAGTGTTTGGACAGCCTTTGCTGGACAGTCAACATTTTTAAAGGTTTTTTTTTTAAAGTTAATAAATTGGGAATATATTTAAATATATAGATTAGCGGTTTGCAGCCGTTTTAATCGCCTGGCGACACCCTAGTTTCGATCCCGATTCCTCTTTTTTTGATAAGAAAGAACCTTGAAGCGGTGTCACACGAGGGCTGGCGCCCGTTATATTTATTTAGTTCACTTTTCAGTCATTTTTGAAGACGGACAGCCACGTGCCGCGGCGCGCCGCTCGCGAGCCTAAAGTGTCGGTGCCCCCCCTCCCCGTCCCCTCCCCTCCGCAGGTCTGCGAGGAGCAAAAGTGCGAAGAAGAGGTCTTCCCCTTGGCCATGAACTACCTGGACAGGTTCCTGTCCGTGGAGCCCACGCGAAAGTGCCACCTGCAGCTGCTGGGGGCCGTGTGTATGTTCCTCGCCTCCAAGCTGAAGGAGACGCGACCGCTGACGGCCGAGAAGCTGTGCATCTATGCGGATAACTCCATCAGACCACAGGAGCTTCTGGTAGGTGCCATCTGGCTCCTTTCCCAGCGACAGCATTGACCTTTACCCGCCCCCCCCCCCGCTCCAACATTTCCATAATTTCAAAGCAAGGCTGATCTGGTTAATGTATTCTATCTAAATTAATAATATACAAACAGGTATCTGGTGATTTGGATTACCGAGATTGTGTCGCCTCATTTTACCTGTTTTGGATCATGACATTGGATCATAGGAGTAGGTATTCCCCAACTTTAGATGGGACGCAGCCCACATGCATGTCAGCCCCACGCCAGTGTGCCTTTTCACTAATACACAATGATTTGGAAGTTAATAACTCAGACTCTCTGTAAGCCTGCATCAAACCCCAAGATACTGCATAAATAAAAATCCTTTCGTGTGAGTCATTCTCTGTAAAGCAGTCTCTATCGCCACCTAGCGGCAGAAATTTGGTGTTTCCTCTTTCACTGTGGACCTGAGCTCAGACTTTCATTTTCAGCCTAGTAGGAAAAACAGAAAAGATGCAAAATTTATGACGTTCTCTAATAATTTTTTTGTACTATGTCCATTAGAGTTTAAGGTCACAAGTTGGGGTCTTCTTTTTACTTTAAAATAGCATGTATTGGTCAGTTCTTGTATTTAAAATCATTGAAATCAAAGGACGTCTGAGAGTCCCTGGTAATAGTGACAATAAATAGTCACTTTTCTGCATGTCACCTGACTGCCTGCTGCAGAGTGGACTGTGGGATGTCTTTTTTCCCCTTGGAGGATAATCTGTGTCTTTTTGCCTTTACATTTTTGCTGAGTCTAAATTTTGTTCAGCTTCTGTTTCCGACTTGTAACTTCTGTCGGGCGTTTGCCCCACAGAGCTGCTTTATTGAAGGGTGGGGCTGCTAGCTCCTTGTTCATTTACTGCCTGCGCAATGCTACAGGCCTGTGCCTTTGGTTCTTAGTGTTGGTCTCCTTGGAAGAATGTTTGTCTGATTCACTGTACTTTGCAGCAAAGTTGTACTTTTCAAACAGCAGACTCCCCAGTCAGACATGACTCAAATGATGGGCTTCCTGTATTAAAACACTGCATTAAAGGACTTTTTGTGTGTTACATGGGTTTTTGCTTCAGTTGTTAAAGTGAGCATTTTTTTAAGTGGTCGCTCTGGTTTTTTTTTTTTTTGTGAGTCTGCCTGATGCACCTGTTAACAAGATGGTATGGAAGAAACTGCCTCATGTACCCTAATCTGCATACTCCCCGATTAGCCCCACCTCTCCAGTATCCACACTGCCATGTGTTCAGTTTTTCTATGTGGGCAGACTGCAGAAAACAGACATTGCCTGCAGACAAGTGGGACAGAACTTACTGGGAGGAGTTTTGGCCTCTTTGCTCTGAAATCCCAGCACTTGGTGTGTGTTTTTACAGGGGTGTGGTAGGGGGGCTCCCCGAAACAGAGCGTGGTTTCCTAATCTGCCCACTCTCTCCATCTTTGCATGGGCTGCTCATTTGGATGATTGATAATAGAAAAGGAAACCGACAATCAGCTGAATAAGTCATATCGGTCCGTTTTTTTCTGCTTCTCTTTTTATGGTGAAAAGTTCTTGTAAAAATTACCACAGTGATGGAAGCATTTGATTGGACGCCCCTCACGGAGCAGCGTGACTGGAAGGATGTGGGTGCTGGAACTGTGCATGTGTTGCACAGGCCAGCGCTGACTCAGTGCAGCAGAGCTGCTGCCTGCTTCCGGTAGCGGCACGGAACCAGCAGCCACACTGATGGCAGACGCTGCATGCGTTTTGGCAGCTTGAGCTGTGAGATGAGAGAGCGGATAAACTTAGGCGGTCGAAGCTCATTAGTCACATAGAGAGGAGCAGCTCTGACAAATGGCTTCTCACGACCATAATCGTAAGAACACATCTTCTGCTACCTATTTTAACTTTGGTTTCACATACACTTTAGTCATAAAGTGAGGAAGCTGTGTGAATATAAATTTGAATAATCTTGTTACACATGACTTCGATGCTACAATGCCTCAGTAATCACTTTGCAAAAGCTGTACAGCAAATGCAAAAATAAACTGGTCATATGCACAGAAATACTGAGCACAGTGCATAGCAGTGTCTTAAGGAAAAATGTTGGTCTGCCAACATTACAGAGTAACACCCAACTCCAGACAGCCGCTCCAGTTTCATTGCATGTTTTTCTTCTTGCTTCTCCCATTGCGTGTGCATAACTAAAAAAACGTGTTTTCTCTGAGGAACATGCAGAGTTTTTAATCCTCTTTTTTATACCAGGCCAGTAAGATTTGCAGGGGGGCATCATGACCTGTTTCCACTAAGGGCAGGTACCTCTGTGTGATTCATGTCAGACCAGGCCTGATCACATTTGAGATGACAGCTTCCTCATGAATATGCCAGGAGAAGAGAAGGAAGGTGGGGCACTAAGTTCCTATGCAGAGATACCTGGAACCTAGGGAAAGAGTAGGGTCAGTGGTCAGGACAGACTGACTGACTGTCTTGAAGCACAGGCCAGGGGAATCTGCCAGGCCAGAGGCTTAAACCCATGAGAGGCGGAAGGGTTAACTAACCCCCACCTCTTTTCCTCGTGACTAAGCGCCTGTGGTTTGCTGGCGTGGAAAATCGACGTTCCTGTCCCAGTCACACGGATGCAAGCACCGGATCTCCCCCAAATTGCTCACTGACCATGGGGTTGCTCATGAGAGAACGAGGAGGACAGTAGCTCCTCAGAACCACCACGATGCCACAAACTTGAGGGCAATTGGAAGGCTGCTGAAATGTCTGCACACTGTGGCATGTAGTCAAGCCGTGTCCATGGATGAGACGAGGCAGATGTGACAGTACAGCTGTAGGACAGCTTCTTTAGGAAGGTGTGAAACAGGGTGTCATGTTATTACAATCTGTGTTATTATCTCATTTGCTAATTTTCAGTTAACCTAACACTGTAAGTCACCTTGGACAAAGATGTCCTTCAAATAAAGTATAACAGTAATGTACAGTAGGTCATATCCAAGAAGGTGCGCTGCTGTTGTACCCTTGAAAATGTAGTGTGCTCAATATTATTGTTCTAGATAAAAGTATCACCAATCAACAAAATAATTTAAATTATTCTGCAATTTCAGTAGATAGCATTGATAGTTGACAGACAAAGGAAGGTGGTATTAGGCTGACAGAAATGGCATCAAATGCGTGTTCTTGTCATGTTTAATAATAGAGTCTCTTCTTAGGGATTCAGGTATAGCATGTGTCCCTGATGGCAAAGCCTGCTGTATGGAGTTCTATTGACTTTAAGCATGCAAATCAAATCCTAATAACAGAACTACGAAGGTTTGGAATTTCTAGTACTGACCCACATTCCAGAACATACTGCAGTTGAAAAATAGCAGCTGAAACTGCTGAGGAATAGTAGGATTTCCAACTGGGCACTGGTTTTCATGCTATTGGTTTTTTGCCGAGCAGCTTACAGTAAAGGACCTGTCTTCTGTTTTTTCTCGTCGGGTCAGATCTTTGACAACACAGGGCTAAGTTCTAAGAAGAGTGACCTCCACATATCCTGTGACTCTCTTGTGGAAACTCCCCTGGTCCAAGAGAAATGCTGATGTAAGGTCAGGTGCATGTGTCAGCGCAATTGGTGGCTGAAAGGAATGTAGTACAGCCGTCGTGTGCTTGTTCCCAGAACTGCATCCTTCAGTGAAAGGCAGTGGTATGTAGGTAATCCATTGCAAACAGGATGCTAGCATGGACATACAACAGCAGTCGGGACACTAGCATTCTGAGGGGACAGGGGGTAGTTTTAACCATTTTTCCCCCAATTCCTCCTAGTGTTACAGTTAGGCTTCTGTCCTCACTTCCTGCTTGTTCCCCCAGGAATGGGAGCTGGTGGTCCTTGGAAAGTTGAAGTGGAACCTGGCAGCCGTCACTCCCAACGACTTCATTGAGCACATTGTCCGGAAGCTTCCCTTGCCCACAGAGAAGGTGGCACTGGTCCGCAAGCACGCGCAGACTTTCATTGCCTTGTGCGCCACAGGTGAGCCAGTCTTGATGCAGTAAAGTTTAACTCCTTAACTGAAAAAGTCGCTTGGTTCCCATCCCCCTGGCACTGTTCAGCAGCATTGTTGCTGAAGCCCGGCAAATGTATTAGTCTGAGATATATCTGTATATGTACAGTGAGGTAAAGGAGGAAGCAGATGACCTGCTGCTATGGGCTTGCTGGTAATTTTACAGATGTCACGCCTGCGCCTTTTTTCCCCCCTCACTGGTATTTTGTAACTTTGAGTAATAAGGGTTCTGTTGCCAAGTGAAAAGGGTGTAGCTTTCTTGCATCAACATCTTTGTAGAAGTTGCAAAATACATCCCCCCTCTGTCCTCTCAGCGCCCATGTGAAATGAAAATGAACTTCTAAGTGACAATGGTTTGGGTGACTTCAGTCGTCTTGCTTTATGGTTCGGTCACTAAACGTCAAGCCATGTAATTTAAGAACGATCTATTACCATGGGAAAGTATGTTATCCAAAAACACACACACACACACACACACACACACAAGCGTGCTGGGGAATATTTCAGAGCTCTGGTGTCCAATTGTACCTTGCCTGCCTGGTTGGTGTGTTCGTGTTCTGACGATGTGTCAAACCTTGAACAGTGTATGTATGGAGTTTTGGAAGCCTCAGGGAGTAAAAGGTGACAGGGTGACCTGGGTGTTGGAGAAGGCCTTTGTCACTGGGCACAAGGTGCATGGCTTCTCAAAGTTCAAACACAGTGGGATGTGTCCTGGGTATATGGTCTAGGGGCAGGGTGGGGGATGAAGAACTTCAAAACGTGCTAATGAGGGAGCAAGGAGTGAAAGGGAGAGAAATGGAGACAGATATGAGGATATTGTTCCCACAGGATTCAACAGCTGAGAATGTCATGTTTTCAGTATGATTCCCTGCTGTCTGTTCTCACACCACATTGTGACCTTGGTGTGATGGTTTCTCAGTATGGGGAAATTTTTCCGTTTCTGACCTAGAGAATGAGGTAAAACAGCCAAACCTCCCACAACAGCCTACAGAAAAGAGTCAGCATGATTTCAAGCCCCCTCAGGTCACTTTTAATCTGGCCTTTGCCAAACATGGCTCACTGGACACTGTGAGAATGCCCCAAACGTGTTCCACAAGAGTTGGTTTGGGTTCTGCGGAAGATTCCTCATGTAGGGGTAGAGCGAAGGAAAGGACTTGTACATTGACGCTCCAGCCCCAATGTGGAGAGGTTTTCGGCACGATCTGTGGCGTACCACTACTTAGTTTTATTTGCAACGTGACCTCTGACCAATTATTACATCATCAGAAGCTTTGGAAGATCATTTTAAGGAATATGCCTGCATCTCCTTAGTGATGCTGAAGAGTACACTGTGGGGAAGAAGCACTTCCAAAAAGTAGTTAAAGGAGAGAGTGACCTGGAATTGGAGTCACCCACTGTGTTTCTGACTGTTGTGTTGGCAGTGCAGTCTAATGCAACAAAGGGGAAAAAAGGATTCTGAGGTGGTTTGTTTCTGATGCTCTGCCAAACCCCACCTCTTCTGATGAAAAATTTCCGTTTGAGATTCTTGGTGGGATCCTATCAGGTGGTGGGGCCCAGATTGGTATTAATAACAGGAGAGGCCCTGAGAGCTATGCAAATGGGTTGGAGCTAGGGAGGAAAGAAACAAAGGCAACCCCCCCCCTTGATTTCAAAAGCACAGGCATGGAGTGGGGGGGGGTCAGGGGTACTCAAAGTGGTGGGGGGTTATCGACATTCCTTTGGCCTGGGCCCAGATGGGGATAATGGAGGATAAACCAGCTTGTTAAAAGAGATTATGTGGCACCCCCACTAAGAGGACAGGATGCCCAGCACACTCCATGTTTTCTGCCAAAAAAAGCCCATCTACCAGACAGATCAAAACCAGTCAGCCCAGTGTGACCATCATTATTGCCCCCATTCCACCGTACTGGTCTATATGAATAGTAACTCAGTTTGTGCAGGTATTGTATGTAGATTGACTTGGCTATCTGCAAGACTTGCTGATGACCAGCTGGCTTCCAGAGCAAACCCTGTCCACCCTCCCATTTGTTGGCCTGCATCTGTTAAAGATTCACCTGTTGGTGGGTTTGTTTTCCATTAGCTCAGCTGGTTCCGTTTCCTGACTGACTGCCGGCCTGGAAAAAAAGGGCACATGTTTAAAGTTGTGTATGAGAGCTGAAACTGGAGGGAGGCTATGTACACGGAAATACCTGGGCTAGAACAGCACAGACAACTTAGAACGTTAGGTTTGTACAAAGTTTAATATCATGGTGAACATAATATGTCACATGTATTTTTCCTGAACTGGATTGTTGTTTCCTGCAAGAAGAAAGTGACTCTGTAGGTCAGATATCTCTAAATGCTTCACTGCTTTATTCTGTACACATAAGGCTGGGCTCAAAGCTAGTCTAGAGATTGCTGTGTAGAAGCAGTCTGTGGGACAGATTGAAACTCTGGTCATCATGTGTCCAGCATGCGGTATCCACATCAATGATCAGCCCTAGACTGACCATTAGTCCTCTCCCGCACCCCTCAAAAGGTCTGTGATTCATACACAGCTGGCTTACAGACACGATTTCATGTTTTCCCCCGAGAACTTCCTGGACAGGTCTGCAAGCTCAATGTGCATTCCTTCCCCTGGCTAATCAGCCCATCCCGTAAAGGCGCGTTGTCCTGCTGTGGTCGGTCAGGGGCGGTTCCTGCAATACCGGAACAGCAATCAGGATCACACACTTTCCCTGTGGGGTTTGGACACAGCACTCCTTTGTGCCCGTGTGTCGTGCCAAAACAACCGGCCGGGTTTACATCCTCCTCGTGCCCCTCATCCATAGGCCTAAGGTTCAATTCCCAGCATGGTGTGGTTGGTACAGAGTGAATGAAATGTGGTTATAGGATCTCAAGATTCATTCCAGCATGTAGAGCCTGGAGACTGTGAGATACTTGCGCCTGCTGCCTGGGTGTTACTGCACAGCTGTCAGTCACACCCACCCTGAAGAGCGGTATAGTCTCAGGGCCTTGGCCTTGCGATCTTGGGGGTGGGCTTCCCTGTTTCTTACTTTGGTCTCCCAAGTTAGAGTAGGGCTCTTGCCAGTGTAAGAAAGGAGCTTATTTATCACCATTCCACAGCTGTTCTGACTCAGCTTGGCTGTTACCACATGGTACAGTGGGACACAACGATGTGGTAATAAGATGTTTACTCATTCACTTGGACCAAATGATTTTTAGTACTCAGTCTAAGTTACTGTAGTGTGTAAATGCATAAGAAAGATAAATGATAAGATGGATAGTATTTCTTGCTGGGTTACAGTATTGTTACTGTACTTCAAATCTAGGGTTACAGTACTGTTAGGCTCTTAAACTGTTTATTATTTTTTTGTTTACAGTTGCCATCGAAAGTAGAACCCACTCAGTGTAAACTTCAGTTTAAAAAAATCCACTTGGCATCTATAATGTGTTGCTCACAAGCACTCGAGTTACTGACACTGGAGTTTTTCTTTGGCTCTTTTCAGCTTTCCAGTTCTATTCAACTTGGGAGGGGGATGTATGTGGAGTGTATGTCGCTTGCGCAGGAGTGAGGCACACTTTTCACTGCTAACGTGTGTTTTCAGAAGACTAACTGACCCTGTCCCTGTCTTCTAGTTCCATGTGGACTGTTGTCTTTAATGGGTTGATCCCTAGCTATGTCCCAGCTCTTCACTTTCACTTATTTGTCCACACAGCCTTCTGAGACAAATGTCGCCAGTTTTTGAATGATAAAAAGGGTGCCTCCTCCACTGACAAAGGGGCCATTCCTTTGATTCCCCCCAAAAAAGCAGAAGGGAGAAAAACCCTTGAATCACTGCACAGTTTGCTTTCTAGCTGAATATAGCAGTATTGTAATGTGGCAGCCAGCTGTTGTCAGACTCCTGTCCTGTCAGTCAAGCCCATAGGTGGCCCACTGGCTAAGTAACGGATGTAGGGGGTGGGGGTAAGAGGGGGTCTTTTTGCTAACGAAGGGAAAAAAGAACTTGACCAAGTCTGCCCACAGAGCTAAGATGAATGTGGAGGTTAGCTGTGCTCCCAACACTACCCCACTCCACTCGATGTCAGCAAGCATGGGGCTCTGTGGCATGAGATGAGGAGGTATCTCCCACCAAAGACCCCTCACCCTGTTGCTAGCCACACTCAGCCCTCTACCATTGGTGACCCTCAATTAATATGCAAAAAGCTTTCTTAAAAAATAGAGAGGAGCTGCCTCTGATGCAAATCGCATGCCTGTTCTCATGACAAAAGCTATACATGTGGGCCTTTCAGGGCTTCAAACCCCATGAGGCGTCTTCACGAGGGGGAAGCGGAGCTTTGAGTGGAGAGGATGAGAGGAGGCTGCAGGTCAGCAGGGGGTGTGGCAGAGGAACCCCCCCCCCCCTTTCCTCAGTCACTTGCCTTTTTGGGCCCATTCCCTGTCCTCTTTGCATTCTGAGTGACAGCAAGGGAAGCCAGCGAGGATCGTGGGCTTTAAAGTGTGCGCTTGTGACCGCAGTCACGTGGAAGATGGACCTACAGCAGTGAGCACTGGCACGATGACTGCAGCACATTCTCTGAGTCTTTCCGAGTGCTGTGGGTTTGTTTGCCTCAGTTTTTTCCAAGGAGGGCAAATTATAATTGGGGGGGGGGGGGTGGAACTGGCAGCAGGACGACGTGGATGGGCACTGCAGCCGTTGTACAGGACCAACAGACAGTTATTGTTTTGAGGCCTCTGTGCTACTCTGGTGGAAGCTATTTCTTGAAAATATTTTTATGTAACCTGTGATTGTTATAATAATTGTAAAGCAATTTGTTAGTCCCTTTGACAGAAATAAACTGTAATTGAGGTCACATACCTTCACAGTTCTCCATAATTTGTAGGACTACACTGTAAAAGACTTCTTTGGCCCTGTACTTTTAAATAATCTCTCAGAGGTAAATGTCTTGTGTTTTCTTAGAGTTCAACTTTGTGTCATACCCTCCGTCCATGATTGCCACTGGCAGTGTGGGGGCAGCCATTTGCGGACTTCAGCTAGACAATGGTGACCAGAGCCTGCTGGGGGACAATCTAAGCGACCTACTGGCAAAGATTACCAACACAGAAGTGGTGAGTGGCACTGGCTCCATCTGTATACTACTGTTGTTTAACTGTCAAAGTGTGGTCACTATTTGGGTTTTGAAACTCTGGCCTGCCTACCACTACCACTGTGGTTCTCCAGGGAGCAAAATGGATGTTCCTGCTGCATTTGAACTCAAAAGGACAAAGGTTTGAATTCTGCCTCCTGCTGTAATACTGTGAATGAGGGTACATACTGCTGAAAAATATTTAGCTGTGTAAATACTAAATAAGTGTAAGTTGCTTTGAAGGAAAGCAGCAGCTAAATGAGTAGGTATAAATGCAGCATGGTGAAATGGGGCAGTGCTGGTGCCTCATGAGTGTAGGTTTTCTCTGGGTACTCTAGTTTTTTCTCACAGGTCAAAGATGTGCTTCAGGTGAATTGGTGAGTCTGAACTATCTGCAGTGTGTGTGCTGGTGTGTGTTATATTACTCTGTTGTATAAATGGGCTACTGATTGTTGGGACTGTAGTGTACTGTATCTGTATGTCACCATGGAATAGGGTGCCAGCTAAATAATGGTTAGTAATCATTGTACATCCCTTTGAAGAAAAGAAATAAATGTAAACCTGTAGTGACATCTTATTCAAAGTGGTTGGAAAAAATAAAACATTAGGTTACTGGTTACCAGTGGGAAAGTAGGTCCCTAAAACAAGCCTGTCATTGGTCTTCTTTCCTGTGAGCACCTGCACAGCACATGACTGCAAGATCAACAATAGCAGGACCAGTATGCACTCGGCTCTGGTCAGAGGAACCACACTGGCTGTGCAAATTGTGGAGAGAAATTCAGCAGGGGGTGATTGGCCCAGGAACAGCAGACACTGGATGAGCTGGCGACCACAGAGGAACAACATGTGGGCAGGCATTGCTGTGAAGCCACCAAAGCTAGTCAGTGCCCACAGATGGAATGAGCTCTCAGGCTACACTGTGGGCTCAGAATGGCGTTGCCAGTAATGGAATTCACCCCATCTTCACCACACCTTCCCCACAGCACATTCCTGTTTGTTTGGCTTAGGGTGGAGATACTGCAGACACCAAACTAGCAATTAGGTGTCCCGTCCAAAGTCGTGGGGCAGTCCCACAATGCTAGATCCAGGCTGAGGAGTGTCACTTGCTGGAAGTCCGCTGGTTAGTTCCATTCAGGTCAGTTTTGCCTTAACTCAGCCATATCCAACCACCCACAGGCTGCTGGAGCAGAGTGGTCCTGTACTGGGCACCTGTAGCAGCTCAGCGGAAAGGCAATAAAATGGGACAAAGCAGATAGTGTTGGGTTTGCTTGTACTATAAGTTGTCATCATAATCCAAACAGCCTGAGTTTCTAACTGGCTTTGGGTGGAACCTGGTCATGTCATAACAAATTGCTGTGTGTTGAGCGATAGGTTTCCAATCAAGGTTCATGGGTCTAAATCTAGCAGTGGACAGAATTGTTTGTCTAGTCGCATCACAAAATCTTGCTGCAGGAAGTAGGATGATGCTGAGGCTGCCAGAGAGTCTCTGTGCCCCACCCACCCTGGTGCTTCACCCTGATTATTCCAGCATTCCTTAGAGTTTAGACAGCAGGCTTTACAAGAGCCGCTGAAGCCCAAGAAATGACAAGTTGCCAAGCCCCCCGCAGTTCCTTGAACGCATCATGTGTGTGGCGTGTGTGGAGCTCTGGTGTAAGAGAAGAGAAAAACAGTGGTCTGCCTCCACAGTGCGGTGTTATATGGGGCAAGAAATCTGAGCCAACAGGGCTCAGCCTTTGGCTTCCTGCAAATTTCTCGATGGTATCGAATATCACCACTACAGTGGCACTCCCTGTGGTGAAATACGCAAAACATTTGATGCTACATTTTAATGGTTTTTTAAACCAGTGAAATGAAAAACAACTCATATGCCTAAATCTGTACTTTAAATGTGGGCAGCAGGTAGCCTAGCCGTTAGTGCCACCACGTAGTACTGGGAAGACCCAATTTTGAATCTGCATCCTGCTTGTAGTACCCATAGGCCAGGTACTTACCCTCAATTGCTATACCAAAATAACTGTTCTTCATAAATGCCTACATTATTTTAAGTTGCTTTGGAGAAAAACCCCAATTAAATGAATAGATAGCAATTATAAAATTGGTTAAATTAGCAAATGCTTCATATAATATTGACTTCTCAAGCTTTAATAAACCAACATCTTTTTGTGTTTGAGGGTTATGTTCTGCTACAGTTGACCTCAAAAACGAGATTTGAATTCCAGTGCCGCATGATGTTTCTAACCAATGCCTAGTCAACTTATGAAGATCCTGTGTGCATCCCTAATGTAAGCCAGGTATTCCTTTTCTCAGAGAGCCCGTATTTCAGTGTTTAATGGAGGTTTGAGTGTAAGACATTCCCACTGTGCTTGACTTGGCTTCAACCCCTTACTCATTCATCTTTTTCAGTGCCTATAAGGCACCACCTTCCTGGCCGCCCTTCATCCCCAAACTCAGTTATATCTGTTCTGCGTGGCTCTCATTCTTGACCTGCTCCTGACTTCTCCACCACACACATTGCTTCCTTCACCACTCAGGTTTTTTCCTGTATATGGGCGTGGCTACTGTGTTGTGGGTGTGGCTTTAGGGTCTGTGGTCTCTAGTAGCTCCAATGAGAAGTTAAGTTGGTACAGTGAGGTGTCAGCTAATGATGGCTGGGTAGATTATAGCTTCAGATAATTATCAGATATTATAATTCCTGCAATATGATAATCCATTAACACATTAAACACATTTTAACTTATTTTTTAAAGGGTCTTGCAGAAAGAACTGTTTGTCGAGGCTGAACTTTAAAACACTGACAGTGGAGGAAATTGACTGTACTGTATAGCTGAAATGTTACTAAGGATGAATCCCTTTTATTTCAGGTGATCTGTCAGCCAGCTCTGAGGCGCTGCCTTCTTTTTGGTGCTTGTGGTTCTGGTATCACACAGTGAGAAAAAAGTTGCATTACTTCACCAGTTTAATTTTTTCCACTGGGTTTCTCAGTCTGCATCATTTGCTATTTGGGTAGCATGACCTACTTGTTGATCTTTGTTCATAGCAGAAAGTGGGATTCACCAATGTGGCAGTGTCCCCTTTTCAATATTCTCAGGGAGGTGTGGTTGTGGGTTACTTTTGTGTTTACATCTGAACACAAGCTCTGTGCCCAGCAGCCTACACAGCACCACCATTTGCTATGTCTGAGCGTGAAGCTCCATTTGCAGAACACTGTATGGGTTTCCAGTAGTCACACACTGAATCCATTAAAGGCTCTTGAATTAAGCCTTTTGGGCTTGGCGCAGGAGACAGACCGTTGCTATAAAGAGCAGTGGACAGGGCAGGGAGGGGGCAGGAGCTGGGGGGGTATTGCTGTCTTAAGAAGTTACGCTTTGCATTCTTGTGGTAGCCCACAGGCAGTTCCTTTACATGTTTCGTGCTTTAGTTAATTTTCTCAGAGGAATTTCTTTTTTTGTGACTAATGGAGCACATTGTGGTGGGAAGCGGTGAACACTGTTAGCGATTACAATGATGCCGTCTGGCTTTCACCCTGTGTCACCCATGGGGGTTTTGGAATAATGCCTGGCTACAGGCTGTCCCCCCTCCTTCAAGTCTCTCTTCAAGCAGACACTACACTTGCTTTTGCAGCCCTTCGGCTGGTGCCTTCCTGTCGATGGGCATGTTGCTTTTATACATTCCAGAGGACTTCTCACATTGTTATGTTTTGATTACGTGGAATGACTCAAGAATAACTTGGAAGAACTTCCTGCGGATGTGTGACAGTACAGCTGACTCCTAGATCAGAGGCCCCAGTGTTGCCCTATGACCCCATGTTCCACTGTGCTGCTGAAGGAGAGACTTTGAGTGGCAGTCCTCTTGGCCTTTATTCTAATAGGCAACCCTTGTCTGCTTGTAGCAGTCATAATACAGGCTCAGACAGTGGCCCATCAGGGTTTAATTAGCTGTGAATTTCAAAGGAATGCTTACCACCCTGCAAGCTGTTCTTTAAACACCCCCATCTCCTGCCAGGCTGCAGGGCCTCCCATAGTGGCCAGATTTGGATCTGCAAAAAGAGGAGTATTATAGTGTGTGTCTGTGTTTGTCGAGTTATTTTTGCAGTTACTCATGATCCCACAAGAGGGAGCATCTCTTTGTACATGGTAACACCACAGTTTCCATCAAAAATAAGCTCTGTCTCATTTCATGTCTGTCTCTTTTTCCCATTCTCATCAAGAGTGGCCCATCCTGGTCCCCAACCAGTAGACACAGCAGCTCTCATATGTTCTATCCCTTACAGCAGTTGCCCCCTTCCCACAGGGTCCACTACTTATCTCAGGGTTTTGTCTCCTTTCGCAGGTCTCACCCCAGTGTCTTCCAAACTGGGGATGAGGGGGGCAGGGGCTTTCAGGAAGGTTTTCTGTTTCTTCTTATGGCCCTTTGAAGCTGTAACCTGATCTCTGCTAGCCTCTTGTCAGGTGGGGCCCCTTTAGATGGAGGCCTGTGCTTGTTAAAGACACCCCCCAACATTTTCCCAGATGACAATGCTGTAATGAACATAACTTTGGTAATACCTGTGTTTTCACAGTTGTCAAGACAATGAGCTTTCTGTTTTGTTGGTGACTTGGTTCTGCTGGTACCACATGATCTTATCGAAAGCATGCTACAGTTTTCTGAATCAGAGCTGTTGCACGGATCCCCCAGTTCAGTTCTGTGGTATCAAGCTGATCGCTGCTGTGTGTGTTACATGACACCATTGCAACTAAAGTTTTCACAGCTTACAAGAAAAGCCCACTCCCAACCTATTTGAAGTAGAGAGTGACTGGCTTTGTTTTGACATGGATGAAAAACAGTAAAATTTTTCCAATGTGATGAGTAGGCTTCCAAAAGTCAATCGCATAAAAGGCAGGGTTGCCTTATTGCAAAATGAAAAATGATAACAAGGTTTTTATTTATTAATGTGTAAGAAATAGACCAATTATTACAAAATGTGCATGTTTTAAATATGAAATGTACGAATACTAGTAGATTAATAACATCATAACGATCCATTGTTAGTGACATTACAAAAGGAGGATTTAGGAGACTAGACAGCAGGAACATAAGCTTTGTTTCTCTAAAGCTTGCATAAACACTGGCACTCACAGAAGACAAGCACACACCTGCCCCAAAGCTCTCAAACAAAGAAAGAGTTAGTCCCCCATAATGCCCTAAAACATTTAGATACAGCTAGTTACAAACATGCAGCAGCAGTGCATTATGGGGAAGCCACAGTTCCCCTGCTGCCACTACATCACTAACACTAACAGAAACTTTTCCCAAATGTACATCATCTTCAGTAAATCCTCTACATTTGTGTCTGAATATGTTGGTAATCAGAAAGGGGGCAGGAGAATGGAAGCCATTTCTGCAATAGTCAAATTAGTCTTATTGCTGGTTTTTCTAGAATTTGTCTAATCATACAGCAAATGATAACATTTTAATTTGTTATCCTGCAGTAAAGTTGAGTGAATTTGTTGCGCACAACTCCTCAGTGAGACCATGGATAAACACGCTGATGTTCTACATCCACAGGACTGCCTGAAGGAGTGCCAGGAACAGATCGAGCAGGTCCTCGTGAAGAGCTTGCAGGAGGGTCGGCGGCAACAACAGCCACAGCAGCACACCCAAGAGCAGGAGGGCCGACCTGGCGGACACAAAGGCTTGGAGGAGCAGGACCAATCCAGCACACCGACAGATGTCAGGGACGTCAACCTGCAGTGATCCCTATGAGAGGGTAGACCAACCAAACCCCAGAAAAACAACAAGAAAAAAAAAAACAGAAAACAAAGAAAAAACTAACTGCCACAAAAAATGCTTGATTACCTTTTTAGAGAGAAGATTCTGTTTTCTATTTTCTTCTACAAAACGTGCTCCCATTTGTACTTATATTACAAAATACAAGCTATTTTAGATATTAAAAGCATTTATAAAAGTTTAAAATTGAAACAAAAATATCTGTGGTGCCTCAGAATTATAGAAGGGAAACCAGTCTTATTTTGCATACTTGTTTTTATCTACATAAATTATATATGGTAAGAAATTTGATAAAGAGCTTGTGACAAGATTTGAATATAGTGGCGCACACCATTCTTGGACCTGTGTACAAGGTTATGGGATCCGTTGTGTTTAATCTTGTATTTTTGGGAGGGTTATCCATGCCTAGGACATGCTTTATGTGAGGGCTTACGAGGGCGAGCTGGGCGGGTGCGCAGCTGGACTGAAAACTGCCGAGCGACACTCAGTGAGCAGAAGGGATCATCAGAGAGTCGTCACATATGAACCCATGTAGTCTTTTATTATTATTATTATTATTATTTGTTTTAATGGCTATATCTGGCACCACGAATGCTTTTTGCCTGATATTGGCTTGTGTAATACGTCTGTCCATGAGTCTGACGTGTGCACGTGTGCTCGGGAGTCCATCACCTGCTGGGCAGTGCCCAGCTGGATGTTACTGAGGGAGATGAAATGTTTTTGAGTTGTTCCAATAACCTGCTTATCACTGCCTGGACCGTATAGGTTACCATGCAATATCGGCATATGTGTATAGTGTATTTTATTTTATTCACTTGTTTGATTCACTTTATTTTGTTATTTTATGAGAGGACCCTGTGGGTGCTTTTAGTTAATGGAAGGGGGCGTTAGCATAGTAGCAGAGCGACAATGGATGTGTGCTTCTGTGAGAGCAGGTAGCCCTTGAGGGAAGCTGATGGACCAGCTGCTGAGCTAACAGGCATGTCAGGTCAGGAGAGACCGTGTAGGAGAGAAGCAGGAAGGGTAAGTTTTGAAGGAGTGGGAGATGTAGAGGCAGGGAGTTACATGCAGAAAAAACATCTTAGCTCATCTGTTGCAATTCCCAGCTAACTGATGTATAGTCCCTGGTATTAAATTGGCTCCTAGCTATAGAATTACCTTCTGGTTAGTGTTACACAACACAAAGAGTAATCTGGAGTCACGGGTCATTAGTGGCTCTACTGTCTTGTATTTTACTGACCTTCTTAATGGCCTTGGATATGTCATTTTTTTCTTTTAGAGAAGGTGCTTTAAAATAGGCTGAGGAAGAAGGAAATGGTGACAATGTGTATGATATTTTCCAGGCTTTGTTTTTCTTTAAATCTCAGACCCATGCGTTAGGTGTTCCAGTGCTGATAACTTGCCAGGGTGCATGTTAACCAGAAACACCCTTGAAAGAGGACATTCCACATAAAAAACATTCCAAAATAGTTTGGAGGCTGGCAAAGTGGTCTGACCACTTTGTTTTAAAAGAAAGTAATGAAAGAGAAATAAGCCAATGCGAATTCAGAAGGCTATAGGCAAGGTTTGCAAATTTTGTTGAGGTTTGTTTTTTTTTTTTGTTGACGATAAAGTCATGAAAATGTTTGTTTTACTTGAATTTTATGTCTGCTTCATAGCAAAAAAAAATATCACTTGGATGGTGTACAAAACTAAAAAAAAATCAGTGACATTTCTTATATGTAAATCGTTTGCACATGTTCTGAGAGCAACTGTTGTTTCCTTCAGAAATATTAAGCTGTTCTATGTCAGAAGCCGCCTTCTAAGCAAATTCGTGTCTCTTGCTGCTGTCTGTAGTGATGTCCTGGTAGTATGTTATGCTCTGAGACTGTGTGGCTCTCACATACACTCAGCCAGGTCTTGTCTCTCAAAAAGACACGCTGCTCCTTACGGTTTTATAACATTGGGCTGTAATCAATTTCAAAACCTTAGTGCTCAAACTGATTAACTTTTACAAGAGACACGGGGCTACAGCTACAGCACAAACTGCCTTACTGAATTCTGAATGCAGAATTCTGAAACAGCTCCAGTGGCATATCGCTTTTGTTTGGAGAGGGAGGGGATTTGCTTTAGTTTCTTTATTTGTGTGGAATACAAAACAGGAGTGGAATGGCTGAGGTACAGAAAGTTCAGTGTGTAGTCACAGTAAGCGTTGATTCCAAAAAAAAAAAAATAGAGGCATTGTTAAAGCATTTTAGCTTATAGACTATGTCAGCTTTCTCCTTCACAGCATTTACAATAACACCCACCCCACCTGCCATTCAGTGTACTGTAATTTCTTATTCCTTAAGTTCATACATTATCATGTGTTCTATTAATGTGCTCTGTAAGGTGGCTCTGGTTTATTAATTTGCTATGAATAGGGAAAATTGATACGCAGTTTTATTTGTTTTTGAGGGGAACCTCAGAGTTAGATACAATATTCCAAAGTAAATAGAGCAGAAAGGTCTGTTATGACATAAAATTTTGTATTTGATTTTTTCTTTATTTTTGCGCTGCTAAAAAGCTGATTTTGTTTCATTATACACAAATAACATTACATAGTTGTAATGTCACTTGAGTTTGCTGCTATTTTATAAACATGTGTACCATAATATAATTATTATAATGCTTCGTAAAGTACAAAAAAGACAAATACTGAAGTAGAGGGTAAAAGAAAATGAGACGAGTATTTGACTGGAAATGCTCTTTGTTTTCTTCTCTGTCCTTTTTCCTGGCGTTTTCTGCAAATGCGGTATTACCGTACCTCAGGCTCACTGGACAGCTTCAATGAAAACCCAGAATCTTCCAACCTTTCAGTTATTCAGGGAACCTTGGAAAGCAGGATATCACAGGGCTCTGCTGTTGAATGGTGGGGGCATGTTTCCCCAAACCAAAGCAAAGGATTGAAGACAAGAAGGACTAATGGTTCCTACATGGACTCAGTCACAGTGGAAGGAGGACAAAAAACGTTGAACCAATCTTGGAATTTCATTGATAAGTGTCTTGGCCCAAGTTCTTTCTTTTTATCACATGCAATGTTTATAAATCTGCGACTGTGGGTTACGCCTATGGAAGGGAACTATACAGAATATTTCTTGTGTTTTCAACTTCTGTTTGCCTAGAAATTTAATAATCTGAAAAAAAAACTGTCAATGATGTGAGGTCTGTTGCCATTGACCCTTCAGTTTTCAGTATATGAACCAGTAAAACCAGTGGTTTGCTTTACAGAATTTATGCTCCTCAGTTTTCTTGGTGATTGTTGTCAGTATATATGGGGACACAGTGGTCAACCCATTCATATCCTGACCACTAGTAGGACAGATGACATTACCAGAATAATGTGGGTTCCACCTTTTTTCCTTCCAGTATAATAAACCACATCGTGTACCTCAGTATGTCGGTTGCACAACTTCTGTTCAATAAAGTTTTGCTTTCCAGAGTGTTACACAATGTTAATGTTACTCTGATATCTGTTGTCTTTAATTTTTCTTTTTTTGCAAATGAAGCAGATTGTTGACCACAGATTTATGTTGTTGGGCTCAGAATCATCTAGGAAGAGAACTGACTCAGGTATCAGATGGAAGAGGGTTAGTAGAGAGTGGCAGGAGTTAAGCAGATCGTGTTGGCATCAGATTTGAAAAAAGATGCAGAATTATTATTTTTTTGCATTAACATCTTGCTTATGCTGAAAATTTTCAATGCTTGTTCAAACATCTAACAAAACACAAAATTACAGCAATGCTGAGGTTATAAAGAACACAAACCTGAATGGAAAAGCACAGTCCATGCTTTAAAAGTGAGTGCCTAGTGGTTTTCTGTTAATTTTCCCCTCCAATGAGTTTTAGGACACAATATGTAAGCAAATCAGTCAGTCTTGAATGAAATGTTGACAACTTTGTGACAAATCAGCTTTTACTGATTTGTTCTAAAATGATCCCTTTTACTGTTGTGAAGTATATGGGCATGTTGTTTGGTCAATAAATTCACAATGAAATAAACATGTCTACTATTCATGATTTCTGGTTTGCATTTCAATGACCTATAAACTGATTATTTAAATAGGCACTGTAAGCTGTTAATCAAATCGCATGTTAGACTGCATTTCATTTTGCACTTAAAGTACATTATATCAGTCATGCTGGGCTAAATAGTTACACTTTAATTTTAAAATATACGTCGAAAAAAATTGCATTGGTGACGTCACACGACATGCGCCATCCAATTCGGAGCAGGCTGATGACGTAGTACCACTGTAAGATGACGCAGGGACGCTTATCTTCACAAACTGGCCGGTTCGAAACATAGCTCCGTGTGGAAGCTGCGGCGATGCTAACCTTTGTTTTGACTGTAGTGCGACAGTAAGTAGACCACACTGAGCTGGTTTTTTTTTTTTTTTGCTTCTTCTCAGCGCGGAGTCATTATAGCTGCGTTGTGGCGTTTCCCTGGTGGAGAGTGGGTAAAAAAAAAAAAGATGAAGCAGCTCCCGTGGTACAGCTTCAAACCCCGCTGCACAATGAGTTCCGCAGTTCACGGATGTGTTAGAAAACCTACAGGAGTCGGCAATGTTTGTTTTGTGTCATGTGCTCAAACAATTTAAAAGCTCATATTTTTGCACTCCACGAATCCATAGCAATTTTTTAAAATCCTATGCCGTGAATATTTTCATTTAGTGTCTTTTTAAAACTATGCGTGGGGTCAGTTTGACCCCATCATGTCTATGTTGTGTAAAGGGACTGGAAAAACGTAAACTATCATGCTTGCCAATCCTGGAATGCGCGGTCATTTGTTTGGAACGTCGTAGCTGGGTTTGGCCCCTAGTCGCTTTGATATGCTAAGGAAGAAAGCGCATCCCGGCCGTCGTTTGCTGCGCCGCAGACCACAGGAGCCGCTTTCAGCGTAGTCGCCTAAAAAAATAAATTCTAACACTCGATGCAAGTATGTTCTCTTTATATGTAATCTTAAGAAGTCGTAGCAAAGAAGCTTTGCAGTATGATGATGTGCGATGCATGCTGTTGCACAGCGTTTCGTACCGCCGCACGGATTTGGGCCCCGCAGGTTGTCGCAATCTCGCATTTAGTCTTCATCGTGTTTGATAAATGTATCCATGCAATGTGACTTTCAAAAATCGCAACTATTTTGTTACAGACATTAAGACGATCTTTGTATGCAACTTGATTCCTTCTTGTGTTTACAACCACATAGACTTGGACCAGTGTGCTGTCGCTTGCTCGCTTTTGGGTCGTCAGAACATTTCATGTTTGTAAGTGATTTATTCGATGTTTTGCTGCAAACGTTTGCCTTTGAAGTGACGCTCTTGCATGAATATAGTGGGGCAATTGTTCTGTCATTGGTTTAGCTGCGGATTAATCACATCGTAAAACGATTTCAGTTAAACCGGTAATTTCAGGGGTTTAAACCGATGTATGTTAAAAGCGATTGCTGTGGGGAAAAATAGTTTATTTTGGTTTGTAATCAAATTAATTATGAGTTTAGTTGAATCGAAGCTAGACCGGAAGTGCGTACAATCTGCCGGAAACAGCAGCATAATAATGACGTATTTCATTATTTAAAGGCTACTTCATTGCACTTCCTTAATATATTAACAAATTATAGTAATAATCCACTTAGTGCTTGGGATACCTTCCTAAACAGAAACAGCATTAAATGGGGTCCCAATTAGAACAGTGTTGAACTTTTAAAAAAAAATCCTCTTATCCTAATCATGTAAATATATTTTTCTTATTTATCCTCAAAATTAGACACCACAAAAATATAGAGGGAAGCACATGAAATGCTGGTAAGAGGGAAAGATGATTATCACCACCTCAGCTGGTCAGCATCCTTGGTGGATTCTTTATTGCCGTTTTCTGTAAACTTTTGGATCGAAAGGAAAAAGTGGTATAGACATGTAAAATGGGTGAAAGAAATGTGCCAGAACGGCTCTCAGTGGTGTGAGAGAACACAACTGCAAATTGTATGTGGCAAGTGTCACAGCAGAGGCAGGCAAATTGCACAGTAATGCTGAAAGATCTGTGGAAACATGTATAGAATTTTCATGGGGAAGAGAGCAGAAGCATGTCTGCTGGACAGCGAAAGTCTTCATCTGATGTACTGGTTAGCTGTTATTAATACTGATCGCTGTAATGTCATTTTTTACATAACTGTTCTCGTTTTTACTTTTAATTTGTTGGGTGAAGGATATTGCATTGAGGGAACAATGACATTTTGTTTTTGTGCAACCTAGGAGATATGTCTTCCACTGTTTGCCTTTGTGCCAGTAAACATGGGTCATCTTTACTAGACTTCTCCATCTGATTGGTTGCTGTACGAGTATAAAATTTAAACTTAAACTAAAAATACATCCATTCTGTTTTCTTATACCTCTCATGCTTTAGCTATAAAGCATATGTGATTCTGAGCAATCAAAACATGCCTCCTACATTTGTTAATATTGTCATAATCCTCATTCTTGCATCCCTCCAGTGCTCATACCATGCATTCTAGCTCCTTCCCTGTGGAAGGTGGGGTATTCTCATTGCTCTTGACTTTGATTTCAGTTTTGATCCTCTGGGCCTTCCACTGCTCAGTGTGAAACATCCCATCTTAGCATGCATTCTCCACTCTGCTGCTGTATATAATTTTGCAACTGTTTACTCTCACAATAATTTGCACGTGTGCAACTCTTATCTGAATGTGTAATTTTTGAAGATGCAGTATCAGGGAGCAGTTTGAGTAGTTGGGTGTTTTTTTTGCATTATGTTGCATTGGATTTCATAAATGTAGAGTAACATAGGAACTTGTACAGAGTCCAGAATGTTGCTGTTTGGTTTCTTGTCCAAAGTAGCTTGTCATCTTACCTCAAATTGACACTTTAAGAATACCTTGGTGTATAAAGGAGTAACTTGCATATCTGGTGTTTCAATTCACCCTGGACATGGGTGTCAGGTAAATAATAATAGGAGTAGCAATAATGCAAGTTATTCTGTAGTTTGTCATTTAACACAAGCTTGTTGACATAGGGCAGCAGTAACTTTGGCATGTTGGTTTGTACTGTGCTGAAGGGAGGGTGACGGGTTTAGGACTTGGAAGAATATGGCTGAAACAGCCAAGTTGTCATGTTCAGACTTCACACCCTCAAGTGATGAGACTCCAGAGCAGGTAAGGACTGGAAGAGACAAAAAATCAGGGATCAGAGGTCTTCTAGTTGTAGAAGCACACATGCCTTTTTTGAATCTCCCATCCCTTTTCTGCCTTCTGTTGGCCTTTTCCGCAAGAAGCATGAATGTGTTGTAGATACGGCAATGAATATCACTCAGGAGCAAGGTTTTTTTTCTATGTTTGGGATACTGGTACACCATGTCAAAAAAAAAGCAAGCACAGCAATTGTTACTTGTACTGTAATACCCCATGTAATGCTGAACCGTTTTAGGGTTGTTTCTTAACGGTTATGCATATGGCATGCTTACCATTGTGTTCAGTTTCTTTCTTGTTAATACTGTCATTCATCACTGTCCTTGCATCTGTCTCACTTGCTTGTACCATGCATTCTGTCCACATCTCCTGTGAGGTTGGGGCTATTTCTGTGGTTTTTTCCCCTCCTCTCATGTGTTGACTATGGTTTTGCTGCACATCCTTTCTTTTGGCTCATGGGCTGTCTGCTGCTGCACACACCTTACAGGTGTGTACTCAGTCATTTCACCCTTGTGTGCCTCTGGGAGCACCTTCTCCCACCTTTTTCTCCAATTGTTTTATATGTGCATCAGAAGTTGGTTGAAAATTTAATGTGATTCGTGTTTGTTTGCATGTGTGTTTCACCAGATTGAAGTGGTGCTCATGGGAACTAGAATGAGCTGATAGAAGGAGATGGCTGTGGACATGCTGATTGTAGTTATTATAATACACAGGGATTTCAACCAGCTGAGGAGGAGGCAGAGGAGGAAAACTCCCATCTTATCCTCTTTTTTACTTTGTTAGAGGGTTAGCAACACCGACTGCATTGGTCTAATTGCTTTGCATTGTAGTTCTCACCTGAAGCCATTTATTTGCACACATCTGAACGTATAAGAGAAATAAAATGTATTCTCATCATTATTATCCCACTCCACTTAAAGATACATTACCAGTGATCTGAGTAGATTAGCATTTAATTGTTTTTTTTTTTTCCTGCTATGAGGTTTTGTATTTGTTTTATATTGCTTGGGATAAAAATGTTTGTAAAGTGAATAAAGGCTGAAGAACAAAGAGACCTGTACAAACTCCAGAATGCTGTTATTTGGGTTTTCTGTCCCTAAGTAACAACCCAGATTCTTCTCACCCTGAAATGATACTAGAACAATACCTAGGTGTATACTAATGTTCAAAGTCACTGCTATGATCTATGTTGTTGTGTGATGTGTAATTTGACACAACCTTTTACAATTTAGGGCTACAGTGACTTTGACATATTGGTTTGCAGAGCTTAGCATTTGCAAAAGTGAAGTTGGTGGAGGGATTGAAGAAAATGCCCAAAGCAGCTGAGCTGTCATGTCCAGATTTCATGTCCAATGTAAAGAACCTAGACCAGGTATGCACTAAAATGGGCATGAAACTGTGGACCAGAGGTTATACAGTTTAAGACTGCCTTCTGCCTCTGATTGGGACATGGGATTTACTTATAGCCCTGGAAGTGCATATTTTCTCACTGAGAAGCAAGGTCTTTGGGGATACTGGTACATTGTGATGAGCATAAACAAATAATAGCAGTCTGTTTCTAAACTGCTGTTGTGTATTTTTGCTCATAACTTGGATGAAAATTTCCTCATTCAGTGCTGTTTTTTTACAGCACTCATGTATATTGTGTACACAGTATTTCATCTTCATGTTTCCTCTATTCATTATTAATAGCGACATAATTCTCATTTGCCTTGCATCTTTATCTGGTTGCTTGTGCTGCGCACCATGGTTTCTTTCATACAATGCCCCCCCCCCCCCCCCCGGGTTTTTTGTGCACTGCCCATAACAAATACTGCACATGACAAATACTCTATATCTGTTTTTAGCCCATACACTCTATTGTCACACACAACTTAGACATCTGCTTTCACGTGTTTCCCTCTTATGTGTAACTGCGAGCACATTCTGGCACCTTTCTTTCTATGCGTTTGTGTACCTGGTTTGGAACATACCTGCCTGACTGGGACATGTTAGCCAGAAGAGTTCACTGTGGACACGCAGATGCTGTAATTAAATACACACTAAGGATGGCCACCAGCTGATAAGAACAATTCCCATCACAATCTTTTTTCCTGCATATTTCTATTTTTCTCTATTTCAAACATCTCCCTGCACATCCAAATGGACGTACACAATACACATACTAAGATAAATGAGAAACAATTATTTATGTGATCCTGATGGGAATATTTGAATATTTTCAGTAAAAGTTCATACTACTGTACAGTCATCCCTTGATTTATGAATACTTAATTATCAAAGTTCTAACAAAGAATCTCAGTTAGTGCTGCCATTTCACTTTAAGAACCCAGCAAAGGTTATGTTAAACCTTAAACTAGAGCTGTATGATTATTGGAATTACATCAATACAGGTCAATAATTGTTTAATTTTTAATTTTTTAAATTTGTTTGGCATTGAGCCAAAGCTTAGATTTAATCCATGATTCAAACCTACATTTGATCACTTAGTGACTGTGTATAAACAGCATGACAGTGTCTGCAGTATGGAAATTTTGTAAGACTTGCAAACTTAATGTTGACTTGGGGATTGTTCAGTGCAGCTTCAAATGTGGTCAGCAAAAAGAAAGTTTGATCCAAAAAGGAAGAAATGCATTTGTTTAGGAAAAATGTGCCCCTCTTGCAACAAAAAACAGTACACTTTAATTTTTAAAAATTGCTGTTATTTCTTCATTATTGTATAATTTTGCCCTCCAGTTTTCATTATTCCAATTACATTTTTTCCATTAAAAAGAAAGAAGTTTTTACATAATACTTAAGGCTGGAGTCAGCAAAACCATTCCCCATTTAAGGATCAGGTAGCCAAACATGGTTCAACAGATGCTGTTTATTTTAATGATTGTTCTTGGTCTGCAAAACTGAAAACAATTTTTATATTTGTCATTTTCATTCAGGCATATCTAGTCGCATTGTTCCCTGTATTTTAAAAATGTGTGCATTGTTATTGGTATAGAATATATACTACTACTTCTTTCGGTCGCTCCCGTTAGGGGTCGCCACAGCGGATCAAAAGCTTCCACTTCCTCCTGTCCTCTGCATCTCTCTCCGTCACCCCCACCACTTGCATGTCCTCCTTCACCACATCCATAAATCTCATCTTAGGCCTTCCTCTCTTCCTCTTGCCTGGCAGCTCCATCCCTAGCATCCTTCTCCCGATATATCCCGAATCTCTCCTCTGCACATGTCCAAACCAACTTATTCTCGCCTCTCTGACTCTGTCTCCAAACCATCTAACCTGTGCTGCCCCTCTAATATACTCATTTCTAATCCTGTCCATCCTCGTCACACCCAATGCAAACCTTAACATCTTTAACTCTGCCACCTCTAGCTCTGCCTCCTAACTTTTGGTCAGTGCCACCGTCTCCAACTCATAAAGCACAGCTGGTCTCACTACCATCTTATAGACCTTCCCTTTCACTCTTGCTGGTACCCTTCTGTCACAAATCACGGTATAGAATATATACAAATTATTAAATCACAGCATTGGCACATAGTTTTCATATTGTGCATCTCTACCTTAAATCACATTTAAGCTAATGACAGAGCAGTTGCCTATATATATATATATGTGTGTGTGTGTACATATATGTAGTTTTGTCATTCAGAAAATAATTTTGCTTTTCTTATTTGATATAGACTGAGATCGTTGCTAGATAGACTTTCGAAGATATGAAGATGCCTCAAGAGGAGGCTACTCTGTTTTCAGAATCAGAAATGTTTGAATCTGAAGGCTCAAATTATGTTCCCAATTTCGGTGAACAAGAAAGCTCACCTGCTCTGACTGACTGAGACACAGAATTCTCAGATGGGTTTTCTTCGGAGGAAGATGAACCAACTCAGTCGGACAGAATGAGCCACAGCGACATCTAGTGGAAAGAGCAGCCTTTACAACTAAGGAGAATCTGTCTGGGACCTGTGCCACATCTTAAAACTGTATCGCCCAAACAACCATTGGACCTATTGATCACGAAAAACATCATAAATAAGATAGCAAATTGTACAAATCCAGAGGAACAGAGTCGCCACAGGAAAGGGTATGAAATAGAAAAATCTAACAAAGGAATTGTTGATGTACATTGGCTTGGTTATGTTTGTAGGCACAAAGAAGAACTGAGATGTAGCCGTTAAATAACTGTGGATTCTTTGTCTCATTGTCTACATAGCCATACTGCCTATTTGAGGACATTCTAACAGTACTGTGCTTCGATGACAAGTCAAATAGGGAGTCCTGAGCCAAAGAGGATAAACTTGCACAATTCCGGTATGTGAGGAACATGTTCATAGCAAATTGCAAGGTGAGATTTGTGCCACACGACTGTGTCACTATCAAGGAGCGAGTCCCATTCAAGAGAAGGAGCAGACTCATCCAATATATGAAGAGCAAACTTGTGAAGTATGGCATCAAAATTATTTATGAGTTGTGCACTGGTACACTCTGGCCAAACCAAAGCAACGCAGAATTTTTTTTTAACAAATATTCCTCAGGCTGAGAAACTTGGGGAGAAAAACCTGACCCTTGTGGGAATTCAACAATGCAACAAACCAGAAATCCTTCCAATTATGCAGTCCTCCAGAAGCAGAGAGCCCTACACATCTCTCTTTGGGTTTCATGGGGATAAGACAATGGTCAGCTGTGTCCCAAAGAAGGGGAAAGCTATTGTGCTAAGCACAACACACCAGGAAGATTCTGTCAAGAAGAAACCAGAAATAATTCAGTTTACACCAAAACAATAAGGTGTAGACATAATGGACCAAATGGTGACCATTGCCACCTTCAACAGCTACATCTTTTTTATTGAACAGAACCCTAATGTTTATAAAAATGCCAGTCATGCACGGCAGCTCTTCCTGTCAAAGCTCATCACCCCACACGAGGACCAGGCTGGAGACCACTAAGTGGCTTTTGAATGACATCATAGATGCACTACCAAGGTGTGGGGTAACAAAACCAGAGCCACTAGAGCAGCGGAGGAGAGGGGAGTCCAAGGGCACAAAAAGGAGGAGGTGTCATATGTGCCCCTGTGACAAAGACCGCAAGTGTTCTATCTACTCCATAAAATGTTTCATGGCAAACTGACCATATGTAAGAAGTGTGTTCAGTGGGAAAGAGTTTAAAGTTTTTTTATGTAATATGCTATAAATTTTCTGTTACAAAGCTATGCAATGAAAATTGTACACAATTTTCTAACCTGTCAGTGTTTGTACTTGTGTCTCATTTTGTTTTTGTTTGAAAACAGTTGTCAGTACATCGAAATTCATAAAAATGTGTTTTGGGGTGGAAATGTTTTTTACATTTCATCATTGTCAGACTTTATCCAATGTACTGTTGTTTGTAAAAATTATAGTTTTAAAAGTAAAATATTTTTCACCTTTTATCGTCTTGAGTCAGATATTTGTTCAGTGTGGGGTTTTTGATAGAAATAATACAATGGGTCTGTGGGGTCTCAATGACCCCATACAGGCAATGAAGGGGATATGTGGTAGTGTTGGTCCACCAGTGCCTTCGTGAAGGTCACACTTTGAGTTGCTCCTCTGTCTTCTCTTGTCTATGTAAGGAAAAACAGGTCTGACATTTTTTTCAGGATGACTTTGTCATTTTGCACTCTACAAATGTAAAAGGAGAACAAACATTAACAAATACAAGGCAGCATAAAAAGAGAGATTGAGGTAGAATAGATAAACAAATGGTAGCACTCTGATCTTCTAGAATGTCCTGTGATGGGAGTGGTGGTGAGGATATTGACATGTTTCCCTTTATACAGTATGACTGTACTCCATCTTCTGGGCTCCAAGTGACACTACCTTTTTGTCCACTGCTTATAAAACATTAAGCATTTTTATGTCTAATAGTTCATTTTTAGAATTAATTGCTTTAAAATGATATTGTTTTTATAACTTTTTTCCTCATGTTTAGCTCAGTCATTTAATAATGTTAAGCATTTAGTTCTGGAAGGTTCATTTTGGTAACAGTGTGGATTGCTTTAGACTCTAACTCTGATTTCTTTTGGTCTGTAGTGGCGAAACCCAGTACAATAAGGATAAGCTGCTGCAAGGTAAGTCCTACATTCATCATCATCTCAAGATACTACTTTGCTTTTTGACCTGTGTTCAACTGTGTGAAACATGTTATCCATTTTTGGAAATTTTTTTTTTGTAACCATGAGTAATAAACAAAGGTGTCTGAATAGGATTTTAAATTGGTTGCATTATATTGTGGGCTTTAAGCTCCATGTATGTTGTTGGATATATTCTTGTGATGTGTCCAATGGAGGTGATGACTGCTCTGTCTTTTTGCTGCTTCAGGACAGGGAGTTGATGTACCGCTGTCCGAGACGGGCATTCAGCAGGCAGAAGCCGTAGGACGTTACCTGAAAGACCTGAAGTTTACCAATGTGTTTGTGAGCGACCTTCTGCGCGCCCGCCAGGTAAATTCAGTGCCCATACAGCAAGAGTCCACATGCCCTGAAGAGAAGTTTTGCAGTTATTGTTGATGACTGCAGGCTCTATTTTAAAATGTATAGCTAACTTTTGATTTAATACCTACCTCAAAATAAATTTCTGAAAAACTGTTCATACGCTGAAAATTTGTCAATCAAAAACGTGAATTCAATTAATTTTAATGGTAATTATTGTTTAAGGGTTCCAAAGACCTAGGAGGTGAGACTATGGGGATGCAAACTTTATTTGTACACAATATATTTGACACAGCAACATCTGCTGACCACAACATTCTCCCCTGATGTTCTGAAACACACCGAACACCATCAGGGTCATTATCTTGTGCAACTCCCCACAATAGTTAAACATGTATTTGTGTTGTTATAGTATATGTGTATTTGTAGTATTTGGGGGCCCACTCCCAGTGTGGCTTTTGATGCATTTTGTCTCCTCCATGCATTTGTGTGCATTTGGAGGGAGAAGAAACAGTTTGTGTCTGCCCTGTGCTCTGTTATGAATGAATAGAAGGAACAGAAGGTACACAGTAGCACAAACTGGGGAAAACGTTAAGCAGTTTGTGCGCAAAATTTGACTCAGTCATAAAGTGTACACATGAGCAAGAATCAGTAACGTAATGTAAATACAGTAAAACTGTGCCATAACACAAAAAGTGAGGTTCAAAAAACTTTGCATAATATTACGTAATATATGGTATCACAATATTGGAAGGTTGAAAAAAATCAAAACATTTCAGTTGGTGTTTTCATTTATTAAAAGTGTAGGGAATAGATTATTATAGACCGACCTGTACATGCACAATGCAAATATTACCATCATAAACTTGTTTGTACCATGCTGTCAGTGGCATTGTGAAATAGGAGTTGAGATAACAGGACTGTGGGAACACAAACTTTTACTTTTTGCAGCGTGTTTTAACACCACCAGTCACAAGGAGCATCATCCCTTCCTTAAGGCTCTCAAACACACTAAACAGAGAAAGGGTGAACAACCCCCTCTAACTCCTCACAATGGATAGACACTTCTACTTGCAAATGTGCAGAACCAGTGCTTTATGGAAGGCCTAGGTCTCTTCCTGCTGTCGCTACAGTATGCATTAATATTCATTCTAATAGAATAATAACATGAATAGAAGTTTTACTCAGTTATTTCCTAAAGATTACAGAACCACAAATAGAATAAAAGTAAAGAAGTTGAAATTTATACTCTACACACTTGAGCTGAGAAAGGTCCAAATGATCAGTTGGTTCCTAACTGCCACCAAAGAAGGACACGAGTCAGTGAAAAAATATCAGAATTCATTATTTCAGGGTTTGTGTGTGTGTGTATGTGTGTAAAGCTTAAATATGAATAACTTGGTAAGGTATTATTTTGAATAGCAAGGAAGAAGGGGTCTGTTCTGCTGTAACTTACAGTTCTGCGCTTATGTAGAATTGCTTTATGAAAAATGTCCAGTGACTTTTTGATGCATATTCAGCTAATAAGGCCCTAATCCTGTGTCCATTATTTATCACATCAGTGTAAAACTATAATTAATGCTTTGTGTTTGGTTTAAAAGGGAGTATTTGTATTGCTTCTTGGAATTGCAAGATTTTTAATTTTTTTCTTTCCTTATCTGATGATTTTCCCAGAAACAATTTAAAACTTTACCCTTTTGTATAGTTGGGTGTTGTACTGCAGGAAATCAGGGCAAGTATTATGCTGACACTTCAGCATGGCTGCTTTTGGGAGTTCAACACCAGTCTGCAGGGTATAATTTGTGTTCTTTATTGTGTTACTACTTGCTTTTTGATAAAGAGCCTGGTAATTTTCTTGAGAGCATTCACACATATCTGTGAAAACCCACAGTTCAAGAGCAGAGCAAAGACAAAAAGGAAAAAGCAGGAAGGATTCCTGGAAAAGTTGAGCATTATACCTGTAGGAGAATAATGTCAGCATATTTCTGTAGACAAAAACTGGGAAATAAGGTCATAATGTCTGGGAAAATACTTCCAGCAGATAATAATTCAGCTGATAAAGCATGTGAGACATTGCTGTGCAAAATCTTTATAATATCTGACTGTGCTTGTCGGTGGTTTTTGTTTGGGATTTAGTTTGTTGAATCATTCAGGTCTGATGAAGCACCCTGTCTGCTGCAGTCATCCTTTCAGACTGTACATGCTGTAAGGAATTAAATAATTATGAACAAGCTCTTTCCAAGGAAGAAACGTGAGACCTGAATTATAGTAAAATTGCTTAAATCCCATGCATTTCCCATGGTGCTGAATTTTCTGCAAGATTTTGCCTTTGGACAGCTTTCCTATAATGTTTAAAATCATCTCATAATAATGAACAACTGCATTTGCAGATTAGTGTCAGATAGGGATGATGGATAGGGGTTTGCAGGAGATGGACTGCTACCATTAGGCAGGCCCTGCTGGAGAACCTGTGAGAAGTGTATTTCATCTTAGCTTTTCAGCTAAAATATCCATGTGCATGAATGTGTAAAACTGCCCATTGTTACAGTAACAGTGTGAAAATATTTACACATTAGGAGGGTGGCACAGTGATGCAGTGAATAGCACTGCACCCTCACAGGAAGCACCCAGGCTGGTTGGATGTGAATTTGAGTCCAGCTTGGGTCTTTTTGGAGTTTTGCATGTTCTCATGTGTTTGTATAGGTTCCCAATGGGTGCTCTGGTTTCCTCCAACAGTTCAACGATGGGCTTCAGCTTCAGTCGGTCACTCTAAATTGCCCATAGTGTGTGAGAGAGTGTGTAAATGTGTCCAGTCAGTCACTGGTTCATCAGTGCGGGTCCCTATCCCTGGGAAAATGATGAAGACTGATGTCAGGAAGAGCATCTGGTTATAAAATTCCTGCTCCAAAACACGACTCCCCATTCACGTAGCATCTTGGGGTCACAGGCCAGCCTGGAGTTCTCCTGAAAGTTCTTTAACTATGCTGTAAAAAAAGAGAGAGAACTACTCAATAACCACTCCAGTTCTTCTGTTTCAGACTGCTGACATTGTCATGAGAAACAGCTTGCACTGCGCTGGCATCAGAGTCATCAGTGACCCCCTCCTTAAAGAGAGGGTGAGTGACATGATCTGCTGGCTTTGCTGTACAGTGTGCAACTCTAAACTGACCATGTAAGATAAGTAAAATATATGCTCATCATTATTTTACTTTACTTAAAGGTATGTTATAAAGATACAGTTTCTATGATCTGAATAGACTTGTGTTTGTTTTTTGTTTGTTTTTTTGTTCTGAGTTTTCCTATTTTGTTTTTTGTTGTTTGGGATAAAAAAAAGTTTGGAAGTAAATATAAGTAGAAAACAGGAAGCTGTGCAGAATCCAGAATGTTGCTATTCAGTGTTCTGTCCCAAAGCAACAGCCTAGCTACTTCTTACCCCGTGTACTGTAAGAATACACAGGTTTGTAAAGGAGTAAATCTTTTTAATGTGCATATCTAATGTTCTAAGTCACCTTGGGCATGAGCATCACCTAAATTAATAACTAAATAACAGTGGTAATAGTGTATGCTGATGAGCGATGTATAATTTGAAGCAAACTTGTGGACTTGGGGCTACAGTGACTTGTTGGCATGTTGGTTTGCAGAGTTTTGGGGTTGCGGAAGGGCGACCGGTGGAGGACTTGAAGAACATGGCCAGAGCAGCTGGTTTTTCATGTCCAGACTTCACACCTCCTGAGGGGGAGACCCCAGAGCAGGTAAGCACTGGAAGGGGCAGCAAACCAGGGATCAGAGCCCTTGCAGTTGTACAAGAGCACCTGGTTTGTTGGACCTGCCACCCCTCTTCTACCCCTGTTGAGAATTTCTACAGGAAGTGGGAAAAGTCTCATAGACCTGGGAGTACCCATTCCCTCACTCAGGAGCAAGGTTTTTGTGTTTTTTGGGATAATGGTGTACTGTTGAGCATAAACAAACAACAGTCTGTTTCAAAACTGCTGTTAGTGTTTTTGCTCAAAATGTTGGTTGTTGTTTGGAGCGGCCGGGGAACAATTTTTCTGTGTAGATCATGAAGTAAACAGTAGATGTCACTGCGACACCTCAAAATAGAGGCTGTATGTTTCATACAATATTGCCATTGTATTGAGCCACTAATTTGGTTCAAGTACATTAGGAGACTAGTTTTACTTTTTTTTTCACATTACAGCAGGTTTTATTAATCTTAATATGAAATGTGTATTCAGTCTTTCAGTGAAATAATGTTTGTTGCAACCAGATTGCTAATGAGCTGAAAGTCTAACATTTCTAAATGCATGATTTAAAGTAAACACTGAAGCCTTCACTTGTTTTTCCTGTTCCTGGAATATGAATCTGAAAATGTCTCGGAATGCTCATCATGGGATGTTCTGTGTCCGGTTAGTAAAAGGGACAAATCAAGTTGTACCAACCTGCTGGCTTCAGATTTCACAGTGGTGAACTCCCTCTCATGAGAGTTCTTTTGTGTGTAAGCAAATACTTGACCAGGCCAGCAGCTTTGACCGTGGGGCACCTGACATCCTCAGGCTTCTCCAGTAACTGGTGGTGTTCTCAGAAGAAGTCCTCTAAAATTTTGCTGTGGTTTCCTTTTTTCTCACTTGCCAGTTCAGCAAAAATTTGACCTTCATTGACATAATTTCTACTAAGTCCCATTTACTCTATATATCTTCTGTGATACTTGATACTAGGTGTTGTAATAAAATTATAAACCAAGTGATGCTTAAATTGCTTAGTTTTTGACTTTTTACCAAAGCAACATATAATGAAACACATTTCTGTATACTTCTATCATGGTGACCTTCACATTATCCTGATTGGCATCAGTGTGCGTATAACATCTGTGTCTTCTGGAAAATAAGTCATAACTTGGTTTTGTTTAAGCAAGCTCGTGTCATCAAATTGTCATACAGCTTCTCTTTCTTTTATTTTTAACTCGTATTTTATTTCTTTACCTGTATTGAAAGTTAAAGAACCAAGCAGATAAGTGCTGATAATATGTTCTCTTTAACCAGAAACCTGTGCTGGTGGAGATGTAATCTTGCTTGCCTTTACTGCTGAAATGACTGATTTGTGCTTTCGATACTTTTTTGCATGACACAATTTTGACCAAATTTTAATTCATGTTTATAGAAAGACGCTCTGTATATCGAGGAGTACGTCAAAATGAAGGCGTCTTCTGACTTTCACAGCTTAACCAGCAGCAGTTTTACCAGCTATGTTCAGAGTATCTGGACTGATTATATTGCCTGTGGATGTGCTTTGGTACTGTGGCAGTGACAGGCTTGTATATAAGTGGTCATGCAAAATCAGCAAAGGTTCATTGACCTGCCATTGTCCCAAAGCAAAATGCCATTTACTGGTAAGTTAATAAGCCTGTGTACTTTTTGACCACAAGCTGCACTCTGTACCTAGTGGAGCACTTTGATGGGCAGGGTTTGCACTGAGCACCCTCATCTGCTCCATTCAGGTGAAGCTCCGGGTCAGGGGCTTCCTGGAGGCCTTATGCCAGCGCATGGCTGCAGACCATCCCTGCAATGGAGAGACGGAAGCAGTCCCCGGGACACTGGAGCCCCCAGCAGGCCTTGCTGATGATGGCATCCATGATGTGGCCCCTCATGCCCTGGTGGTCACTCACGGTGCCTACATGCGCCTGGCCGTGCGCTACCTGGTGGAGGACCTGAAATGCATTGTCCCGCGGGGCATGAAAGCGTCCCACATCTTCTCTGCTTGCCCCAACACCGGCATTTGCCGCTTTGTCGTAACAGTGCGTCATGCTGATGCCCTCTGCTTGCCGCCTGTCGCCGTCCACTGTGTCTTCATCAACAGGAAGGACCACCTGAAGTCTCTCAAAGAGCAACCATAGGAGAGAAGAGCGAGAGCTTAAGGGAGACCAAGCAGTGATGATTGTTGGGCAGCTCTGAAAGACTAACAACTGGACTGGTTGTGTTGAAAAGCTTTTTAAAGTTCAACTTGATGCAGTTGTGCATTTACCTCGCTTGAGATGTCATTTATCTGATACTTTTTTTTAACTGAAGAAAAGACCCTATTTAAAGGGGGTTCTTCTATGATTTTATGTGCTTTAAGTTGCGTCCAAAGTTCTGTAATAATTGTTGCCCTCTGACAAAGCAATACCACTGAAAGAATGGTTATTTATATTGCCTGTTGCATACATAGTTCATAATTAAGCATTTAATAAATTTGTCTGTAAGAATGTTTAAGGAGTCAGCTGATGTTCCAGCTGGCCCGAGTGGGTACATGGATCCTGCAAATAGATGGATGAACATGATAGAAGAATTTGAAGGCTAGCCTGCAGAATTAGATGTTGGGTGTGGTCATGTGCGTTTCATGCGCGTTTCATGCATTGCTGCTGAGGTGCTGCTGGGAAACTACGTCCTGGCTCGATGACTGCAAACTTGATTTTGACACAGTAATTGCGTTGGACAAAAGTGCAGAAGCATCTGGTGTTTTTTCTTACAAAATATTGTCCTTTAAAAATATTTATTAGCTTATTTATTGGCAATCAATACTTGCACATTTAAATGTTATAAATCCTTGTGTAAGAAAATGGATAGACTATGACAGTGGTTTCATTGGTTGTTTTTGTTGGATAAGCACAGAGGAATTTTAAAGAGTGCAAATTTTTATTCTGCATGAGTGAATGATTTTATTGGTCCATCTGACAATTGATAAAAAAATTTGAGTAAAATAAAAGAATTAAAAATAAATCAGAATTAAAGTTGTGCGTTCTCAGTGTTCTGCATTGCTTCACATGTGAGGTTGTGTGTAAGTGGGAGATTTGATTTTAAGATGAATGTTTAGCTGCTCAGAGTCATTATTTCAAAAGCTTTGCTACATGACTTGCTTTCACCAAGACTCCTGTCACATCATGATGGGTGGATGTAGATTCGCCATCCTCAAGGGTCACCGCACATGCTGGCCTGTGTTCCGTCTTGCGTCTTAATAATGCAGTGAAGTCGTTACCTGGCAGGAACATGACTTTACCTGGCGCTGCACGTGTGCACCACTGTAACACCTGTGGGAATCTGTCAGCAGTGTCTGCATTTTACCACCCATTTTGTGAACTCTAAGGACATTAGTTTAGACATCATTCATTTTTACAGCAGCTTTCTTGTGGTGTAGTGTTGAAATCTTCCTAATTTACTTCACACTGGCAATAATGCACTGGATTTGTGGAGCAGAAAACAGCATAGGTCATTTTCTGTGTCAGATATTTGTCTCCAGTTTCCAGAGGAGGTCATAGCTTGTGGACAGATATTTGCATTTTCTTTCTTTCTTTTTTTTTTTTTTTTTTTTTTTTAACTTAAAATGCACAAAGTTTGCTGCTGGAAGTCCCCCTGTCCTTCTTTGTCTAGGTTGTGAGGAGGAGCTGTTCTCAGTGTTGAGGTCTTCTTCATGGATCGGTGGTGAAAAGGGAGAACGGCGACGTCCTCGGCTCTGAGGGGTGGTGCGCCTGGCTGTGTGATCCGAACCCTCCTCCGCTGGAAAGGGGAGGAAGTTTTGTCATGGAAATGAGATGCAGAGCCTGTGATGGACATATGGCAGACTGGCTACAAAAATAGGATGTTTTTTTTTCCTGTTAACATCTGGTTTGTGGTGATACACGTTGGGTTTTCAGGTACACTGCCCAGAACATGGAAATACCCACAAGTTTTAAGTATTTTAGGAGTTAAATACTAAAAAAAAACCATCTTTTTGCATGAATAAAAGTAATAGTACACATTTAAGAACACTAAACCATTGTCAGAATTAGAAACCAGTTTATTCATGGAAAGGAACATGTGAACTTATTACTGTTCAGCAGTCTTACTGATGTTTAGCAGACACATTTGGATACAGGTTGATGTTGATTAACCAGACCTCTCCCTTCAGCAAGTTGGACATTTCTAGAAATAAATGTTGAGTCAGTGATAGACAAGTTCTTATTTCATAAGAAACAATCACACTTCTTGCATTTTTATTAATTTATTAGCCAGTTTAAATAATCTGAAAATGTACAGTATATAAAATGTTTTCCATTGTATCTAACAATATTGAGTCCATATAAATATTATAAATAACTGAATCCATTAAAACAAATAAATATTCTTGGGTAACAATAGTGGAATATATTTAAATAAATAAATACTTTGCGTAACAATAACTGAATGCATTAAAATAAATAAATATTTTGGTTATCTCTGGTAGTGGTGACTTGCACCTACAAAATGAACATTTTAAGTTGTCTAAAGCTGCTCAACTTCCTTCCCATAGGACACCGTATTTGCATAGAAAGTTTTACCCTGGACACCCATCCAAGGATATTTTTTTTCTGTGGACATTTGTCCCAAACTATTGATTAACTTTGGAATATTGCTGTGCTTAATACTTATTGATGGAGAGATACATGTGACAGTGCATTCTGAATACACAGGTGTGTAGACTGTGCTGAAAAAGTTATGATCATACAAGCTGGCTGTCCCCCAGCTGAAGGCAACACCACTGAGATATAATAAGAACAAACAGGCAGTGTAAATAAGGCAAGAGAAGAGGTAAAACAGCAGGGTGCCGTTTCCTAGACCAGCTGGAGAAAATGCACTGCTGCTGCTTTTGTCATTTTGACGCTGCTCTAGCACCTCAGTCGATGTACGCTGTGTTGCGAGGGCTGTGCGGGTCTATGCCATGCAGCACCCTCAGCGGGTCGTTGTGGAAGCCAAATGCGATGTTCTCCCTGGAGACGCCCCAGCCCTGGTCCGAGAGCTCTGCCTCTCCCTCCTGCTCCGCCTCCGTATCCGGGTACGGTAGCGAGTCAGAGCCCTCCCCATGCTGGCTGTGCAGGCGGAGTGGGTCCGATGGGTACATGTGGCGGTTCCTCCTCTCTCTGTGCAGGAGGCGCCGCAGGGGCACCGTGTTCCTCTCGGACAGGAAGAGCGCCGATGCCGGCAGGTTGTGGCCCGGCTCGTAGGCCTGCTTGGCACCCTCCAGGTTCAGCAGCAGGCCGTTCTTGCAGGAGTAGTAGACGTCACGGTGGTTCTCCAGCAGCTTGTGGTGGAACAGACAGTCGTCCCGGCTACACACACTCTACAATGCGACAGCAATCATACATGATGAGCCTCTGCGTTTCCATCTTCATCATGAGGAATTTCTAATATGATTTACTTTTGCCAACACCTCACTGTTTGAATTGACCTTTTTCCTCAGACTATTCTTGGTTCTTTGGAGCCTCAAGGATGAGGCACAGTAAAGCTTAATAGTGGTTTATTCTTGTTCCTCCACAACGTCACCAGGTGTCCTCCTTCACTCACACACACACACACACACACACTTGTGAAAGGACCAACAGCTATGTTGACGTCAGTGCGCCTGTGCATACGCCTACACGCACTTCATCTTACTGCAGCCAGAAACTTACTTATGAAACTGAACTCAACCACCTGAGGCCTTTTAGTCTCCTCTTACTGCTTGTGAAGAGTTTTGCCATTTTACACAGGTGCTTTTCATGCTAGAACTGTCTGCAGTTCACAGAAATACATAAGACATCATAGGTAATTAAAGAGTCAGTGCTGAACTGCAATAAAAAGTGTGCACACTCCAAATAGCAAACCGACGCATAGTGCTTTCGAAAGGTGAAGGCTGAGGGATGCAGGTTTTGGAGGACAAGTTCAGCTCAGTGTGTCCAGGTGAGGATGTGAAAGAAAGGAGCCCCTGTGCAGACACTGGCACCACAGAAGGTGGCACTCACCGAGCTGAAGGGGTTGCCCTCCTCGTCCAGGCACAGGTATCGGTTGCTCTTTACTCCATAGATAGCCAGGCGGTCCCTGGTTTCTGCTTTCAGCAGAACAACACCTGTTCACGTACACAAACACAGGAGGAAATTCATGGTAAATGACATTTTAAACAGTCATGCCAGTGCTGCTAAAAATGAACCAAATGTTAAGAAGCAGCAGAAAAAAAAAGAGGCGGGCAGTTGTGCAAACTATTGAGGTACAACAGTTAAGTAAGAAGAAGGTAAAAGGCAGGTACATGTGTTTACAGGGGATTCGGGTAAACACTGTGCCGGGTACAGGCCATAAGACTTCTGAACCTGGACATGCCACCACAAATTTTCTTTCAACTGTCCATTATAATATATATTGAACTCCACCTCATTGTATCTCAGGTGCCGCCGTGTCATTTTAGGGTTATTACATTAAACAGCTAATTAGACACAGTACTATAATGTACATAGATATTTATTCAATGTTTATGTTTTATTTATTCTATGTGCAAAGGAATATTTATTCTATTCTTTGTCACATTGTTTAGATCTTGTTTATAATTGTATTCTTTTTGTAAAATTGTATTGCGCATAGTCTCATGGCCGATTCAGGGTACGTTTCACTACATGCTGTACTTGTGTAACTGTGAATGTGAAGAATAAAGACGGAGGCGAACGCGCGCGAAGTAGGGCAGCGCGGAGGGGCGCACTCACTGTAGGCGCTGCGGCTCGTGGTGTTGCGCACGTGCCCGTTCGCGCGGATCTCCAGGTAGACGTTGTTGAACTCCGACGACGTCTGCAGGTGCACGTACCTGCGCGCGCTGCCCCAGTCCGAGCCCAGCAGCGGGGACGGGTTGGGCGCGCAGCTCGCCGGCAGCGCGACGAGGCACAGGGCGAGGAATGCTGGGAGCGCGCTCACGCTCACGGTCCCGGTCTTGGTCATGGTCGCGGTGGCGGTGGCGGCAGAGATGCTGAGCGTTCCGGAGCGTTCGTGGTCGGGCTGCGGCGTGTTGCGTTGCGTTCTGTGCTGCGCTGTGCCGGACGAACGCCGCTCTCTCCTGGCCCCGGGTTCGGCTCGCGGCTATTTAAAGCCGCAGTTGCGGGTGCGCGCGCGCGCGAGAGCGAGCGAGCCGCTCTCCCCGCTCACATCCCTCCGGAGCACGCGGCTCGCCCCCGGAGCAGATGTGGAGAGATAGATCCCCGAGGGCACGGGGCGGAAGGAAGGAAAGAAAGAAAAGAGGGAAGGAGGTAAGGAGGGCATCGGGGTTCCGCCGATCTTCCGCCGCCGTCTGTTTACCTCAGAGGTTAATTGGCGCTCGGCGGTTTTGTCGCTCAGCGAAATTGCTGTGACCTCGGTCCCCTCGCGCGCAGGACGCACGGGCCTGCATGCTGTGTGCGCGCTTGCGTCTGTGTGTGTGTGTGTGTTGACAGCGGCAAACATGAACCACTGTTTTCTTTTCATGCTTCGTCTTAGCAGCGCTGCGAATTTCGAACGTGACCCGTTTTTGCGCCACTGGTTCGTCCAGTTTTATTTAGCAACCTTCTCCCCGAAAAGTGTGTGCAGACGAGCGCAGGGGTTTAATTCAGGCGAGGAGCTGAAAGCGTTGAAACGTTTTCTCTTTATGAGTGCAAAAATTGCCTCAGAAACTTATTGAACTTACTGTTGGCGAACACACGCTCGGCTGGGCGAAGACGGGAGGTGCGTCGCGTGCTGTGCTCGCTAAGCGGGGGGGCGCACGGGCAGCCTGCAGTCCTGTTCGCGACGGTCAAATGCGGTGCGAGTCGCAAGGCGACAGACGGAGCGCTTTGTTGAACAATTTTTTGAACAACTAGGTGAAGACCGTTTCATTAAGAGTGTAACCCGCTGCTGAAGGAACACAGGTAAAATTAACCAGGTCACTTCGTTCTGAATGTTCCCTTAAGCAGGTGGGGGTTTTTTGAGGCAGCTTCTCTTGAACATCCTCGCTTCTAACGTGTTCATCTGTCTTCGTCTTGAGGGCTTACAGGCCAGCAACTGTGAGGCCTCCTTGTGCTTTCAGAGTTTGTATTGTAGGGTTGGCTTTGGCCCGAGTCTCTTCCAGTACTGTGGTTCAAAACCCCGAGTGAAGGTTTGAATGTGAAGCGCAGGATACCCAGAAAGCCCTATCGTGCTCTATGTAAATAGTGCTAACCTTAGCATTATCGGTTCAAGCCCTTTGTGGTGCTCAAAACAATTTATCAACTTAGCCTGTATTCCAGTATGAACTGTAAAGCTTAAAACATGTACCTGAAGTTTGAACACTTTTTTATGTGGAGTAATAGGTTTGTTGATTATGAGGTTGTTGGTTTGATCCCCAGAGAAGGAAAATAATGTATCATGTATGGGAGCCTTCTAGGGTGCCAGTGGTTAAGGATTTGTTGGTGTGAGTGATGTAGATGTGAGGATATTTTAAAGTGGGTGTGAAGGGGGGGGTTGGCAGTGTAAGCAAGAAAAAACTTTATTGTATATTTACATATTTTTGCAAGGTGCTTTCACTCCAACACCTTTGTTTGAACCCACACTCCACAGGTTGTGGTTTCTTCTACCCACCTTAAAGTATTGATGCTTAATGTCTTATGTGGGATTTGAACTCCAAACCACCACCTCTAGAGAACAACAGTTTGACTATTGTACTGCATAATGATGGCCATTTGCATTTTGTTCAACACTTGTACTGTTAAACTTTAATTGGGTACCATTTTCTAAAGGATTTGAACTGGTACCAGAGACACAATCAACCCCAGGAGTACAGAGGAGTTCTGAGCTCCTGGGGCTCTAAAAATTCCTGGTACCATTGAAAGGCCTGAGAAGTACGGAAAGCAAAGATGCTGGTCCTTTACGGTAACTTTGTTGACCAAGCCAACAAAATCACTAACCTACCATAACCAGTCAATCACCACACCCCTCAGCCCCATCTCTCACCTGTAAAAAAGTCTTCAGTATTAGAGATGTTTTGCAAGAGGGAAGCAGCAGAAGGCTTAACCACCCAAACAGTTTGGTTCAAAACCCTGGGATGCTGAACCACAAGCAAATGTACCAACACACTATTGTTGTTTGTGAAGTAGAGCTGCTCCCTTACAAATGGCAGAAACAAGGTAACTGTTACATAATGCGAATAAAGATCAACCCCCAGAACAGCACCGTTCACCACCAGACCCCACAGCTGGCTAAAGCCACTGTGTGTTTTGGTGTCAGATAAATAGCCCTCTGCTTCATTCACAGCAGATAGTGGTGAGCCTCTGATTTGAACCTCAGCATTGATTTCCACAGCCACCTCTACTCAGCAAGTTAAAGATCCTCTTAACTACGTTGACGTGCAGTATGATGTTGCAGCTGCTGTAACCCAGTCTGTCATATTTACAAAAGCAGCATAAACTGACAAGTGATGCAAATAGAGGGAGCAAAACAACTATTAATGTGAACAGAGAGTACAGTACAACACAGAGTGCATCATGGTACAGTACATCACAGTGCAACAGAGAACAATACAGTGTGCTATAGCACAGTACGACATACTGTTCTTTACCACGTCGTTTACTCCTTTCAGTGTCCTACGGGTACAATTCTTCAGTTACCGCAAGGGGGCGCTATTACTTCAGTTATTAGCTGTAGCACCGATTGTCTTCGGTTTACAACACCTACGCGGCTGTGAACATGTGCCTCTTTCAACTGACTTATTTTGTATTTTATTTTGGGGTCGGGAAACATAAACCCACTTGTATATAACTTTAAAGTTATTTTTAAGGGAGAAGGGCGGGCACCACTGGAGCTTTAATTTTGTTGTTTCCTTAAGTTTTACTTTATCATTTATGTTGTGTTAAGGAAATCCCAATTTTTGATGGACGGTAGGACAGCTTACAATACAGTAATGCTCAGCGCTGTGTGTTTTGTTATTTGTAACTATCAGTTTGGCCTCTGTGTCAGTGCTGCCTTGGCTTGTTTTTACTCCACTTTCACAGCAAGTGTCTTCAGTTGAATTAAACTAATTGTCATGGCAAGAGACAGGATACAGCTGTGTAGGTTAGGGCAGCAAGCAGTGTTGTCCCCCAGTGCATAAAGCTGGAATTTATCACATCTGTATGAGTTGTGAATATGTACCTATGCTGAACAGCTCCCTGCATCACAGGTGACAACAAAGAGAATATGCAGACAGGAGCAAAAGTATGTAAAACCCCTATTGCGCATATGCTACAAATGTGCCACCAAAAATGTTTACAGAAACCCGTGAATGTGTGAGTCTAACGTAGCGCAAGAACCCTGCTGATGAATTTATGCTGTGCTGGGGACAAAAGAGAGTCCAACTGTCTATTTAAGTGTACCTAATAAAGTGTCCAGTGAAAGTAAATACTCCCAGCACTGTTTACAGGTGGCTAGACCTGCCCACCTTCAACACCTAAGGTGCAGTATTCTTATTTACTACAGTGCACTACTCGTTCTAATGGCTTCACATTTTAGTATAGATAAAATACTGCATAATACACAGCATGTGAGCATAATAAGCATACAGCACACCATAGAAAAAGAAAACGTTTTATTATTTCAGGAATACAATAGGCTTTTGTGCATAGCACATACGTACAAAAATAAAAGGAAAACCATTTTATATAATATTATTGTCACTCTCATCAGTATTTTTTTTCAGAAACAAATGAAGACGTCTGTTTTTTTTCTCCTATGAATTTACAATCATTGCAACAACTCAGAACTAAGGCAGAAGGTGAGGTATATGTCAACAGAGAGGGGGACACCCAGCAGACGCTGCCTTCCCCTCAGTGCAGGAACACGAAACGTGAGAGTGGACGTGACAGATGCCAGTGCACGCGGGAACTCGCAAATTCACGCTGCCGCTCCTTTGCCATGAGGCAGCCCTTTGCAGCAGGGAATTCTGGGAGCTGGGCTCCTCATGACACTGGGCAGGTAGAATAGAGGGACGCTGCTTGTCACAGTGGCAAACACTTGGGTGTCTCACATGCAGCTTCAGTGGTGACCTGTTCTTGTTTCCAAAATTTCTAGTTGTTTGCTGCTTTGTTTTGTTTGATTGATTGAGAGAGATCACCATTTGCCCTTAAAGACGGCGTCGACCAAACAAACACAACAAACAAATACATCAGTTTCAGGACACAAACGTCTTATCCTCACAATGATAGCAGCCTGGTGCCCATGTGGACTGGCAAAAAAAACAACAACAATAATAATGATAATAATTTAAATAAATACATAAATAAAAACTTTCTTAACATTCAGATTGCAAGTTTCATTTCCATTTTAGTTGTGTAAAAAATAAGAGGATCTGAAAGGAACAATAAAAAAAGTAAATTTTAGTATCATCCAATAGGTAAAAAAAAAAAAAAACTACTGAGCGCCACACTGAATTAACTGACTGTTTTATTTGAAATACATGTGCAAGAGTTAAAAGGCAACTTGATGTTCTGAAGCAAGTATTAGCTATGAGGACTTGCTTCGACGCACCCTGGTCAAATATGTGAATAAATCAATTCTTTTGTTTTGACTGATTTCCACAGCTGTTGAAATAAATTGACAAGCAGGACAAAGAGGCGCCAGTGTTTTATTTTCCTGACTGCGTCAGCATTATTCACATACTGTAATAATTCCACAGACACAGAAACCTTGCCTATGTAGCACTGAGCTCCAGCAATGCTGTTTAACTTCATTTTTCAAGCAGTTCTCTGGATCTCATTAGCTCTCACATTTTAATCCCTCCTTTGTTTTCAAATTGTTCCTTTCACATGCTCTTCAAATACAGGCAGGTGCTCCTGACCCCGTCAGTATAACACACACTTATTTCTGCAGGCAAACTAAGCGGATTGTAATGAAAACAAAATGGCTATTTAATTTTCCCCAGGTGTGGAAGTAACCATGCCGTACGTTTGAAGCAGGGCCCTTTCTCCATTATACCTGTGACCTAGTGAACACACTGTATGGACACAAAGGGGATGTTCCATAGCACCCCCCTTAAAAACACACATGCACGCGCGCACACGCGCACACACACACACAGACACACCACCCTGGGTTGTTTCGGCACCTTAAGCACATGAGGAGGATCATACTCCACATAAGCTGAATAGCTGAGTAAACCTGAAGTGCAGCAAACAGATCTCAGATACTGCTGAAGCCTTATTGCCTCCAGCGGCTGCTGCATAAAATACAGAGCATGATGGGAAGACAGGCTTCCTCTGATTCGGCTCACTTCTCCCCCCTCGCACACACTGCGACAAGCCTGCGGATGTCCCCTCCCTCCCACCCAAATACAGTTTGGATGCAGAATAGGGTGGGAGCCACGCAGCAGGCACGCAAGTGATGCAGGGGAAGGCGCTTGTGTTTGCCCACTCCCGACCTCACGACAACAAAAACTTCAATAGGATTTCAGCAACTCAGGAACAGCATTGTTTCTGATTATTTATCCACCAGCTTTTTGTTACAAGAGCTACACGTAATTTGGGACCTCAGAAATGTCAGCTGGGAGGCCGTGCTTGTTGCCCACATGGTTGCCGGGAGTCTAGGATGACCTTGTCTTTTCATCAGTCAGCAGCCAAACAAATAGCAGATAGCATTTAGAATTCAATATAAACAAACGCAGCATTTCAGACTCACTATAATCCGTGCATTTTTTTCTTCATCTTTTTCTTTCAGCAGTGCACTGTTAGTTAATCAACAAAGGATTTAGACAGTTCTGGAAGGAATAAAAGAGTGCAGGAGTGCAGGATGTTTCGCCGGACAGGGATCACCCAGCGTGTGGCCGCGACCTTTGACTAAAAACGGCTCTAGCAGGGGTGGATGTTCCGCCGGAATCTCGAGGTTGTCGCCGACATCTCTTTACAGCGACAGGTGGGAATGGGGGCTATGCTCAGGTATTTGAGGAAGTAGCCCATTAGCCACAGCCAGATCCACATTCTCACAGGGTTAAGCAAACAATTGGTGTTTTTCCAAATTAAAATAGGCTGGCACCACCCCCCATTCATTGAGGCAGCACAATCCTGGAAAGGGGCACAGTCCCTGCAGTGTCCTGGGGTGGACATGGGGACCCCTTGCAGGCATCTCACAGCCCTTGATGTACAGCACAGTGCTTCATCATCGATCCTTCACTCAGACACTGTCCCATCCTTACTGCCTGGCTGTAGCACGCATCCTGCTGCAAAGCCAGGATTGGACAGTCCCTCACCACCAGGGTTGGCTGTCATTACTTCATAGTCCATAGATCAGATGTGATCACAAGTTTTCATTATGCAGGTGTCCCAGTTGAACACAGAAGGCCACCCCTCTGTGACTTACACATAGGGGGCCTACACTGAGAGTGGCCATTCTCAGTTTCGTAAAGCAAGGAGCGTAAAGCTGTGATTTTCTCCAGTATTGAATATCATTCGTATTATTTTGCAGTAGTCTTATATGCTTAGTGCAAACCCTTTGTAGAGCATCTTGCAGTGCTTGCAGTTTCACAGTTTGTGTATCTTGTTACACACATCTTTAACGGAGCACCAGCCAGCCTTAAATAAGCTAGCGTGCTGGATGGCAGTGTCCCACTGGCTGCAGTGTTACTCCCTTGTTTTCAAAATCCAGATGCACTCGTCAACAGTTCTGTGTTCGGACACTTGTTTAGTCCCAAGAAAGTCCTAGAAACACAAGGCTGCTGGACTGGGCTTGGCAGTCTTCGGTGAGACAAGATCCCCCTCGCCCCAGGCCTTGGGGTTTCTCTGGCTCCTGACCCAGCCATAGCTTCCTCTGGTCTCTGTCCCACTCAGAGTCTCAATTACTACATTTGTCTAATTATGGAAAAAAATAAATAAACTGAGATACTCCTGGCTCTCCAGGAATTAGACTAGAACTCCCCCTGAGAGTCACATGGCCTGTGTGCGAACCCTATTTCTGACTGCGAGGTGCGTTTCTTGCATGCAAGTAATGGCGAGCAGGGGCCGGGGTTGGGACCTTGGGGCAATGTCTCGCCATGTGGTGAGAGGGCTTTAGTTCCCCTTACTGGACGGTGACAATGGTGATCGAGAGGGTCAAGTTCTCAAACAGGTTAACAGACATTCTGCCGAGCGCAACTTCATGCATCCTCTCTGGAGGCAGCTGTATGAGGTAATAAAAAGTATCTGTTTCACCTCGAAAAGCTGAGGACATCAGTCACAAGAGTGACCGGGTGATGTTTCCCTCAGCTACGGCAAGCACCCTTATAAAGTGAGAAGACTGGCAAAGCCTCTCCCCCCTTTACAGTATATAATGATCGTAGAAATAATAAGCAGCAAATTATGGCATACGCAAGTCCTATTATAAAGGTAACTACCCAAATATACATATATGTAAAGACAGAATAAATACCGTTATATATAGTGTTTTGCAGTCTTTCTGTATATGTGTCAGTGTGTTCATATAACTTATTATATTACATGTGCAAATTAGTAGTTATTGCAAGATTGAGTTCATATTCGGGGGAGGAAGTGTGTGACCGTCATGGCGGTGGTGGCCTTGTTGCCCCTCTTGACGCGTCCATGCTTGCTTAGGGCGATGTAGAAGCCCTTGTACATGGAAGACTCGTAGGCGTTGTAGTTGTTGGGCAGCAGGGTCTCCTTGAACTTGCACTCGTCTCGGAAGACGGCCTGAAAGCATCAGAGAAATACATTGCAGGATCAGGTCTGGGCTGGAAATGGAGTTAAAAAAACACTGTGGGTCAGGCATACTGACCCAGCATCAATATCACTGTCGCTATCAGCGGTCACTAAAATGGGACAAGAGATGCAGATCGCACCTGGGAGGACAGTGTTTGCTGTCCAGGCAAGTTGACTGCCCATTTTAATGTAATGTCTATTTTAATTTTGATTAATAAGTTTTCAAGTATGGAGGACCAAAAGTGCCATGTGAAACGCATTGAACAATTAAATTGCAAGAAAAAGAAAAACTTAATTATAAACTATTTATAAACTAATTATAAACTATTAACTATAAACAAACTATGAATTCATGTAAGTTATATATACATTTGTAGCAAATTTAAATTACTCTTTTTGAATTACCGCTTTTGGTTCAATTCATACCCAAATTTAAACTTTCATTTCCAATGAAACTGGGGCAAGTTTGACACTGACTAATGACTTGACAGAGGAAAATCTCACAGAGGGGTTATCAGCAAAATTTTAAAATGAAAAATTTCCAGTTAATGACCAATGAAAATGTCGCTTACATGAGCCAACAAGTAAAGTGAAATCCTGATCCGTAAGATAAGTGACTGGAAAAACAGTGCAAATGATTAGTGAGCAAAGGAAAGTGCGGATTTGAAAAAAGTTTTGTCTTGCATATAAATGTTTGTTTGTAAATGATAGTTTTCTGTATTGTTTTTCTGTTTTCATTTTGTCATTTACTTTATAACTTCATGTAATGTATCATCTTCCATTTTCAATTCAAATTACTCCTTTTTTACATTGCACTCCTCTGTAATTTTGTTTCCTTCTTTGATATTTGTTATAATTTATTGACAGTATTTCTGTCTACAAACAACAGCAGTGCAGTCCTGCTCTCAGACCCTTGTATGAAGTTGCATACTCAGTTTTAGCAGAAGAATAATATTTATCAGGACATATAAAAGCTGTATACAATATCAAATATCTATATATGAATAAGAGCATGTTAAGAAACTAATTATATTAGAGTTATTTCCTTTCAGCAGAGCTTCCTTAGGTGTCTTTACTTCTCCAGCTAAAAATTATGTGGTGAATTGCTGCTATGCAATGGTTGAGTGACGTTTGCGAAAATGTAACTGAGCAGCTGAAATGAAGCACGGGTCGCAATATAAAAATGGTGCAAACATCTGTGGCTGCTGGAGTCCCCCCACTCCCAAAAACAGGCAGGCAGACAGCTCGCAGTGCCGTTCATCCTAACCCTAACATCCTGAGCGGTGGTTACATTTTCCCTTGCTGAAATAACAGGCTCTTCTTCATGGTTATACTGACCACTAAAATCTGCAGAACTCTCTAGAAGGTGACCCATAAACTTTCCCATCAAACACCACTCTCTTCCTGCTGCCCCCCCACGGATTTTACATCATTGCAGATGACAAGAGAATAATTTGCAGGAAGTCATCATACAGTCCATTGCAGTCTGACAAACACTGAATTTTTAAACGTTATAAATATGAAACATAATTAATAGAGTACCTACTGTGACTCCAGTTTCTTTAAAGGATAATCTTTTTTATAAAGTCCTGGCAAAATTAATCTCACATAAACCTGCAGTTTGTTGTGCCAACAAAAATCTTACTGTTTAATCATTAAAAGTTGGGAAAAACATGCAAAATATCAGCTCCAACCTCGGGGCGCTTTTGCCCCCGCATTCGTCCATAACTTCATCATTCCAAATGACTTTAAGCAGTTTAAGTTATGAGTTATAATACAGTCGTGACGAAAATAACGCGTGGGGGTGGTGATGCTCGTGATATCGATTATGACCTGAATATATTGTTACTCTACAAACAAGAGCTCTGCAGCAAAATCTACATTGATTTCGGCTGCATCGTTGCCCACGGTCAGTTGTGCGGCCTTAATTAGAATGATGCGCGAGACATGCGGGTGGGGGGGGGGTGCCGTTAACCGGGAACCTCCGAGGCCGACGTGCACGTGCACGGCCAACGTCATCGTTCACGGTTTTGCGCACAGTTGCGCAACCGAGGGGTATTTCCCGAAAACGTGACATCAACGCCAGTCAACACCCCGCACCCCGTTCGAGTTACCGTTGCGTGACGTATGGGGTATTGGCCCCCCGCAGGGGAGTGGGACGCGAAGTGATGCTTCACGCGGGACGTGCCCCCCCCCTCCCAAGCTGAGGGTAATTGGCACGATCGCGGGCCGCCATTCATTATTCACGTACCTGAATGATTTAACAGGGGAGCCTTTTCTGTTTGCATAATAAATAAATCTCTGCAGCAGAAGTGAAAGCGGACCGGACGTCGCGCGCGCGCACACTGTCACGCAAGCAGCCGAAGCGAGGGTTGCGGGTGCACGTACCGTTCCGTAGAGCCGCCCTCTGCTGCTCATGGCGACGAACAGGTGACTGGTGACCCCGCAGAGACTGACAACGCCGCGCTCCACCGTGGAGATCTCCATGAGACCTGGTCCAGGACAACAGCATATGTCACACACACACACACTGGCACACTTCCGAGTGACACAATGCGGGGTGAGGAGCGGAGGGGGGGGGGGCAACAATGACATGCACGCGCCGCGCCGCGCGGTGGGTGTAACCTTGCGGGTTTGTGATGCGTGTCCGCGGGCAGCCTTTTGTTCTGCGCGTGTGTTTAACCGGGGTGAGGGGGGGGGGGTCAAAAATGCATTCGTTTGGGGGATATTTGTCGCGCGTGTGCAGAACGGGCCGCTCGGGATTGCCGCAAAGATAAGTTGGCCGCGTCGAGCTGAAGCCCGGCGGCGACACGGACGCGCTGGCAGGCTGTGATGTTCGCGTTCGCTGCGGGACGCTGCGCGCGGTGTCGCTGTCACCGGACCCGGAGCCACTCACTGTACGGGCTCTCGTGATGGACTCCGCTGACGGTGCCATCCGGCAGGACCTGCAGGTGGAAGCCGATGCCCACGTTGCAGTAGAGCCTCCGCAGCCGCTTGATGCCCAGCAGGTAGTCGCTCTCCCAGCGGAGCTCCGCCTTCTCCCCGGGCAGCGCAAGCACGGAACGCGACAGCAGCCTCTCCCAGCGCCGTTCCAGCGAAGTTGCGTTACTCCTGCTCGCGAGCGGCCGCGACGACGCGACCCCCAGCACGAGCCCCAGCAGCACGGCGGTGGCGGTGGCGGCGGCGGCGGGCGTCCAGCGCGCGCGGGCCTCGCGGGACATTGTGGCGGGGAGCGTGTGCGCGGCGGCCATCCGGTTTACCTTCGGGGCACGTGGTCCGGCTCGACGGCCCTAAAAATACCTCTCGTCTTGTTTTCCGTCCCTCGGCATGGCGGTGCTCGCTTATTTTTGGAAGGCGGATCAGGGTGTCGGGCATGAAACGAAAGCCCGGGCGCGGAGCGGCGGGAGGAGTGGAGCGCGCGGCGGAGCCCGAGGAGGTGATGATCATGTTGTGCAGCTCCGCGCGCCGCTCTCGTGGCCGTGAGGTCGCTGCTCTCCGCCAAAGGAGGGGGGAACCAAAAAAAAAAAGCGCAACCCTAATTCACCTCGTCAGCCCCGCGCATCGCCGTCACTTCGCCGGCCCCTCCGAGCAGCGTAGGACGTTGGTGGTGGGGGAGGACGGGTGGGGGGGGGGAGAGAGAGAGGGGGGAAAGTTGCAAGCCAGCAGGATCGCACGCGCTGCCCAACTGCAACGGCGACTGTGGCGGGACTTCGATCGAGCTGTCAGTCCGCACGCGGCGTAGAGCGAGCGAGAGAGAGGGAGCGAGAGAGGGGGGAAGGGGGGGGTGTCACCGGAGCGCGCAGCGCGGCCCCGATGCGTGATGGACACGTTGGCAGAGCCCAAATTGGGCCGGCGGTCGTATGTCACACGGCCCGCGCGCGGCCTTATTTAGAAGGAAGGTGTAAAAAGAGCGCGGCGCGGTCACCAGAGAGCAATGGCAACCCTGCGAGCCACTTCCTGCGGCGCTCGTCCCGGACGCACTGCTCTGAAACACGCACGCACGCCTCTGTGCGAACCCGCGCTGTGACCGGGAACACCCTGGCTGCCTCGCTGTACATCTACTGTACGGACAGTGGGGGGGGGGGCTCGGTCAGGCACTTCTCCAGGTGACAGGGGCTGGGGAACGCGCAGCGCCGACTGCATGGCTGCTCCTGCGAGTGCTGCGGATTCGCTTGTCTCGTATTGAAGTGACCATCTTGGCGCAGCACCGGCGACCCCGTGAAGCACCGACGCAACAAAAGCTGACAACGCCGAAGGTCCCCAAAGCCCCCTAACTTTACGCACACGTTACCTCTAAAACAGGCGGTCTCTGCGGAAAGTGACTTTTGTTCCGTTTAAAAAAAGAATCTGCTTTATTATTTAAAGCACATATAAATACGTTTACATTTCACTGTCCATAAAATAAGTCCTTTTTGGACTTGCAACTTATAAATTATATTTATTCCCATTAAAAATAGACATTGCATAATGAAATGTGTCACCAACCTGTTTATAAACTTTACATGGCTATTTTGCCCTGGGGGGGACTGAAGTACCTCATTTCGTTCAAACAAGTGTTAACATTTTCAGACGCTATAATGTATGCTCATTGAAATCAGGTCTGTTCTGTGACAAAAGTTAATGCAAAAAGAGAGGAATCGGGGCAAAAGAACAGATGAGCCACATTTCAAAGTTATCGACGTCTTATAATCTCTACACCTCAACAAACTCGACAGTTCACCACTTTATTACATTGCAAAAGGTAAATGGCCAGTGCGTGTGGAACATGACGGTATCCTGAAATACTGCGCTGGCACCACAGTCCACCAGATTTCCCATCCAGTCATTTATTATGCAAATTAACCAATATTTTGGATTCAGAGGGAGACAGCAGGGTGACTTCAGTGCTTTGTCTTCAGTTTATTACAGGAAATATTTGTTTTTAATGCCCACCTCTGGTTTACAAACCAGTTCAGTAAAACGCTCTGAAATCCTACAATTATGAGGCAAAGGATTATTCAAATAAATTAAATTGCATATGACAACATAAATACACAGCCTAAAACAGTTTTAAACCAGGCTCAAGTTTAATTAATGGAATCTGCAGCACTTCTCTTATTTTTCCAACTGGAGCAACAGGAAAACAAAGAAAATTAAGTTTCTCCATGTACTCTACATTGATGTGTAAATTGGTTCTGTTTGCTGGCCCTGTGCGTAAACAAACACACAAGGGCTGGAAAAATGAGGACGTGTGCAGCGCAGGTGTGTGACCGAGCGGCTCTCCTGCGACCCACGGCCGCGACATCCCAGCAGGCCCGTCTGCTCACAGGGGATCATGTGCTCACGTCTGCCAAGTTGCTGCAGCTTCCCCTCCTGCCTCAGTGGCTGCCACCGTCATTGACCTCCACTGGCCTTCAGCACAACAGGACTGGAATGCAATTGAGAAGCGCGAGAACATCTGTGTTTTTAGTGACAGCTCGGTGTTGTGCTCTGCTGTCACCGAGGGAGCTTAACATTTCGCGTACTGCTTTCAGCACATATATGAGACACTGATTTTCCTCTTTGAATACAGAGCTTTTTAACTCTTGACAACAGACAAAGCAAACTAAAAATATTTTAAAAAACCATAGTAACATGCTGGAGTCAGACTGTTACCTTTTATAAAGAATATCTGTGATAACAAAAGAAAAAACAAACAAAAAATAAGATGGAAGGATTAAATTCCAGATGTTTTATCCTCCTCTGTCTCACTTCTTTCTCAAGAGTATCACAGGTAAACATATCTTCTCCCAAATGGGCTGCAGAAGAAATTCCCATAGGAATATATAATAATTAACATACAGAAATATACAGACGTTAATAAAGCACTTCCAGTGAGAATGAGGGTAAAATGCGACTGTTGCTCCCATCTCCCCTTCACTGTGCACATAAGGACTGAGAGCCACAAAAGCTAAGCTAGCACTGGCAGATCTCCCCCAGTCCCCAATGCACCTGCTGCTGCAAACGCTACCTGGGCAACAGGGCGCAGCTCACCTGACCACAGCAGCGGAGGAAGCCCCTCTGGAGAGGTGGGCTCCTTCCCCCTGCATGTTGAGTGTGTGTGTGTGTCCCACATACGTAAACGGTTGCCAAGCTTGTGCTGAATTACCACATCTCCCACAGTCATCACAGCTGTCTGGGCTCCTGCAAAGACCACCCAACCCTGTGTGATGACACCAGGGGACAGACACCAGTACCCATCCTCCATTAGGGGACACAAACACAGACCACCCTGAGTAGAAGCCTAAAGGCTGGAAGCTTTTGTGTGACAACAGAGGTAACAGTGCCTGAACACCATAAATGCTCAGAGGAACCAATCCTACAGGGTTTTCCTTCATTAAAAAGGACCAAATGAGTGTCCATGGCAACAGTAAAGGCTCATGACCTTTTCAAGCTAAGGAAATTGTGGGCGGCAACTTTTTCCCGTTTTGGTTTGCATCACTCAGTTTCTGAGGTCCTTTTGCTCGAAAACAATATGACTGGCCAGGTAAATCGCGACGAAGCCAAAGATGGCCGAAGAGGCGATGTAGGCCGTGACCGACTCAGTCAGTTGAACGATCATACCCATGAAGAGCGTGGGGAAGACCTGCGACAGAAGGAAGGTGCTGTCCAAGAGGGCAAAGTCCAGGCCCACACCACGCGGGCTGTGACTCTCCCAGGAGCCGGCGCCGTTCTGCCCTGGTAGGGGGCTGCAGTAGCCTTCGCCGTCCTGGGGGGCGCAAGTGTTGCCATTGGCCAGCAGGTGGCTCAGGCTGCCACTGCCATCCCAGGGCATCGTGCTCCGTGGGTCCTGCACAACAACCACCCCGTTCTTCTGTGTACCTCGCACTTTCAGTTTAGGCATGTAAACCTGAAAGAGGCAAGTCAAACTGTAACCATATTCAGATCTGAATGCTATATATAAATATCAAAATGTATTCTCATAATTTTTAATTGTCTTTCAGATTATAATGGATGATATAGTTTGAAATATTATATACAAATATAATAAACATAAATTGTTTTAAATATTTAAAAATACATTTAAAATGTACAAAAATACTAAACTTGCTTCACTCATTATTTTATGCACAGAAAAAAAAAGAAAAAAAAAATCTTGAGTACAGCTGTTGTAAAGCTCACCTCCTCCTCCTTGTGGTAGTGGCAGGTGAGGGCGTACGGCAGCGTCTGCAGGGTGGCATAGGCGAAACCCGTGAGGGCCGACATGGCTGTGACCAGGGCCACGCTCTTGGACATGCAGATGATCAGGGCACAGGCGGTGAAGCTCACCACACTGCCCAGGTAGATGCAGCGTGAGCCAAAGAGACGCACGAGGCGGCTCATCGCCAGGGAGAACACGGTGGATGTGGCACATTGCAGGAACAGCCCCAGACTTCCCATACGGATCCCTTGAGGGAACAATGTGTTGCGTTAACCTGGGACAGCAAGTGGCAGCCTTGGAAAAAAAGGCTCCAGGAACAAATCCTGGTCCCACCACCACAGCAGTGCCTCGAGCAAGGTAATTTGCCTCCACCAATACAGGGAAATCATTAGGCAGCCTGGGCCACATAGTTAAGCTGACAGTGAAATACTCACTACACTAAGTCACCCAAGGCCATTTCCACCACATGTTCAAACATCAGCATAGATTACTGTGCAGCTCCGTTACGGGTGTCTGACCGCAGACTGCACAATTTAAGTAGCATTTCAAATTATGCATCAGCATGTGTGGGCTTAGGCAATTTAAATGAACCTGAGAACAAATTTTGGAAAGCGTCTCTGAAGAACCATGTGTTTTTAAGCACTTCTGGAAGGCTGCCCAGATACGGCTCAGCGCAGCTCACAGCACCAGTTGATGATCTGACAAAGATCGGCACGCGGCTCCTTGGCAGAAATGCGTCCCCCCCCTTTCTTCCTCGTCTGCATTTTTGCAGAGGGAGTTCAAAAAAGCAAAGCCCCCCTGGGATGGGACCACATTGCTGCAGTCGACAGCTGTAACTGACAGGTCGTCAAGCTGGGACCGATCCGTCTTCTTGACATTTCCCTACAGTTGCACACGAGTCCAAGGAGGTGCGGTGCGTACACACGGACATGCAATTTGGCAGAGAGCCTGAGTGATGTGGAACAGCAGAGACATGAAATCATTCCAAAATAAATGCACTGTTTGAACAGTCCATTTGGGAAAGATGCAGACTGGAAATATAACAGCAGAAAAGCTGAAGATCCAATACTGCATACTAAAATGACAGGATAAAAATATCACAAAGGCCCCGTAGTTTATACATCGTTTTCAATAACAGTCATCTTTGCCAGCATCAATTCGGCCAGGAGGAGGCCTTATTGTTTGTGGTGCTGTTTGCGAGGTTGATGTTTTGATATTGGAGTATCGTGATGGTAGCAAAGCGTACAGGGGCGTTCTCCAAAATGTACAGACAAGGTGTTGTGTAAATGCAGTACTTCCCAAGCAACACAAACCCTGTGGAGAGCTCTGATCTCCAAGAAATTCTCAGGGTGAGTTCTCTAGAAATGTAGGACCAGTATGTTTTGTATCTGCTTAAACAGAAGGGGAAGGCAAAGCAGTACATCTGAAAAGAGGGTCCTTCCATCTCGGATTACCCACTGCCAAGTAATCTACTGTTTCACTCTTAAAGGCCACTCCATCACAGCACCTTCCATATGTGCCATGTTCATCACTCATTGCTACGGTTGTGACAACAGAACACATGGCATGCCAGCACATACACACCATGGACTTTCTGTAACACGCATTTGCGTTTTGTAAACAATGTTAAGCTGGCGGCAGGGTGGATGAAGATACAAGGGCAAAGTGAAGGTGTGGAGAGAAGATGGCAGAAGAGCACCTTCCTATTCGAGAAGCACAAAGGAGGTGGTGGGAACTCACCTTCATCATAGCGCTGCCTGGAAGCTGTCCCTGGGGCTGCGCTGGGCACCCCCTCGTAAAGTCCCTCCCCTACAAAGTCCGTGTAGAAGAGCATGAAAGACATGACTGCCATCCAGCTGCAGAGCTGAGCTGCACACAGCTGGCGCATGACGTGCGGCACGTAGCAGTAGCTGCGGTACACAGCAGGTGTCAGTGACCAGCAAGACTGCAGAAGGCACAGCAGAGGGTTCGAGAAGCGAGGCCATGCTCTCCACCGCAGGGGTGGACAGCAGGAGCGCAGAAGCCCCACACAGTGTACGGTTTCCAGGGAGCCGGACTCTGGGGCGAGTGAGGGCACGGCGCTGTGCAGCTCCTCAGACACCTTCATGGTGACCAAAACGCTGGGCACAAAGATGAGGATGAGCAAGGTGAAGAGGCACTCCTTCTGGCCACCCAGGTAGAATGACAACAGGCTGCCACTCCAGTCGAGCGCTGGCAGCAAGTAGCCTACGCAACCGCCCAGGCTCACCATGAAAGAGAACATGGCGAAAGCCTGGCCACACGCTCCCTCCTCCTCGCCGCCATACAGATCCGATAGCAGCGCCTCCAGCGGTGTAAAACACACCTGACCACAGAAGTCCAACAGCCCAACTCCCAGGATGAGAAGGCCAAGCTGCAGGGGGCGCCCGCCCCGGCCCCACTGGCTGGCCAGGACATCGGCATAGGGGATGATGAAAAGGGACAGCAGCACTCCCAGCGAGAGCAGCCAGATGAAGGGCCGGCGGCGGCCATAGCTGCTGGTGCAGCGGTCACTAGCAGAGCCGATCAGCGGGATGAAGAGCAGTCCCAGGACAGGTCCGATACCTGCGGGAGAGCAGCATGTGTTTGTGTGTGTGAGAGAGACAGGGACAGCACCACCTACTTCAAATGCAACCTGCACTTTTGCCATGAGTCATTTCTCTGCATTTCCACTGATCAACAAATTTAAAGAATAAATACAGGACATTTTTACTAAATCTCCTGCCTTTCACTCAAAAACAAAATAAAATGCATTTCCTTTCTTGAAATGAAAATTCACGTGATAAAAAGTTTTGGAAAAAAAAAAAACACATTGAGTATTAAATGTTTTTATTAAATGTGTAGAAGATAAAAAATGTTAAAAATGCTCTGTCACGTAAAACATACCGTAAGCATCCAATAAAAGAAGACCCTTTTATGAAGTCTTTAAATTGCTAGTGGGTTGTGGGATTTCTTTGATTAGATTCCCATCTTAAAAGCTGAAGGGACTGCTTCAATGTCAACCAAAATTTGCACACATAAAAAAAAAAAAAAAAAAAAAACATCCAAATCTATAAGAATCTTATTTTCTTAAATGGCAGCAAAATTCAGATGTACTGTCAAAGAGTCAAAAGAGTCAAAAGAGTCAAAAGAGTTTATTTGTCAAGCACATGGTTGTGTACCATGTGTTGAAATGTGCACCGATCTGAACCAGGATGACTGTGCGAACAATCTATAATGGAAAATGAAGCAAACACATATCCAAACACTAAGAAGAATAGAGACAGAAACAAGCAGTAAATAGATAAATAAGTAAGTAAATAAGTAAATAAATAAGTAAATAAATAGGGAATACTGTTATTATTAGTTTGTATTTAGTAGACACTTTTGTCCAAGGCATCTGACAATGGCAGACACATCAGCACCCAGCTATTTGCAAGCATTTACTGACATATAAAGTAAGAGTGATGTCTCACACACATAGCCCCCTGACACACACAAAAAGGGAAATTTAGTCACCAATACATGTCTTGGTGTGGTGGGAAGAAACCAGAGCACCTGGAGAGAACCCACACAAACTCTACACAGACTGAACTGGATGCAAACTATGTCTGGTCTGAATAGACAGTCCAGTTGCTTTGAGGCACCAGTGCTACCTGCTATGTCCCTGTGGTGCCACAAACCACTGTGCTCAGTGGAGGGCAAAGAAAGTATCTGCTCTGGGTGCCAAATATCTTCGTTAAACTTCTGACAGTACGCAACAGGAGGCCAAGTGTGACACTCAAAATCAACTGCAGTTTGGGATGACCCCACACACTTACAGTGTCAAAGTCATGCGGATTTCTAACACCAGACAATGGGCACGGAAATGCAACCTGTGACATAAAGGAGCCAAGGTCTCCTCTTAGAATCATAAACCAAGATACAGACACCCCAGCAAACAAGGTCAGAGGTCATGGAGACACAAACTGCAAAAACAATGATCCATCTGCAAAAACCACTGTACACTAGATAGGAAACCCTTCGTTGTCATCTCAAACCCCCCATGTTGTCATCACAGCCTCATCACCTTTATAGCATTTGGACTCATTTTGGGGGCTAGCTGTTTTTCTGACTTACTCTGAGATGGAGAACCAAACAGATGCATTTCTGTTATGGCCATTCTAGGAAATCTCACTGCACTGCATTTGGTAGCAAATTAAAATGAAAAGATTTTGAGACAAGACGTCAAAGCATGAGATGAGCACTTGACCAATCCAAGGTCACATTGGAGAATAATAAAAACTAAACCTGCTTAACTTGGCATAAGTTTGTTAGTCAGTAGCTGATGGCACTATAATATAGTTCCCTAGAGGGTAAAGAAACCAACAAATAACCAGTAGAACCCCAACATTCTGTGCAGATACACACAGCAGTCCATTTTCTGGCACAGTTGTTAAGTACCACTTATACACATCAGTAATCTACAAGAGAGTACCCCCTTACCCCTTTTTTTCCTAATAAACAAGATATCTACACACTGAATTTCAGGTCAAAACAATCTGAATGGCATGATTGTATCTGATCGCTGTTGGTCTCCAGGGCAACTTTTTAAACAGCTGTGGAAACTCTGCAGGAACACTAGAAACTCAAGCGTGTGTGCTCTGACTTGTATGAACAAGCTTACAGTTGAAACCAGACAACAAGGCAAGGGTGCACGAGGTTGTCTGTTCATACATGTATGGGAGGTGCCAAGTGACAGCCCACAGGGCACCATGGGCCAGAGTCCTGTAGGAGGCACCCTACTGTCCCCCCACCAACCACAGCAACACACAAGGTCTCCTTTGGTTCAACCCTGCTTCACTGGTGCTCAATGTTATACTTATTTACCTCACCGTTTTCTACAAAGCAACTTACAATTTGTTACAATGTTTGCCCCTTTATAAAGCATTCTAATTATTATTGTATGAATTAACTGTCAAGTTTGAACTTTAGGTTAATAGATTGTTTCATTTGTTCTGCTTTGAAATATTTTTGTTTTCCTTCCTTCCATTGCCAGATGCCTGACTACCAGTGCATTTGTCATCACTTTGTCACTGTAGCTCCTCATCTTAGTGTTCTTTGAGGAAAGCACAATATATTTAAATGTCTTTACTAAGGCTAATGCAGCAGAAGCAGGGATCTGACCCAGGGTCTTGTGATTGCAAGGCTATGACTAACCACTACACCACATGGTGCCCTGTAATAATATTTTGTGCACTGATGACCATTCTGTGGGAGCAGTGCATGGCTAACAGAGCTGCCATAAAATGCCCCAGACAGATGGCAACAGCCAGGCAGGTCTCCATGGATGCTTAGTCATCCTTGGTATGCACAAGTTATTAAGCATACACATGTCCTATCAGGTTATCACTCCAAACTGCCACACTCACATGTAGTCCTTTCCTTAAATGCTCCAGTCCCCTGAGGCTGGAAGCTGTATCTGTAGCCACCTGTCAGTTAGCACCCGATTACAAGCTGGACAAAAGGACAGGTGACCAAACTCTGATTGGGATAATGACTGCCATTATGCGGTTTAGGCCCAGGAGAGTTCCTTTCAGCCCATGAGGAAATCAACCCTTTGTTATCAAAGGGCATATGCAGACCAGACACCCGGCTTGCTTTTTGAAATCTCAAACAACCAGCTCATTTTGCGGTCCTGTCTGTGTGGAAGATGTGCTTCCAGAACTCATTTGAGTAGGAAATGACAACAGTTGTCAAGTTATAAAGAAACCGAGTCCACATAAGACCAAGACAGAGGAGAGGAGGCTGGAATACCTGTTGTTCTCAGTTTTCTCCCCAGGGCTGGTGTGTGGCCCCTCCTGTACTCCCAGAAGCCCTTTCATGTTTAATTGATGCCCTGCCAGAAGGGGGCAAGGGAGTAACAGGATCTCCTTACCTAGGACCATGGTCATGTACTGCTCCTCGACCCCTGCCTCCAGTAGCAGTGGGGGGACATATGTGATCCCAGCTGCCACGCAGAGCTCCAGGCCACAGGTCAGCGAGTTCAGCAGGAGCAGGCGCCACTGGGCCCTCCATCCAGGCATAGCTGAGAGGTTCGCTCTCGTTGCCCTCTATTACTTGTATCCAAAAGGGCACAAGTACCAGAAACCCAGGGATTGGACAGCAATGGCAGGTGAGAGTTTCTGGTTCACTGGGGGCGCCATCCTTCTCGGGGCATGCTTGCTCTGAAACAAAAGGTAAGAGAGAAAGAAGGGCAATGATGATGCACCCTAGAGTAAGCTGACCCGAAGGTGCGGACAGGAGGAGCACACATAATAGTTTAGCTTCTCAATTCCCCAAAATGCAGGACAAAGAGACAAATCTAAGAGTCTTAACGCCTCAGGGTTTGAGAAACAAAGGAAATTCTTCCAAGACACAAAACACGTCCAGGCTGGACCACAGTGCTGCTGTGGATTGTCAAAGAATCAGAACTACACTGCCGGATCCAAGTCAGTCCATCCCAGAAAAGAGAATATTAAGAGAGTCCCTGAACTCACGATTTTCCAGCATCATCTCTTGCTTTCATATCAGTACTGTCTGGTGATACACATAGAAAAAAAATAAGCAAAAAGGAGAATCTAAGGGAACTTTGTCCACCCGGAGACCCCCCAGCCACCTTTTAATCTCAGCCTGTCATTACTACAGTGACTCACATCCAATTACACAGTTTGAGAGGTTAAGTGCTTTCCCACAGAGCAAGAGTCTAGCTTTAATTTTCATCTTTTGTTCAATAGAAACACTGTTATTGAGTTCATAAAATCTGCCATAAAACTTAACACATCTAAAAAAAAAATAATGTGAAGGAAAGAATCCTACTTAGCTGCACCAGGATGTTGACATTCCATGGCCAAGTCTACTTGTTTCTAAGGCACAGTGTGAGAGTGTGGCCATTATGGAGCATCTCTTCTACAAGGCAGCGAAGAAGCCCTCATTCACAGTCTCTGGGGTTGGGGGGCATGCATTTACTTTACTGATACTTTTATTTAAGTTGACATACAATTACTAAATTTTTTAGCCGACCTCCTAGTCCCAGGTTGCATACAACGCCACACACACACACACACACTTAACTTCCCACAGTAATTCATACATTTATACACCACAGCAATATTAATGCAGTCATATGCACACACTGTGGACTACAAACATGTCTTCAGGCTATGGGAGGACACCAGAACACAAGGATGATACAAACCAATGTGAAAACGATTAGAACATGCAAACTCCATACAGACTTAGCAGGGACTGAACCGAAGTTGTATTCGAACATTCAGAAACTGTGAGACACCAGAGCTGCCACTGTGTTTTTTTTGCCATGGATCTTCCTCCACATCTAAAAACTAGGGAGACATATAACATGCATTTCAGGTGGACTGGTGACTAAATTGTCTATAGTGGGTGTGAGGGCTTCCTGCAGACAATATATGAATAGATTCAGAAAGTGTCAAAAGTGAATTTCAGCAAAAACAGCCACAAACTGTAGTTACAGCAACAATAAGGGGATCACCTGTGTGCCATAATCCTCACATGGTAATATTACAGACTCAGAAACCACAAATGCATTGAAAGCTGCCTGCCTGCAATACATATACTAAACTCTTATCCTTACAGTTTAAACAACCATCCTTATTCTCATGCAAGTGTCTTTTACTTCCTGCACCTTCTGTCCTGTACCTAAAGTAATGGGACACCACACAATCCCTCTTTCTCTCAAATGAGTACTTCATCTCATACACCTACCCCTAGGGACTAACCTATGAAGGAAAACTTCCAAGATAACAAGGAATGGAAGCATTACTTAAAAAACCACTCCATGCAGCTCTTCCCTGAGCTGTGTATGCACACAGGTGCAACCCCCCCACACACACACACACACCCAAAATGGAGGTTGGTGCTTCTCACCTTCACTGCTTGCAGGAATACCCAAAATAAACACAGTAAAAAAAAATAACTAGAACAAATGTTGCTACCTAAAACAAGAAGGGTTCCCATCGCATACCTCAAAACAGATGCTCCAATAAAAATGACCCTATGGTATAAATTAGCAAATCTTTGTAAGTAGCTTAGTGTGCTGAACTAACACTGACTTGCTTTGAAGAAAGGGGTCAGGTAAATAAAGTAAAAAATTTAAACTAAAAATTTACATAAATCTTCCTGCATCACATATTGAAAGGGCAAATACATTCTCTTGTGTAACACTGGCTTTTCACCAACAGAATCAACATTCGAAGTTAAAGTACAGCTGCCCAGTGGAGACAGGACAGTAAACCATTGTGAAAGAACAAAGACCACCAGATGTCACATCTTAGGTCTTCTTCTTGTGAAGTTTTAGGTCTTTTTGATTACTTGAAATCTGGACACACTCTGGTCCATTCTGGGGTATGCCGCCTTCTCCTGGGCAGACAGCCAAAAAGCAGCATGTTCAAGGGAAGTTTGCCACCCACAGGAAAGATACGCCACAGGATGAAAGACTCTTGCCTTCCAGATCAACATTTCCAACAGTTCAAGGACAAAATATGTCTCCATTGCTGCTGGGACAAAACTACATTCCCTCTGAAGACCAGCTATGACCTACAGTCCTAAAACCAACCTGAGAATCTCTTAATTCCCATGTCAAACCTCAACATCACAAAGGAGCTTGTCATCATTAACTATACTGCAGTGTTAGTTTAAATGTGCTGGGAAAACGCCCAGAACAAAACAGATGCCTGCGCTGCTCGAACCAGCGGGAGTTGGGACTGCTGAGTAGAGGGGAGGGGGCAAGGGAAGGGGGGCAGGAATTTCACACCCGTCACATCCCATTCCCTCCAGCACCCATAGTACACTGAAAAGAGCCCATCAGGGGATCCCCATGACCTACTGCCTTTCCACTTCCATTCGTCCCCCCTCAACTTTTGCCTGTGCTTTAGTGTGAGACCCATACCTGATCATTTAATATTTCTTTGAGCTTCAATAGGGGTACTTTCTGACCCTCTTACTGCTCATTCTTCACTTGTTGCTGCTTTCCCTTAGTCCATGTGCATTTCTCTTTTGCTTCCTTCCTGAGACCCTTAAGACTGACACTCCAGATGGAATAGGGGGTTTATAAAACCAACACCTTCCCTTCGTGCAGCTCTACAGCCCTTACAACCCAATTCATGAGTCTTTGGCTCCAACACATTCTGCTGTCTTTTCACTTGTATTTCCTTGTGGCCAAAGTGGAAACCAATCATGAAGAATATGACTGTTCAAAACACCCTCTGAATTAAGTGTGAAAAAAACCCAACAATTTGCAGCACAACCTGGCACAAATGATAAAGGAGTTTAACATGGCAAAGAAAGTGCTGTGCGTACGATTTAAGCCAGAGGTGTACATTTGACCGGCTTGTCTTGACCTCCTTCTTTCAAAACCTGAGCTCCTTCCCTTGTTGAATACTGCAGACTGATTTACCAGAACATGGGGACTGGAGCAGCTATTGCAAATCAGTGGGGGGTGTGAGCATTTGTAATGGCTGTTCTCTCCTCCATCAGCTCATTATCCAGCCTATTCAATGGATACCCCACAAATCTGCATCAATGGCCCTGAGGGGTATTACCATACAAAACAGGCTTTGTGTTTATTGTGCCAGAGAAACCCAATATACTTGTGACACAAATACCTTTCAGTTAACGCTTTAAAAAAAAAAAAAAAAAACCACACAACACCAATAATGCTGAATTCTAACTAATGCCAGACAATTCTCTGCATCAGAAACTTACACAGTATTTCCTTGCAGACCCTGGAACCTCAAACCAGCAGAATTTTGAACTTCAAACCTCCACTTTGGCTCTGGTTAACCAACAGCGAGCATGCAGCTTCAGTGGTATCATTTCAACCAGCCCAAGCCTAAAAAGGTACTTGCTGAACCAGCCAGGGAAATTATCTGCAATGACACTCCCTAAACCTTGCAGACTGCATGAGGCAAAGACCAGCCCCCACCCCTGACCCCTTAATCACCATACAACGTCCCCTGAAATGACCCTTGCCCCAGCCCCTTCTTTTGCTATCATGTGACCAAGAGTCCAGCTCACTGGGACTGCCAAGTATCAGGTAGTGCTTTCCCAACACTTGGAATTAATGGGCCTTTGCATACATCTGATTTTACTAAGTTATTCAACAGTAATAGTATTTGAGGTCCATTCATCAGTCTTAATTCTGACCAGAATATTGACAAGAAATTAATTTTTCCCAAATCTATTTATGCATCATTCATAACTGTAAGAAAACCAGAGACCTTATATTTACATTTATGCAATTCACTTTTCTCCAGAATGACTCACAGTAATAAAGATTCACTCATTTATATAGCTGAGTAATTCTTATGGTGCCAATTAAAGGTAAGTACCTTGAACAGGATATTAAACAGGTGGAATTCAAACCTTCCGAGTGTAAATCAGTGGGTCTAAACATTACACTACTTGCTATCCTGACCTAAAAATGCCTTATAAACTATATTGCCTCCCAATTTGAAACTATTACAGCATTCTACACAACACTGTCAGATAAATTAATTCATGTGCCTGGTCAACATGCAGCACACCAACTCTCACGACAAATTCACCTCTCACCTCCTTTTCTTGTTTTAGCTAGTGTTGCAATGGAAAATGACCATCAATTGCAATGCCATTTATTTATTGATAAACTTTATATACACAATTAAAAACTGGAAACAAGTCACTCACCTAACCAGGCAGAACAACGGGCTGCTGTCCAAGCTCTCAGCATGCTGCCCCTCCAATGTTGCAGGAGGGACAGGAGAGTTGGTGTTGCAGCCCTCTTTGCCAGACCGCACACAACACCCACACTCCTGCGAGTAAACCTCCCGAGCTCCTCATAGGTCTCCTCTGTTCCACCCTGAATCATGCAGAGGGAAGTAGCCTGTGCTTTCTCCTCTGTCCTTTCTCCACCCCACACTTCCAGGGAATGCCTCTAAGCACCTGAGGAATCTCCTCTCAATGGGAGGGAAAGTATTCCTCCTCCTCCTTCCACCCACACACAAACACGACACAACAGGCTGTTCTGAAACAAAGACTAAATTCATATCAGCTCCACCCACTGCTCTCCCTCCCCGCTCATCCGAAAACCCTCCCAAAAACTCTGCATAATCTTCCTCAACCCGGTATCATGTTTAACTGCCTATCAGAAGCAACTCTTTGCAACCCCCTTCTGAAATGCACAATTCACTCTGTGTCATCACAGGATGGTCAGGGGGCCATAAGGCTCCAGGGTTCAGGTCCATGCACACCCCTCCCAATTCTAACTCTCTTATAAGGTGTCATCCAGCATATCAACTTTACAGAATGTGAGATGTATGCTGATGTAATAAAACACCAAAAACTACAAATGAAGCTCAGTAAAGAATAACTGGGTAATTTTACTGCTCTTAGAAAATTTTACATGTTCCCATAGTTTGTGTAAGGGGATCAGGTGGTATAGTGGTTAAGAGCCGTCAACGTACACTTGAAAGACTCTAGTTTGAATACAGTCTCCTGCTATAATTCCGTGGTAAAAAATTACCCAGCTGTCCAAACAGATGAAACATTGTAAGTTGCTGTGCAGAAAAGTGTCAACTAATTGTGTTAATGTAATGTATGTTTGTAAAAGATACACTTGTTTTTAGAGCCATCAAGCAAGGCTTGTATCATTTCTTAAAATTTGGATATTATTTGGATATAACTTGGATATATAGATCAAAAACTACACACCCATAAACAGCAACTGACTTGTGTACCCTCTTTGATATCTACATTTGACAAATATCTCCAAAACAGAATGCTCCTGAAAAAGTCAGAGAATGGTGAAGATTTAATCACTCGCAAACTAACCTTCAAAAACAAAATGTGATCAAACTGCAAAGGCTACTCTACACCTTCATTAATTTCCACCAACTTCATCCCACTCTTCTTTTTCACTTTGTGCTAATAAGGGCTGCTGTCACTGCTCATTTACTGTAAATAATCAGACCATGGGCAAATATGAAGGCAAAGGATGTTAAAGAATAGTCCTGACTTTCTGTAGACAGCATTTCAGGTACACCCTGAAAAATTTACCCACATGACATGAGTGTACAAAGTGATGAACATAGAGAGAATAAGTTCTGTCAAGACAGAAAACATGTTTGTTTAAAATTTCCACAGCCCACGCAGTTTCCACAGAAACAAAGGCAAAAACAGTACCATTGCACTTTGCTACAGTGATTTTCCTCACAAAGAGAAGAAAACACAGAATACAAAAACTAATGGAAAGCCACCATCTTACGTTTGAATTTGGGAATGAGGAATCTAAAAACAGTGGTAACGTGACAGGTTGCAGTCAAGCAAATTCTGCCAAAAATCTGGTTCTTCATGAAGTGAACAGTTGTATTATTCTCCTTGTAATTCACTGATGGACAGATGAACAAGTTTATCCCAAGATAAAAAGTAATGGCTTTTGAAAATGATATCTGTCATTACCTTAGAATATATAAGGTTTTAAATGTTCACAGATGCCTCTGCAATTATCAGAGCTGTCCAGTCACAAAACTCAACCCATTACAAAAAAAAAAAAAAAAAAAAAAAAAGACCACCAAGAACGGTCTCTAAAGGGTCAAAGGTCAATGGCAGAGTTTCATCATATGACCATACCTCAGATTCACTTCAGCAGCAACTGCATTCAGTTGGAAAAACCACAGACCAAGAATGAGGGTGTAACTTGCAAACTGCATCCCACACTGCAAAAATAATCACACAAAAAGTACCCAAACAAATTGTGGATTTTGCTGTACCAGGAAAGCTTTCTAAGTTAGGTATAAATTGGCATCTACATAAGGCTCTGGGGTTTTTAATATACTGGAAAGGAGCATGATAGCCATCAGGCTCCTGACCAGAAGATTCCATCACGTGTGAAAACAAAGTGGAAAGATGGGAAAGGCTGATTCAGTGCAGTCACGTCGCTGTTGGGTAATGGACACAGTGTGACTGCCCCTTGCCTTGTGGACACAACACGTGTACCTGTTTTCCATTCATTTATCTAAGGGACTCATTAAATAAAGCTGAATGTGTTTATGTTTAGCTTGTGTATGTGTGAGAGAGAGAGAGAGAGAGAGAGAGAGAGAGAGAGAGAGAGAGAGAGAGAGAGAGAGAAAGACTAAACCCAAGTCTGCCTATTTGTAAGACAAGCTAAACTGATATGATATCCCACCCTTAACCAACATTCACCCCCCGCCCCCCAAAAAAATGGCAACAAATAAAACTTTCAAATTCAAAGGATGCTAAAGCCAAAGAGTCCCTATGTAGAATCACTCCATGGGCTTCACTCATTGAGGAGGTGTGTCCATCTCAGATATCAAAAGCCTCTGCTTGCTCATAAAGAGCATGAAAGTGAATTCTTAGTCCCCATCTGTCACATAATCCTGTCTTTTTCACTGACATGGATATGGTGATAATGTACTAAAACAAGTAAATATTTGTCCCTTAAGACTTTCAGAAGAGTCTCAGGCTTAAGTAGCCAAACAGTGATTTTTGTTTTCTGGAATTCAAAGACTATTTTCCACACTGTTTGGCTTGTTCTGTATCATGGTTTCCATTTCTGAAAAACCCTCTTTTATTCTTTTCTTATTGGTAAGTAAGATATAAAGATGTTGCACTGTCTATAGCAACTGTAACTTTTACAAATTTCAAACAGCTATTTACATTCACCTTGAAGAGAAAATATAAATTCATAAGTGTTGAGTTAGCCTTGGAGTATTACCTACCCTTTTAGTAGTTTATACAGAAATCTAATCCCCTAAGAAGAAAAAATTCTAGAAAAGCAATGTGATATAGTAAAGGAGTATCATTAAAACACACAAAGATGACATTCTTGGGTGCAAGGTGCCATTCGCCTTTGTTACTAAATCCTGGACATCTCTGTTCTCTACAACTCAGCAGGCAATGGCCCATCAGGGAAGGCAGCAAATTCAGCTTCAATCTTGGGAGGAATGCCTGTTGGCCACAGCATTCAAGCCCAGCATGTGAGCAGACATAACAATATTGTACTATTAAAAACTGATTACCAAAAAGGCATCTTAGTTCATTGGAAAGGACCTTAAACAATTTTGGATGAATTATTTTCAGTGTTTCATGCTGGATCAACTTTAAAGGTTACTTATCAATAAGGAACAGGACTAAATTTCTTGAACACACCTATTAAGAGCAGGAATGTATTTCAAGAAACTAGTACAGTCCTGCTTACATGACCACCAGAAATTAAACAATGTACACTCAGTCACACGTCCATACATAGTCCTGTTCTAGGTTGTGAAATCTAATTGAAATTCAGAGCCACCTCAGGGATATTACATTTTACCTAATCTCAGAAAGCATTAGTCAGTAGAAAAACAAGTCAGGGAAACAAGCTCAGCAGGGGAGCTATAAAGGTAATTAAAAATACAAACCCTTGGCTTGCCTACGAAGCTGGCTGAGCTACGCATATACCACTTTCAGCAGGACTGAGAGGTTAGCATCCAGCAGCTCAGGCATGAGCATGAAAACTTGACAAGACCTAGACCAATGACCCTACTACTCCACCACAATAACTCAACATATTAAGTTATTCAATGGCAACAATAACTCCTTGGAAAAACTAGCTTACCAGCTGCACCTTCATCTTCCCTCATATTCAAACATACTATTATATGGCACAACCTCAAATGAACAAGTAGCTGTCGAAACGTATGGTTGGCTTGATGGATGAAGTTCTGCCATAACCATGTGCTCTCCCATAAATACTGTGCTCATTTGACAGGTGTGGCATAATTAATTAATAACACCTACACTGTTTTGCAATTCATTTTACAAAGGTGAAAATTATGTAAATTGTCAGGCATATAAAGAAAATTTGTCACACCTCGTAAAAATCAATGCAGCACTGCCAGTGCTCACACGATGAGAAGTGAACACTGCAGACACACAGCTAAAACTTATATTCAAATATATGGACCCTGAAATCAGGAAGCCAAGACTGGATAAAGCTGTTGTAATTCTAATACAATGAATTTCCTCGGCAGGAATTGTTCAGCTCTGTATACTGATCAAATAAAATTGATAAAATACAAAACTGCAAGCTGTACCAAGTTTCTTTAACCTAAATGGTTACCAGACCTGTTAAGGGAACTGTCTATGTGAAAACTAAAATTGTTGCAGGACTGTATCAATTTAAAAGTCAAAAGATGTAAATTCACTGCCTGTGCTGATCTTTATTCCCAATTCAGTAACACAGATCCTCTTTTTTATATGAAGATATGGGCCAGGCCAAATAAACACCACCACTGTCTCACTCACAAAGCCAGGTAATCTCTCACAGACAACTGATTCATGACATGTTACAAGCTGGACATTATCAAACTTAACTTACCCATTATGTAAACATAACAGCCCTTTAGACTGGACTTGTACCAGGGGAAAAAAAATCCAATCTTAATCTGACTGCAACTGTGGAGGGTTCATAACTTGACCATTTCATTTCATTAGATAAACAGAATTTGTAAGGATTATTTAAATATACGTGTTGAAATTTTTAACAGAAAACATTTAATTCTGAATTTTAATGCATTTGCTCTCCATGCCCGAAAAAGGGAGCAGATGAGAAATTGGAAATTTTTTACCTAATTGGTTTTCTTATCGGCTTCTGTCCACAGAGAAAGCACAAAGTCCCCGGTCTTCCATGGCAGAGAGAAAATGGTCAAGTGATCCTAGTCAATGGAAGAGGTTCTTTGTACAACAGCAGTATCATCACCTCAGTCACAATAAAATGTTGAGTATGGAATTGGAACCCTATTGTCCTTCAGATACTCACTGGTTGGGTGTTTCAAGTTCTGGCCTCAGAGGTGGCTCAAACATAACTTGGGCACAGTTTCAATGGCAAAAAAGGTTGTTCTGAGTGCACGCAGCATCATTTATTTTTTCCAAGTAGAGCAGGTAAACTATTCATTTAGCTGATACACTTCAACTGCAATCTAGCAGGTCTAAACACCATGCCACCTGTTGTCCCTATAAAGGCAATATCTACCAATCCAAGTTTTGTACAGCATGGTTCTGTGCACCTCTGAGCTACACCTACAAAGATGAGTATTTGTCCATTTATGTAGCTGATGCTTTATTTCAAAGTGACTTACAATCATTTACCAAATTGCAAACAATGCCACTGGCTGTAATAGTATTTCAATTAAAAACACCCACAATGTGGGACAAAGTGTGGCACAGTGGTAGCAAAATCTCCACAATCAGAAGGTTCCTGGTTTAAAACCCCTCCCCTCCTGCTGAACCCCTGAGTAAGATACAGCCCCTGAATTGACAACAGACACAACCTGCTGTTTACATGGGGTAAATCACAATAATAAGCTTAGTCTAGAAAAACACTGTTGCCAATGACTTTCAACAAAAGCATATATTCTGCTGCACGGAAATAAATATAAATTTGGTTCATGCAGTTCCGCCACGGAGCTGACAGGCAGTTCTGAAAACCTGCTTACCAGCAAGTTCTTGCAAACACAGCAAGTTCTTGCAAAAGAAGAGCACACATGAACCAGCGCTTCCTGGAAGTGTGACTACAGTGTAAAAATGGCAAAAAAAATAAAAATAAAAACACAAGTTACACCAGTAAGCCTCAGAAGAATGGAAAAATATATCACATGAACTGTCCGTATTAATTCACGCAGTTCAATTATTTCAAGGGAAAAAAAGCCGAATCAGCTTTAAAAGAAAAGTGCTTTCCTTGTCTGAGCGGGGAAGGCTGTTCTTTCGCCTTGTTTCGTCAGTCTGCGTTCTGCCTGCACTGGACTTTGTGGACTTTATCTAGCTTTAACCCATTTCTGATATGTAAATATTACGGAAATCCGTCGCTCTGGATATTGCGAATGTCAGAAAATGTTTTAAATTCGGTCCGCCACCGCTCACGGTGTCGTGAACGCAAACGCCTGAGTGAAGCAGCCCTTCTCGAGAGTTCGCTCGGTCAAGTGAGAGAAAAAAAAAAAACTTAAATTTTTATAACTCAATGCGCCTCAAACCAGAGCGCGTACAGCTGCACTGTGTTCCGAAAAAGCCTCAATTCGACACACGAAAGGCGAGAACCACCTTTTGAGTTGCAAGAACTCACACGGAACCGCAGTCGTTCTCCCTCACCCGGTACCGGGTGCTGCGGCTCGACTCGGTTCGGTTAAAGACAGCTCGAGAGGCCAGTTCCGGGAAGCGGAAGTTTGAACGCTTTCGACGAGCAAAGTTTTCAGGTCACATCAGCGTTAAGCGGAAAACTCAGTGGTTCCGTCGCCAGTCCCCCCCCTCTCCCCAGTCACACAAAGTGCTGTTTATGTGTTTATTGTATTTGTTACCTGGCCGACGCGACTCCCGTAGGTCCAACGCCGCGATGTCCACCTCGCTGTGTCTGGACCCGCCGAGGGAAGCGGGGGGGGGTGCGTGACGTGAAACTTTTGCGGGGAAGTGTGTGTGTGTGTGTGTGACAGAGAGAGGTTACGCACAGCACCCTTCCCATTTTAACGTTTATAAAAAAAGTTTATGCACCCACAAATATAAAATCATACATACATGTGAATAATTCACTTACACAAAATGTACGTAAAATCATGAATACATAAAAAAAGAATACTGACCGCAACAGCAAAAAAGGAAATCAGAAACATGTGAGCTAAAGACACAAAAAAAACAAAACTATGGTTGACACTTATTCACAATAAATGTTTGCTAACAGTTATTACTTACAATAACAAATTTCAAGCCAAAATCAGAAAAAGTTAAGACAGTATGGAAAATGAAAATAAAATATGCAGTGATTCTTACATTTACTTTTGACTTTTATTTCATCGCAGACAGTATGAACCCAAGATATTTCATGTTTTGTCTGGTCAACTAACATTTCATTTGTTAATATACATCCATTCCTGCACTTCAGGTCTGCAATACATTCCAAAAAAGTTGGGATGGGGGGAGGGGGCAATTTAGAGCTAGTAATGAAGTAAAAAAAATTAAATAATGTGATTTCAAACAGATGATGTCAACAGGTGATTGTAAGCATGATTTGGTACAAAAGCAGTATCCACAAAAGGCTGATCTGGGGTTGTATTTTAACCACCTATTCTTAAAAAAAAATTATTTATTTATTTATTTTTAGTGGCTGGACAGTACAGTGGTAACAACATTGCCTTTGGAAAAACAGGACCAGGGTTCAAATCCTGGTCATAATAAAGGAATTTCCAGTGAGGGTCCTTAGGCTTAGACTCCTAATGCTGAGGCAACCCTACCTTGGAAATGAATGAGAGACTTGTATATAAATACTGGCTTGAATGTCACCTGGATTAACAAGGTCTGTGTCAGTTGCTGAGGGATCAGGACAAACTGATGTTATATTATAACAGCAAGCCCAAGGAGAGAGACAACATGCACCAAATGTGGGATGCCTCCATGCTGATCAAGAAGCAGGTTGTTGATGTTTTAACATCAGTAGAAGGAAGTTACTCTCACAGCTGGAACTTGAATGGGAACACTAAAGTTGATGGAACCAGCACCTGCAAGTACAGGGTACTCCACCAGTCATAACATCCAATGAGCTGAGGATGAAGATTGAGGTCCAACTACTACACCCAGTCAACTCTTGGGTATGACTCCCTTGGCTAACTGCCAGAATGCCTTCAGAAGAGATGCTCATGGAAGTTAAGTGTCCTGCTCAGTATTCCCACCATCACTGAAACCAGGGCAGAGAGAAAATTGGAAGCCTGAAGGGACATCAGCTGGCTCACAGAGGTGCAGAAGGGAGTCATGAGAGACAGGTCCTAGATGCTAATAAAATATAGTAAGATGCAAACAAAGACTCACAGCTCTGGCAACAAGACTGAAGAGATACACCAGGGAAGCAGAAGCCAAAAGATTAAATGACCTGTTCTCCAAAGAACCATCTAGGGTGTATTCACAGCTGAAAGGGAACACCAGCAGCAAAAGATTAGATCCACCCAGAGCTGAGACTGAGAAGTACTGGAAGGATATATGGGAGAAAGAGGCATCACACAACACAAATGCCAAGTGGCTGGAAGACCTAAGAGCTGACACACAGCAACCTCTCAGAACAAGCACCAGTCACCATCAGCAGGGCAGATATCCAACAACATGTCTCATGCATGAAGAACTGGACAGCACCTGGACCTAACATGGTACACACTTACTGGCTGAAGAAGCTAACAGCACTCTATGACTGCCTGGCAGCACAGATGAATGAGCTGCTAACAACAGGCACCCACTCCCAGTGGCTAACACAAAGCAGAACAATCCTGATCATGAAAGACCACCAGAAGAGCACACTGCCCTCCAACTATAGGCCAATAACCTGCCTCTCCATGACATGGAAGCTCCTCTCAGGCATCATAGCAGACAAGCTAGGTAGCCACATGACTCAGTACATGAGCAAAGCCCAGAAAGCCATTGGAACCAACACCAGAGGATCAAAGCACCAGCTACTGGTTGATAGAGCCAAGACTCGAAGTCTAGACAGACCAATCTGAGCACAGCCTGGATCGACTACACGAAGGCCTATGACTCGATGCCCCACACATGGCTACTGGAATGCCTGGCACTGTACAAGGCTAACAAGACACTGATAAGCTTCATCAATGTAGCTGTAGAGGACAACACTGGAAGCCAATTCCAAGGCCATTGCACAAGTCAACATAAAGTGTGGTATATACCCAGGTGATGCACTGTCCCCGCTGCTGTTCTGCATAGGACTGAATCCCCTCAGCCACATCATCACAAAGAGTGGATACGGATACAGGTTCAGAAGTGGAACAACCATCAGCCACCTCCTGCATATGGATGACATCAAGCTGTATGCCAAGAGTGAGCGAGACATTGACTCACTGATTCATCTCACCAGAATCTACAGCGAGGACATCGGGATGACGTTCGGACTAGATAAATCCGGACGCATGGTGGCCAAGAGAGGGAAGGTGATCGGAACTGAGGGAGTGGAGTTACCAGAGGGCAGAACAGCAGACATACAGGACAGCAACAAGTACCTTGGTATCCTACAGGCCAATGGGAATCAGGGTGAGGCTACAAGAAGATCACCCACAGCCAAATATCTCCAGAGGGTCAGACAGGTACTCAGAAGCCAGCTCAATGGTAGGAACAAGATCCAAGCCATAAACATGTATGCCCTACCAACCATCAGGTACCCAGCAGGAATAGTGAACTGGCCTGTGAGGGGCCGAGTCAGCAGGCACAAGGAATTACAGGTTAATTGTTAAAAAGAATCATTTATTCCAAAAAAAAGGTAGTTATGTCAGCAACAAATAAATTTGGGCCCATAAAAAGGTCAACTGAACATAACATAACACCCATCCCATCAATGCACAGCACAAATCAACTAGACATATCACTCACCGACCCCAAACACACAATAGGGCTTAAATAATGGCTGATCAGACCATTCACATACAACTACATACAATAGGGGAACACCAGAACTATACAAACACAAACAAACAACAAAACACTACACACCGATTGGTTAACCAAATCATATACATAACAAAATCCAACACAATCAAAATACTATTAATAAAAACACACATCAGGAAATCCAAACCAAATGAATGTCTACACCGATATTCTCTCTCCCCTATGCTGCAGCAGGTTTATTGACCCTGGGTCCACTTCCCACTTTCCAAGGCCCAATTTCCTTCCTCCAATCCTCCGTCCGGGCTGGTACCTGGATAGGCCAATCCCCAGAGACCACCAACCAAACCAGCAACCCACAACAATTTCCATTCAAACCCCAAACAAATTCAAACCAAACATGTCACCACCCAAAACAAATCAACACAAATAAAAATTCAAACAAAAATATACTTAAACTATCCACTCATCTGTGTGGGTGCCGGAGCGGCCATCACATGGCCACAGGAGGAAATAGATGCCATTGATGTCAAGACATGAAAACTCCTCACAATGCATGGAGGGTTCCACCCAAAGTCCAGCAGCCTGAGACTCTACAAACAATGGATAGAAGGAGGGCGAGGATTAGTGAGTGTCAGAGCCACTATCCAGAATGAAACAAGGAACATCCGTGAATACATCAAGAAGATGGCCCCCCAGGACGAACTGATGAATGAGTGCCTTGGGCAGCAGAAAACAGTGGACGGTGAGGAGGAAGAGAAGGCATCGTGGAAGACCAAGCCCCTTCACGGAATGTGTCACCGGCAGATAGAGGAGGTGGCTGACATCAAGAAATCCTATCAGTGGTTAGAAAAAGCAGGCCTGAAGGACAGCACAGAGGTTCTGATCATGGCAGCACAAGAACAGGTCCTAAACACCAGATCTTTAGAGGCTGAGATCTACCACACCAGACAGGACCCAAGGTGCAGGCTGTGCAAAGACGTCCCTGAGACTGTCCAACACATAGTAGCTGGGTGCAGAATACAAGCTGGGACAGTGTACACTGAAAGGCATAACCAAGTGGCGGGGATAATATACAGAAACATCTGTTCCAAGTATGAGCTAGAAGTCCCCAAGACCCAGTGGGAGGCACCACCAAAAGTGGTTGAGAACGACAGAGCTAAGATCCTGTGGGACTTCAAGTTCCAGACAGACAGGCAGCTGCTGGCCAGTTAACCAGACATAGTGGTGGTTGATAAGGAGCAGAAAACAGCAGTAGTGGTAGATTTGGCAGTCCCAGCTGACAGTAACATCAGGAAGAAGGAGCATGAGAAGGTTGAGAAGTATCAAGGCCTGAAGGAACAACTGGAACAAATGTGGAAGGTGAAGGCCAAAGTGGTTCCCATGGTAATAGGAGCACTGGGGGCTGTGACTCCCAAACTTGGAGAGTGGCTCCAACAGATTCCAGGTATAACAACTGAGGTCTCTGTCCAGAAGAGTGCAGTTCTAGGAACAGCTAAGATACTGCGCAGAACCCTCAAACTCCCAGGCCTCTGAGTGAGAGGGATATATATATATATATATTTCTTCTTCTAGCCGCTCCCGTTAGGGGTCGCCACAGCGGATCAAAAGCTTCCACTTCCTCCTGTCCTCTGCATCTCTCTCCGTCACCCCCACCACTTGCATGTCCTCCTTCATCACATCCATAAATCTCCTCTTAGGCCTTCCTCTCTTCCTCTTGCCTGGCAGCTCCAGCCCTAGCATCCTTCTCCCGATTTATCCAGAATCTCTCCTCTGCACATGTCCAAACCAACGCAATCTCGCCTATCTGACTTTGTCTCTGAACCATCCAACCTGTGCTGACCCTCTAATATACTCATTTCTAATCCTGTCCATCCTCGTCACACCCAGTGCAAACCTTAACATCTTTAACTCTGCCACCTCTAGCTCTGCCTCCTGTCTTTTGGTCAGTGCCACCGTCTCCAACCCATAAAGCATAGCTGGTCTCACTACCATCTTATAGACCTTCCCTTTCACTCTTGCTGGTACCCTTCTGTCACAAATCACTCCTGACACTCTTCTCCACCCACTCCACCCTGCCTGCACTCTCTTCTTCACCTCTTTTCCACACTCCCCATTACTCTGGACTCTGATCCTAAGTATTTAAATTCACCCACCTTCACCAACTCTATTCCCTGCATCCTCACCATTCCTCTGTCCTCCCTCTCATTTATGCACATGTATTCTGTCTTAGTCCTACTGACCTTCATTCCTCTTCTCTCTAGAGCATATCGCCACCTCTCCAGGGTCTCCTCAACCTGCTCCCTACTCTCACTACAGATCACAATGTCATCCGCAAACATCATAGTCCACGGTGACTCCTGTCTGATCTCATCTGTCAACCTGTCCATTACCATTGCAAACAAGAAAGGACTCAAAGCTGATCCTTGATGTAGTCCTACCCCCACCCTGAAAGCATCCGTCACTCCTACCGCAGACCTCACCACTGTCACACTGTCCTTGTACATATCCTGTACCACTCTTACATACTTTTCTGGCACCCCCGACTTCCTCATACAATACCACAGCTCCTCTCTAGGTACCCTGTCATATGCTTTCTCTAAGTCCACGAAGACACAATGCAACTCCTTCTTACCTTCTCGGTACTTCTCCATCAACACCCTCAGAGCAAACAACGCATCTGTAGTACTCCTTCTCGGCATGAAGCCATACTGCTGCTCACTAATTGTCACCTCCCTTCTTAACCTAGCTTCCACTACTCTTTCCCATAACTTCATGCTATGGCTGATCAGTTTTATCCCTCTGTAGTTTCTACAGCTCTGCACATCACCCTTATTCTTAAAAATTGGTACCAGTACACTTCTTCTCCACTCCCCAGGCATAGTCTCATTTTCCAAAATTCCATTAAACAATCTGGTTAAAAACTCCACTGCCATCTCTCCTAAACACTTCCATGCTTCCACAGGTATGTCATCTGGGCCAACAGCCTTTCCATTGTTCATCCTCTTCATAGCTGTCCTAACTTCCTCCTTGTTAATCCATTGCACTCCCCTATTCATAATCCCTACATCATCCAATCTTCTCTCTCTCGTTCTCTTCATTCATCAACCCCTCAAAGTACTCTTTCCATCTACTCAACACACTCTCCTCGCTTGTGAGTACGTTTCCATTGCTATCCTTTATCACCCTAACCTGCTGCACATCTTTCCCAGCTCGGTCCCTCTGCCTAGCTAATCGGTGCAGGTCCTTTTCTCCCTCCTTAGTGTCCAACCTCTCATACACTTCACCATAAGCCTTTTCTTTAGCCTTTGCCACCTCTCTCTTCGCCCTACGCCGCATCGCCTTGTACTCCTGTCTACATTCTTCATCTCTCTGTCTATCCCACTTCTTCTTTGCCAGCCTCTTCCTCTGTATACTCTCCTGTACTTCTTCATTCCACCACCAGGTTTCCTTGTCCTCCTTCCTCTGTCCCGATGTCACACCAAGCACTTTTCTAGCTGTCTCCCTTACCACTTCTGCTGTAGATGTCCAGCTCACTGGTAACTTTTCACTGCCACCCAGTGCCTGTCTTAATTTCTCCCTGAACTCCACCTTTTCCAACTTCCACCATTTGATCCTTGGTTCTGCCCTCACTCTCCTTCTCTTTTTGATCTCCAATGTCATCCTACAAACCACCATCCTATGCTGCCTAACTACGCTTTCCCCTGCCACCACTTTACAGTCTACAGTCTCCTTCAGTCTGGCCCTCCTGCATAAGATATAGTCCACCTGTGTGCATCTTCCTCCATTCTTGTACATCACCCTGTGTTCCTCCCTCTTCTTAAAATACGTGTTTACCACAGCCATGTCCATCCTTTTTGCAAAATCCACTATCATATGACCTTCTGCGTTCCTCTCCTTGACACCATACCTACCCATCACCTCCTCATCTCCTCTGTTTCCTTCACCAACATGTCCATTGAAATCCGCTCCAATCACCACTCTCTCTCCCTCAGGTACACTCTTTGCCTCTTCATCCATATCACTCCAGAATTCTTCTTTCTCATCCGTCTCACACCCAACTTGCGGGGCATATGCACTAACAACATTCAACACCACACCATCAATTTCCAGTTTCATAACTATCACTCTGTCAGACACTCTCTTCACCTCCAAGACACTCTTTACATACTGTTCCTTCAGGATAATCCCTACCCTGTTTCTCCTCCCGTCCACAGCATGGTAAAACAGTTTAAACCCCCCTCCGATGCACCTAGCCTTACTCCCCTTCCATTTGGTCTCTTGCACACACAATATATCAACCTTCCTTCTCTCCATCATATCAGCAAGCTCTCTCCCTTTACCAGTCATACTACCAACATTCAAAGTTCCTATCCTCACGTCCACTCTCTTAACCTTCCTCCTCTCCTCCTTCCTCCGGACATGCCTTCCTCCTCTCTTCCTCCTTCTTTGGCCAGCAGTAGCCCAATTTCTGCCAGCACCCTGTCGGCTAGCAGTGCTGGTGGCAGTCATTGTTAACCCGGGCCTCGACCGATCCGGTTTGGAAATTTCTATTTTTGTCCGCATATTTAGTTTGGCAAAAATTTTTACGCTGGATGCCCTTCCTGACGCAACCCTCTCCATTTCCGGGCTTGGGACCGCCACAAAGACATGCACTAGTTTGTGCATCCCCTTGCAGCTGGATTATATAATATATATATATATATATATATATATAATGCTACCATTGCATGTGATCTGAAAAACCAAGATTTGAATCTTAAATTAGACCTGTTTATAGTACTGAGTATTAAGCTGAGGAAGAATACATTTTTTTTAAAAAGTAGAGGTTTTCGATGTATAGAATTTGCTACTGTGTGGAATATGGGCCACATTTTTATAGCCAATATTAAATGTTGAAGACAGACAGCTAGGGAAGAAGGGTCCATGAAGTCCCAGAAGATATGAAACAGGTACAATGGGACCTTAGTACCTGAATTTTTCTCTGTTCATCCCCACCTAACACACTGAGCAGCCGCTTCGTTGGTTCCATTTTTGTGTGGCAATGATAAATAGTGAGCTGTTTTATTTTCTTTTTTTTTTTTTTTTATGGGTTCACTGCTTATAGTGTGTTGACTTTACCCTTGATTTTCTGGTAATTTGTCACACATTCATCTGACATAGTAATTTGTGAACACTTCAGAAACATGATGAGTAATCTTTTTTGTGTTAACATAATTATCCATTCATTATTTTATAGTCATAAATGTACTTTTTAGATTTTTAGCAAGCATTGCATAATGGAATAGTAAAGACCCCACAAATTACTTTTTACTGCCTTTTTCTAACCACTTTGTTTTATCCACTTATACTATTAAATAATTTACTTCTTAGACTACACCACAGTAACCAAGCACAAGGGTTCCTTAACACAGCCCCAGCTCATTTGTTTTGGTGATACTGAGCAGTGATACTACAAGAGAAGGTGGTATGACTGATGCCTTGAAGCAAAGTCCTCAGTCAGACACCTGCACTTCACCTCATTACCTTTCTCTACACACAAGAGCATAGGAGTCATCAGAGAACTTCTGCAGGTAACACTTTTCAGACTTTTATTTGAGGTCAGAGGTTTAGAGAATGAACAGGAGTGGAGACAGTGCTCCGTCTTGACGTGCATCCATGTTGCTCGCCACTGTGTCAGAGACCCGGAGCCTGACAAACTGCAGTCTGCCTCTGAGAGAGTCCATGATCCAGAACACCGCCGGTGCTTCCACAGCCAATTTGGTGAGTCTGTCCCTTAACTGGAGTGCCTGGATGGTGTTGAAGACACTGGAGAAGTAAAAAAAAAAAAATCCCTCACTGTGGTGCCAGCATTCTTCAGGAGGGAAGTCTAAGTGGAGCATGCACTGTAGATGATTACATCATCCTTTCCTGGTAGACAAGCTGTAGAGGATCTGGGTGGTCTTTTATGAAGAATCTGATGTAATCCAGCACCATCCCATGGATTGAACACACTGGGACCGATTCCATCAAGACCTGCTACCTTGCCAGTGTGCAGTCTCCTCAATCTTGTATTCACCTGGTTCTCAGCAATGGCCAGGTGATGGTTGAGTGGAAGCAGGTAGGTAGTGCTGTGTCTCTGCAAGAACACAGGTGGTGGGAAAGGGGGTTGGAGTCGACACCGCTGCCAACAGTCAGCTTGCTAATTTACATTTATTAATTTAGCAGACCCTTTCCTCCAAAGCAGCAGTTTAAATATATTTGGCTTTTCATGGCATGCAACTTAACAGAAGCTTAGGAAATGACAGGAAGGCAGTTGTGAAAACCTTCCAGTTCTCCAGGCTGTAGTGCATAAGGAAGTTGGCTGGTTGCGTGTCACACGGCATCATGCTGGGACAACTCACTGTTACAGCTCCTGTAGTTCACGTTCCTTGGAAACTCTGAAGCACTGACTCCTGCCTTGCTTCATATGGCTGAAGGGGTCACATGTCCAGTTAGGGGATTTAGATTTTCTCCCGAGTTGAGACTGCAGCTCCCCAGTCCTTGGAACCCAATCCTAAGCCGGGTCACCCAGACTGGCTAAAGGAATGTCAAGCATTTTGTGACACATTTCCTAACTGTTTTGACAAGTTCTCACCCTTGGAAGAGGACACAACAGTAACCCTGGGCGGTGCAGGGTGGAGACCCATGCTTAGAGGAAGGCACAGGGTCTGTTACTCTTCACTTCTTATTTTCCTCTGTTGAATATGGTTAAAAAAAGAGGAAAGCTTACAAACGGAATGCTACCAAAAGACTGTTTTTGGGGCACTGTGTTTTTTGTCTTCTTGATAAAGTACAGACTTGAGTAATTCGTTGTGTGGCAGGGATGGGGAAAGTCCTGTTTAAACGAGCTATTAAAAGTAAGCTCTCAGTAAATGGGCTCTGGAGAGTTTATGCATATTCACAAAAAACACATTAAACCAAACCAAAACTATGAGCAGTCAGACATTTGGCAAATAAAGTCTCCATTTCATAATTTCAACATTTACAAGCTGAATTCCAGAACAAAGTATGCAGTTCTGGATTTGGAATCAGACATACTCTTAAGTACAGTGTGCAGATTTGTTCCAGGATTGCTGGCAGAATAAAAAAAAGTTACAACAAAAGAACAGACACCATTTAAAATCAAATCAAGCCCAAAGTCTGTCAGAGAAATAACAATACTATATTAACTACTGCATGGGAATGACAGGCACAGAATTTCAGAAACATGGCTCAGTGTCAAAAATACGACAGTAGTTACAGCTGAGATATAACCTTACAATTGCATAAATTTTATTTACGTTAACATATTTTTGCCTCAGCAATGACTGTCAACAAAAGATCAACAACCAAACAGGATGGGACATGAGGACTGCACTAGGGACTAAATATTTACAGGAAAATAGCTGATGTTATCAGTATACTGTAATTCAGTTTTAAAGTATTTATACAGCTAATATTTTTTGCCAAAGTGACTTTTTTTGCTGAAGCAGTTCATACTTTCCTCAAAGGGTACTACAGAATAAGGTGGGACTTAAACCCAAGTTCCTCTAATGCAAGGCAGCAGCTCTAACCACATCGCTACCTGCTTGCCTTTGTGGGTTTAACTGTTATTGACATGTTGCTTTCAGCTCAAATGTTTCATTTCTGCTGAATACATGAGTATTTCACAGTACAGTAAATGTTGTCAGTGGGTGTTCCAGCTCATGTATCAGGGAGTTTTAAACTGGTTTTCAGGGTCTGGCACCAATATTAAGATGTCAGTGTTGCAGTGTTGAGAAATAACTGCTGTCCCGCCTTATGTTAGCATTAAAGGCACACCTGACAGTATGCCATTTTGCAGACATTCCCATGTGTGCAGAAAAAAAAAAAAAAACAATAATACACCTGTAGCTGCTTTTGTAGAGGTACTTCACAGGGAAATGTATTTGTTTTAAAACGTTAATCGTTACTGTGGATTGAACATTAGTTGCTGATGTAGTCAGTGTGTGCTGTGCAGGCTTCTTCATTGTCACCAACACTCTGTTCATTACTGCTAACAAGTTAAAATGCCCAGTTAAAGACTAAAGAAAGTCCTCCTGAGGTGGGTCTAAAATATTGGGTACTGACCACTGAGAGAGGGAAAAAAAAAAAAGTTAAGTTAGTCACCAGCAAGTGTTGCTTACACTCACAAGTATGTGCTAAACACAAACCAACAAGCAGAGTTAAAAGCCTGAATGTAAAAGATGTGATCACAAAAATAATGCATGAGAGTAATATGCAAAATGCTGATTCGAAAGTTTCAATTTGCCTATACATTTTGCACAAAGTGCTGACTGAAAAAGAATGTTTTAGTTTTGTTATAAATGTATCTATTTTTACAGAAATCTGTGGTATATTTATCAGTATGCTGATTGAATTCTGTATTGTTTTCCCCATTTATGTTATTGTTTGATGTATTATCCACCGATTACTAAACAGTGTTTCCTGGTCAGAGGTTTAATGTATCATTTTCTATTTTTTTTTGATAATTAATGCATTACTTATTTCTTTTTTACATAGCACTCCTTGTCTTCTATAGTCCACCTAAAGCTGCTAAGTGGTTGGGACAGCTTCACCTTTCAGGAGTGCAGTTCCAAAACAGGTCAACATGCCAGCTTCCTTCCTAGCTGAGAACAGCGCCCTCTGTCGCTACAGTGTTATCTTCACCTGCCAACAAACAGACCATGCACTGCAATGGCAGCAAACAGATAGCTGTGAGCTTCTTCTATCAGTATCAGCACAAATCATTCTTTTTCATGAAAGGGACACATATAATACCCATTTAAAAAGTATGTAAGCAAATACAATTAAACATACAAGTAAAATCCAATCATCAGTTCATAGATCGGTACGTTTTTCCTTTTCCAGTTCCAGAAGCCACTGCATTGCAGAAAGGTTTCAGCTGTAGGAGCAGAATTTATGTAGCACAATAACTGTGGGTTCTTGCTTAGGTTTGATCACCAATCTGAGAAAAACTAACTTAAAAAAAAAAATGTTCCTCATGAAGAAAAACAGTGTGCCAGTGTACAAGATATTTATACAACTTGGACCCACCAATAGGCCTGATAAAACTATTCATTACAGTGCAAGAATTAACACATTTTATCAAAGAAGTGGTCCTGTGCAGCCATAACATCACTTCTGGAAGTTATGATTGGCCTGGACCCATGCTGGAGGTTGAGTCTAGGCCCCCTGTTCTTTTCCCTCATAAGGCATAAGGATTGGATGCCGCAGGCCTTGGGATAACCCTCAACACATCAGCGTTTGGAGGTGAGTGTCAGAGTGGAGGAGACCCGGAAGATCTGAGGTAGCATGTTGCTGAGCTGGTAGAACATCTCTTCTGAGATACTCTGTTTGATACAGAAGATGTGATATTAGGCCACTGAGTTCAACACACACACTACATTTACTGTACAGTTAATAACATCTCTCACAGCTCAAAGCTATTCTTTGTGTTCTTCATAACTGCACTTCTTACAGCTCACACTTTTGGCACAGTGCATCCTATAGAACTGTTTAGCTCCAAAATAGCTCCCCCTCAAAAAAAAAAAAAAAAAAAAAAACCACAACAAAACCTCACAGTGACAGCACCCCCAAACCCTGCAGCAACACAGCACCCCAGGAAGCTCTGCAGCCACACCCTTATTAAATCTGCAGTGCGACACTGGCATTCAGTTGGGAAAACTGTATTTGTATTGTTAGAAATCATAACTAGTAAATTAGATGATCTACAATTCACTATGACAAATAATTTTCCACAACATTATTTGAAGAAAATACAAGATATGCATATTACAACATTTAATCGTATTCATTTGGATCAAGTATATTAATAAACCTGAATAAAAATACTGACCATTACCAAAAGCTTGTCCCAAAAATATGTCAAATTGTATTTTTAACTAACAAATGGTTATGGTTTCCTTCTCAGTCAGAAGGAAAGGTAATGTATGCATGAATGGACATCAAAAAAAAAAAAAAAAAAAAAAAAAGGAGCAGTTTGCTGCACCCCCCCCCCCCCAATCTCTGTCAGGAGACAACGCCCATTACTGCAGTCTCCTAGAGAGCACAGGGTGCACACTGAGAACTTGCACTAAAGGGGTGTGGTTGCCTAGAGATCCGCATGTTTTCATACAATATATATGAGGTGTGCATCACTAAAAAAGTAGGCTTACACACATCCTTGATTTGTGGGCTTCTGATTCACAAGCTACTGGAAGTAAATGTGACAAAAGCTGGTTGATGTGCCAGTTTCAACCAAAATGATATCACCAGTGATTGTTGACATAACACTGCTTCACCCTCATCTGGTCACCCTGTGGCATACAAACACCAATGTGGGGGTCCCAATACCTTTAAGGACATCCTCCTGTAATTTTAGTTCAACCCAAAGTACTTACTTAGCTTAATTCACAATTTAGATAGAAAATCATTAGAAACTACATTTGGAAAAATTTATTTACAGATAGTGCCTTTTATATTGACAACAGACAAAAATGAAAAATACTACCCAGAAACTTCAATAGCTAGAAAACACAACACAGGGTTTGTTTCTTTGGGGACAATAATGTGTTGTGTCAAACTGAAACAATTTATGCTGTGCGTTACAAAGTTCCCCACAACACAACTGCACTCTGAGAATACTAGTGGTCACACAGCTCATAAATATTCAAGTGACATTATTTTCACTTGAGAGTTTCTCCTTTATAGTCTCAGCTAAAGAGTTGTAAAGCAACTGTAATATTTTGCCCTACTTTTTGTGACTTGTTTTTGAAGTAGTATTGTGTGAGAACAGCGGAGGGTTACAGCGGTTTCAAAGGATTTTAACAAAATTTTTTAATTTTGCCACAAAAGTGGTGAGGGACATAAATAGAATGACTCGGTAACTTCAACAACAATACTAAAATCATAACAAAGCTGAATGGCCTGGCTATTATGATAACAACAAATAAAACACTGCTTGTGTATAATGAGTTGCAGCACAAAAGATGAGGACATAGATAAATGTTTATAAGTTGAATTCTGACCTGTGGAACCAGAAACTGGACAGTCCGTGAAATCCCCCCATCCCAAGAGGCCATTTCCATCATGAAACCTGCATTGTAAAAAATTTGGTAAATGTAAATTTATTACATTTATTAATTTAGCAGATGCTTTTCATCAAAGCAAATTACAATACACCTTTGTGTACAGTATTTATTGGTAACTTACAACATCAGATATAGTATAATGTACTATCTGCACTCATTCTTTCATCTATTCAGCAGAGCAGTTTAACACACACACACACACACACAAAAGCATGGGAAGAACATGTAAACTCCACACAGACTGAGGAGATGGAACCCACATCCTCTTACACCAAGTGCAGCACAGTTCACAGATGCCTCAGGCTCCATGTGTCTGTACACATGTCCACAGTCTTTACCAGAAATTAATCCAGCGGTTTGGCTGGCTAACCGAACACTGCTCCTCATTCCCTGTTACTTTCATAAATGTTGTTTTTTTTGCAGTTAAAGTTTTTTGACAAGTACAGAAAGAGGGGGGCTGAAGAAATTGTGCTTCATCGAACACTCACCTTTCACACATTTGAAGACCAGTTCCGCTCGCTTCAGGCACCATGGAATGGTCATCTCCTATACACAAGGAGGAAAAAGAAAAACAGAACATAAGTGCCGCTTATGGTGACTTCTGCTTTTTCATTCTCCACAACACTTTTCTGAAAATGTAATGGCAGCCAAAAGCACATTCACAAAAACTCAGTGTATATTTGAGAAAAAAATTGCCTTCCGAAAGTCATCTGTCAAAGCTGTGTGACTGTTCAGCCCACTCTGGTTTTAATGATAGTCAGTGTGGTTTGACTGTGGTCAGATCTTGTTTGGGCCCAAGGAAATATGACACAGGGTTACCACACTAGGAATGACCCAAAACTATAGAACAGGATGTTGGAACAAATTGAAGGGGGGGGAAAAAAAAAAAAAAAAAAAAAAAAAAGTAACTCAAATCCATTCCAGTCCCTAAACAGAAACAGGATGTTTTTTTATATATATATATATATATATATATATATATATATATATATATATATATATATATATATATATATATATATATATATATATATATATATATATATATATATATATATATAGTAATCTGGTGAACAATGTTAAGAGACAAGGATTTCTGCTTTTTGGTAACAAACAAAGAGTATCAAGTATAAGTTGGTATAGCTTCAGCATGTTCCTAAATATTTTCTTTAAGTTAAAATACACTATATGGCCAAATGCATGTGGACACCTGACCATCACACCCATGTGTTTGTTGAACATCCCATTCCAAACCCACGGATATTAATATGGAGTTATCCCCCCTTTGCTGCTATAACAGCCCTCACACTTCTGGGAAGGCTTTCCACTACATTTTGCAGCGTGGCTGAGGGAATTTGTTCCCATTCAGTTACAAGAGTGTCCATGAGGTCGGGCACTGATGTCAGATGAGGAGACCTGGCTTGTGGTCGGCGTTCTGATTCATCCCAAAAGTGTTCAGTGAGGTTGGGGTCAGGGATCTGTGCAGGCCACTCAAGTTCTTCCACACCAACCTAAGCAAACCATGTGTTTATAAAGCTCACTGTGCATGGAGGGCACAGTCATGCTGCAGCAGGAAAGGAACTTCCCCAAACTGTGGCCACAAAATTAGAAGCACACAATTGTTTTTAATGTGTTTGTATGCTCTATCAGTGCAGCTGAAAGAGCTCAACTCAATCATTTTTTTTTTTTGGGGGGGGGGGGGGGGACATATTTTTGGCCATGTAGTGTATTTTGGTGCAGTGTCTGGGTAACACAAGGTTTTAATAAAAAAAAATGAAAAAAAAGAATAGAAACAAAGGAAGCAATTAAATGCAAATTACTTTATCACACACCAGTAACATGGTGTTGTCCTATGGGACAGAAGTCATGTCAGTCCTATCTTACAGAGTGAGAACAATTCTGCCCATTTTTCATAACCAGCTACCATTTAATTATTTATAAACCTTTCCAACTGTCCTTCATGGAATACAACTTAAAAGGGGTACAAATTAGGCTAATTGAGGCCTTGCTCTATGAATAAATATTCAAAGGGAAAATTATTGCTTGCTGACCAGGCAAAATGTTACTTGGCAATGTCCACTCAACAGCCCATGTGAGTATTACAAATGAAGATTCCGGAGCACGTTTTTGAATAAGGCTCTCAAATTTTGCATATTCTGCACAAAGCCCCACATAAATGTAGAAGAGTCTGTTCAAACATAGCAAACTACAGCTATGATAGTGATAAACTGAAGTCCTTTTTGCATCTCATGCTCTGTCTCTGCTCAGAAATGAAAATGTCACTAAGAGTCATCACCGGAGATGTGTAAATGTAAACCATTCAAAGGCACAGGGAAACAAACAAAAACAGGGTTCAAACTTGGGAGGAAATGAGGGAGGATGTCGGATGTGAAGTGAGTGAGCTCAGAGCAGCATCCAAAACGAAGGGGGAAAGTGTCTGCTTTTGGAGCTTCTGTTTAACCGCAGTGAAGGTGGGGGAAGGCGAGGGGTGGTGGGAAGCAAGCATAAACCAGTCTACTTGCAGAGTCACAGTTCAAACTTATCAACTGTTACTGTGTTTTGGTACCGTCCTACTTCATTCTTTTGCTTAATTTTTCTCTAACCCTCAATTATGAAGCCGCAAGAGTAGGAGCGGTCAGACCATCTGCTTTTCTGACATCTGAATTTCATGAACCACCACTTTGTGGGCGTTAAAATTGCATGCCATGAGGTTAAAATTAAAGCCGGACACTTAAAACAATACACAGCCATTTGCTAGTTAGTTTTTGGGCCTTAACCAAAAAAGAAACAGCAACAAATACAACTGTAATATTTTGAATACTGCATTTCCTCGAACGCGTCATCTTAAGGGATTGTTCACTGCCACCCACTGAAGTTTAAAATCAGTCTGTTTGTTCCTCAGATCAAAGTGAGCACTAGACTCTGTGTTTACTGCCAGTTCAACAAAGGTACATCCTCAGAAAGAATGTCAATTTTGCAATGCACTATTTGAGGTCCAACCGTGTGGTGCTCACCTCGGACATATCGTGCACCAACAGCAGGGGAACAGTGATGGTGGTGATGTCATGTGTGCAGCACACCTTGAGGATGTTGCGGAGGCCCATGATGGCTGGGTCGCGAGCTGTGATGTTGCCTGAACGTACGTTGTCGTCCACACACAGGTGAAACACGACGTGCACATCAGACAAGTTGGAGTGCCGCGAGATATAGAATTCACCTGGTGAATAGTAGCAAAGCAGTTTAGCCAAAGGGTTCCAGATACAGTTATGCTATCAGCTGCAGTTCAGAACCAAAGTTAAAGCAGAGGAACAAGAGCCAACCTGGGAGGATATTTGAGGGGTTTCTTTCCAGGTTTTTTGCCTTGTCCTCATTGCCTCCATTTCTAGGAACCTCTAAAAAGAGAAAAAGTACAATTTGTTACAACTCCAAACAAAACTTGTACACATCAGCTCTTCCCTTAAAGTGATGACGCTGAGACAGGAATACCCATATAAGGGGAGGACACTCAGCAGGAATCCTGCCCTCCCTCTGATGGCCAGTCAATGCTGGCCATGATGAGGACCATGTCAACGGGACCATGAGGGGCCCCTCTACACCACATCCGCACTCTCTGGGTCCAACTGTGGGCACCAGGGCGCCATCACCATTGCCTGAACATTCAATAAACAAACACCTCCTCGCTCTGTGGCTCACAGTCGATTCCTGACAAATCCTGGTATATTAAGAGTGCAGAAAACCAGTACTTATATCAAACACATTTTCAGGGAACACTCATTACGCCAAAATTTTTAAAGAAGCAAAGAACATATCCTTTTTATCTTGACTGCTTTTCAGCAAAGTACAGTTGAACAAGGCAAATAAGCAGAATGTTGCAATAATGTGTACATATAACTACAGACCACAAGATGTTTAAACTTTTATTTAACCATTTTTAATGTTTGTCTAGTTGCTAATTGGGTAAATAGGCTGTGTAAATATGATCAGTTGGGGCTGTTGTTGTTTTGGTTTGTGCCAGCAGGAAGTCTTGTAGGAGTGTAGGAATGTGGGATTGTGACCTTTGCCATTCCTTACCCACACATGTTAAGTGGCAGCCCATGCTACCACCACTTCCTGCAAACGTCCTGTGATTCCTGCAGGCACCGAGCAAATAACAGCCCTGCTCAGGACACCTCTCCTTGTTGGAACTGTGGAACTGTACCATCAAGTAGGCTTGTGTTCCTTCACATGTGTGCATGTGTAAGTTCGTTGGAACTGTATGTTGGAACTGTGGTTGCAAACCTGGGCGGTGGCATGGAAGCCTGTCACTCACCTGGCTGGTCACGCTGCTTGCTGCTCCTCTGTGCCCGGGCATACAGCACCACCTGCTGGACTACCTCTAGCTGCTCCTCCAGAGAGGCAAAGTGGAAATCTGTGCACTCTTTAGACACAGTGGCAAAGTCTGGGGGCAAATCAAGAGGGATTGTTCATAAATGCTCTGAAAGGGTTACAGTATAGTGTAGGCCAGATTTCCTGAAACTGGGTATAGTTATAAGAACACGAGTAGACACAAATTTCTAAAAATATCCTCAAATGTAACACCTACAGCTAAAGATCATAGACTATATTTTATAGGATTAGCAATGGGAACATGAGTTGATGAACTACCTTCCTTTTCTACCCTCTCTTTTTAAAATTGATTATCCTTGAAGTCCAACATTAGGCCTGCAAGATTTTGAGAGCCATCCAAAAATGAAGTAATGGCTGATATGGTTCAATAACATGAGCCCTGACCTCTCTTGATACCACTGTACGAGTTGACGCGGTTGTCCACCAGGAGCACCAGACCACAAAGGGATGTGGAGTAGAGTGACAGCGCCGTCTGCAGGCGACGGAGTTTCACTCCACTACTACCATGGCGGCGGTGTTTGCAGAAGTCAAGCACATCTGCCCGCAACAGCCGCAGGTTGTGCATCGTCTTTAACTGTGCACCTGAAAGTGGGGGGGGGGGGGGAAATCACAGTATGCCAAAAACACATGTTCATGAAACAGCTTCCTCATTTATGAGGACATAAATCACCTCAAAACATTAAGGGGATTATTTTTGCACTGGACTGCGACTGGTTTCCAGGGTGACACCATACCAAGGTGTATAGTGAAGCTCTCCTCCAGCTGCTGCTGTTCCTCAAATAGTCTGGCCCCTGCGTCCGGAGGCTCTGTCAGCTGGCTGGGCTTTACCTTGATCTCCTCACTGCAACAAACAGGGACAGTGTCATAACAGAAGTGACCCACAGACTTCAGCCTTTTTTTTTTTTTTTTTTTTTTTTAAAAAAAAAAGGAAAACTCCATACTAAGGCATGTTAAGTCTAGTCTTATAGCACTGCTTTGTCTGCAAATCACATTCCCTTGCGTCTGCGGGCTTTTCCTTCTATCTAAGCGATTTAGAACCTGACTCAACTCTTCGTTATCTTGATTTAACCAATTTCACTCTTCCGCCCTTCCCTCTTTAGGAAGCGTTACGGTCTTTCATGAGAAAACATGCTGACTCATGAGCTCCAGGGATTCACCACGGAAGTTTCTCCATGCAGATACTTGCATGCGAACTTACACATGCACACACAAACAATGTGAAGGAACACAAGCCTACTTGATGGTACTGTTGTTTGGATTCTGTAGGTCTTGGTGCAACTTGACAACCCACTCCTGATACTCATGCTTCTGGATGGCCGTCACCTGTTTCAGCTCATTGGCCCACTTACTTTCCAACACCTTGACACACACCAGAGGAGGCAATCAGCTGTATTCTTTGTCCTTTAACTACTTACTTGTTTTAGACTAATGAAACTATCCAAATAACTATACTATATTGCCTACTGAACAATGTATTTACTGTCTCAAGTTGCTTGCTAGGGTCTGCTTTCCTGAATTCAGGTAAAATTTTGTGCCAAGGCAGGCCAGGTACTCTCTCACCTGCTGAGCATCAAAGTGTTGAGATGCCACTGCATTCACGTCCTGGTCACTCAGGGACTTGCCTAACTCCTGCATCACAGTGTCCATTTCAGCTGCTTGCCTGAAGAAGCAAAAAAGCCAGAAGCAATTTTTCAGGTACCTCAGTTTCTGCAAAGCAACGCATTTCATAAAATCTATTAAGAAGGCTACATGAGAAAATAAAAATTAAAATGAGACAATTTTATGCTTTCTGTATCATATAACTTATGCAACAGCTTATTTTTTCTGAGTAGCATCAGATAAGCTGGATGGCCTTGATGGATATTTATGTGTCATATCTGCAACATGTTAATGTTATCCAACCTGTGGCTTTGCTGAGAGGCTGGTCTCTGGTCAGAGGCATCATAGCTTAACCTCCAGCATTAATGGTTTATTTTAAATTTAAATAAACAATGGCTCTAAAGAACACTTCATATTTCATGGCAGATCATAGCAATGGCACCAATTATCATCTGAGGCCTGGTCACTGTGAGCCCACAGACCTCTCCTGCAACTTCTTCAGCTCCATGTCCCTCTCACTGATGAGCTCCGAGATGCTAAGGAAGTAATTGTGTTCCAGGTTTAGTAGAGTGTCAGAGGCTGGGGAGTGAATCAGCTCATGGTAAACATTGGCGAAATCCTCATCCCAGCTGGGCTCCTCTGGCCGAGCATGCTCCAGTGTGGTCTGAACACACCAGTGGGTGAAAAGCAGGACAGAGATGGGAAGTAGAAAAGTAAAATGGACAGCACAAATGATGACAGGAAAACAACATGAGGCAACATGCACCCATTGTGCAAAAATGCTTTAGTAAGAAAAATGTGACAACCGTTTAGATGTCGTTCACCAAGGTTGAAATCTGCCATGTCAACAATAATATTTAAGAGCTATGCTACCATAAAAGTGCCTCACAACTTTTACACTGGGAGCATTAATGTTACAAACATGATTGATGCAAAAGATTTTCTGAGTAGCATCAGATAAGCTGGATGGCCTTGATGGATATTTATGTGTCATATCTGCAACATGTTAATGTTATCCAACCTGTGGCTTTGCTGAGAGGTTGGTCTCTGGACAGAGGCAGCATATCATAACCTTCAGCATTCATATGGAGAGTTTCCCTTACTGTCTCAGTATCAGAAATATGAACGACATTTGCAACACTTAATCATTAAAAAACATGCAGGATTTGTCGAATTAGGTACTAACTTGGGTCTAAATGGAGATGATTGGATGGTTTAGTATAAAAATTGTTGAAGACATTATTTTATGCATTAAGTAAAAAAAAATCAATTAAATTTTTGTCTCATGTTTAAAAATAGGTTCTTTCAATATTTTAGATTTTTTTGGCATGTTATTGCAATGGTTCATAAAATGCAAAATCCATATTGTTAATTTAATATGTAGTCCAAATGAAAGCTTTGCCCTCAGCACAAGTACCTCAGAGTAGGTCTTGGCCCAAGCATTAGTGAGTGCATCAGTGTCCACCTCCCCAGTTATGAGCCTCTGCAGGGCCACCTCAGCTTCTCTGTCATAGTCCTCCATTGTTTCTCTCTCAATGAAGCTAGTTAGGGCATTCTTCAAATCTACACCAAAAGACAACATATTAGTTTCCACCTCTTTCTCTGTTCTATTGCTAAATATTGATTTAGTTAATGTCATAAAATTTTCAGTTATGTAAAAACACATTCTAAACCAGAAAAACAGTGAACAGGAAGTAGGGAATAAAAAGTAAGTACACATGATCCCTAATCTGAAATGCTAATATGGGCTGAAAAAGTGCTGTGTATAATGAAACTACATACAGTAAAACTCTGCTGTAATGTGATAAGTGGATTTCAAAAAAATGTAATCGTGGGTTGCATTACTGTGAGCTTAATGAAAAACAATATTGTTCAGTTGTTCTATCAGTTGCTATATGAAAGAAAAAAGGTTTTTAATTATTTGTTTTCATTTTAGATAGAAGGGAAATAGACCAATTATTTCAAACAAAATGTACATATGGCAAATATAATGTATACTTATACCAATAATACTGTCAACTTAGTGCTGTCACTGGGATTAGAAAAAAAGGGGTTTGGGAAACTGCCATTTCTCTCCCTGCTACTGCTACAATAGAAATAATACTAATAGAAACTTTTACCCAAACCCACCTTCAGTAAATTCTGTACATTTGTCGATGTCAGAAGATGATGTTTGGGATTGGAAAGGGAGCAGGAGGATGGGAGTAAATCAGGTTACATCATATCAGTATTTGTCTTATATTATACTATGTCTAGTAATTCTAGGATAAGCTCTAGGCCACCACATCCCTGTACTGGAGCACTGGCCCAGTGGTAATATTGCTGCCTCACAGCACCTGTATAGCAGGTGCAGGTTTGAATTCCATCTGAAGTATGCAAAATTTGTGCATTCTCCCCACGTTCACAGACAAATGACAAATGCTGGGCAAATGCTGTCCAGTGGAAGAAGGCAAAGGTTAATCACTTCCATACCCTCCTTTATTGTGAAAATTCCACTGGACAGCATTTGCCCTACCTACACTTTGGCATGAAGAAGGTACTGTCTCTTTAAGCCAGTCCTGCTCTCTCTTTCCTCCTTTTGGTGGGAATAATGCGTGCTAATTGGCATACTAGCAAAAAAAAAATTCAAAAATGTATTAAAAATAAATACATATTTAAAATAATGCAAATATAAACAAACCACTTCTTTTATTTCAAAGTAAAAAGGGTTATTGTGTGGTCCAGCGATCTATCCGCAGTTTTGCTAGTCTTATAGCGAGGTAAGTGACAAACAAGGATCCTGGCCTCTGATCTGAACATAAATCTATCCGTAGGGACGCCCAAAAAAATCGCGATGTCCGCCTTAAATTGACTTTATCAAATTTTCTGTAGCTTTCATGCGACATGTAGTTTTTGTGCGGGGGTTCCACATCCCACCCCCACGCATGCTTGCCTTTCTCCACGAAGCAGGGCATCTTGTGCAGAAGCATGAGCCGCCCGTGCAGGTCGCGCACCTCCTCGTGCACAGGGGAGCGCGCGGGGAACTGCAGCGGCACGCGCAGCACATAGTGCTGCCGGCCTGCGCGGAACTCGAAGGTGAACTCCTTCTCCGAACTGCTCAGCTTCACCTTGCTTTTCTTCATTGTTCACACACAAACACCGCTGTTCCACCGGAAAACAACAATAGCAGCAGCCATGTCTGGTTAATGACTACTGGTGCCAAAGCCCTTTATACTTGTCCATTTCATCACCTGACGGAGGTTGCAGTACGGCGTTGGCTCCAATGTCTACTGTTCTTTTAAACGAAAAAAAGTGTGGGGGAGCAAACCCTGCAATACTCATAAAAATTAAGTGTAAATGAAAACACCAATTTGTATTAACGGGATTGCGCATAAACATCAATTCAACCCGGTGGAGCTAATTGCTGCCCCGCTATCGTGAAGCAGCATTTTATAGCGGATTAGTTAAACGCAGACACAAATAAATAAAAAGCATCTTACCAGAATAATAAAATATATGACAGTTCCTATTTCCTGAATGACAGCTGTTTATTTTTATATGAACGAGAGCTGTTCCGCACAAAAATACACTACGGTGTCAGCTGACTGCTTCAGCCGGCTTCTCTGTACTTTCAAAGCGGCACTTTCGAGTAAAAAAAAATGTCTCACTTCTGTACTTTAATTAAATCTAGGCTTTCAATTATTTGTATGCTGTAAAAATGTCCTGCATATCTTAGTTATTCACCCATTTTATAAACACTGCAGTTATTAATATTTGGAAATCATCTCGGTAGATAAAGGCGAATGTTTAACGCTGAATATACAGATGGATTTTTTCAGTTCGTTTTCAGGCGGGATGGAAACAACTTTGTACTCACGTCGTCTTCCTTGAGCTTTTGCATTTACTGCACACTGGGCATCGATCTAACATTTAATAGTTGGTGATCAAAATAACACTTTGTCACCACCGTGTTGGCATATAAACATTACCTCAGATGGCTCGACCCGCGCGGTAAGTAAGTAAAGTAAAACAATCTTGAAGCTTCATTGTTAGCCGCATATCAGTACGTACAGTTACTTTAACAATACAGTGACCATGACGATATGGACTTTTCAGTTAATTCACTAACACCCATCGTTTTCCAAACTTAGATGGAAAGATAAAGAGCCATATGATCACAAACTGAAACTAACTTTTGCACTTTGAATTAGACAGTGGCAGTGGAGAAGATCTAGCTCAACTGTATTATAATAACAGAACGCTTTTGAGACATACAGGGAAAGAAACAATATTCCCCGGGTCCACATTAATGGTATGAATTGCAAAACATAACCTAAACACTACTTCATACGTTGTTGTTGCAGCACCGAATTTCTACAATGAATGTCATCTCTACCTAACTAGATCTGAGCTGTAGTTGTATTTGTGTGATTTAGGCTTAACTCCTAGTTTTTGTTATTCTTCTTTTGTATAACAGGATCAAGAAGCAAGTCAACTATTCTGAATTTCAAAATCAAGATGACGGTATGATGTCTTTTATGTTGCTGAAGCAGTTTGATATTTCTTTTATTTGTAGGCAAGTTTATTGTACCTTTCACATAAAGAAATAATTATAGTACATTGATACAGTACTTTCAGAATTTTTTGGTGTAATGATCTGTTTATAACTACTCAATTTTGCGGTGTTTAACTTTTCTTGTTTTTTTTTGCCCTGGAGCAGAAGAAGATTTTGCTTGCTTAATAGGACCTCCTAGCAAGAAGGCTCGTGTGTCATCCAGTGAACCAGAAAACGAGATAAAAAATACAAGTAAATCTTTGATCCAGGAGACAAGCTCTCAGCAGGCACCCAGTCCTCAGTCCAGGTAGTGCTAAACATCTTTGTTTTGTTGACCCATTTTTAGCAGAAGTGAACTGGAAAGTATTTTAAAATTTCCCCTGCATGATGTACCCTTGGTGAAGTATACTTTTTTTGCATGAAATATACACAAGCTTACATTACTGTTAACATTTTCCTTTTGTCTTCAAAATTTTTTTGTGTAATTAAGGCTAGCCATGATTCCCTGTCATGTGATTTACGTATGACTGCTGGTTACTGTCTTTGCCAAAGCAAGATTTCAAAAGCGACCCTTTGCTCTGTTTTGTTATTGTTATTTTAATTATTATTTTTAATTCCTTTATTTAACTGATGTCTTTATGCAATATGACATATGTTAGGCTTGTGCAGTACAAAGGTACTTCCAAGGTTTCAGGGTAACAATTATATGATGATGATGCAGCAAAGCTGCAGGTAACACAGGTTTAACCTAAAACTAGGCATAATTATAATTAATATCAGACGCTGAGACATAACTAATTATTAGAAGCACAAGCACATTTTCAAAAATATATAGATTGTTAACACAAGATAAACAAAGGTTAAGAGCACCATGGTGGCAGGTTAAATTTTAGCAGAGATTTGGTAGCTTTCAGCAGTACAGTAAGCAGTACTATTTAACATTTAGTAGCTCTCTAAATAGCAGAAATCAGGGCACCTGCTGAATCTGCTCTTGCTGTATCATAGGTCATCTGTTCCACACAAGCTCTGCAGGTACAAATCATTATTCAGATGGAAGTCTGAACTAAACATGCTTATCAGAAAGCAGAAAGCCTCCCTTGGCAAACCAGAAACTCATGTGAATAAATAAGTGTTACACTGTATAAGCTATGTTTTATTTTTTTAATTTAATGTACAATGAATATCAAAAGTCTACATACCCTTATTTATATTTTTGATTTGCACATGTAAGGCCTGGAAAAAGATAAATCATGCCAGACCTTTTTCTACCTGTAATAAGATGTCTAAACAAAAAAATTAAGTTAAAAATAAAAGTACAAGTTTTAGAAAAAATATTTAAGAAAAAAAAACATAAATGCAATAGTTGCATAAATGCATACCTTTCAACTTTTTATTTTGTGTGAGTGGCTTTAATTTTGGTTACAACTGTAAATGTGTGAATAGCTTTCTATCTACTTTGTGTATTCGGAGTTTGAAAATTTGACTTATTCTTCTTTGTAGTACAGTTCAAATTCTGTTAAATTGCTAGATGAGTTCCTTTGAACAGCCCAGTTCAGCCCAGTTCTACCACTTATTTATCTATTTGTGTTTGATTTCTTGATGTTTGGTTGTTTTTGTTGTTGTTTGTGTTACTTGTGGAGTTGAACCACACACAGTCTCCTGAATCAGGGCACATTTCACTATAAGGTATACTTGGTAACCATGTATGTGACAAATAAAATCTTTTGAATCTTTGAATCAGTCTAGCTCAGTACAAAGATTTTCAGTAGGACTGAATCCTGAACCCTTGCTGGACAATTCATGGATATTGATTTTCCTTTGGTTAATTCATTTGGTCCAGTTACTGGCACATTTTTGATCATTATTTATTTATTTATTTTTTTAATTGTAGAACTTTGGCAGAAGCCAACAGGTTTTATACCAAAATATCTTGGTATTTTGAGCCACTCAATTCCCCCTCCATATTAACTGGACCCCCACAAAATATTTCCCACATTGTTTTAGGGTGACTGAATGTATCTTTTGGCAAAGTTAAAACAAGCTTTGATGTTCATTTTTTGTCAGCGTTGCCTTTCATGTTGCCACCCTACTAAACAGCTTAAACTTGTGGAGTATACAGAAGTGGTCGTAATATGCAGGGAATTAACACTTATTGGCATAAACTCCTGCAGCTCCTTCAGAGTTGCCATTGGTGTTTTGGGAGGGATGTCATGGAAGTTTGCAAAGCTCAGGTGGTTCCACAGTTCCTCCACTTCTTAGTGATAGTCTTGACAGTATTCCATGATAGCTGGAATGCCTTGAACATATTTTTATACACCTTTACTTATTTTTTCCTCTCAATAAGATTCCATTTCTTTTTGGACCATAAATATTTCTGCACTATTGTACCAAAAAACCTTCAGGGAAATACTTCAGGAGCAGCTGATTTTATGTAAGACAAATCAGAATAATTTCAGTTGATGTCAGGTGAATTCAAATTACCTTTGTAGGTATTTTCCAGTGTGAGTCATTCAATCAGAAACTTACAACACTTATTATAATGGGTGTGCACACTTATGGAACTAAGGTACTTAAATTTTTTTTATTTTGAACTATTTCCCTAAATGTCATCATTTTATTTTTCACTTAAATATTGTTTGTTTCAACAATATTGATTTAAAAAAAAAAAAAAAAAAAAAAGTCTAGAAGATCTGGCATGATTAACAAAATATGAAATTTCGATAAGTGTATTGACTTTTTACAACAACTTTATCCCCGGGAAGTCATCGTGGCTTGGTTATAAAAAACTGGAATTATTTTCTCCTGATTTAATGAGCAAACAGTGCAGCTTCTGAACTTGCTGTGTTTCTTTCAGGTTGTCAGTGGAAGACAAACTGTTTGAGAGGAATTTAGAAGCAGCTCTTCAGCTGTCTATGATGCAAGCTGCCGAAGCAGCAGAGAACCTGTCATCTGGGGATAAATGTAGGCTGACAGCACTGCTCTGTTACACCAGGGACATTCTTTTGTTACTGGAGCTGACAGGCAGCTTCAGATAGTCTTGTGCAGCTTTCTGGCAGTATTATATATGACCTTGACCAATGTAGAAAATATTTTAATATTTTTGTTACAGATAGACACATAAAGCAAATTTATGTGCTGGATTTTTCTTTGTCTTTTGTATGTAAAGGTGACAAGAATGAGAATACTACAGATGTGCAAAGGAAGGATCATTCACTATTGCTGTCAAACTGCAGTGTGGATACCAGTCTCTTGGGTGATTATGAGGATTTTTATGGAACATGCATATTTTATTGTCTGAACCATTTTGACTGAAACTGCAGTGCTGTAATCCTAAGAGACACTCACACACTTTCTTCTGGGTGGTCTATGTGTGGTTAGGTTTGGATGAAATCACAGATGAGTCGGTGTCCCACAGCACCCCTTCCAGGCAGAGACAGGCTGCTGCCAAGGCAGAGAAGCAGCAGAAACACATACTGAGCAAAGAAAATGAGGTAGAGAGTGGAGAGGATGACAACTACAACCCAGGTATCCATTATGCTTTAGATGCAGCCCTCCAACACTTCAGCTGCTCCTTAGGGTCTTCCTAAACTAGAATTATGGCAAGCAGAATGAATGAATGAATTAGTGAATGAACCTTAGCCCCACTGATTTACCTTCCTGGAGCAGTTCTTTTCTTGTACTCTTGACCAATGCACCTGAATTGCAGCCTGTTGCTTACTGATATTTATAAAACTGTAAAGAGTGCTGCAGTCTTTCACTATTATGTTTGCATGGAAAAACAACTGGTGAACAATTCAGGAATTTATTACTGAAAATGAGCAAAATTTTGCACGTATTCTTTTAATTTCTGTGCTGTGGCATTTTACCTTGTTTTTACTGTATTTTTAAATGCAAAACTGGCTCATTCACACTCCTGTTCCCTTGTAGAGAGTGACATAGGGAATGACCAAAATTTCAGTGAGAATGATGAAAGTGACGATGAGGAGTTTACTGTGAAGAAAAGCACAAAGAAGAAGGCGATCAAGAAGGAGGCATCTCGTCGTCCACCATCCTTAAAGAAAGAGAAGAAGCCTCCTAAAGCTGTCAAATCCAAAGCCCAAACCCCAGGTACCTTCCCAGTGTTAGGGGCTGAGGATGAAGGCAACATTTTAGCTGCTGATACATCTATATTCTAATCTGTATGTCTCCTTTCTGCTGATATAATACAGTAGAACAGCATAGTGGATCTCTTCAGAAGACTTTAAAATAATGTTACAGGGCTACACTATCTTTGATTTTTGTTGCCATTGTACATAAGTATATCAGTGTTTGTGACTTTGGATCCTCAGATGCTTTTTACTCTAAAATTCCCTTTCCTTCTCCCATCCCAGCAGCTCCTGCCGTGTCCCGTAATGCTGCTTCTGCCTTGAAGAAGCCACTTACTGCTTCCACCAAGTCTAGACCTGCAGTGCCTATCAGTCCAGCAGGGGGCAGACAAGTGCCCAAGTGGAATCCACCTGGTAAGAGTACTATGTCAGTCTCAGACTGATTGTAGAAGTGGAGGTGGCTCTCAAAAGCATCAATATTCCTTTGTCTCCCCAGCTCAAGTTGGCCAGAGTCCTACTATCACCCAGACTCCCCAGGTGAAGTCCCCAGGTCAGGGCTTGAGACTCGGGCTGTCACGTTTGGCACGAGTTAAACCCCTGCACCCCAGTGTGGCTCACTGACCCAAACTATCTGTGTTTTGTTGTGTCTGTGCCATGTCTCTCCATATTCGTGTATGTCCTTATGAGGAACTCTGTGGGTTCAACTGGTCTTTTAGTATTCTTATTTTTACTACTTTTCTTTTTTCATTTAATATTTATCCCATGCAGGTTTTTCTGTTATGTTCATGAAACATACTATTTGCTTTTTTGGTTTTTTTCAGCAATTTGTAAAATATACATTTTCATTAATAATATTAAAATGCATACCTTTTCAGTTAGTTGGATATTACTTTTTTCTCCTTTCTGCTGTCAGTTCTAATAACGTGGTGGTAGCTTTGAAAAATCTATTTTCATGTATTTAGGGGTATAGATTTTTAATTGGTAAGGAAAGCGATGCACCAGCTATCTGTTAATGCTGACAAGAGCTCTTATTCTGTCAACTTGTCAACATCACATATTTTACTCTTTTTTTCTTCTTAGTTATGCTTTAGTCAACATTTTATTTTATCTATGTAAATTGAACAGAAATTTGATTTTTTTTACAGAGTTTAATAAAGATGTATCATTTTTCACTATTCATTCATCTTTTTTATTGAAAGTCTTATTTTTTTTTTACTTGAGAAAATTTGCCAGACTATGTCCCCTGTTACCTTTCTCTGTTGCCAGAAGCGAATTAGTATATTTGTCTTTACTAGAATTGTAATGGCATCATCACTAGGATCTCAAACCTTCACTTTAAACAACTTTCACAGTCTTCAGCATTTGTCAGCTAGAATCCTGATCAAGACCATAGTGGCTTCTTATAAGGTTTCCAGTTGATTTCAAAATCAGATCTACAAGAGAGAACAAAATGTATTTTCTTACTGGCCGTGAAACAGACCACAAGACAGACAAATTAAATTGATAAGTACATCGATAGAAACATAGAAATGGACAACAAGATGATAGTTGGATAAATAAATAGTTAAGAATAAAAGCATCAGTAAAAAGTTATTAGTGATGGTACAGTTGGGGTGGTGATCATTCCACATGCTTTCCAGATTAGCTATCTGACAGCCTGTGAGGGGAAAAAAGCTATTTCTGAATCTGGTGGTGCTGTCCTGCAAGTTGCAGTAGCATCTTGTAGATGGAAAAAGTGCAAACAGACACTGGAGAGGGTGAGAGGGGTCCTCGACAATGATATGACCTTCCTGACATACTGCTGGCTATAGGGTGTCTGGATGGTGGGCAGTGAAATCCTAGTGATGGACTGGGCACTCTTCACCACCCATTGCAGAACTCTCCAGTCAGAGGCAGTGCAGATCCTATACTAGATTGTGATATCTCTCTATCTCTAGTAATTCTGATGCACAGAATTTCACTTCCTTATGAATTGGCATTGTTTGTTTTTAATTGTTCAGTTAAGAAGCATTCTGTTATAATTACTTTAAAAGGTAAGAATTCTTTTTTCACACATGGCTTCTGCATATATGAGTTATAAGTTATTTGCTACATAAAGCAAGAAGGGCAGGATGACTTTCATAATTTATAAAACTATAACTGAGAGAATCTCTTCTTTATTTTTTACATCACAGAATATACAATTTGACAGTTTAAATATACTGGAATTGAATGCAATTTACAGTAACTTTCCATTATCGGGGTTGGATATCATTATGTGCCGTGTATGCATTTAACAAGGGTGTGATGAAGCGCATTTCTTGCTGTTTGTATAATGTCAGATTATTTTATTAGGATTTCTAGGGTTCATTGCCATGTGATACAGATACCTGAAATATATATGATTCTGGGAAGGGAAGGTGTGCTGATCTGTGATGACTTGACAGGGACTACAGCAGCATACACTGTAGACTGCTGTGGGACACCCTTTGTGTCTGTCAGCCTGGCCACTGACAAAATGCAGGGTTTGATTTCACAACCCTAATGGAAAACCCCCATTAAAAATGCATGATGTATCAGATATGGGTATTTAAATTGTGTGCTTGTATACTGCTCTGTCTCATTGGTGAGATGTGTTTGCTGTTTCAGAGTTTATCAATGGAGAGCTGGAAAGATGCCTAATGCTTTACAGCAGCATTGTTGATACTGGGGGGTGTGGTGGTGTGGGATGTCCATCTAGCAGAACCCACTGTTAATAATTTGCTGTTATGCATAGGTTTGATGGAGGCAAACAGCGACCAAGGCATTTTAAGGCATTCAGATAGATGTTAATAAATTAAATGATGTTAAATAAAACCTTGGGAGAAACTTTATATTTAGTGCACTGACATAAGCAATTCACCAGTGCGAGCTGATGAAACATTAAACTGTAAAAGCATCTCTGTGGGCACCGCCTTAACATGAGGCTGTCATGCTGTCAGTAAGAAGCCACAGACACTTATCTGCTTAAGTAACTTATGACATCACTATTAATACTATGACTGTGTGGAAAATTTCCAAAATAACTGCTAAAAAATGTATAACTTTTGTGGACAAGCAGCATTTACATCATGTTGTTGGTCACTTTGGTGTTTCCTCAACAGCAACAGCTGCCCAAAACGTCAGTCTGGTTAGAGAAAATGTTTTCAATTCTCCACAGCTTTCTTCCCCACAGTAAATAATCCATACATTATCAATAATGGCAGTCACACTCTCTTTCACATTGTACCTGTGCCCGAGTCACCAATTCATCTGAAAGACATTTGCAAACTGTTGAAACCAGAGCACCTGGAGAAGATCCACACAAACTTTGCAAAATTGTACTTTAGCTGAATCCACAGCCAAACCTTCCCAGATGTCAGGCACCAGTACTACCTGCTGTCCCACTGTGCCACCATCCTAGTAAATCAAGTGATGTTTTACAGTTTTTCCTGTGGTTAGATGTGCATAATAAAACTTGTAGACGCGTGGTGTTCCAGAGAAGCAGATGGATGCGTAACAGAAATTAAAATTAGTTGTGTAAAAGTGTCCTCTGCATAAATGACAAAATTTTTTATTATCTGGAGGATCTCTCTCATTTTATTGACAAATCACTTTGTTGCAGACATGAGTCCAGGACACACACCCACCTCCCTGACTGATGGTGGTACCTGGAGGAAGTTTAATGCAAAGCAAGGAGTTCAAGGTGTAGCCAGTGAAGCCCAATCTGTGACTGACCACACTGAGAAAGAGTTTCAGTGAACTGGACTGTGGATACGCGTGGGGCTGGATTTTAAATTGGAATGAAGTTTCAGTTTGAGTTCAGGAATTTCTAAGTTACTGACAGAAAGCTGTCTTTTTTTACTTATTTACTTCTTTTGACTGGACACAAGTGGTGCTGATAGCCAGAAGCGACCACTCACAAGATGCAGTGCTGGCTGCTGCCAAACGGAATGGCCTTAAGAGAATTGGAGTTGAACTGGCCCCAGCTGTCATGTTTTTATTTCATAGCCATTAACAAAGTATTGGCGTCTGGTTCTCGAGGTGAGAGACTATGGACAACTGACCCAAAACAGCAGCCGCGAATGGTGATTATCATGCCCCACATATCACATTTAGCACTTTAGTTTCCTCATCCGTGGTTAAGCTTTAATACCACCAGGCTGCCAGACATGGGGTGTGTGTGACTGTCTGCCATATTCATTTGAACAATGGGACCCCCAAACTGCAGGTTATAAATACACTGACACTGGGAGTCAAAGTGGAGAGGCATGTGTTTATGAGACCAGGACAGCTGACAAAACACAGATAGTAGACTGGGAGCCCTGGTCTGGGTTGACAGCCACACACTCCCACTTGTGCAGTGTTGAATTCTGCTCGTCCAAATATCTGTGTAAATCTAAATAATCTAAAATCAAAAAACAAACAATGCCAAAAGAATATTCTGCTTCTGATTAAATTATATGGCCAAAAGTATGTGGACACCCCATCTAATGAACACTTTCAGCCGCACCCATACAGCATACAAATGCATTCTAGACAATGGGATGTTCAGCACACACGAAGGTGTGATGCTCAGGTGCCCACATACTTTTGGCCATGTAGTGTACGTGGTGCTGTGGGTACAAGAAGAGCAATTGCTTAGTGTTAGATAATTCAGAGTGTAATTGTGTGGGGGTCCTGTTGCATAACAAGTTGTTTAATGAAGAACTTTCTTATGTACCTATGTTTATTAAAATACTTGGGCCTATTGTCAGGGCTGGGATGTGGAATTTTTCTGAAGCCATTTATTTTAGTATCTGAAAAAAGAAAATCAATTACTAAAGTATTTTCTAATATCTCTGCTAAGACTTGTGCAGCACTGTAGAAGAAGTCCAAAATGGAATCACAAAGACAGACTGTTCACAAAGGCCCACAATTGCCTTTACTTTCTGATGAGGTTCAGAACTTTTCGAGTACACAGGCCTCTGTTGCAGACTTCATACCAGTGTGTTGTTGTTATAGCAGCTGCCAATTTCTGTTTAGTTGTTTGGTGGGGTAACTAGGAATGCCAGCAGTTCAAATGAAGTACTGAGGAAGGCTGACTCAGTCCTGGGAGTTTGGTTGGATTCTCTGGAAGAAGTGGTACAGAGGACTATAAAGATACCACTATTAAACACGGACGATACCAACAGCATTTTGTGTCAAGAGCTATCAAATTTTTCCTCTTGCAAGTTTCAAAAGGCTTGTTGTGTTCGAAAGGCAATGCCATCATGGGAATGATGGGGGGTGTCTTAATCCTCTGAAACCTGGAGGCGGTTCCACTGTTGCTCTCTGATGGCAACCTCTCTGACGGAAGCTGAGTGTTGCTCTGCACACCAAAGGTAACATCAAAATCCACAGACCTCTAGGGTGTGTATAGGCTGTTACATCATGTTTTCCTCCTTAAAACAGTTCTGCCAGACCTGTGCTGGTGCCAGCCTTTGCATAGTTCCATTCCCCCAGTGCTAATGTACCTTCTGGACTGTGCATGAAGACAGATATTCTCATACTTAGCTCTGCATGTACTTTCTACACCCTTGTAGAACTGTGGTATTGAGGAGTGTAGTGATGTATTGAGGTGTGTAGTAGTGCATCCACAAAAAGAGCTGTGATCTGAGCAGTTCTGCATGAGTCTGTTAAGCTGCTGCTGGAAAACCCTCTCCCATCACCCACAAGTGTAAAGAGTACTAATTGGATTTGCTGGGAATTCTATGTAAAGAACATCATTTGGGAGCTGTTAACAAGTGTCTGGCTTCCATGTTCCAAGGAACTGTCCCTGCAGGTTCACTGGTGATGAGTCATTAAAAAACAGCACATTCTGCCCAAGCACCACCCATAATCCCCCATGGTGACTACTGTGAGTGCAGCGACATGACTTATTGTTCCCTAGCTGTAAAACAACAACATGTATTTCCCATTATTATTATTATTATTATTATTATTATTATTATTATTATTATTATTATTATTATTATTATTGACGACGACAACAACTACAACAACTAAGATTTCAATGTCTTCCAAATGATCTCAGAAACAGTGAATTTTTCAGAGACCAAGACTAAGACTGAGCTGTTATGTTGCTCTACCGGCCATTGATTAATATGTGTGCTAATATATCATTAAAGTGATTGTACACTTTTATAAAATATGCACCATATGACCACCCAGGCTCACAACAATTGCTCATAATATGAGCATAATATTTTATTCTTTTCTACTTACAAAGTTTGAATAGAAAGCTTTCCATCTGCTGTATGATAACATTAGCAAGGCAGACATATTTCTTATTGCTTTGGTGTCAGTGTTTGGCTCTTTAACCCTTATATAATATAATGTTGTTTTATTTATAGAACTTTTCATGTTGACTTCATTGAAATTACTTTTTATTTGCAATTACCAAAAACTGAAAAGGTGAATGTTTAGTGGTGTTGAAATGTGAAAGAAAATATATTTGCAAATGAAAGCAGAAGTAAAAGTACAGTATGAAAATGTTATTGTATGGCATTTATACTATTATTATTGCATATTAGTATTGTCTGAACATGAATCATTTGTACAATTTGTGAAAAAATGTAACAAAGCTATACTATATAAGATAACATACATGACTAGTAATGATTGGTATTATTTATATAATGGAATATAAAAGGAATTTGTGCCTTCTTGCAGTAGGGTCGGAATGGAACCCTATCATAATCAAAGACCAGCTGTACACTCTAAATTGACTTCCTGTTTGAATACTGAATTTCTAGAGGATTTTTATATTAAGGGTCCTTGCTATTAAGACACAAACTGGCGTGGGTGCTGAGGTAGGGCAAAACTATGGGCTTTGCATACTTATGACCTCAAACATGTACGACACAGAGCCATTTCTTGTCCTGCATCAAGCACCATGGACAGCAGCCAGGGGGTGGCAAGCAATTTGGACCACGGGAGGTGCAGAAACGCTAGAAAAAAATTGAACATCAGTGATGTTCAATCAAAAAAAGAACTTCAGTTACACATTTCACCATCCACTGAGCTGTGTTTCATGGGAATGAGAGAAAATGGCTATTAAATTTTGAAACAAGCTGCAAGAAATAGGAGTTTGTAGAAGTTTCAAGTTGTTTCTAAGATAACAGCAGTCCTGAGGTTGTGGTCATTACTGATGGACCCTGTACTGGATCAAGCTATGGTGGACATTAGTAGGCTTGCACTCATTCTTCTGTCACCATGCTGTCTGCTTGGGATTGATGTGTCAACGCTAGCAGTGAATGCTGGACGAAGTTGATCCCAACCAAGCCAGAAACGCACTGTCTCTGACCTCCACTGACCTCAGCCATCCACCCTCTCCTTGAATGCCATGGTGATGGGACAGGATTACTTGGAGACTACAGAAACAGACCGTTTCTATTGTTGCTTGCTCTCTCTGTCCCGAATGAACCCAGAAAGGGATGGAACCCTGGGCTGGGTTGAATGCACAGAAGGCAGAACTATGCTGCCCAGGTCCAACCGCACATGAAGATATGAGTCATGAGGTAAGACCTTAAGGGACCTGACTTGGCTAGGTGTCTGGACTTCAGAACTGGGAATGGCGATTACTCTGTGCCTCCATCTGGCATAGATGGAACTGAAAATGTTCCATTGCATTGGTTTACATGTCACTGTTTACATAGCAGATGTTTTCAGCTTGTTGTTTGCTTTGTAAATGTGCAGTTTTTAGTGATGAACAGAGAAGCTCTGTGCCGCTCTGAGCTTCACAAACCTGGAGAAGGTTATCTTCTCCCAGAAATAGTCTAGCAACTTGCAGATGTGTTTCTTTCATTCTTTCTGACACACAGTTTAATGCAGAGATTATGTGAAACGCAAATTACTTGTGGCTAATGTGTAAGCCATGGCATCTAGTGTCGGGTCTGGGGAAGGTGCAGTTGTATTTTATGCTTTACCTCTGTCTTCAAAATCCTGGTACAGCCCCCCCCCCCCCCCTTTTTACAAGTGTAATGTATTCCTAGAAATTGGCTTATGAGGTGAAATCTTGTGTACTTTAGCATATGCTTTTCTGCTTGATTTTCTCTGTCTGGCAGAGATGGCAGAGGTAGAATAAATGTTAATTTCACAGACTTTTTAAGTGTGGATAGCTGGAAATACCTTGACACCCTGGATTACGGTGAAGCTCATCTCATCTTATTGCACATCAGTCTGCACCTCCTGAATTCCCTTCATCATCATCACATGTCGACCTTCACATATCATCCAATCAATATTAATTTTTATCTTGTCAGCACTGGTTAGAGGAACATTGCCCATGACTGAGAAGTCTGCATGTGTGACCTACATGACTGTGCTCAGTCAGACTGAGCCAATGATCAGCAGTCCTGTGTGTTTGACCTGTTTCTGTGCAAGTCAGACAATAGATGTGATCACAGCAAATGCATTTGGTCTCTGTTTAGACATGAGGGGGCTGGATTCTAAAGCATGCTGGCCTACATATAACCCTGCAGAACTGTGGTCAATAGACTGCTGGGAGACACCCACTATGACCATAGAAGCCTCAAAATTACACTTATTTTCTGGTGACTTTCGTCAGTCATTCTATAGACTCCATGATCAAAGATCCAAGTTCCCTTATATCTACTTCTCAAGGCCAAGTCAAGGGCTTGAACCCCATAACTACTCTACAGATTCCAATGAAGCTTGCGTTCAAGCCATGACACTATGCAGAGGACTTTGCTTTCCCTCATAGAAAACTGGCACCATCCTAACTTATCCCCTGGTGGCCATCCAGATCAGAGCAACTGCTGCTGAAACTGGGTCAGGGATTAGCTTGGATAAGGGTGCACAATATCCCCCTGACCTCCCTTTTGCTGCCCAGGGCCTCCTTGATTTAGAGCTCAGTTTGGGTTGATTCAGGGTCAGCTCAGGGCAACTATCCAGACTCACTGCAGCTTGGCATTAATTCGAAGGAGCTTAACACAGGCTAACACAGGCTGATGCCCATCTTCAAAACTCCAGTATCCTATAGGCCTGCTTCTCCATCTGTCACCCAGAACCTCCCAAATTTATGGCTCAGTGTGGCATGATTACTGATGCTTTAATGCTAATGTGGAAATTTTGGAGGCCTGCAAGGAATGCTCAAAATACTACATCATTTCTTGCGTTCGTCCGTTTCACTATTGCATCCACAGAGTGATGTTTCCATGACAACTACAGTTTATAGTTGCTCTTTATGTGAGGTGCGATTCAGGAAGCAGTGGAAAGGGAATTTACAGTCATAGGCACTATGCTGTATCTGTGTCTCTAGGATACGTTTGTGCAATGAATGACCACAAACATACCAAGTGATTTAGCCACTGACATATTCATTTTTGGTTTCTCTCATTCTGGGTGATGATTGCAGACAAAGTGCAAGGAATACAAAGAGACTTTTCTGATAAATAAACAAGGATCTGCACACCAGTCCTAGGAGTAAGCATAGGAGTCTTACACCCTGGGGTCCCCCACTCTCACAATCAAGTGCACCCTGGGTGAGGTTCCACTTGGGTGACATTGTGTGTTTGTGAGTGGTGTCCCCCAGGATTTGGGTGGAAGAGACTGTGGGTGTTGCTGAAGGAGGGGGGTCCAGCGACTCCAGTGGTGCCGCCTTCAGGAAACGGAAGCAAAGGGAGACATAGAGGCGTAAGCATTGAAGTCTGAGACCCACCCCCTTCTATCATGCAAGCACCCACCCTAGGTTCTCAGCTTGGTGTCGTCCCAGGAAGAGCAAGAACACCTGGGTAGAGCAGAATATATACTGGTCTGCTTTTTGGCACATCCTTCAGGGTCTCAGCTGGTCCACTTTGTGGGTGCACCTTTCTACTAGTCGGTCGTGTTACCTCTTGAACCCAGACAGAAGGAGCAGGGTGGAGCCAGTAGGAGCCAAGCAGCAGTGTTCTGGATTAACCTGTTGGACTGGAGTCCATCTGCACACAACTTTTGGTCTGGAGCAGGACTGAGTAACTTTTTGGACCCAAAGGCACTGGGAACCCTTTGCTGGGACAGAGACTAAATGGGTGGTGGGACTGGAGCCACACACGGAGGATCACTCATATACTTTACTAGAGGAGAACGTGTTGCCCCCCCGTCAGTGGAGCAGTGCTGAGGGAGTGTGCCAGGGTAGTGGCAGCATGGAGGAGACCAGCCATGCGGGGAGATGAAACCTCGCCTGCCTGCTGCAGCTTTAGCTTCCTGCATGGCTGCTGTGGGGGGGTGGTGCGCGGGAGCCGAAGAGTGCAGCCGGAGGTAATTTGACCAACATGGCGAAGTGGGGAACCGAGGGGAGAGCAAGGCGTGCTGTCTCTTTTTCCTCTGCATCTCTTTTGTCTCTTTCTCACTCTCACTCACTCTCTCAGTCTTCTACTTTTAAGCATGTCACAAGTAGGTTCTGTTTCAAAGGTGCTTCTACTTGTATGAGGTTGCCAATGGGAAACCCTGTGCAGCAGGAGAAACATACTGCTGTACACCCACATGGGGACCATATTTCTGCAAGATGGTGCCCCCAAAACACATACTGTATCTCCAGGCATGTATCATTGAGGGATATGTAGCATGCAGGCCCAGGAAGGTGTGTCCACTGCTGTTTGTCCCAGTGCATGTCCAGCAGGTTTAAAAAGACACCAGAATTTGAGGAAGTGAAAAAATAGAACATTCAACTGCCGATCTTTCCAACGTTAAGATTTTTTTTTGCTTTAGCTGGAGCAGAAAAAAATTCTGCACAATTACAGTGTGTTTGTTAATAATAGAAGGAAAATATCAGTCATCATAGCTTCTGTACTTACTGTAGCTGTCTGCTTTAGGATCACTTTGTCAGTCTTGACCCCACAGATATTCTAATTATTATTCATGTTAATGGTTTGAATATGGTTTCTATAAAAACAATGTGGGGAAAAAAGAAGCTCCTCTCCCAGTGATGTCAGTTGTACCTTATGGGATGTCAGTAGGAAAGGAGTTGCTGTCTGTCAAGGTCATGTTACAGTTGACAAGTACACCTTTAACCCTGGGGTGTCACTGACACATTTGCACTTAGAAATGTCCATTATGTGCTCATTTACATGGTGCTAAAACACAAAATCACAATTGTTATTGATCAAGACTCAAAAGGTCTGTATTTCACTTACTGGTACCTTTTGTACACTGGGAAATAGGTTTGATGCTTGGAATAAATGATCTTTATACATGATGACTCTGGTACTGCAGTATTAAGTTACTGTAATGAGGTCAAGTATGAAAAATAAATGAGATGTTTAACTGCTGTAATATGAGGTCTGAAATCTTGGGGACTGAAGTACTGATATGTTAGGTTTATTGAAAGTTAAAACTATTTATGTCACCGACAGCACTGAGACACAATGTAAAGTGAGCCCCCCCCCCTGCTGAGGTATGTAACAGCTTCAGCCACACTGTCACATGAAATGAGACCAGGTTATGTCTGCAGGAATGCACTTATCTAGATAGAACACTGCCTGTTTTCATTTTTTTTACTGTGCAGGATTAGGAGAAAAAGTGAGAGAGATGCTGTTTGTAGAATGGTGACATCAATAATTGGTCATCTCTACAGTATTTAATGCTTTGAGCTTCACTTTTGTATCTCTTGAATTGTCAAACAATCTTGTACCCTTCTGCATTTCATTGGTCTATTTTTAGACTGCACCGAAAATGAGTAGACAAAATTAACCTCCATGAACAATGCTGTGCAGCAGAAAGGAGTCATCACTATTATATCATAACTGATAAAAAGAGTAAGAAGATTAACCATGCACAGCATATTATAGATATACACTGCCTGGCCAAAAAAAGTCACACTCTGATATTTTGTTGGACTGCCTTTAGCTTTGATTATGGCATGCATTCATCATGGCATCTTTTCGATAAGCTTATGCAATGTCACAGGATTTATTTCCATCCAGGGTTGCATTAATTTTTCACCAAGATCTTGTATTGATGATGGGAGAGTTGGACTGATGCGTAAAGTCTTCTCCAGCGCATCCCAAAGATTCTTAGTGGGATTAAGGTCTGGACTCTGTGGTGGCCAATCCATGTGTGAAAATGATGTCTCACATTCCCTGAACCACTCTTTCACAATTTGAGCCTGATGAATCCTGCCATTGTCATCTTGGAAGAAAAAATCCATTGATGGAAAAACCTGGTCATTCAGTATATTCAGGTAGTCAGCTCACCTCATTTTTGGGGCACATAACGTTGCTGAACCTAGACCTGACCAACTGAAGCAACCCTACATCATAACACTAAGTTAAATCCAGGTGGTGACATTTTTCTGGCTGGGCAGTGTATTTTTTTATATGTTGGGGATAGAGCATAAAGATGACAGCTTGGGAAATAGTGACTCAATTCAGTGGCTGTTCAGGTACTGGGCTGTGAGTTCTAGACTTCCCCACACCTGCGCTCCTTACATTGGTGTGAGAAGTGGGATGGGGGTGAAGTATAAAGTACTCAGTTAATCAGCAGCTGAGAAACAGTGAAACAGTAGTGTCTGGCAACTGGAAGTTCTCAGGGTTAAAGCCTGGCAGTGGTTAAGGAGGACAGCATGAAGACAATGGGTCAGTCTTCTGAAGATGCTGCTGGTCTTCAAATCCTTAAGTGGCCCATACCTATGTGGACTGCTTACAATACTGTACTTAAATTCGTTTACACAGACAGATTAAGAAGATGTAGGCAAATTATGTGGCGGGTTGTGTTTCGCAGAGATTGACAGTGGTTTCCATGGAGACCGGAAAAGACCCGATCCCCAAGCGCAGCGCGGCTGAACCCCCTCACTCGCTGACGAACATCACACACTCATTGGGTTTAAACCCTTGGCTGGCTTCAGTCTGACTTATGGGGTCAAGTAAAACATCCCTGCGTGTTTCCCCCGTGTTTGGTGAGTGTTTTCTTCGGGTGCTCCGGTTTCCTCCTCTAGTCCGGCAATAGCACGTGTTTCTTACGGATCGGTGACTCTAAGTTGCCCAAAATGTGCGCGTGCGTGCGAGGCGCTGCTCGGCTACAAAAGCAGATGAATGAAAGGTGTGGACCTCATACTGTTTTTCCCCACCTCGTGTGAACAACACGACAGAACAGCAACACGCGGGACGGGGTCCGACGGTCCACGGAAACGGAGCCTCGGCTTGAAGCGGCAAGCGGGTGTGAGAATGTGCGGGCACTGCGCGATCGTCCTGGTTTTTATAGTTTTATAATTGCACTTTAGCGGATTTTTCCCCTCAGAAAGAATAATGGGACGGAGATTTAACGGGATGTTTCCAGACATCAGAGACAAGGTGAGGATAAAGTTGTTCTCTCGTTATTCCGACAGGTACTTCAGTGCTACTGAGTCACAAGCGCACCGCTTTCATTTGTTCACTTTTATGTTAACTGGTTTACGTTCATGTGTTTTGTCTTTCAGTGTGAAAAACAATGGCCTGAAATTGTGTCAATGGATTATTAATTTTCATGTGGCCATCACATTGTGTTTATTTGGTTTATGTGTTTTATGTGCACTTCGTGTGATGGTGATCTGTGCTTTTTATGTATGTATGGGCTTCCTAGGATTTTTATATGGTTTTGTTATACCATCACCATCACCACGGTTTTTACAGAGTACAGTATTTTATGGTATTTTCTAAAATTATTACTGTCATCTCTTATATTTACTGTAGTCTTAGATTGCCTGCTGTTTATATTTACTGTAATATAATATTATCCACTGTTTGTATTTACCATAGTATAATGCTGACCAACTATTGATGTTTACTATAGTAGTACCGGTAATACAACCTTTTAGAAATAAAGTGCAAACATGTAATTGTTAATTTAAGAAGGTCTAACATAGGGTATTTATTTATGAAGTTATGTAGATCCTGTAATAGCGTAGTGTCTACATCTTTCGGAGTGAAAGACATAGTAGGTGGTCATCTTGTAAACCTCATACTGTGTCTTATATAATAAGCATCATTGAGCCAAGGTAACAAAATGATGTGGTTTTCCTCATATCCTGTGTTTTATGGGTGGATCCTGGACCTCTGCAAACCTGTACTGGTCAAGAAATTATTGATATTGAATGGATGAATGAAAATATAACATTTAAAACATAATTTCTTTTTACAAATACTGTAAAACATTGGTTTTATCATTGCCACACATGAAAATACCTTTCATTTTGATATTTTAACTAATTTTAGGTGTAGTTTTTATCTGTGAACATTTTACTTTTTTACATTTAATTTTCATCGTATAGCACCCTGCTACATAAGGAAATACCAGATGAGGGTCCAGGTATATCTCTAGTTCTGACTCATTTCCAGGCCCCGCTGCCCTACTGACCCTCAGACTCAATGACCTACTTCAATCCACCGGGCCTACAGCCCCTGTTTCACAATCCTTCCCCAGCCTCTGCAGAAAGAGTGGTCATTGGACTGCATTATTCTTTTATTGTTGACATAGATCCTGGGTCCTGCTCACTTTCAGCATTTCATTGCATGCTTTTATTAAAAATTCTTCTTTACTACCTATACATAATTCTGCAAAAACTAATGAACTAAAGAACACATTTAACTTTAACCTGCTGATACATCATAATCTGCATAATTTTAACTGCTGAGAAAATCTGGCAAAAATGTATGATAAATTTATTTCTCCAAGTGCATATTTCTTGCACTTTTCCCCTAGGCCTCCAATCCCATACACCTGAACCAGTGGACTATTTTGGGCTGAGTGTGTGGCTCTCTGGGCCAGTGGTGTTAACCTACCACAGCTAGGTCACATGCTGCTGACTAACAAATAGCTTTGGACATTTACACAGCTGCTCAAACTGCTAACTACCCTAGACAGACCTCTGTTCAAAACTAGGGAAACCAAAGAATGCAGAGATAAAAATGCTGTTCATTGTTTAATGCCTATGCAATTGCTTAGCTCACACTGGCCTAAAAGGACCCTGGCAGTAAACTGTAAAAATAAATATTGCATTAATTCAAGCCATCAACCATTAAACTGACTTTCAGCTGCTCCCGTCAGGGGTCGCCACAGCAGATCAGCTTGTCCGTATATTTGGTTTGGCAGATTTTTATGCCAGATGCCCTTCCTGATACAACCGTCCATTTTGCCTGGGCTTGGGACTGTCACAGAGGTGCACCCCCTTGCAGCTGGATTTGCAGCAATGCCCAATGTGGGGCTCAAACCCATGACCCTGAGATTATGAATCATATGCTCTACCAACTGAGCTATCCAGGCAGGGCCAAGCCAGCAACCATTATCACTTCAAATTACCCAGAGAAAACATAATGTTTTATCACTTTGATAACAAGAAGAGCCAGATAGCCCCCTTCATTCTAAATTCACAGGAGGATCAGACAGAAAGCTGGACAGGATATTTACAAAACATGTTGTTTTTTTTTTTTTTAAATAAAATCTCAATTTTATCTTCCTCCTACAGGCAGCAAAACCTGATGTCATCCCTCACCCACAGAGGCTCCAGACTGACAGTGTCTGCCAGGGACCCAATAGGCCTCTTCAGCAAATAAGCCACTACAACCTCCTACCAAAATCCCCGGGAGAACAGAAGGTAAACTGTTTCTTACGCTACGTCCAAGCAGCATGGTAAACACACCGCAGCTTGTGAGATGCACACCCAAACAAAGATGGATACACAGCTAGAAGGATGGATGGACAGACAGATGGATGACAAACATGCACTTAGTCACAGAAGGACACCAAAGTATACCATAGGTACAAGTAGGTGGTTTTATTGGCCACACAGTTTAACCTGCAGTTAGCTGCACAGCTGTATATCACTGTTGGGCTGTTCAGCTTGCAGACAGGTTGAGGTGCGTTATTTTCGTGCATATTCTGATTCTATAGCACCACTTTGGGCTCTAGAATCAACAGAGGCACAAGCAGTGAACCCATATAGTCTGTCAAACTCCACATCAACATTACATGGTGTATGACCTACAGACTGCATTTTTAAAGCAAGGGTGAGGGCAGCTTCTCATATTCAGCCCCCCCTTCAAGGCCAGTAGTGACACTTCACTGTCAGCCCCAGGACCTCCCGCCTCTGTCTGTGTGTCATTCCCCTTCCTGCCGGGTAATTCTACCGTCTGCCAGGGGAGACCCTGCAAGCACCCACTTCCCAAATCATCAGTCCATTTGCTCTGTTGCCACGGGAGATGAAAGGTTGGTAGGCAAGGACCAAGGGGAAACATGGCCAAGGTCCTGTTTTTAGAAGAGAATTTGAATACAGGTCTGTCCTATACCTTGTTGCATGTTTAACAAATTTCCTGTGGGTTCCTGGTTATAGATTTTGGTCTGGAAAATCTAGTTACACTCATGATCATTGCCTACCTGCTTTTCTTATTCCTTCTATGCCAGTTTCTTCCTTCCTTCCCACAGAAGTTGAACACCACCATGGGCACCTTGCCACAACTGGAAACGCCTGCCAAGAAGGTGGTTTTGAGCAATGCCAAGCCATGGCTGCAGCCGAATGGCACTCTGCCTCATGTTGCCAACAAAGCACTAAACATTACTTTCCGGCACCAGGTGATGTTCATGATCTCAACTTGTTTTTTTCAACTTAGAAAAGTATAGATTTTTTAAATATAGCTTCTATTCTTTATGCCTCTTGTAGGAAATGATGTGATGGCTGACTACTTTGATCCCTCTCAATTTACAGGAGGAGAGGCCAAGGGGATCTCAGTTCCCCATGAGCTTCAGCCCCTCAATGGAGACCCCGTCTGTGTCCTCCAGCCCCAGGAGCCTCATCAGCAAGCTGGAGAAGGAGCAGGAGGAGGAAAGATTCTTAGAAGGACTGAGGTTGCCTTTATTGCCCACAGGTGCAGTGAGAACTAGAAGATGGGTCTAGGTGATGTAAAGTGAACACTCATCTACGTCAAAATAGGACAGTGGGACAGCAAGGGAATGAGAAAAACTGATCTTTGATGGCCATACTGAGCAATGAATGCACAGATCAGAAAGACAGCATACCTGGTTGTAGTAATTTTGACCAAGTGTTGTGCCACATGCATATGTGTATTCACTGACTTTCTCAACCTAATGCCCCCCAACCCATGCAGAGGCTGTGAAACACTTCCAAGACCAGCTGACAGAGTTTGAGCAGAAGGAAATCTTAGACTACTCTGAAATCTGGTACCTTGGTCAGGATACAACGAAAATCGAGGCCTCCCAAAGTGCACCCCAGAACTGTGGGTACGATGATGAGCATGGCAGTTACATTAAGGTAAAGGTGGCTTATTGTAACCTTGTGGTCTGCTGTGTTTTGTTAAAAGATTTTTAGAGCCAGAGCTTTAATAAAACAGCACTCATCCACAGTCAGCAGCAGTAGTGCTGTATTGGCATTAGGTATACAGAATGGTAAAAATGTGACAAATATTTTTATTAAAGAGGTTCACTTATTTGACATGTGGCACTCATGCAGTTGTCTCCCTGGCTGCGAAGTCAACTGGGTTGAAGTCAGACTATGATTTTTGTTTTTGGATGCTTTGGTGTTCCAGGTTTTACATGACCATATTGCCTATCGCTATGAGGTGCTGGAAGTTTTAGGCAAAGGATCTTTCGGTCAAGTGCTGAAATGTGTTGATCATAAACACAACGAATTGGTGGCCATCAAAGTCATTCGGAACAAGAAAAGGTGACCAGTGTTTCTTTCAGGATCTATTTAGAAGCTACTTTTACCTTAGACTTAGTCTGAGAATGGCTATAGACATGGGAAAAGGTTCAGTCTCATGAGGTTTTAAGTTTTCCCTACTGATGTTATGTTCACAGTTGACAGTCCTGACAATTTATTCTGAAAAATAATCTATTGTGGTACTCCTTATATTTTTAAATGGATCCAGTCCTTGGTTTTGGGACATATGGAGATGCGTACCTTTCCTTTACTGTCTTGCAAGAACAGGTTCCACCACCAAGCTCTCGTTGAGCTGAAGATCTTGGATGTCGTGCGAAGGAAGGACAAAGACAACTCCCATAATGTCATTCACATGAAAGAACATTTCTACTTCCGCAACCACCTCTGTATCACGTTTGAGCTTCTTGGGTAAGTAGTAAGTGAACAGTGTAACTATTGGATGACTAAGAACTTGGAGGACAAGGTTGATCGTGGGTTGGAGAGTACATGTGAAAAAGCAGTTCTGATTTAAGTTCACAGTTATGTCAGAGTGACATACTTTCCTTCTGATTTCTAGACTGAGGTGCAGATTTCTCTTGCCCTTCTGTCCTGGTGTAGGATGAACCTTTATGAACTGATCAAGAAGAACAACTTCCATGGCTTCAGCATGAGCCAGGTCCGTCGCCATGCATTCTCTCTGCTCAGGTGCCTGCAGTTGCTGCACAGAGAGAAGATCATCCACTGCGATCTTAAGCCGGTGAGGCGTCACCTTTCTGCTGTCTGATTTTTGATTGCTCTGTGGGAAGTGAAGGTACAGTAGAAGCTGGTTGTCATTTTTTCCTATTTGAAATAATATAAGTTCCCTGTTTGTTTTGCCAGTTTATGTCCGGTTTTCATAAACAGATTAAACTGGCATATGATTGCTTTCTACTTTGCACTTTATTACAATGCAAGGAAGGGGGGATTTTCTTTACTCTGAAGTAACTGGTTATACATCAGCCAAAGAGAGGTGACAGGGTGGCACAATTATGTCTTGATTTTTGATTTTTTAAATGTCTGTACCATCAGTTTACCTACATAAGAATTTTGGTCTCCCTGAAGGAGAACATTGTCCTGTCACAGAGAGGCGTGGGGAATATCAAAGTGGTTGATTTTGGTTCAAGCTGTTTTGAGCAACAAAGAGGTAAGTAGATATCTTCATTTCTCTGCATGTGTGTGAATAGGGTCTTTGCTGTTGATGTCAACCGGTTAGGAGCGCAGTTCTCCATTTTATCATTTGGTTTTGTTCTGCATCGTGTCGATTGCAGTATACACATACATCCAGAGTCGCTTCTACCGCTCGCCAGAGGTGATTTTGGGCCACTCGTATAGCATGGCCATTGACATGTGGAGCCTAGGGTGCATCCTAGCAGAACTCTACACTGGCTACCCACTGTTCCCAGGGGAGAGTGAGTGGGAGCAGATGGCTTGCATCATGGAGGTACCATATCAGCATCATTCCTAAATGACAGGACAAGGGACAGAAAGGACATAGGGGCCTTTAAGAAAGATGTACCGTTATGTATCCTTCCCTACTGCTTTCAAAGTTTAGCATTGTCATGTGGTTGTTGTGTTTTAGATCTTTGGAATACCCCCAAAGGATTTTATCCAGACTGCATCTAGAAGGAAGCTATTTTTTGGTATGTTTTTGAAAAGTCCACTTTTTTACATAGTGTTATCCTTGCATCCACGTTCCTTTACATATTTGTTGTTGTTGGTCATGGTGGAGTGTTTGTATGGATCACTGGGTTGTTCACCTATGATGTGCTCAGATTCAAGGGGCTACCCTAGACATATCACGAACAGCAAAGGGCGGAGGAGACGGCCCAACTCCAAAGATCTGGCCACTGTGTTGAAGACCAATGACACACTGTTTCTGGACTTTGTAAGACGCTGCCTAACGTATGTATGCTTTTAAAACTGACCAGCTTACAGGAGTGTTACGGAATTGTCTTGGTCCAGTGCCCAAACCTCTACTAGTCTAAGTGTCTGTGCTGTGCAGATGGGATCCCAAAAAGCGCATGACGCCAGATGAAGGAATGCGACACAAGTGGATCCAGGGAGCTCGCATCTATAAGGTCCGACCCAAGACCTGGACTGCTAGAAAACACATCGAAACCCCAAGTGGCCTGAACAACAGCTATGAGCACACAAACTGCAAGGCAGCCAGTAACAGGACAGGTATGAAAAGATTAGTTCCTTAGTAACCTCTACCTTCTGTTGATGCCTGCTTTACCACATATGCTTCACACCTGTTTTGCAGTCTGGGTGCTTTGGCATTTGGTGTGAAAGACACATTGAATTTTCATGCATATCTACGCCTTCTTTGACATCACAGTGAACAGTGGCATGGAGAAGAACAGGAGCGAAACCTGTGGAAAGAAGGCCACAGCTGCAACATCAGAATCTCTAAGACGCATTGGAGCATCAGCAGCAGAGAAGACATGCAAGGGGGTGCCTAACAACCCCCAGGAGACCGGTAGCAAGGCAGGACCAAGTTCAGAAAGGGCTGTCCACATTATTATTAAGTCCCAGGAACAAGTTGGACATAGACAATGAGGACTTGGAGTCTTCCCAGTGCCTGCCCAGAATTATTTGGGGCTATTATTTATTTACATTTTCAGGGTTTGTGGATTTACTTACCAAACTGGTTATGTGATGTGAAAAGGAGAGGGGTTGCTAACTGCTCTAGGCTAAAGGCCTAGCAGGATGCATGAGAAGGGTGGATTGTGGTGAGGGGAAGGGCAGAAGATAAAGGACTTTATTTAGGGTTTTACGTTCAAAGATTAACCTCACCTTCAAGTAAGTATCATAGACAATGTGTACGACTGAAGTCAGCACACAAGTCTGTGTACAGTGTTGGTGCGGTCTGTGTCAGGATGCAAATCTGGGTGAATTTAAATCTTTTCAAAGGAACGTTTATCTGGTGAGCAGACAGATGTCAGTGCACAGAAGGGGAGTGCAGGACCAACTAAATTCAACTTATTTCCACAGTGTATAGTGCTGATGTGTGGTGGTGGTTCCATGAGTCCATGTCTTGTCTGCAAGGAGACCTAAACGGGGATAATAAAGCTGAAATTGACAGTAAAGGACTGACCCACAGTGCATATGAATCAGTCAAAAATCAGAATGAACAGGGGTTTCTAGATATGTTTTTTTTATTTCAGGCTATTTTATTAAGCTGAATGTTGCTTAGTGATAAAACTTAGTGATGAACTTTGTGTCACAAATAAGGTGTGTTTGTATATTGAGAAGCCATACACTGTTGAAAGTATTGACCTGCCACGATGCTAGTTCCTAATTTTGACATCTCAGAGTGAAATGTTTTAATATACTTTATTATTTCCATCCACATCTGCTAAACAAGCACTAAATTTCCGCACTGTGCAATTTTTATTGGATTTTTTTCTAATTAAAATGAAATGTTAAATCATCTTCAATATCATGGAAGCACAAGACAACCAGGGCCAAATAATGTCTAGCTTAACTGAAAAGTCAGTGTGAAAAAACATGTTTTATGTCTGTTACTTAATACTTTTATATTTTTCAGTCTTGATATTTGCTAAAATAAATTACCAACATTACTGAAAACAGATGAATTCTAATACTCGTATGCTACACTTAATATTTTGGACAAATTTTAACATGTTCGCACTAGTCAGATATAAAGCTTATATTTTTACCCTTATATTATTGAAACAATGTGTGTGATGTACACATTTTTAAAAACAAAAAGATGTACTATATATTATTGATTTCGAAACCATTTCATGTGACTTGTTTATTCTGTGATGTTTGTTATTATTGTTGCTCTTTTATCCAAATAGTTTTGCCGTGCAGTATTAGATCCTTTGCACTTTATTCAATGGAGCAAAGCACTCTACTTGGACTGTGAAAACAGTTGGCCTTACTTTACATACCAGTTATATTTGCTCCTTAAGAATTGTTAAATAAAATATTTTTCTTACAGTAGTTTTTACGTTGTATAGCTGGTTGCTTTTAAGTAAAAGTAGGAGTACAACTCTGCTGGAGTTGATGATCACAAACTGTCCACAACTACAGGAAATATTGAGGAATATTAAAACACAAGTTACAGAACTTACAGATGACCGCTTAAAAAGCTTAGAAATGCAAGGAACCATCATATGTGTTGTATACTGACAATAAAGATGATGTCTTACCTTTCAGTGTCTTTACATCTGAATAATAATTCTAGATGAGTTTGAACTGAAATAAATGTTTGCGAGACTACCTTCTTGCCATCTTTAAGGAACAGTAGTATATTTGGGCATCTGTGTGTGTGTGTGTGTGTGTGTGTGTGTGTGTGAGATAGCACAACATAAATGGGTCTAAATGTTGGTCATGGTCAGAGATCATGGCTAGATGCTGTGAATTTTTGAGCGATATCTTCTGCAGGGTTTGCTGAAGGGTGTTTGCAATGACCCTGGATGTCACACCCTGCCATACAGCCTTTATCTGAAGAAACAATGGTGATCAAAGGTACCTTACATGGTTCAGTAATGCACACAAAGTCAGAAAAAGAAGGGGTTTGGAACAAACACCATTTACTTCTGCAAAATGTCAGAATTTCTCTCACCATAATCTCACAAAGTGCAATAAAAATGATGCGCAAATAAATTAAAATCTCTTTATTAAAATCCCACATATTCAGCATAATTTGATCATGCGATATGTCCCACATTTCTATTTTTGTAAAGGACTATATTTTTGTACTTATGTCCTGTATTTTTATTGCAATCACACAGATTATTTCAATATATTTAGGTTTATTGTTTAAACAAAGATACACTGAAAATATGCTGTCAATTATACACGAATACTAACATTTACCATTGTCAAACATAAAATACAGTGCATCTGTTTCTTATTAAACAGAAATTCTGTTTATGTGAAATGTCTTTCTCTTTCATGGCATTTTTCTGCAAAAAAACCTACTTTCTGCCAGGTACCATTTCTTGTCCTTTTCTGTAATACTTCCTTTGGATTTTGTAACAGCTACAGGTAGCTGGAATTGACCTTGGATTGCAATAGGAGTCTAAAAGGTTCAATAAATTTACATTCATGCTATTCATATTTACTTAAACGCAGTTGTGAGTTTGCCGATTTTGTCTTGGTTAAATGGACTCGATAGTAAAGAAGAAAATGACTCCTTTATCTGGTTACTTGTGTGAAATTTTAAATTGTGATGATTGGTGGAGGCGAAAACATAACTCCTTACCAGTCACTGAAGTGAAGTTATGACAATTGTGAATGAAATATGATTATACAGATTGAATGAGGAGCAAAAACATATGCAACGCCTACAGTATATATTTAAGCGCAAGGAATTAAATGTACGTGAATGTATATTGCATGTTTTCAGTCATTCAACATATAAGTAGAAGGATAAAAAGAATAATTTGAAGAACATTTAAAGAAATATTACAGACTTGCTGAGGGCAACATAGGGGTAAGTAGAGTCGACACATTCAAAGCACACACACTTTGACACTGCGTCGCCTCGCTCAGCTCCAACATCATAGTCAAGTTTGCTGACGACACCACGGTCATCGGCCTGATCACTGACAACGATGAACAGGCCTATAGAGAGGAGGTGAGAACCCTGACCTCATGGTGTCAGGACAATGACCTCCTCCTCAACGTCAGCAAAAGAAAAGAGCTGATCGTGGACTTCAGGAGACAGCAGGGGAATGGCCGTGCGCCCATCTCTATAGCCGGCGCCCCAGTGGAGAGAGTGAACAGCTTCAGGTTCCTCGGCGTTACCATCACTGAGGACCTGTCCTGGTCACAGCACGCCAGCATCGTCATTAAGACAGCAACACAACGCCTCTTCTTCCTCTGTCGGCTGAGGAGGTTCGGCATGGACAGCAGGATACTTGTCAACTTTTACAAATCTATGATTGAAAGTATCCTGACTGGCTGTTTCACGGCCTGGTATGGCAGCTGTAATGTGTCAGACCGTAAAGCTCTGCAAAGAGTGGTCAAGACAGCACAGACCATCACCAGGACTGATCTGCCAGCCCTGCAGGACCTCCACACCCAGCGCTGCAAGAAGAAGGCAATTACCATCCAGAGGGACAGCAGTCACCCCAGCCACAAACTATTCTCCTTGCTCCCATCTGGAAGACACTTCAGAAGCGTTCGAACAAGGACGAAACGGTTCCGGAACAGTTTTTTCTCCCACACCGTCAGACTGCTGAACCACTGACCCTTCCCTGGACAGTGGAAGAGTCCATCGGGGTCTGTCTGTCTGTCTGTCTGTCTGTCTATCTATATGCCTGTCCCACCCATTGTGGAAACCCGTCTGGTTCATTTTCCCATTTCTGGTGCTTTTTGTTGTTGTAGGTTTAGTCTGTAGTTGTAGGTCTGGTTGCTGTGTGCTGTTGGTTTGAATTTGCTAACTGTTTGTTCTGCTCTTTATTTATTACTAATCTATTTATTATTATTTATTGTTCTCCTGTCCTGACTATACGTATCTATTTATGTCCATATTTGCACTGAGGATGCCTGGAAACGACACTTTTCATGGGGACAACACTGCTATGCTGTGTTGTTCACCCATGACAAATAAACCCTTTGAACCTTGAACATTCCTGTGAGTCTTTTTTCCACGTCCATCATTACCACTTCGCCCCCAACTGGCTGCAATGGGTCATTACACAACCAACCAATGTTGGCTACAATACACAACCATTACACTGAAAACATCTTCACTGTCAAACTTGGACCCCAGGACTCCCCAAACACAACCACACACCTCTGTTACACAAGAGAAATACCGTGAAACACTATGACCAGCATCATGCTGTTTACCAAGCCTATTTGAACCATAGGAAAAATCTCAAATAGTCATTAAAGTAATTTCACCAGACTGTCTGATGGCCATAAAATTGGTGAAAACAATAAATAGCAGCACTGGATAAAATGTTACACACGTTGAGAATACTGGCACAGATTTAACAACATACCATCGTTACAGAATAAAATGTTTAGTATCAGTGTTGACTACATTCATGTGGTAGTGTCCGCACATTTTCACACGTGAAAGCTACGTGAATTCATCTGTTAACCAGAAATTATTTTTTTCTTTAAATTGTGACAAATGCGACTGGCCCATGTCATAAAATCATCGATAAAATCCCGTGTAGAAGAAAACATACCGTATAGGAGACGAACGGCCTTTCGTCTCATCTGATGTCTCGCCCTCGCCAACATGGTTTCCACCAAATATATTTTTCATTACTGGATAATGGGGGATATAATTGTAATAATTAACACCAACACTCTCTGTTCCAAACGTAATTTCTTTAATGGATACCACAGTTCTCAAAAACGAATTTCCAAGCAATAAACGCGTCTAAGACCGATCAGGAAGTCTTCCTTAAACAACTTCCGGTAGCGTAGCGCCTGTCCGGAAACCCGGCCTCGCGCTCCGTGTGTCTCCTAGCAACCGTTGTGTTTACTCCGTCCAAGCGTGGCGCCCACTTGTCACGCTGCAGCCGCGTCCCCACTGGAAGGATGCACCGATCTGTGCTGGAGTTAGAGCGCACAGTGGCCGCCGGCATCGAGAGGAGGCGCAACGGAGAAATCCAACGGAAAGAGCGGATTTTTAACGCTAAGCTGAGAACCATCGGGGTGAGGGACAGCCGGAACCGCATTCCTCCGCAGTAGCACATTTCCCCACGCGAAGAGACCTCGCTGTCGGAGCACAGTGCTGTCAAATGAAAAATGACACCTGCTTATTCCTCATGTGTCTTTTTCCTTATTTAGACTGATAAAGATGCTCTTGACTATCAAGTGGAAGAGAAACAAATTAAGCAGCAGACAGAAGCGGAGATCCTGCGGGCTTATGGTGAGCAGTCAAAATTGCCTTGAGTTGCTCGTCTCCTTTTGCTTTTTACAGATAACCAGTTTTTAGCTTCCTAACGTTTGAGAAGTTTTAAGAACTTCTTAACCGTATCCTAACTAGCAATGTTTTAGTTTTAAGCAACAAAGGATAAGCAGTGGGCATATATTGCAATATTATTAGGGCTCAACTCCAGATTCACCAGTTTAAAGTGAAGTAAAGCTGGATGTTTTGCTGAACTGCTTCACATTTAGCAGTCAGTGTAATTGGAGCATTGTGGTTAATGCTGCTTCCCCAGACTTTGAGGTTGCAGGTTCAAATCCCACCTTGCTGCTGTAATACCTATGACCAAGGTACTTACCCTCATTTGCACTAATAAAAATGATCCACCTGCATAAATGGATGAATTGCATTAAGTACCTTAATATTCTAAGTTTCTTTGGAGAAAGTTGACTTAATATACACCTGATTATGCTGAGTCACCTGTGTTTAAATTCCTTGCTGAAGGGTGCTACTGTTTAATGTGGAAAACTTTATGATTTGTTAACTGCTGCACCACCTGATGTTCTTAACCCAGCTGCAGAGCAAGTGCACAATGACCATCAAGCATGTCTGCTGGAGCAGAGAGAGCGAAAAAAACAGCGTCAGATTGAGAAGGCTATAGTTCACTTCCGAAATGAGTTCCAGCAGCCGTGGAATGGGCGTGACTTTGATTTGAATGACCCAAACCGGCTGAAGAAGCAGGACGGGAAAATGATGTTGCCTGGATTACTGGGGGAGGACCCTCAGTGCAAGGAGCGACAGCTAAGGCAGCAGGAGCAGCTCCATGAGTGGTACCTGCAGCAGCAATATGAGAAGAAGACTACCAAGCAACAGCAGAAACAAGCAGGTACACCTCCTGGGGGTTTATGGCTATCAGATGCTCCTGCTCTTAGATGTTCATTTCAGCCTGTGCAGCAAGGCTATTTACTGTGTGGTCCAGGAGGGCTGAGTTCAGCTGGATCTCCAGCTCTCCTTGTACCACTAAAACCTTAAAAATAGATCCAGTTAAGACAAACAACTTTGATCAGGTGCCTCACTGTCCAGCTGGAACAAAATCCTCTTGAAGTTGTGGTCTCTCCTATCTCTTTCCTGACCTGCCCACATCACAGACCAGGAATATGATCAAAACAGAATCATGCTTGACCACCGAACCTTGGAGCTCCAAAAAATTGAGGAGGAACAGAGGAGGGCTGTTAGGAGGGCAACTAAAGACTTCAACCAGGCCAAGGTGTGAGATTATGTCTCAGGTCTTGTTTAGGTAGATGTTCTGGATTCAGACTTACAACCCTGTCTGCCTCCACCCCACCCTCCTTTCAGGCATTAGAGATGGCCGAGAAGCGTGAGCAGGACAGACTGAAGGAGGAGGAAGAAAACTATGCGGAGATCCTCAACCAGATGCAGGGTGCACTGTTGACCGAGAGTACTGCAGGGCTCCCAAATGTGCCAGTCTGCAGCTACAAGGGCATGAGCGCTGAACAGCTGCAGCACATCCGGGACTGCCAGAAGCTTCAGGTGGAAGACAAAAAGGTAAACCACCACCACCCTGACTCTGCCCACTCAGGTGGTGATGGTGGTGATCAGTACTACGAGTAAAGTGCTACAGCTGGTCCTGACCTGAGAAACACCCACCACTCTGAAGCAGTAATGTTGGTTACAAGTGATTGTAGCAGAGTGGTCACATCATTATGGGGTTTTTGCAGAGGGCCCAGCTGGAGCAACAGCAGCAGGACCTCCAAGATGACAGGATGCGTGTGGCCACAGCCAGGGCTGCTGTCCTGCTGGAGCGTCGGCAGGTTCGCCTAAACAAGCAGCTGCATCGTGCCCTGGACCAGACCAACGCCCGGCTGGCGGAAGCCCAGAATGCACAGTGAGTACCACATTTTCCAAATGTCCACTGAGATTTACACACAGGACATTGAGATGGGATATTTGAATTGTGCATGTTTTACCATGTATTTTAAAATTCAAATGAATTCATGCTGAAATAGCATAGAAGCCTTGAGAAAGTATAGGAATGGAGAGAACTTTATTAATCCCTGCTGGGAAATAATGTGAATAAATTTAATACCTGCCAGGACTGTAAACAACAGCAGTTTCAACCTTGGAACCCAGACAAATAATTAAAAATTTCTTTTCACAGGAAAAGGTACCTGGAGAAAGAAGTGTATACAAGCATTCCAGATAACTGTTACTTTGCACAGTTTAACACAACAAGTCGATAACTTCTTGGATAACCAATGTTCCAGTCTTTATTCCCACGGGAGAAATTAGTTCCTTGAGGCTGTATGTACCCATCTATCTGAAAAGAAAGCTGGGTTTCAGTTTGGATTTATAAATAATTAAATAGCTTGACTGAAGAAATGAAAGCCTCTTTTTTTTTCTTTTTACTGTGGCTCATTTTACATTATGTCGATTGCGCAGAATATTTGGACTAGCAGTTGTGAAACACCACAAGGGGGGATCCTTTATCTTATGTCCTACTGAAAGACTTCAGCCCAAACTCTTTTCTTGTACCGAATAAAGCAGAAGTTTAGAACAGCCTTTACCACGAGTTTCCACATCCTTTGTAGCCTAACAGAAAGCAAATGCAAGCCCAGCTGCAGCATTTCTCCAGGTTTCAGCTAAGAGTTCTCTGAGACAAACTTGTCCCACTTCCTCTGCCACAAGGCCATCGCTTCCTTCTTCTTCTTGGGAGGCAGTGAGCTGTACCTGGGAACAACAGAAAGTCAGTTCTCCTGGTCCAGTTAGGGCTGTGGCAAGCTTGTGCCAGTCATTTGCTACCAAAAAGCGTTTTTTGATTGTATCAGGCTTACCTGAGGGAGTTTATGGCCAGCTCCTTGAGCGTTCCCAGATGTGCCTTCATTCCACCCATCCCCACAAAGGCCTCGTAGAAGTCGTACGACAGTCCTGTTGTTCCAAAGGCAGCTGGGTCATCTGAGCTGATCACCACCGGATGGCCATCAGACATCAGTACTCCAGCAGGGTGATTCCTCAAGTCTGAGACCAGCTTCAGAACCTGAGTGTTGTGTGTGTACAAATGTGTCAGTGGAGGTACTGGGCTCCGCACATCTAGTCTCAATACTTAATACTAGGTGAATATGACTGAGATGGGCATACCTGATTAGAAATGGGACATATCTCAATGGCCACACCCATCTTTCTGGAAAGCTCCTTAGCCACGGGGTGGTGTGCCAAAGCGAAGCCGTGCCCAATGCGGGAGGTGTTGAAAAGCAGAGCGTCCAGCACATTCCCATCCACCTCTGTGCCCTCCCAGTCTGCAACAACAAAAACTGACCCAGTGACCTCCTTATAATTTAATGTTGTATTAGAACATATGAAAACATACCAGTATAAATTTATTATAATTTAATCACATTTGCTGTTATACATGAGATCCGTGTTAGCATTTAAAACCACGGTTTGAATTTCAGCAGGGCAGTGGAGGACAGTGTTGAGTCCTCTGTTCTTACAAAAAGGGTGCTATGGAGTTGGTACTCAGCATCACCAAGCTCATTAAATCGGCCCTTATTTATATCTTTCAACCCATGTTTTGTTCTCAGCTCTTTAAAGGAGTTGGCAGATTAATGGGCTGCAGTTGACTCACCAGTCTCTCCAGCGTGAAAGAAGAAGGGGAGGGCAACACCCAGCTTCGTGGGCAGAGACAGAGCTTCCCTGAAGTACCAGAGGGGTTTGCCTGTGTCCTCATGTCCCACCTTAGGAGCAATTACTCAGTAGGTATTACTTACAGAAAGTACATTAATATTTGTAGACAAGCTTTCAGACAGGACATAGGTGGTTACAGTAAGGTGCCTCACCAGGTCAAACCCCACCATGACCTCTGGGAACTCTTTGTAGAGGCTTATGGCATTCTGCACTGCTTTCCTGACTTTTGAGGGACTGAGATTTCTGAAACAAACAAAACTTAGACATTACATTTGCTTAGAAATAGTTGCAGAAGGGAATATATGGAGTGTGCACATTTATACAGTGTTAAAAATGTATGTAAGTCTGTGTTTATGTCTTTGCATAGTGGCAAATGTAGAGCTTTTGTTGCCAGTCTACGTAAGCATCCATTCCAAATTCTGAACCTAATTTGTTCCTGAAAATATATCCAAAAGGTGGGGGTCCAGATACTGAAGAAGGTATTTGTTATTTAAGTCTACAATCACCCAAACAGTAAAATTCTAATTGCTATAAAATAAAAACAAGATAAAGTTGCTCCTTAAGACTCACAGGGCTCTTAATATTGTAGTGAATGACCAAACTGGTATGTTATGGATATTCAGATAGCAGAGCACAAATTACAGTTTTTAAGGTTATCATTTAGTACTTCATATAAACACAAGCATGGCATCTGCACATACATTTGTGTGTCCATCCACTCTTAGTCACCAGCTTATGTGTGACCTAACTGACCAAAAAATGTGGAGAATTATTAACAAAATCTTCATATTCATGTTGATATACATTGTTGAAGTCCATATATGTGAATATCTGTAAAATAGAAGTATTTAATGGGGAAAGCGTGTGGTGGAAAATGTACAAATAATTCATCAAAATGTCAAGATGTTTGTAGAATATTAACAGTGTCTCTTATTAATGCTTCACCTTATACCAGTAATTTTTTGACAAGTCTTGTAAATATAAGAAATGTCAATTAGTTATTACTTTACTAAAAAAACTTGCACCTATTTGATGCATTAGACCAACATTAAGGGTTCTACTATTATAGCTTGAACCCTGGTTCACTAGGCCCTAGCAAACTTTTGTATCAGCTGGGTCACTAAGCATTTTAATTTTAACCATTGCTTGCTACCTACCTGTGAACAGTGAAGATGACCCGAGCTCCCAGGAAGTCAGAATGCTGTGCCGCAAACTTCTGGTTTACTTCCTGATAGGTCTGTAGGCACCAGGACTTGCTGTGGGTGGTACCATCAAGCTCATAGGTCTGAAGAAATATATTAAAGCCTCAAAACAAACAGTGTTGGATGAAATATAACAAACCTACAGCTGGGAGGAGAAATCCAATACTGACTGTGCTGGAAGGCTTTGCTTTAGGGGCAGCACATGTTGTAGTACTTACAGGTGCTGCCGTTCTACACAAGTTTGAATCCCACCTCTTGCTGTAGTAACCCTGGACAAGGTATTTCCCTGAATTGCTCCAGTAAAAATATCAAACTGTATAGATGGATAAACCAGATTTGTAACAAACACAAAATGCTAATAAAGGGACTAGCACTCCAAAGGGGATCTAAAACCCAAACCTTCATTCTCATCCTGACTTTTTCACCACAGTGGCCCCACAGTCAAACCTACAGCAAACCTATCTAGCAACTATGCAATGGTTTGCATCTCCTTAGTTTTGATCAATGGCATAAAAGTTAGCCAACTACACAAAGACTCACATACAATATGACAACGTGATGGTGCAATATCTCTCTGGGGTTGTCAAGTGGGCACCTCCCTTCAGAGGTGTTTCGTCGAGTTAAGCCCATGACACTTCTGGAAGGCATCCCAGAACTGCTCCTCTCAACAGCTGCTAGCACCACCTACATTACCCAACTGTACAACACAAGCTGTTCCCTTTAGCACGTATGCTATCCACTACCCACTACCTGTTGAGCTACTCACTACCTCCTTGCAACGCCATTAAAAATCCACAATCAACTTCGCTATGCATATGCTATGTTCAGAAACTATTCTACAACACTACGCATCAACCCAACAACCTGCTACAATTAACTGCTACAATCTAAGCAACGTACACCTACCAGACTCTATGTGCTCTCCTTTGGTCCTCTGCCAACACTGCTCCTTATCCTCCATATCCACAGACTGCCCTGCTCATCTGGCTTTGCCATTTCCCTTACCAGCTGTTGCAGGTTCTGTCCCCAGATTTCAAGTCCTTGAAACAGCTGTGTTGTTGACCAGGCTATAAAGCTGCGACAACCTGTCTCTACCAGCCGCACCCACCTCCGCCTCACTACTTCCACTGCCAGCTTGTTATACCTAAAATTTTTCTTTTCAAATGCCTCATGAATTAAGTCCTCCCACGGCACTGTCAATTTAATAAAATACACCAATGTAAATAGCTTAAAAATGTGTCTCTTTGGGGAAAATTTTCAGCTTAAAAAATAAATGTAAATAGGAGTACACACCTCTGGCAGCTGTGTCCTCAACTCCACATACATAACATTGTCCATGTACAGCTGCATCAGACCCTCATACAAGTAGTCTTTGAACACGGGTGCATATCTGACCAGGCCTGAGTGAGCAGAAAAGGTCTTTTCAAACTTGTTCCACACCACATCCTGGCTGGGGTATGCAGATTCAGGGTCAGCAGTGAACAGCGTGAGGTTCTGCATCAGACTGCAGGGGTAAATAATGGAAAGGAAGACACAAAATTCCACTATTCCTACATAAATCAAAATGCAGAGCACGGATATTTTTTTCAAACCATAATCCAAATACAGGTATCCTCCTTTTTACAGTGTAATGCACTGCTGAAATCTGGCTCCTAAGGTAAGTAAGCTGTAATCTAGTAAGCTGGAGATGTACTTACTACCACAATGGAAACTTTGAAAATTTCTTCCACTCAGCTCTCCTTGTGAATAAGAAAATTCCGTCACCTATTTGGTCATAACTTGGTAGAGTATTAAATAATTTCATTTGTATAGTCAAATTCGTAAGTCAAGGACCCATATCCCAGGGGATACTTGTGTTGAAAATCTGGATTTATCACCTTTGATGGACTGGAGTCCCTTCTAAGGTGTAACCTACTTATCACAGTGCATTGAACTTCTAGGATAGGCTCTGGATCTCCACAACCCTGACTTGGCCAAGCGGATAATAATAGCGGCTGAGTGGAGCTGTCAGGTTGGATGACGGTCATGTGGCTGCATAAAGTGTTACACACCTGTTATCAAAGTCAGTGGTGTTCCCCATATTCCTCCTTAGGGTCTCCAGCAGTATCCAAGGGGAGCACTGAGGCCGGCAAAGGGGCTGGTGGCTAGAGAAGAGGAACTGCACAGACTTGTCCAATGTGAAGCATACATAGCAGTGTGGCCTGTAGGTCACGTTCTTCACCAGCCAGTCCACACTAACCAGAGAAGCGGAATGAATGTGAAGGGCTGCTCCTGGAACAAAGATTAACATAGTTATACTGCAAAGTTCTGCACTGAACATTTAAGACAGATACATGCAGTAATTTTACATTCTGGGATTCTGATCTGAGAGGTAGCAGCAAACTGTGGGCATCCTGTGGCCAACAGGGATGAAAGATCACCACTACCTTTGGGCATCTTCTGCAACAGGCTGAAGATGGGGCTCTGCTGGATGGATGGACGTGCTTCAAAGAAGTGCATTGCAGGAGGGAACTGTGGTTTTGCCATTTCTTGCTCTTTCATTTTATGCAGATGTTCACTGAGTCGACGCTCTGGCTCTGTCAGCAGCACTCTGCCCCCTACCTGTCTAGAAGCTTCCTCATGCATCAGGTGGTCCCTCATGCTGGGGTCCGGCATCCCCAGACACAAACCTGTCCAGCATAGTAGCAGCAGAGCTGTCCAACAGCATACTGAGGACAGCAGTCCCATGATGCGAGTCTGAAATGGCGCGGGGAGCAGTGCTAGAAATAAGCAGGTGTTGCAGATGTCAGAGGACGATTTCAAGTTACATGGAAGACTGTAGTTACAACCTTGGCCAAAAATAATAGAAAGGAAGGACTCTTGTACTGCTGCTCTCACTTCCTCGTAATGTTCAGCAGCAGCTCTGCTGAAGAGCAGCTCTCCTGATGATGTACAGTGATGTTCTATGCTTCACAAACACAAGGCAGTCAGAAGATATTAATATATAAGACCTAAAAATAATGGTTCACAGTCTTCCTTGACCTTTATTCTGTACAGTAAGGAGGTGAATGAGTGGGCACACCTATAGAACACAAAGCAGGGAACTTCACATGCAGTAAGATGGAAGGATGTCAGGACTGAAACTCAGAGACACTTTCCTTAAATAGTATGTTTTACTTAAAATAGCATAAAAATCCCCCAGTGAACTCAAGAGCATCACCATCTCAATGTTGCTGAATATGGCCCACTGACTTTGAAAGCTAAGATTCTTTACACCAACCGATTAACAAATAATGTAATCCCATGCTACAATAGTAGATGCACAATCTTGGAATAACTCTGAGAAACCCTCAACATTATTAGGAATACATCTGTGGTTTCTTTCCCTATCTTGATATAAAATGTAAGAATTTAGCTTCACTTGCACAAGACTTGGACTTTCTATACAATATTTTATTCAGAGGAACAACTGGAAAAAATATCTGGAGGGGACATATAGAAAAAAAATTAAATTTAAACGAGCACAAGTAAGGAAATCATCACAACTGCAGGTTTCTCAAGAGTAACAATGAAGGGAGGAAAACTTTCATGAAGCAGTTATAGGCACAGTGGGTCAAAACTGAGAAATTTTACATGCAGAGGTGAATTGTAATCACACAAACACCTGTCACTTTACTTCACATTATTACTTTAATGACTCCTGTTATCCACAATGAACCTATTTTATATAAACATTAAAAGTACTCTTTCCGCCTAAAAAAACTCACCACCTGAATTTTAACCCAAAAATGAGGTGAGCTGACTACCTGAATATACTGAATGATCAGGTTTTTCCGTCAATGGATTTTTTTCTTTATATTCCAAGATGACAATGCCAGGATTCATGGGGCTCAAATTGTGTAAGAGTGCTTCAGGGAGCATGAGAGAGACATCATTGTCACACATGGATTGGCCACCACCCAGTGCAGACCTTAACGCCATCGAGAATCTTTGGGATGTGCTGGAGAAGACTTTATACAGTGCTCTGACTCTCCCATCATCAATACAAGATCTTGGCGAAAAATTAATGTGACTTTGGATGGAAATAAATGCTCTGACATTGTGACATGCAGCTTATTGAAATGATGCCACGGCGAATGCGTGCCGAAATGAAAGCTAAAAGTGGTCAAACAAAATATTAGTGTGACCTTTTTTTTTGGCCGGGCAGTGTATAACATAGTGTATAAGGTTTTTTATATTCAACAAAGTCAAGTTACAAAAGCATCTGCACCAATAATAAAACACAAATACATATAAAGAGAGGCACACGTACCTGTAAGTATCCACTGTTTCATGCTGTTAAGCTGTTTCATCCGTTAGAATTAGGATTTTACAGATAACTGGTAAACGTGGTTGGTTTTTTCTCTGAGGTAGTCCTATTCATAATGTGGAGAGTCCAGGAATGGCTGTTGAACAAAATGGGTCCTAGCACAGAAGCAAGCACAATACTGAACACATTACCGATGGGGTTTGTTAATTTACTGCATCGCTAAAAGAACTGCTCTTGGCAGTATTCTGAAAATCTGCCATGTGATCAGCATTGAGGTCCAAATGAAATAAGAGCTGCTTATCGAGGCAGCATGTGACAGCAGTCATTGTGTCATGTTGGAGACTCTCAGACAAAACCCACTGTCTCTGTGTCTCTTGTGCAGGCATTTGTGCTGCATGCAGCATGTGTCCACGTAAACACACAACTTTTTAGTCTCAAATTTATTATTTCTGTACACCCTTGTAAGAATTTCAACCAAATATAAAAAGAGCACCTAAATAAAACATTTAAATAACTGAAAAGACAAAGAACCTGGTAAAACATTTTAAAAGAATATTTGTCCTTTTAATATTTGTTGTTATTTGACAGTTGAGTTCACCGACATGGAGAAATGAACGTAGAATGAAGTATAATAATACAAAATCACTTATTTGTCAGTTATTTGCAGCTCAGTATCCATTGATGGTGGACAATACGTGACGGAAGGTTATGTGGAGATACTTCATCATCTCAAACCACAGGATAAAGCTTATTTGTACACATGAGTGAACATGGACCAACTGTGTTCAGGATCAGATTTAAAAAATAAAAAATAAAAAAAATTCTGTAATGAACACAATTCTAAAGCACTTAAACAAACATTATAAAATCACAGCAACCCAAATCACAGCAACCCAAATCATAGCAACCCAAAATCATCACATTACTGCAAAGAGCAGTTAAAGGTCCTTGTTTCAAGATGTTCACAAAAAAACTGTAACCAAACTAAACAACTGTCCTAAGAGTCAAGTATTTCAGGTACTCATAAAACTAATAAATGGTATCTTTTAACAGACAGGCATTATTACTATTACTAAAATTAAATCTAAATTCATGGAGCCTGAGCAAAGAAACTGAGGCAGAACTCAAATGGCAATGATGCTTCCTGGTGGGAACAAAATGGTTCTTTTCTCTTAGCAAAGACATCTGCTTCAAAAATTAAATGCTGATTTTCTTATTTTCATACAAATATAAAGGTTCATAGTGTTCTGCCGAGGCTGTCAGCAGCATGGATTTGGCTGAGTTGGTCCACTGTCACAGACGCACACCAGGACAACTTTGTTACAGAACCTTTCAAAAGTTAATTTAATTTCAACCAGATTAATTCAGTGAGTTGAATTTAATTTAAACAAAGTTGTCTGTGCTTGGAAAAGGAGAGGAGTTGTCATAACTCAGGACAACTGCTGGGTCCAAGAACAAATGTGACATCACTTTCTGTCTCTTTCCTCTCTGCGGAGTCTCTAATCTAAGTTCTCAGAAACAAATTTGTCCCACTTTCTCTGCCAGAGCATCAGGGCTTCCTCCTTCTGCTGAGGGGACAGTGAGCTGTACCTGGAAATGACAAAAAGAAAACTGTGATTCCTGGTTCAGATGAAACCATAGACAAATAACTGTAAGATACATTAAAATGTTTCTCCTCACACCAAGGCTCACCTGAGGGAGTTTATGGCCAGCTCTTTCAGCATTCCCAGGTGTGCCTTCATCCCAGCCATCCCCACAAATGCTTCATAGAAGTCATACGAAAGCCCTGTGGTCCCGAACATGGCTGGGTCATCTGAGCTGATCACCACCGGATGGCCATCAGACATCAGTACTCCAGCAGGGTGATTCCTCAAGTCTGAGACCAGCTTCAGAACCTGAGTGTTGTGTGTGTACAAATGTGTCAGTGGAGGTACTGGGCTCCACACATCTAGTCTCAATACTTAATACTAGGTGAATATGACTGAGATGGGCATACCTGATTAGAAATGGGACATATCTCAATGGCCACACCCATCTTTCTGGAAAGCGCCTTAGCCACGGGGTGGTGAGCCAAAGCGAAGCCGTGCCCAATGCGGGAGGTGTTGAAAAGCAGAGCGTCCAGCACATTCCCGTCTACCTCTGTGCCCTCCCAGTCTGCAGTCACAAAAACAGACCCCATGGCTTTATTATACTAGCATAAATTTGTTCTTAATTAATCCCATTTTCAGTCATGCATCAGATTTGTGGTGGTGTTAAAGATTGTGGGTTTGAAGTTCAGTTGGACAGTGGAGGACAGCATCCAGAGGCTCACCAGTCTCTCCAGCGTGGAAGAAGTATGGCAGGGTCACTCCTAGATCCGCAGGCAGAGATAAAGCGTCTCTAAAATACCAGAGGGGTTTTCCTCTGTCCTCCCGGCCAACCTTAGTCACACAGCTATGTGTTAGATATGTATTCTCTCTGCAAACATTTTGCTCCCGTTTCAGCAGTTACCCATCTAGAAGTGATATGAAGTGATGACAGCAGGATGTCTCCAGGTTTCACTCTTTATTCTCACCAAGTCAAATCCCGCCATGACCTCTGGATATGCTTTCTTCATGCTGATGGCCATCTTCACTGTGTCTTTAACCTGAGAGTCATTCAGGGCCCTAATGCACAAAAACAAAGATTTTAGCTCAGGATGAGTATAGCTTGTTAACAAATAAGTGTAAATGTCTGCATCAACTTAAACCTGTTTATGACATTTGATCATTTACTTGGTAATCTTGAGTCAGATCAATCTTAACTCTGGACCAAAAGGACTTTTGGTGCAGAATCCCACCTGGGGGGATTTATTTATTTTGCTGATGCATTTGTCCTACGCAGCTTCTAAAGTTAGGCAAGTAATCTTCACAATTATGTAACCATTTATTTATATAACAAGATAATTTTACTAGTATTTTAAATTTTAATTTACTGTCATTTAGGAGAAGCACCTCTCTCAAGGGTACCACTGTAGTAAGTAGATATTCCAAACCTAGGACCTTGAGGTTGTAAAGCAACTTCTACACTACCCGTTAATAAACTTTTATCCAAGATTCAACTTAATTTATATCCAAAGAGCCCTTTAAGCATTAACTACTACAGCTACTTTTTGTTGCAATGTATGTATTGAAAAATTCAGTATCTACAATTTTCCTAGAAAAGCTGTCAAACTTAAAAAAGCAAGACAGGGTAGTGGCACTGTATCAATAGTCCTATCCTTAGAAATCCCTAATGGCAAAACTGAGATCATAACACCTCTGGTTGGGAGTTTGTGTCACCTGTGAACAGTGAAGATGATACGAGTTCCCAGGAAGTCAGGATGTTCTGCTACAAACTGCCTGCTCACTTCCTCATAGGCCTTGAGACTCCAATACCTGTCGTTTACTTTGCCGTCAAGTTCATACGTCTGCACAAACAACAAAGAGCAAGCCAGATACCACAGTAGGTTAACTTTCCCTCAGCTGACTGAGGGTCACTGAGGACGGATAAAGCAACTCAGGATTCAGATCTCCATTACCTCTGGCAACAAAGCTCTCAGCTCCAGATACATGACATTGTCCAAGTACAGCTCCTGCAGGCCTTGATAGAAGTAGTCCTTAAAAACTGGTGCGTAAGTGACAAGGCCCCATATAACCTTAAAGGCCTGCTCAAACATCCTCCAAACTATGTCCTGACTGGGGTAGGCAGCTCCTGGGTCTGAAGTGAACAGCGTGAGGTTCCTCATCAGACTGCACAGACACAAAAAAAGAGGAAGAAATTCATTAGATATATTCTGGTTCCATGGTATTTTGTTATTTTTACATATGCAGGCCCCTCCTGTTGTAGATGCTTGAGTTATTCATATATACACAGGGTATTCACATTTCTTGTTTATTTCGTTCCAGTTTTTTCTTTTCTGATCTTATAAAATTCTGTTTGTTGTGGAATGAAACTGACATGTTTTCTTGAACAGACATTAGTCAGCAGTAAAACAGTCAGACATAACATGGGTGTGAGACCGAATTTGAGCTTGACTGGTGTTTCAGGATAAAGCCTTTTTACTTTCAGCCATTTTAAATTAGCTCTAGTTTTAATATCTCAAAGTTAATAAAAACTTTTAAAAGGGTTTGCATTTGTTATCGAAGATTTTTACAGAACTTTACTTTTAAATGGTTGAAGGTATGTCTATCATTACGCATTTAGAGATCGACACTTTGGAGAAAAGCATCTGCCGAATAGATAAATGTAAATAAATGTAAACATGGATAATAAATCTGGAAACAGACAGAAGCTGACAAATGATTTACATGCTTGTGTGATGACTCAATCAGGAATCAGGTGAGCAGCAGTTTGTGGAGATGACAGATTTTAATATTGATTCATTTTGAATGAGATTACTTTTCATATAGTCTGAAATTAATAAAAATATAATAAAGGTGATACACTGTGATGGACTGGTCTAATCTTCTTCACTTTCTGTGCTTCCACAGATGTTTCTGGACAAGGTTGGAGTAGAAGTTACTGCTATAGACCAGGCGTTAGGCATCGAAACAGTAAAACACTGCAACGACCGTAGCTGTCAGCTGTCATTCCATCATATGCCAACCAAATAAGCATAACCAAATAATCAAAAAAAGAAGAACAAACTAACACATGAATGAAAAATCAACTATAAGCCACTTTAATTTCTTAAAATAATCATATGGTTAAGTTTAATCCCCACTTTTTGAATCTACCTCATTCTCTCTATGTCGCTGTCCCCATCACCCAATAATTTGGCTACTGACTATGAAATATGTCCTTTAAATATGAAAATTGTGACCACCAGGCCATGAACTGACCAATCAGTATTCAACTGTAACTGTAACAATTCAACTCCAAACCACCATGGCGTTCTACCGCATGAGTGGTTTTTGTTAAAGGGATTGATATCAAATATTGGATGTACTTCAGACGTTTAACTGTTTCTGGAGTAACTACAGCTGTGAGGGGAGCTCTCACCCGTTGTCGAAATCAGTGGTGTTTCCCATTTTTTCCCTGAGACTCTTCAACAGCGTCCAGGGGGAGCACTGAGACCGACGCAGGGGATCCCGGTCGGAGAAGAGGAAGCGCACAGATTGATCCTCAGTGAAGCACATGTAGCAGTGTGGCCTGTATGTCACATTTTTCACCAGCCAGTCCACATCAACGAAGGAGAAGTCATGGATATGCAGAGCTGCTCCTGAATCAAGGAGGATGGCATATGTTCTCTGTACATAACTGCTATAAATAGGAAATGTAAAAATAAAAGGTTCTGGTTTAAGAAGTGCCATGTTAACTGTGGGCATCCTGGAGCCATCAGGGATGAAACATCACCACTACCTTTGGGCATCTTCTGCAACAGGCTGAAGATGGGGCTCTGCTGGATGAATGGACGTGCTTGGAAGAAGTGCATTGCAGGAGGGAACTGTGGCTTTGCCATTTCCTGCTCTTTCAGTTTATCCAGCTGTTCACTGAGTCGACGATCTTGCTCTGTCAGCAGCACTCTGCCCCCTACCTGTCTAGAAGCTTCCTCTTGCATCAGGTAGTTCCTCAACTGAGGGTCTGGGATGCTCAAGCACACACATGCCCAGTACAGTAGCAGCATCAGTATTATACCTCTCCAAAATTTCCCTAAGAAGAACGGTGGTCCCATCTTCTGAATTTTTGACTACACTGGGCACAATGTTGAGGCAGGTGTCTACTGTAACTCACTACAAAAAAAAAACATCAGTTAAGATTTCCAAAACCACACGCCGCAAATCCACGGTATCCGACCTCTTGTGTCCGAATCCTCAAACTTATCTATAATAAAAAATTTAACATGAATAAAAATAAAAATAAATTAAAACACAACAACAAACACTGTACAGAAGCATACAGTGTAATATAATAAAAGTGTACTATATGTCTTGTAATAAACTTAACTGTGTGCTGTTACAAATTTATCCAAAGGCTGCACCTGCGCTGGGGTCCTATCAGCTGTTTCTGCTGAATGCATTTGCACTGCATCACTGTGTTTACTGCGCATTTCATTTTTTAACCCAACCCATTTTTTTCAACGCCAGTTGTTGTGTCAAGCAAAGATGTGGTGGGTCACTACGACACACATCTTCTCTTTATTCAACATCCCTTCACACTGAACACAGTGACACCAGTGGTGGCACTAACACGACAAATGTCCTCTACTGTACATACTGTACCTGCGTTATAGACTTGCAAGTTAATGAAAGCATTAACTGTTTCTGAAACAGCCGGTGTTTACAGTGTTTTGGCGTGCTGAAATCATGGATTGACGGTTATACCGGTGTTTTCGGATAGGCGGGGGGGCATTATGGCATATTTTTTTATTTTCCCCAAGTAAAATAATGAAGAACTGACATTCAGCATCTGACTCATTTTTAAAGACAAAATAGATTCAGACACAGGGAGACGGCTGTGTACCAGAACCCATAACTTCAGTCATATTTAAAGCTTTCTGAAAAATCAACAATTACAAAAATGTCATCCTGCAGTCTGGTCTTCCTTACAATGAATGATCGTGGACCACAAACGCACATTTTTGTAGAAATGCCCAAAAATTTAGCAAGAAAAAGTTTCACCCGGGCACATGTTCTGTTTAGGGTTTAATAAAGGCCTGCAGGTGGCACTTTCTAACCAGAGCTGGCAACAGCTTCCAGACTTCTCTTCTGAAATGGGTTTTGTCTGAAATGTGCACCTTTGTCCGTGCTCTCAGTTCATGTTTAGAGCAGAAAAACTTTCGACAATGAGAAAGACAGCCGAATCGAAAGGGTGACGAAACTGCGGATTAGAGGTTGGAAACTGTGCCTCGCCGTCGCCCCTAGTGGCCAATCCGCCACACTACACGGGGAAGAGAAGGTAAACAAGTCGTTCGCTTTGTTATGCAGTATTTACCTCGACAAAGAAAAGTGGCTCAAATCACTCGTTTTCCTCATAGTTTAAACATTAACGTTCTTTTTTTAAATCCCGAACTAGTTTAATAAATCTCAGTATGAAGAGATGTTGGTTTTTGTAAAAGCGTGTACGGTAACCAGCCGGATGCATTCGACGGAAAACAAAACTAAAAACCAAGCAAAAAATATTACGTTTAATATGAAATTGAAGGACATGAAACGGTGTTTTCACGTCGTGTTGCTGTGCCAAATGCGAGGGCAAGAAACGTACCAGGCAGTATTTTCAGGTGTTTTGTTTGGACCGCTGTAACAGAGTGTCGCTCGCTCACATTATGGCGCCCCTTCCTATTGAGGACTTTTGCGTCACCAAGGCTGTAGTCCCTGAAGGGGATCTTCTTACTATGGTAAAGGAGCCGTAGTCCCTTGTATGCTGCTTCCTGCTGTGGTAAACGGTCTGTAGTCCCTTGTATGCTGCTTCCTACTGTGGTGAATGGTCTTTAGTCCCTCATGTGCACCTTTTTACTGTCGTAAACAATCTGAAGTCCCTCATGTGGTTCTTCCTACTGTAGTTTTACTCGGAGACATGACTCCGTACTGTAGTTCCTCGGGTTTATCTTCCTACTGTAGTTTGACTGCAGGAGTCTCCAGACTGTATAACCGAACATACAGTACAACACAGAACATTAAGAAAAAAACTGAGCCATACTTTGATTCTATACATTTTAATGGAAAATCATCAGGACAGATGGAGACGGTACAAAAGTTTCTAAAATCCAACCCCAGTTCTTATGTCGCAAGAGTAACTTATTCTAAGAAATTAAGACAATATTTCAGTCCAATTACAAAATTATTTTAACACATTTATGATTTTAAATCCAAATATAATGTTGAACAGGTTTTATTTTGTTTGCTGATTTACTTTACCAACCGATATATAAGGTACGTAGAAATGCAACCCAGTTTATTTCAGTTGGGATTTGTTAGTAAGGTTGGCAAGTTTCAACACAATTTTTTGCCATCGTACTACTGAGGTAAATGTCAACATGTAGGACAAATTTTTATTCCTGCATTTACTAAAACGCACCAAAGGATACTGAAATGCAACCAACAAATAAATACAGTTTACATTAAAGCAACCTAGTTGTTTGCACCAGTACACAGAATAAGTTGACAGGAAGAAAGTTAACTTGAAATTTAAACTTACCATTGGTTTATCTTGTGGAAATCAAATTTCAAAAATAGCATTTAGACCTCCACATTTTACAGGACATTAGTGGTTTGCAAATATTACTTGAACTTCATACTTTTTCCATCAGTGTAATAAAATTGCCCAAGGTTTTCAAACCCACAAGTCACACTGAACCCCAGCGCTCTTACTTTAATTCTTCTGCAATAGCAATTTTCAGTGCTAATAATGAGTTAACTACTTTGTGTTCAATACATGTTTATCTTGCTCCACTTCATTCCAGGTATAAAAAAGATGTTTAAAAAAATCATTACATGGTCCTTTGAAGGAAGCAAGATTTTTGTCTTTACTGTCTGGACCACATTCCTCAAACGACACTCACGGGACATGGAAGTCCTCCAGAATGGGTGTGTGTGTGTGTGTGTGTGTGTCTGGAGGGCAGAAAATGGGTATGGGGTTTTGTCTAATGAAGCCTGAAGCAGATTTGCCTGCATCCATATCACTTAAGAGTTCACATTTACATGTCAAGGTGCCAAAATGCCATGAGATCTGCACACAGGCAAATAATACAGCAGCATTCTGGTTGACCCCTTTAAAACCATTAATTAATGACAAATATGGTTTAGTTTAATTAGAAACAAGGGGGCTGCAACGCTTATTTAATTTTTGTACGGGGCAAAGTGACACTAAGATGCCAAAGAAGGCTGCAGTTTAACACCAACATAATGCCATCACACCTCATAGCTCAGTGAAAGTTTGATGGTATACTGGAAAGTGGGATGAACTTCTGAATACATGAAAATTCCTTCAAGCCAAAAGAATTTTTTTTAACTCAGGCATTGTAAATTACCCGTATTAAAACAGCACACCCTGAGGTTTTACATAGCTTTACAATGTCTAAGATGGGGAAGCTTTCACTTTTGTGAAACCATTGTAATTTTTGTACAATTTTATTATATAACCTCATTTCCATCAACGATGCAAATATTCTATTGTACTATTATACAAATAATTACAAAGGAGCATTTTAAAATGTACAGAACATACAGAGTATGCATTATCATTTACAAATATTTTTTTAAAAATCCTATTTTTTAAGGAACATTCACAAAATGAGACCCACTAGACAATACAAATAACCCACTACACAAAAAATTATTTCACACAGATATCCATGGTATGTGAGTGAGTATTAATGTCCATGTATTGTCTTCCTCCACAAAAAATATTTTTAAAAATGCAAATATATAAATGGTAATATGATGGTACTAGAGTTCCACTTCAACACACTTGGACTACAAGGAGTGAAATTTTACAGTGTTGGAATATTTTTTTAAAAATCTCCATAGTGAGGTGAAAAATAGTATCAGTCAAGGTTAACTAATTGAACTCTGTCCTTTCCCTTTGCTTCTCTCCTGGAAGCAAAGGGAACTTACTGTTTTAAGTTTTCTATTACAAATACATTCATCAGTTATCTAAAAGGCAACAGGGGGTAATGAATAGATGCCCCAGTACCACGGTCCATCCATCATCTCTCCTCCGTGCCTCATTTCAGCAAAGAAGGATCAGTTTCTCCCAACTGCGGCAGGGTTTTGTCAATAGGATTGTCTTACAGGTGTAGCACACACGCAGGGATTATGGATTCATCTTCAGTTCCAGATACCAAAGGTGTACAACTGGTGTCTGAGGTGCACAAATGTGCAGACAAGGTAGGCCTTTGCTAGGGCAGGTCAGTCACGTTGGAGTGAAGAGGCACTCGGTCCAGAGATCTGCATGAGCCACGACACTTTCTCAGCAGAATGGTACTGGAGCAGTCCAGTATGATCCCCGGGCTGTAACGCCTCCACACGCTTAATGCATCCCACGAGATGAAATGCTCTGACTGAGAAGAACGTGAGCATAACAGAGTGAAGACTGTGAAAATGCCAATGACCACCAATCAAAGGAATGTTAGTTTATGTATTCCTATTTTACTTTTAAAGAATAAAATTGAACAAGAAATACATGTAAATCACAGTACAGCTGAGGATCTGTGGAGTGATTTTATGAAGAATGAGATAGCTTATTTAGGGGCCTGTAAACTAGATTTAGTCTTATACTCTCTTATCTGAATGAATAATTCTTCATGTGCTGAACCCCCAGTAATGTCCTTCATGCTCTTTTCTTCCATTACTGTTCCTGCCATGTCATCCCTTGGCACAGGCAATATAGACAGGCCATTTGAAGCCCTGCATCCTTAACAGATGGTACACACCATCTTGATAATTTCCCCTGTGGTAAATTGCACAGTCCATTAAACATATGCATTTCTGCAATGATTTATATCCATTTTACACAAACAGAAGACATTGTCCTGTTTTCACCCAGGATGGAAGTAGTGATTAGGTACAGGGACACCCTGTTGGACAGTCATGCTTTGGAAGTGGCCCCCTGCTTGGGGTTGTCTGTACAGGGGCATGCGGGACTGTTCGGTTGGGAAAGGGAGATGGTGGGGCCGATGCAGCGCTTCCATCAGGTATGGATGGGACCGTTGAGGACTGAGGTATGGAGTTTGAGACATTGTATTTGGGGATGAGTCACCCCTCTGCCACATGCCAGACTGCATGCCATTTGGGCCATATGTGAACCCTGCCTTGTGTAAAGGCTGGATTCTGCACTGACGTGCTACTGCATTATGGCTATCCAGATCCAGGATGTCCTTGGGGCTGTCTGGCTGTTCAGGACCTTCCTCCACCTGGGCTGGCTTCACAGGACTGCAGGACTCCTGACTTTCAGGCAATGGGCTCAAGGAGAGAAGGCTCCCACTTGAGCCCTCTGAACCCTGGGGAGATACACTGCTCTCCCTCCTCCGGCTGTTGACATTCACTGTGTGCGTGTAAATGTTGGAGGACACCGGAGGATGTGAGGAATGTGGTGCTCTGGACCATTCTGCCATTTGGAAGCTACTCCTGCTGTTACCCATAGACTGGTGGCTATAGTGTGGATACTGGTATGATGAGAACATGGCAGAATTACTTGGGGAGTTCTGTGAGAGCATATGATAAGGGTACTGCTCCTTCGGGGGTGGGTGAGGAAGGTAAGTTCCAGAATTTTCTTGGTAGTTCATAATGTGCCTTGGTGACTGGTAAGAAAAGGGATGGTAGTTTGATGAGGGCAAAGACCTTTTCTCTGATGAACCATAGTTTATGTTCTTTGGCTGATCCATACTAAAATGATCCCCAACCCTGTTATTCCACCCTTGAGGGTGGTGGGGTACAACAGGATTAGCAGGTGGCACTTGACTGGGGCACCGCTTGTTCCGGTTATCCAGTGATATATGTTCCTCCAAACAGTAGGCTTGCTGTTTGTACTGGCCATTAGGCAGTACAGGAGAAAGTTGCTCAACAGGCTTCATTGACCTTGAGTTGCTATGCTGCCAGGTCAAAGAATGGCTGCTGAGCTCCCTGCTGCTGGTAGACTTGTGCTCCTGTGGCTTCCTGCCTTCATGGTCCACAGGGCTGGGCTGAGCAGACTGCTGGGACACAGGATGACTAGGAGGCAGAGATGACACACCTGCTCGTGGTGAAAGGTCTTGAGGGCTGTGGAATGATAAATTTGGAGACAGATGATGAGGGACTGAAGGTGTGTCTTGTTGTTTCTCTTCCCTATGCACCTCTGTGTCCTGTGCATGCACAGTGTTGCAGTCCAGCTTCCCCGTCACCATTTCTTGCGGTCTTCCATGGCCCAGGGGGGACGTCCTCTGTTTTACTCCACTAAGCCAACTGCATTGTTCTGCAGTGCTGGATGCCAATCTTTGCTCCTCCACAGCTAGCACAGTATTCACTCCTGTTCTCTTCATGGCCTCTTTGAAATCTAAATGTCAGAAAATATAATATGGAATTCATAGTTTGAATTATTTATCGGTAGCACAGTGTTAATTAGAATGTAAACTCTCAATGCAGTTCAGGATACATTTTTGGGAGAATATTTTCAAGGCAGCAATACTTTTCCTGTGGTTCTTTTCACTAACTTTTGGAAAAACAGATCACTGATTTCAGTAATACTTACTCAACCAACCATTTTGGGAAAAGTTGAGCAGGACACTGATCATGGATAACAGACAACTCAGAACCCCAGACCCCAAGAGTAACACCTAAGGAACTGCAGGCCTTTCTTGTGCCAGTGAAAGTCAGTGCTCATGAATCCGTATGGATAGATGAAGGAGTGGCAAGGCAGAAACCAGTGTTCACTGAAAAGGTAATGAAAACTCATTTATAATTCACCAGAAAGAACTTGGATGTTTCTCAGCCCTCCTGGAAGAAAAGACTGGTAAATCAAAGGTAGAAATGATTGGATAACGTGGACCCTGTTACATCTTACAGAAGCCAAATATGGCCTTTCAGTCTTAAGAACCTTCACTTAGCCAAGCATGGTGGTGGCAGTGTGATGGTCTGGGGATGTTTTGCTGTCGCAGCACCACCCACCTTGCCATCACTGAAGGAACTTAGTGTTCCTTGCTTGTATCAAAAAATTCTAAAAGTCTGAGTTGAAACTGACATACCGGTTGATCATACAGCAAGACAACAGTCCCATAAATACATGCAAGTCAACATCAGGTTGGCTGAAAAACCAGAAACACAAAATTATAGAAAAACAAGGCAAAGTTAGGGCCTGAATCCAACTGAGATGTAGGAAGACTTCAAAAGAACTGTTCATGAACAAAAACCTAAAAATATTGCTCAGCTAAAGTAATTCTGCATGGAGGAGTGGCAAAAAATTCCTACACAGTGATCCAAGACTCCAGTCCACCGCTACGAGGGCAGAAATTTGCAACCAGCAGCGCTTAACTAGGATGCAGCTAGTTGAAAGGGTCACTATTTTCCCACACATATGGTTTCATTCATATTCTGCTGCACCTGACATAGAGATGACCATGTTCAAGTTAAAAATGGCAAAAATTAAATAAATTGGATTGGGGCAAAAACTTTTTCACTGATTAATAAATTCAAAACCCTGCATCATGCTTAATATGTCACAGCAAGTTCTTAAAAATTGGTCTTAAGTTTGCTGGAGGCTTTGCTGCAAGGATGGTTACCTTTCGATACTGAGTCCACCTGGTGCGCAGAACAACCATCTGTGGCAGGGGTGGAGCTGAGCAGCTGAAATCTAGACTGAGGCGGCTTTGAAGGGGGTGCAGTGGCAGGGGTGGTCTGTGGAGGCTGCTGGAAGCTTGCCACCTGGTGTGAGGTGGGCTGAGGAGAGCGGTAGGCCGGAGGGCCAGATGACGCAGATAGCTGCTGCAAGGCGATCATCTCTGGGCTGTTTAGCATGGAGGTCATGTGTGGTTGGGAATTGTGAAAAGGTACAGAGGACTTTTGGAGCACGTGGCATCGGGAGCTGACAGTAGTAGAAATTCTGGACTGACCAGAGGGGGGCAAATACCCTGTAGATGGTTCTTGCCAGTGAATAGGAGCTGTAGAACAGCCCTCCATAGTTGGGCTGAAGAAGTGCTGGCTTGGAAGATTACATGAACTTGGATTTCTCACAGCAGGTGTGGCACATTTTTCTTTGCCTTGGCTGTCCATTTTTGCCCAAACAGTAGACATTTCTGCACTGTTGGGGCAAAATTGGCTGTAGGTGTTTTGCTGAGGAGCAGCCCCCGAGCCAGGGTGTTTGCTACCTATGGCATGCATGACATGTCCTTGAGGAAGTAGGCGGGAGGGGTATACACTACCCTCCGGAGGAGGGGTGCAGATGCCCCCAGACTGCAATGCTGGGGGCCTCGGCCCTAGTGAAGGGCCATGAATTGGGCCCATGTGTGGGTTTCTCTCAGTTGGTTGGGCCTCTGGATCCTTTGGGAACCTGGGGTTAAGATGGTTAGCCTCTCCGACATGAGCCTAGAACAGAAAACATGTTTAAGGTACAATTACCCCTCGGAAACAAAATACCAAACGAAAAAATCACCTCACACACTTTCAACTACCTCTGACAGGCTGAAATTACAGAAAACTATTGTTAGTGTTCAGAATAGATTCTTAGAAATTTGAATGCTAACCAAAAGAAAGCATATATAGGTGAAGTACAAATACTTTAGAACAACAAGCTCTCATTGAAAATCTTGACATCTGAATCATGTAAATTGTCTCATTCATGTTCGTTTTTCTATTAACACTGAAAAGAGTAGAAAAGCAGTAAAAAGAAGGTAAGAGTGGGGTTCTCTTCAATTGATTGGCATCTTTTGGCGTGTGTTTTATTATAATAATGGCAATAAGCGCGTGTCCATGACGAGCTCCTCCTGCCAACTCGGCCCAGTCCCCTCGAGCATCATCCCCATCCAGTGAAACACACACACACACACACACACACACACACACACACACGCAGACACAGACAAATACAACATTCAGTTGTCAGAGGAACGTTTGCCCAAGTCACACATAAAAGAGAAACGCGTGTGGCAGCATGTAAATGCAACCGTGCCAAGAGCGGACATTTTGTGCTGCATGCACAGAAAAACAGAGAACAGAGGAGGGTCCAGAGTGTGTGGTACGAGCACGAGGAACACAAAGAGAATGAGGATTATGAAAGTATTAATAACAAATGTGCTCTATAGCGAAGCTGCGAAACAGAGCTGCTTTAAGTGAGTTACTGCAGTATTAAACTTCACCTGCATGTTGAAGTTGTGAGCCAAATGCTGAGGGCCAATTTCCAGACTCTTTGTGCCAGATGCTTCTTGCCTGGGGAAGGGGAACCGAGGATCCAAACCATTGTGCTGGATAGAGAGATCTGGGCCTGGGAGGCGCTGGGGCTGCAGCAGATTAAGAATCCAGGCACAGAAACATGTGGTTGCTCCTGTTCCACGTATAATTAAAGTTCAGATTTCTACAACAGTTCTCAATATGCTACACTATTATTCCCTTAAAACATGCATCATTCTGTTTCACAACCTGGTTTTGGAAATGCCCTCCCTATAATTAAAATTCTGGATTAAAACAAATCCCTTAAAACAAAAAGGGATTTGTTTATCAGTAACTCAGCCTATGCTGGAGTAAGACAAACAGCTTGAGAGGGTATTGAATAAACACTCAGTGCTGCAGTGGCTTTGGTGCTCACCTGTAGAACCGGATGGGTGGCACCACGATGTACATCAGCTCCAAGCTGGGCCTGTTCAGGGGAGGCTTGGGGTTGTGTAGGCATGTTGGACCAGCATGAAGATGTAGGACCTGCAGAAGCGCAGCTATTGCCCTTTCCACCCAGAGTGCCACGTCGAGGCCGGACCTGCTCCCTGGGTTGAACAAGGTCTGAACCCAGCTGAGCTGCCGGATGCTGCACTCGATTCCGACGTCGCTCCTTGCGCTCATGCTCTTCAGCCGTCACCCAAAAGTCCTCGTCCGTGTCGCCGTCCTCCATTGGGAAGTGCTTCAGCAGGGCTTTGTGGAAGCAACGCTTCAAAGACTGAGCCATTATGGTATACTCTGTAGATACATAGTCACAGTTCATTCACCAGTGTGGTTTACAGATCTCTCACTCTTACCCACCACAGTTCACATGTTATAAAACTAAACAGGTGTATGGATAACCAGGGTTTACTAAGCATGTAGCCTGGGAAATAGCATTTAACTAATTTAAAGTAATAAAGTTTATCTGCTCTTCCGCTCTGTCTACCAGTATCATTGCTCTAACAAGTCCTGTGGGCCAATGATTGATCTTTCGTCTCTGTAATCAGATGGGATGAATGCATTTTAAAAGAGTGCTTAAGGAGAAAAGATTGAAGATTCCCTGGACTATCATTGGTCAGACAGTGCTGAAGGATGCAGCTCAAAAGAAGACAATTTAATCTCTTGACCATGAGCCTTACTGACCTCATTGCCATGGTCTTTAACTGCACGTGTGCCATCCATACATTCTTATTGAGGGGGAATAAAATATGAATGTCAGCAAGTCTTCTCAAACTTAAGCCTAGGCTCTCTTCTCTGCATTCAGATTATAGACTGATTTTCTTTCTGCTTTTGCGAAGCTTGGTGGTGAAAACCCAAGTTGGAGGAGTTGATATGTGGGGCTTGGGGATGTTTCTGCTTGTCTGCTATGCCCAGCTAAGTTTTCACACCGACTGAAATATCAAAAGCTGATAAGACTGCAGGGATTTACTGCCAACAGAGGTAGAATGAAATGCTGTTGCACAAATGGGATGCTTTACCACTGTCTTTCCCGTTGTACTCCTGGCAGTTCTCAAAGATGAGCTTCATGTCAGACACAAACTCATCCTTGGTGATGTACTCCCCTTTGTTCAGCTTCTTCTCAATGGTAGAAAGGTCCATCGGAGTCTTGTGAAATGAAACAATATGCCAAGGGAGGGCAAACCAAACATTAGCTATCTACTTTTTAATCGGATCTTTTACGGCAGCAAATAAGTTAATTCACATGTTTAACTGGTGTAATGACAACTATGTTGTGTATTGAAATTGCATGAGCAGAACTTTGTGGTCTCATCTGCATACCTGGATGATCTCGTGATAGTTGGGGGCATAAGACTCATCCACAGGTTCCATGAATGGCCAGGAGTCTTTGTGAGCCTTCAGGGTGTCTAGCACTAACATGAAATTCGGTGTTAATTGGAAAATGAGTAGGCAACTAAATAAACTAAATTGGTCATTTTTATATCTTAATTTGTCACAATCCTTTAAAAGAATTTCTGTTGACTTATTACCACTTTATGTATAAGATCTTAAATCATATAACGGATCTATAACATACCTTTGTACAAAGCGGTGTAATCATCGTCACTATAGTAACTGCAAAATAAGACGAGATATTTACACTCACTGGCCACTTTTTTAGGTACATGTGGTCAGTGCAGACTTGTGGTAGTGAGACTGTTGGGACAATTGTGGTGGAAAGGGTGCTGCATTGAAATAAACAGTTTAACTTTGTTAGCATGACCCTGTTGGTATAAGCTTTGGAAAGGGGTGACAGAAGGACGCAAAGGACGCTTACATGTCCTTGGCTTGATGGGCGTTGCGAATTGGTGAGTGGGTCTCCAGGTGCAAAGGCTCACAACACTGCGCTTTCCCCTGGGACAGCAGCCATGCCTTCTCTTCCCGGTGTCGCCGTCGTAGCGCTCGCTCTGAGGAAAGAAATGTCTCAGTGTGAATCTGGTCAGGTTCGTTTGTATGAAAAACAAAATAAGATCTGAAAGTATATATTGTCTTGTCTTATACAAGGACCTTCGCTTTGCCATAAAACATGAATTTCTGCGCAGCTCTGACAGTAGTTATGCAGTTTCTCACAGGAAGTACATTTCATTCTGTACTGCATAAAAACCAGATGAACCCCGAGATTCTTTCCAGAGTACCTACAGACATTTGGAAACCAGAAGATGTACATGCAGCGTGCAGAAAGTAAAAAAGCAAGAATGATACTGATCGAAGTCTCTGGGCAAAATCTGGTTCTGACGGGCAGATGTGCGCGTACGTCCTTGCGTGACCACTTTAAAGGCTCGTGAGCTCTACCCCCCGTTGTCAGGATTAAAGACGTCGTGATGATGCGAAAGAATTCCACCTAAACCGAACCCCAGGGACGAATTGTGATGTTCATCCATAATACATTAATTAGGATCAAAAGTTAATTAACCCCTGACAGATGACAGCGGAGGGAGGGGATGCTTAAGACGAACGGGGCGGAACATTCCCACTCAGCGGGCCATACATGATTCATCGAGCGATAGGCCCAGGGGTGGGCAGACAGCGCTGTATTATTAATAAATGCCGTAATTCACGTCTTGTGTTACCGAATGGAGGCGCGTTGCTTCCCCCTCCACTCCCAATTGCATGGTTTATACACCGAAACAAAAACAATGCAACTGCATGTTAGCATCACAAGCCATCTCAGTTCACCAACCCCCACGCCGTTACTCCTCCCCTTTCACTCCTCCTATCTATGTATCCGGGCCAACTCTCCACGGAACCACCAGTGCCCGCCATCTATCATGCCTCAAGGACTATGAACTCCCAATGATCATATTTCTCCCTCGCTTTCATGGACGCTGCCCCCCTCAGGACAAACATCTGTCACTCAGTACTGGTTTGACAGCCCCAAAAGAACCTGTTTTCAGCCTTCTTCATCAGGCCTGACCACCCCCCGCTGCTCACCTCCTCCCTCCTGCAGCCCTAACCTCCCTCACCCTCTGCAGCTTTGACCCTCTCCAGCTTGTCACGTTGCCTCATGTCCTGCAGGAGCTCCTCCTCCGCCTCGTGTTGCTCGGCCAGCAGGGCCCGCTTTTCCGCCTCTTGCTCAGCCTCCTTCCGCTTATCCGTTTGTGTTGGGGCTCGGGGTTCCTCCTGCATGAACACGCACAGATGTCGGTGGTGAGGTTACAGAGCCTGCTGTTTGTTCAAAGAAAACTGGAAATCCAGGGGGCACTAGAACACCAGCTGTTCCCCTGACCTCATCCTCCTTATAGACGTGCGTAATGGAGAGCTGAGGGTTTCCACTGCAGAGCGCCGCAGGGCCCACCAGCTTCTCCTTTTGCTCCTTCTCCTGAAACATGGAACAGCACTGCTCAGATTCAGCCTGCTAGGGCCCAGCACGGACACAATGTGCATGGACATGGGCACACAAGTTTGCTAAACACAAACAAACCAAGGACAATGAAAGTGACGAATGCAAGAGAAACCAGACTTTATTCTGCAACATCCATACATCCACCCATTATCAGTAACTGCTCAATCCAGGGCAGGATCACGGTGGTCAAGGTGGTCTCAGAATGACAAAACTCTACCCCGGGTGGGACACCGGTCCATCACAAGATACCCACACACATTCACGCTATGGCCAATTCAGAGTGAGCAATTAACCCGAAACACATGTCTCTGGACTATGGGAGGAAACCAGAGCACCCACACAGACTGAGCTGAATTCAAACCCATGCCCAAAAAGCTGAAGCGCTGGAAGGCGGCCACGCGACTTCCTGCATCAGCGTGTTGCTTATTCTGCAACAGCTGTTATTAGCAGGCCACACACACTGTCCTGCATTAGACCATTCCTCCCTGCTATTATTAGGTGTTGGCTAAAGTGAAGAATATTAATTTGAATGTGCCGATATGCATATTTTGAAAAGAAACACCATCAGTGGGAATAGTTCTGCTTTGTAAACAACGGCCATATTACTAGGAAATGCAGCTGAGTGGGGAAAGGGCAGCAGATTGCCTTCTGGGGGAGATTATCAAGGAGAGGTCTCTGCAGGTCCTGTCAGAAGCCATCAACCGAATACGCTCTCCATGAGCCAAGTCTAGTCTCGTGGAAAGAGGAGCTCTGACAACCGCTCGGGGATGTGTGTGAGCAGCTAGCATGGGCCGTCAGTCTTGTGGGGGTGGGGGGGAAGGTTGGGGCTAAACCTGCCCCCCCTTCCTTTTCTGGAAATGGTTTGCCCTTAAAGCACAACCAGCAGCTGGGAATTCATCAGGGGAACGATGAAGGGGCCCTGCTAGTGAAGAGGCCTGCAGGATCACTGGCAGTCAATCACGAGCCTCTATGGCACCTTAAAGGAAGAACTGGCCTCTTCAGGCAGCCCTGTTCTCAGCAGATGTGACAGGATCTTAAGGCTGAGCATGGGGTAGGGCTGGCCCTGAATCTAACCAGACTGAAAGCAAAGGGCACCACCAAAAGTGGCTCTCCCTTCCCAGAATTCTGCAGGGGTCAGAAACACAGGGCCTATCAGAGAGGTGTGCATCGCCAATCTCTGGGGAAGCATCAAAACCCAAAAGTTCTCCTGGGGTCCCTTCAGAGGCAAATGAACATCGCCATCTGACCACACCAAAGAAAACACACACAAAGAGCAGTCTCCCACTGCTGAGACCGCAGCTGCTCCTCATGCCTTTCAGCCTCTATCTTTCAGCCTCATTTCACAGTAGATTTTCACAGAATATGAGTCCACCTGCTGCTGCCGCTGCCACATTAAACAGATCACTGCTTGCAGGAGGACACTCCTTTTCACTACAAGTGCCAAAAAAATAAAAGAAAATAAGGTGGCAGACGAGGGTAGACTTTCCAAAAAGGATCTGAAGGCTAACCTTGTGCATGATCATACGGCTGATCTCAGGCAGAAAGTTCTGGCTGATGATGCGATAGAGGCGGTGGTCCTCGGGGGAGACCTTGTCCTTGACACACTCAGCCAGACTTGCCCACTGCTCCTCCGTCTCGCACACCAGCGACCAGGAGCCTCTTGCTTGCTCTAGGAGGAGACTGTTCATCATCCTCAATGTCATCACTGGCACTAGCACCATTGTCATTGACATGATTGCCATTATCTGGATCATAAGCGTCATAATTCTTGACACCACATTCATTACCTCTGTAGAGGATATTAATTATGTGAAAAAAATCAGGTTGTCTGAATCTTGTTTTAGAATCAAGAGAGAAGCAGAAGACATTGTGATCCACAGGTTAACTATAGATGCCATCTGAAAATCAACTCACCTGAACCTGAGTTCAGGTTCTCCTCTCTGCTTAAATGTGATTTTTCAGAGTCCATCAAACTGGTCAACAGAAAATCCAAACAAAACACATACATCACCAGTAACACCATTGAGGAAAGTACTCGGCTAAGACAACTGGTATAATTTAGAGTCAAATATGGGATTTGTACCAATGGCCAACATGACTGGAGGAGAAATCAAGAAGGAAAGGAAATTGCAGTGGGTTCACTGTTGAACCACAAGTCCAACCTCAGCTGCATTTCCTCCAGCTTCTTCTTCTTTGGTGGCCTTCCCCTTTTTCTCTTCTCCGGCACTTTCACCTCAAGGACTTCACTACCATGACAAGTCATTGAGTTACAAACTAGAAACAGTTCAGGAAATTCAAATAAACAGGGACCCAGGGTAAGACTTTACTAACCTGCCCAACTGCATTTTCGCGGGCTCCTCCTTGTACATGCGTGTACCGTAGAAGTACCAGTATCGAGCGCCATTTCCATCTTGCCCCAGTGGCTCCACCCGCAAGCTGTCGGCATCTAAGCCCTGAACTCACCATTGGACAAAATAGATATTAATACCATTACAAAATGAATCCAAAAAAACCAGAGCTTCCAAACCTTCTTCATTGGCCACCTTGAATATAAACTTATCCTGGTCTGGTATCCCTAAATGCTGATAACATGTGGTGTTAAGGGTCACTCATTCTCATATTTTGTTTTAATTCAAATAGTTTAAGCAAATTAAAAACTAAAGCATAATAATTAAAAAAATGAAAATGAGAAACATAAATAAATGCTATGTCATCATTTACTAGTTTAAAAATCCAACAGATTTTGCCAGTGAAGTAATAACCTTATAAGACAATTTTTTTGATTGTACTGTGATCATCAGGAACATCCTTGTGGCCCATATTTTCTTAGGAACCATTGGAAAGGACAGTTGTTCAGGCCACACCGCCACACTGAGGTGTCAAACCTGAGATTCTGCAGAATGATCGCAAGACACAGAAGAGCACGGTTGAGTCCACTTAAGTGGATACTGTTTACGTCTTGGTCTTATTCACTTCAGAAGGACACAAGTTCTGATAAGTGGATATCCAATAAGTGGATAATTCACTTTGGTGGATAAAATATTCCAGTCCCTTAGCCCATATTTCATACTAATAAGATCGGCTAAATGGATACACACTGTTCATCCCTTTGGCAACTGAAAGTCAGTCATGAACCGCATCCCGGAGCAACGAGAACAGTGACCAAAAGCTACAGGACATAAATCACTGACCGCAAACTGACAACGAACTGTGGTCTAATGAGAGGACTTGTTGCATATCAGTTGGAGATCAAAGCATTTTTACTCTCTTGGAGTTACTCAGCCACATTGTTTATTGTAATAAAACACATTATTCAAAAAAAGTTGCTCGTTTTTGGCTTCCTCGTCACTCGGCTCCAAGCAGTTGATGCCTTGTGTCATATTGTGGAGGCCAGTGGCTGCACCTCCTATAAACAAATAAACTTCTAAAACAAAGCGATTGAGCTTGGACATAAAAATGCTACGGGCTACTTAGAAGAAATAAACATAACCCTAACCTTCTAAACACTTTTCAAGATTTGTACATATAGGTAAATAATACAGTATTGTACATAAATAATACTTTACACCTCAGATCTTTCTTTTAGCTGGTAATTTCTAGAATGTGAAACACAACTACGATTAAGTCAATACTCCACATAACTGGATATCTAAGGTCTGGTCCCGAGGCTGCTCACTGAGACTGACTTGATTATACAATTGTAGGAGATGGGTTTCCCACAGTCCGCTGGGAATAAACCGCTGATGCACATACCTTGAGCAGGTTAAAGACGTCCGTGGCATCCAGACGGTAGTCACAGAGACGGTGCAACAGCTCCACCTGTGTACGTGGCGGCAGGTCCTCAAAGGAGCCCTGCCTCAGTGGGTTGGGTTTGCCCTCCTCCAGCTCCCAGCGGTAGCTGATGATGTCCTCAAGGTAACTGCGGAACGCCTGTGGCCTAAGGTGCAGAGGACAACATAACCCCATTTAGACTCCCATGTGGGAATTCCAGTACAAGATAAACTTGAAATTGCAACTACATTATAAAAGTAGCCATTTTTTTCTGGTGAAAAAAATAACCATGGCATGTTGAGTAACAAAAATAAAACGTTCTTTCTGTAAGACCACGGTAATATTTATGTCTCCTTTGATGAGTAATGGACTTCAATCGATTTGTAGTATTTGGAGTAAAAATTCCACCGATTCAACCTATTTGATAGTATTGAGACAGAGCAGAAATGATGGCTATAAATTAAGCTGCCTGGTAGCTGAGAAAATCAAAACAAAAAAACTCCCAACCCCCAAAGTGAGGAAGACTAAACCTCTGGGGTTTCAGTGCCAGTGGCTGCCCCATCCCTCAAAACCATCATGTTAAATACAGAAAGATGAATGTGATGACTGTTCAAAAAAATGACTTTCTTCCCCAGGTTATACTATTGTGACAAAAGCACCACAGATATTAAGCACATTAACAAATTACTTCTTTCAGTCTTTAGACAAAGGGCCAGTGAGAAATGTCACACACTCACATCTAACTGCAGGCCTCTTAAGTAAATTTCCCTACAAACACACAACTGACTTTTCTACAGTCATTTCAGTAGCCTGATATTATATAAAAATAAAACTACAAATTAAATTGAAACTTAAAAATGGAGGACACAGGAGGAATTTAAAAGTAGCCCCTTTCCAGTTTTTTTGCATCACTTTTTTGGTGTTTTTTGCTTTTCCATTATCACCAAATAGGTGTCAGATCTCGAACATAGTCAGCTGACTAATACAAACATGTGACGTTCCTTAGTTCCTGCTCGGATAAAGGCTCTCTTGACGGATGAGAGCCGGGGATGAGGTTAAGTAGTGCGACAGAAAACAAAGAGGAGAGGAAAATGGCTATTTCACAAAGCTCCAGGAACACACTTCTGAGTACCTTTGCGTTACCCCTCCCACCCCTTTTCGGCCTCCTTCTAATGTAGAAGGTTTAACATGTGTTGATGAAAGGGATGGTTTTCTGACACCCCCAAATGGACCACCCCTCCTCCCATCCTAGATGCCAGCAGGTGTCTTATCCAATAAGCCACGGCCTCTCAGATGCTACTGCTGCCATGCCAGAAGGTGGAAACCGGATCACTGCACCCAGCTCAAACCACGGTGCCGAGGCAAGAGGGGGTCCACACCAAATGCTGCTTCAAGGGGCTGAGCTATTCTTCACCTTTCTCCATCTCCCCTTCTATACCACCAGATTCCCAAGGACAGCAAGTGCAGAATTTCACTTTTCTCTTGGCTAAACTTGGGTGTTATAGACAGAGATGATAATAAACCCACAGATGGAATGAATACTGATTTGATAAAATTAAAAATACCCACATAATTTTCCTCTCTTTCCTGTCCCAGTAACTCAAACCTGGAGAGGAGGTGAACACCAGGGAGCATAGAGATGTCACGAAGTCCACAGTAACCTAGGTAGCTCGAACATCCGGAGGGAAAGGGGAGAAACGTGTGAGTGCATGAGCGGTCAGAGGCCACTCACGTGATATCCGTGCGCTGGTAACACCCCTGCAGCAGAGCGGAGATGAGGTTGGCCAGGAAGACATGGTCCTGCTTCAGCAGCGCTTCCTCTAGATCCTGACTCGCAGCAAACAAAAATAAGGGGGAGGGTTCACAAACTAACAACTGTGGAACCTTGAGGAGTTAATAAAGACAGATAAAGAGAGAAATTATGACAGAAATTGTGGGTGAAAGCAGCAGGTGTTTCAAAAGAAATCACAGCAACTGTTACACTGTTGAGATGAAAGCTGGCGTGTGGAGTCATTACTTGGATAATACAATAAAGTAAAAACATGAAAATCAGTGAGCAGGATAATAGGCCACAACCTACAAGGAGACACCAGATATAAAGACCATGTGCTTCATACCAGCCACTGCTAGTACCTTGGAGCATGGCACTTACTCTGAATTTCTCCAGTAAAAAATCCCTAGACGTAAACTAGGTCAAAAACTATATGTTGCTTTGGATAAATGTCCTAGCTAAGTGAGGAATAAATAATAATCTACAGCACAGAGAAGAGCTGTGCCATTGTGGTGGTTCCTATTGGGGATCCCGAGTGTTTCTAAGAGAGTGGTTGACGGTTGGGGTTCAAGTTCAACAGTGCCCCTCTTCCAAGCATTGTGGCACCGCCATTGAGGGTTTGTGAAGCGTTAGTAAGCAGAGAGCAAACTTCGAATGAGGGGGTGGAACCCCTGTTGAGGAGCCAGACCCCCACCGCCTGCTACTCCCTCCTGCTGCCCTTCACCACCTGACGGAGCCCAGTCAATCATGCTATACCCAACACACTGCACCACCATCCCAGTTAGCCTTGAATTTTTTTGACTGTGTAGGGAGGGAGAGGCAGAGGTCCGTTATTTACTTTACTGCTTTCCCACAATGCACTTGGACATTCTTGTTTCTGGTTTAAGGGTCCTGTAGTAGCCCCAGACCTGTGCCAATCAGACTCACCCTTTAACCCCACGAATACTGGTTGGCCCAATACCCTTCCTTCCCTCTAGCCCCAATGCTGCCAAATACCCGCTGTTGTGTCGGAAGGGCTGACATAGCAGTCTACGAGCCTCTCCAGAGCAACCCTGTGACGTCAGGGGTTAACCTAGAGGTCGTTCGTGGGTCGGCACGCACGCCTTGCAGCTGTGGAGAGGCACGGAAGCTAGGAGCCAACAGTCAGCAGGAAGAAAAACAGAAGGAAGGCTGGAAAACAGGATAAGATGAATGTCACTGCTGCGGGTGAACAATCCGGCCTGGCGAACAATGCGGAGGACTGACCTTATCCAAATGACCCAGCATTCAAAATGTAAAACACTTTGGCCAGACTGAATTAAGCACCTTCAGCGCATTTTCTGAAGGAGAAGCTTCGATGGCTGTTTGCTAGCTCGGCCCCGAGATGAAACACATCAAAGGGGGCACGGAAGAGCCCAGATTGCTGGGCACCAAGTGTGTGTGCTCACTGGCACAGTCAAGTGCACACAATGGTTGGCTCTTTGAACTGAGAGCTTGGACCAACTCTGCAGGCTTTGTGTATTTGAGAGGCAGCAGCTGCAAGCCTCCGAGTTCAGAAAAATTACTTCCTTCATGGTATCGAGGTCCCCCAGAAAGGCTTTGTCTCCACGTATGTGTGGGAGTATTCTGTACGGGTGGCAGTGCACAGATATTCCCATGTGGCTCTGGTACAGGCACCCAGCCCTGTGGATATGGGCCAGTTCTGCTTCCAGTGGATTTCCAGATCCCATGTCATGCTCACTGCCTCCTGCTTGCTTCCTCCTGGCCACCGACAGCTCCACCCATGGGGAAAGGCCCATACATCAGCACCGGCTGCACTTTGATCAGGCTTCAAACCTGGGGCCAGCCAGGGCGGGGGACCGGGGGAGTTTGTGCTGGATTAACACCTCCCCACGCCACCTTTGAAGTGCAATTCGGCAGTTCGGATGACGAACAAGGGGAATTAATATTGCATGCAGTCTTTCTTTTGGGTTCCCAGGATTCCTCCTTTACCTTCTCCCACTACCGCCTGCTGTTTAACACACAACCTGATTGAGCTGGCTCCTGTAAACCAACCCCCCCACCACCACCACCAACACCCACACACCACTTCACAGCCTGCCCAATCCTGATGAGACACACAGAATTGATCAAACACAACTCTTAAATTCCTCCGGATTAGTGTGTCCCCAAAACACCTGGACCATCTGATTCGCTGTTCAATACTGAGAGGGAAAAGATGAAGGTGAAGATGGAGAGATCTTCAGCAAGACTGCTGGAAAAGGATAAGAGGTGCTAGCAGGATTATGAGGGCAGACACACCATTGGCTGTGTGTCGGTGTGTGAGACAGAGGAGGAATAATAGCGCACTGCAAACCGTAAGATTGTTTATAGATGTTCCCTGTCACGGCAAGCCTGGGGTCAGAGGTGAATATGTCATCTGATGTCACCCATTCCCCCACCCGGTGGACTGTGATGATCTCAGCTCAGACATCGCACCAAAACCCAGTGCTGCACTGAAAAGATCTGACAGAAGGAGGACTCTTTGCGATGCCTCAGGCACTTGCTCACCGCCGGCACCTGCGGTAACGGGCAAAGGTGAGCCTCTTTATTGTACCTGTGGACGTGAAGTTCGAATGTATGTGAGTCTGCATCTTGAGGAAATGTGCACGGAGCTGAACGCAGCTGCTCTGTCAAACATTTATTTAGAGGCCTGCAAAAATCCCGTGCTCTCTGAGGACAGCAAATACCACAGATGTCAAAGGTCACTGACCGCTCACCTCCCCTTCTCTGAATAAAGGAATCATCTGACTGAGGATCTGCTGCAGAAAATACCACGGTGCCTGCAACCTGACCCTTCCAAAACATCTGCTTTTCAACACCCCTGATTGCAGAGAACAGTTTATTTATGGATAATAAGCTCAATGTGCATTAGGGTTGTTGGATTCGATCATTAGATTCATTCCGCCATTAGATTAATGGGCCTTCGGCGACGTGATGACAAAGACGTGGAGACTTGGTTGTACAGCCTTTATTTGTGCTTCCATGTGTTCCCCTTCTCAGTACGCATAATTCCCTGATGTTATCCCTCTACTCGGAACCAAAAAGTCCCAAAACATATCGGTTGCATCAATCATTTTATACTCTTCTCCTGCTGGGAGATTCATCTCACTGGGATGTACACCCTCCACCCTTCTTTTTTAACCTCACAACCTGTTTTTTTTTTAGGAACTTTACCCTTCATGGCATCTAGTTGTTGGAGCATCTTTCAGAAACACAAACTAATAAATAATAAGAAAATATGGGCAAGGAATAATGTTTATATTACAAACACCCAACAACGATACATGGTATAGGGCATGGAGTAACTAAAAAACCAACCAGGAGTTAAGGTGCTGTTTAAGTTGTTAGACAGGTTATTAGTCAACTACTGCTGGAGGTTAATTCCTTGCTGCCAAGTTTAAAAAAAGGTGAGATAAGACCATTCAGCTTTCTAAGCATGCCTGTTCTAGCTCCTGGCCTAACATGGTCCAGTAAAAAGCTCAGAAGGGGAGTGCTTACAACCACTTTTTCACCCGTTCGGTAGCAGCTTGAGGAATGATCCACAGGCAGAAGGAATCCTCACACGCACACCTCTTTACGGGCAACTCGTTGGCCACTCCTGCACTTTTGACCTCAGCCCGACCAGGGGCCCCAGCCTGGTCTTCTGGAATGCTTCACAGTCCATCACCATGGCAGTCTCACTTCCTCTCCATTAGGGCACTAGGGGACTGCCAGTGCTATGCAGTGAACTGAAGAGCAAGCAAGTGAGAGCGAGAGGGACTGAGCTTAATGGCCTGACTAATGGCCTCCTGTACAAAAGACACCCCTCAAACACCCCCACCCACAACCGCAAATCCAAACATCCTGACCTTGGGACGACTAGCTGCATTTTACTGCAGGTCCCAGTCCGGAAGAATCTGTTCCAGTTGGGTTCCTTGGTGGGGTATAGTGGAGGGGGGGGGCAGTCCTGTCAGAGGCAGGTGTGAGGGAATAAAGCCCCTAATGTCACCATCATTCCCCAGGTGAGGATTATACGCAGATGTGCCTATCCAGTGTGTACAAGGCGAGTTTGGGAGGGGGGGCAATTTTAACCATTATTAGACTGAATTTGATTGTTCTGGTCTGGATCTGGACCATTCTGTTGGTTCACCTCTCAGAGAGAGATATAGTGAAATAAATGACCCACAATGAAGTCAGTCAATGGTTTTAACTTGTTTGTAATGTTCTTCCAAACATCTTCGAGGCAGTGCTGGCTAGTTTGGTGCACATGTTCCCATTATAGAGGTGAGACACAGAGAGACAGGGAGCCTCGGGTAGCATTTGATCTTAGGCAAATTCTCATGGAACCAAGATAAAACTACTGTCCCTTGGACTTTTGTCCTCCTTTAAATCCGCCCTGACACAGCTCACCTCATAATGAAAAAAGTGCACAACAGACTATTACAAGCCTCTGATCTAAAGAAAACCAGCAAGGCAAAGCCATCATGGAGGGTTTTACAAAGGTAATATATTTCTCTATAAAAGCACATTTTCTCCCAGAGGAAAGGAGCAAAGGGGGATCTGACTGTGCCTTTGTTCCTGTTGGTCCCAAGTACCCTCCTAAATCGGAGCTTGGAGCCCCGCCTCTCTTCCCCCTCCCTTCCTGTCCCTGGAGCCCCCAGGTCCCACACGTCTCCCACGACCGCAAGCAGCATGCCCCTCCCCACCCACCCTCAGCAATACTGGGGCTGCGGGGTGACATTCCCACCGGTTACCACGCAGTGCCCCCCTCCTTGAAACACTCAGTCGCCTGTGAGTGGGTCTAGAGTGAGCTGAACGCTGCCTTCCCATCCTCAGCCTACCTCAGTCCCGTGTGTCACATCATCATGAATACAAAAAAAAATATCAGCCGTAACGTTCACGCACGCATAACATTCAATGCATACTGGTAATCGAGGTAACCACTGCAAAACTAACCATGACAGTCAACCTTACCGATCTGGCAAGATTTCCACCCCTTTCTGACAGAGCCACAAGGGCAGGACCCCAAGAGAAGGCGCCCCCCCGGCTGGAGACAGAGATGCGGAATCATGGGGTGCACCAACAATGGACCCGTCCGGAGTTGGCCTCAACGTATGCCTGGCACTCGCCTCTCCGCTCCCCCCAAAACATTTCATGCGCAACCCTCTCATGCATGCGTTGTGGTGCTCAGCTGTCAATCCAGGCTTGTGGGAGAGGTTGGGGGTGGTGGGGATCCCTGACCTGAGAACCCGATGGGCCTGGTGTTCGAGGGCATGAAGCGCGTGCACTGGTTTGTACATCTCTGAGCAGGATTGCTTGTAAAGGATGGGTAAGGAATGGAGGAGGAATGTGTGGTCACAGTCAGGGACAGCTGAGAAGGCATCTGTGTACCATATATATGAATGTTTAAGCCATTACACACAGAACTGTCGCCGAAATTCAAAAGCCATTTTCCGTTCCTCCTCAGATCACATCCCACTGTGCTACAAGTTTCCTGTCTGGTTACAGAGCCTCAACATGGCAATGTAAGCAACAATGTACAATATCTCCATATACTGTACATCCACTGTGAACAGCAGGCCACGAACTTTAACATTTTGTAGATGTTTAAAGATGGCATTGAAAATCATTATTACAACAACAGCCTCAAACACGCACAGATTCCAGACAGGCTCTACCAGCAAGACAGAGTGCCTCCACTCCCAGGGGTAAAAGAGAAAGAGTCGCCATCTGTGGTTTAGTCATGGTTGCACCCTCGTGAGACTGTGCCCAGAGCTGCCAGCTGCAGTGTGCCCAGGCAGGAAGGGCTGAGGATTAAGGACATTTATTCTTATGGAAGGACAATGGCCCGCAGTGTGTAGACAGGTGAGGGAGGAGTTGTGGTACAAAGGATCTGTCTGGGTTGGGATCAGCAGGATGCTTCCTTGGATTGGATGACAAAACTGGAACATCCCTCTGTAGGGTCTAGAACCAAAAAACCCGGCAGAGGGGAAGCAGACGCCGTTGTGTTTCAGCAAGTCCGGCATCAAACAAGGAGAAAGCATAAAAAACACCTTTTTGTCCCTGAGAGCACGTTTGTTTTCACCTTCGCCACAGTAAAAGGAAATTAATTGTTTGGCACATAAGCTTGTTAGCACAATTTTTACTACAGGACCGGTTTCATGTGCCACACCGGAATTTGGAGGCAGCAGACAATAATAAATGTAATACTGGTATGTGGGAAATTTCAGCGCTCACACCTCAAAAATGTACTCGTACTGAGAAAACCCAGCTGATCACCCAGAATGGCCTTCTGGGGGTGATTACGGAAGGGCAGACTAAGACACTGTCGTTTAGACCTGGCAGTTGTACCTGAATGGGCCTTGTGTGCCTCTTACCGTGGCAGAATTGCCTACGACCGGGAAACTGCCAGCCACAGTACGGCCTTCGGAGCTTAATTGGCCAGAAAGTCCAAGAAATGAACAGGTGCCCTGGTCATATCCCAGCTCTGCAATCCCTCAGGGTTACGTATGGCGCCAGCAAACTCTGCACAGATGCGGCAAAACTGCCTTGCGTATCGAGGCGAGGAGACAACTTTGTGTCGGTTTAACCTTCAAGATGACCAACACTCAGCCATGGCTTAGTATTGTCGGGAACTGAGGCAGGAACCTTCCTCGTCCACTGCGCCACACGTCCCCGGACAGGTACGCTGGCTGACTTTGTATGAATTTGCCCTCAACGCAAACCACCCGCGGCGTTTCTCATTAAATGAATGACCACGATGAAAGAGGCTTGATCCCTCCTCCTGATCTGTGGATAACGTCGGTCAGATAATGAAGATGTATGCTAGCAGAAGCACGGCACAAAAGCGCACATCTCCCAACCCCCTCCAAATCAAACACAAAACACGAGAAGCGCCCTTTAGCTATTGCGGGAGAGGAGCAGTCCAACAGCTTGCCGTCTCAGGGGCCTCCCAGAGGCGCCGGGATTTCAGGGCTCATTTCACGGCCGCGCTGCCGGGAAATTGAGCGTGCTTGGCAGACAAAGAAGTAGAGGCCTGGCCGTAGCTTGCATCTCCTTCAGAGCACTGACAAAACCATGTAGGACCACAGCACAATGGAACCATGAGCAGCTACAACCATATTTTCAGAGAAAGGAGCTGCTCAAAAGACCAATGTCTGACTCTGCTGAGTACGCCGTAACTTCTTCGGTACATGAGGTGGAGGAAAAAGAAATGTGCTTATGAACCTTCAGGTTTTTATCATGGAGCCACTGTTTCAAAAGAGCAACATGTGGGGTGAGGACAGGGGGACAAGATGGACTGACGGAATGTCAGGATGCACCGAGATCAATACCTGAAGGAGGCCTATTCATCTGCTGGAATGACAGGCTGCTTCCTGGTCCCATCTCCTCTTCCCTCTCTTCCTCCCTTCATCCAGTAACCCAACCCCATCGGCATCAGACAAACCTCACAAACACACCTGGCTGCCAGAGTAAGAAAAACTCCACTAAGCATTTAAACGGCAAAAGTTTTCAGGCCCCAATTACCTCCATTTACTGACCCATTTTCGCCAGAAGATTTAAAGCGCAGACGAACAGTTTGTCCGAGTGAGGAACCTTTCAGCTACCCTGCCCAGCTTGCTTCCGCAACAAAATACTTTTGTCTTTCGCCACAGTCAGAGCAGTCACGACATCAGCAATACAGTACAAATCAGTTTATGCAATTTACTGTATTAATGACCTCATATAGTTCCGTTTAGCCAAGGTTTTTCTTTTCCCCAACAGTCCCTGCTATCATTACTTTGACACTTGACACTATCATTACTTTAACCAGGCATCAGTATGGAGCTTAAACAGACAGAACTGAAAGAGGTAAAAAAAAATTCTCAGTGTGCATCACTTGCTTAAGTGGAAGAAGTGCACATAACTGCCGCATTATCAAACACCATGATGAGAAAATGTTTCCATCAACGCTGACCACCATGTTCAAAGCAAAAAATAAAAAACCTCTCACATGATGGATACGTATTTACCAGTAAATTGCACCAACGTACACTCTTTTAGTCCAAAATGTAGGAATTACTGCATGGGTATTTATGTCCTGCAGTCATTAATTACTCAGTATCCGTGAAATGTGACTCAGATGCAGACGTACACAAAGCTGCTATAACAGTTTGTTGAAACCACTCAAGGTTTTTGTGTACGCCGGCCAGTGTTCAATACTCGGTTTCAGCCCAGGTCTTATAACGCACACCCGGGAGGTTCTCCTTACAACCTATGGGTAATGATGGTCAGCACAATGGAGCCCAGTGTCCCGGTCTCCATCTGAGATCGAATGTACTCAGCCTGATTTCGTCCACATCCTCCAGCGCCCTGGACTTATCTCCAGGCCCACATACTCTTTGCATAGCACTCAAAGGATTAGGTTGCTCCAAGGCCTTAAATTAAGAATAGATTGTCACTGTAATCTCAGTATCTACCATGTGATGGACTGAGTCCAGACTGAGCGCAGGGATTATCTCCCAGTATCTCAGTCCATACGACATTTAACTGCTATGCCATACACTAAGTTCACAGAATTGTTGCTGAATGCCTAAACTGACAACTACTGTACACAGAACAATTTTTCACATTTTAAGCCCGAGTTGTCCACCACAGATGGGAGAAGTCGCACCAAACACCTGCAACTCGGAAGAGGTAATTATGTAATTATCACCGAGTTTATTTAATCCATACAGGTTGAGCTAAAATCCAAAGTAGTGGTTTTGCATTTATTCTGTGTATTAATTCAGTTTTGATGCTGAAAACAACTACCAAAGATCACAGATGATGTTGCTGAGAATGTGAGGGCACACTTGTTTCTGGATCCGGTCCTCAGCAGATGGTCGCTTACTGATGAGCAGGGCAGTCGTCTGTCCTCATCCTCCTGCTACAGGAGGCAGTCAGAAAATTGAGTGTTTGGAATAACAAGGAACTCCTACATCACAGCACTTTGCGAGGCTTTTATTAAAACTCAGTGGTGTGATGGTAATCGAGGGGACAAAAATAGTAGCGATGGCACTTGAAGGAAGGGGGTAACAAATACAGACGTTTTAGGGGCAAAGTAAGGGCTCGTTTCAACATCTGGAGGACATTTCATCTGTGATCCCTCGCACCTTTTCTGACCCCCCCCCGCGTCCGGATTGAGATGTGACTGAGATCAGCTCCACAGAAGAAGCGTGTGGGATGGACAAGCCAGCTTCTCGTGCCTATCAGTCATCATCTTCTCAGTTGGGGAACAGGAGGGGGGAAAAACCCATAACAGAAGCACAGCAGATCCAGCAGTGGTGGAACAACATGACTGACAGGTATTAGGGGGCCAAAAATAAATACTGCAAAGTTTCCTTTGTAATTAAAAAAAGTTTATCTTAAACTGTCATTTTGAATAAAAAATCTGTAGTTTAAAAACAGGGTAAACCAGAGGTGATCAAAAAATACAAAATTTTACGCCTTTCCCAGAATTAAAAACAATTCTCAGTATTCACAGAACACCCTGGTATGTTAGCGGAACAGGGGCTCCCTGCTTTGCCTGTGAGGAGTTGTGCACCTTCTCAGTATTTGTGTAGGTTTCCTCTCACAGTCCAAAGATGTGTGTTTTGGGTAGCTATAAATTGCCATGTGTGTTATATTGTATATATGAGTGAATTTAGTGTAGAACCAAAAAAAAGTCAGCACGTGGATTTAACTTGGTGTTATGATGTGGAGTTGCTTCATTTGGTCAGGTCTAGGTTCAACAACATTATGTGCCCAAAAAATGAGGTGAGCTGACTACCGGAATATACTGAGTGAGCATGTTTTTCCATCAATGGATTTTTCCTTCCAAGATGACAATCCCAGGATTCATCGGGCTCAAATTGTGAAAGAGTGCTTCAGGAAGCATGAGAGAGACATCATTTTCACACATGGATTGGCCACCACGGAGTCCAGACCTTAACCCCATTGAGAACCTTTGGGATGCGCTGGAGAAGACTTTACTCGGCAGTCCGACTCTTCCATCATCAGCACAAGATCTTGGAGAAAAATGAATGTGACTTTGGGTGGAAATAAATGTGACATTGCATAAGCTTATCGAAATGATGCCACGGTGTATGCGTGCCTCAATGAAAGCTAAATGGTCCAATGAAATATTATGTGTGTGACTTTTTTTTTTTGGGCTGGGCAGTGTATATGTGGTACCGTGAGTCAGCTTGCATGAAGGTGCCAGTTAAGTACAAGTTAGCAGTTGTTTGAAGTTGCTTTGGAGAGAAGCATCTGCTAAATGGCTGAATATCTGAACAAGGATGTTTTGCAGCCCCTCTCGCCTGCCAGCGTGCCAAGTAACAAAGCGCTGGCTTTCTCACCCCCCCAGGAGGGGAGGGGGTGCGGTGCGGGGGGGGGGTGACTGCTGATGCATGATGTTGACCTTCCTTACCCATTTTTCCCGGGGATCCATCAGTCTTCCTCCAGGATCAAAAGCTATCCCCACTCAACTCAATGACTCCATCCGTCACCCAGCGAACCCGACCGCATCCCCGGATTCTCCGGACCGCGGGGCAGCGTTACAAAACACTTCAGCGTCCCGCACAGCCCCCCCCCACTCCGTGCGCTCAGTCGGCCTCATCGATCACCAAGAGAACCCCCATCAGGGCCACGTGCCGCGATCATCATCATCACCATCACCATCATCGTCATGAGCGTCACTATTATCTCCATTTTGGCAAAAAGGATGGGGACGCTCCCCCTCGGACGTTTTTAAACAGTTTTGAGCATTGTTGATGATATTGTCGTCGTCCCCCCCGCAAAAAAAAAAAAAAAAAAAAACCTGACAAGCCAGGATGTCCAGATCAACACAAAAGACAAGAACGCGCGCGGCTCTCCGCGTCTCTGTCCCAAACTTGGCTTCTTCCTCATAAAGACAATAAAGTTCTCACTCGGCTTCACACAGCGCGACCGACTCGACGTGCGCCGATTCCCAAGATGATTATAAATTATTAATTTCGCATAAATGGGGGGAAAAATCAAAGTGGGCATTGAAACTACTGGAAAAATGAAAACAAATAAACATCCGACTGAAGAGTTTTCCCCGAGACCCAACGGCTTAGGGAGACATGAAAACAAACCCCACGTGGCGAACTTCATCGATGAAAAAATATTAATTGTGCGATTAACAAATCAAATAAAGAAATAGCTAAACGATTGCTTTCCTTTCCCTCCAAGTGTTTTATTTTGACAAAAGGCACACAGTGTTAAATGTATGTTTATGTACTGAGAACCAATGACCCGAACGTCCAGGGGACAATGAGATGAGCAACTTCGAGGGTTTCGTGGAAGTTCAGTGTGCATGCATTTAAAAATAAACACACGCGTAAAGGCGTGTGTGTGCGTCGGTTGTTGGGTTACCTCAATTTGGAAGTCGGGCAGGTTGAAGGCAGTCCTGAACATGGAGCAGAAGTGGGCTATTGCTGGGACCTCCCACCAGGACTGCACCTCTTCCACGGAAACTCTGCATCCCTGGGACATCTTCCACCTGGAGTCCCGACCTGTGCGGCTCACATGAGGGGGGAGACCTCCAGCACCCAGGAAGACCTCCAACAGTCGAGAAGACCTCCAGGAACCTGGGAGACCCTCAGCAGCCGGCGAGCGCTTCCTGCTTTCAGTGAGCCCAACTTATTGATGCTGTTGATGTCGATGTTGCGGAGAGCGAGTTACCATTGCAACCCCGAGAGCCACAGTGCGCGTTCGCGTGAATTTCGCAAGTAGGGACCAGATGGGGGAGCTACCACGTTGGCGCGGGGAGGGGTGCGCGGCGGTCCCGGCGCCGCTGTCGTCTTGGCGATTTCACTCACCGACCGCCCAAGGGTCGCAGAGCTGGAGCGGCTTTCGCGTTGCGTGATGATGTCGTGCGCGGGATCGGCGGGGTGGTGGAGTGTGTGTGTGTGTGGGTGTGTGTGGGTGTGTGTGGGTGTTGTGGTTGCTCGCACATGTCCTCCCGCCCGCGCCTTCTCTCTCTGATAGACTGGTCTCCTTTTAAAGGGCAGCAGAGCTGGGGTCGGACAGGGTTGGGGGGGGCTTCTTCTGAGATGGAGGTGGCGAACAGGGCTGCAGCGTCGTCGTCCCCCACCACCAAGAGGAGTAAGATAAAGAAGAGGAGGAAGAGGAGGAAGGAGAAGATTGAGATGAAAAGGAGGAGGAGGATTGAGCGAAAGATGAAGAGTGGAGGAAAGTGATGGAAAGGGAACAGAACGAGGAGGGGGTGGAGGAATAAGAAGAACAGCAAGAGGAAGAAGATAAAAATAAATATAAAGAAGACAGGAATGAGGAAGCTGAGAAAGACGAAGAAGAAGAGGAAAAGGCGAGACAAGGAGTAGCGTTGGGCCAGAAGTGAAGAAACACACACACGCACACACACGGACACCGGCAAATACAAAGATCCAGAGTTATAGTCCACTCATAGTAACAGTGAAGGTGTTTTTTAAAATTCTATTTAATAAAATAGCTGAAATGAATCATTGATAAATACCTGGTTACCTGTGTGTAATTAATACTGTTTAATATTTGATAAAGAGTCAGTCATGAATCTACACTACTACTACTACTACTACTACTACTACTACTACTAATAATAATAATAATAATAATAATAATAATAATAATAATAATAATACGACATAACGAATCAGACTCCGGGGAGGAGGAATTACTTGTAAGTGGAGTTGTGATAAGAATATTGTAGCGGTTCCATTTGTAGCCGTAAAGCGCCCCCTGCAGGTGAAAGCAAAAAAAAGTTGGTGTATTGAAGGTGAATTGGTGATTCCAAATGTGTGCGTGTGCGCGCTCCATGCTTCCAGGACCACCTCGACCCCCGCACAGGTCACGTGGCTAATTGAGCTTCTAAATGAAAGACGTGGAAATGTATATTAAAAATTGAGCCCCTTTAAAGTTTCATATTTTTTGAGCCACGTGTATTTACCGTTTCACAGCTGACATCTCGACACTGAATTAAAGTTTGGGTTTAGTGCTAATGAAAGATGCTTCTGCTAGATTTTCTGAGGCTAAAAAATGAGAATTTTAACTTCTTACAGGCAACATCAAAGTGGAAAAAATGATGCACACTGGTGATGGAATCCACAGTCCTCGTGGGGACCAGCAGCAGCTTTCCATGCTGCACAGGAGCCTCCATGCCGCAGCAGGAAAAGCAACAGCACTGACATTCCTCCATCTTGGTGTTTGAATTTTACTGACATTTTTCTAGATTTTTCTGATTCTCGGTGTACCTGCAGGTCAGTGTGGGTCACTGGTGTAACTGGTGAGATATTGAGAGGGACCAAAAATATTGAGAGGCTTCTTTGGGTACTGGGAGAGTCCTCCCCCAGCTAAACACCACCCAGGATGTCATATCATCACTCCCTGGCCGTCGCGATGCCACGCACCAGGCCTCCATCCTGCTTCCATTCTGGCATTGCTAGGAGACACAGCCTACCTAAGACCAATGTGGCCGAACTTCAACTGAGGCGCTTGGTGTTTGCACACGTGAGCGTGAGCAACCTTGTCTGCTGTGGAACCATCCAGATCCTTCATGTGAGGCTGCAGGATACCGTACACTTCGTGTCCTTCAGAAATTTCTGTTCCGCATCACTTCAACAAATTTAGCCTCAGATTCCAAATTTATTTTAAATGCCCCTGCATACATAAACACATTCTCTCTTTAAACCCCTGGTCTCTTTTCCTGTTATTGGTCACAATTTGCGTAACATGATTTTAAAATTTCATATTTAATTTGTTACATCTGCCTTGTATATTTTGTTAATATAGACCAGTATATTTGTGTTTAAGAGGCCCATCTTTAAGCATACAAGAGACTCAACATTACTGCAAACCTTTTAGCACAACATTTTTTCTACCCGCTGTTTACTACACTCACTAATAATCACATCATTGTCTTGACACCAAACCTCCCAGTATGCGTATGTGTCTGGGTGAGCTGGCAGACAGGCACCATGAGAATTGGGACGTGTGGGCCAAGTTCAGCGGGTCCCCCAAGGGGGTGGAGCTTGCGAGCAACCCAACACTCATTGGTTTAGGCACTACATACACCCATCGTGCTGTTGCGGCCAGGGCCCATTGACCGCTGTCCCAGCCCTGCTATTGGACCAGCTGGTTCGGCCCAGCTGCCGGCTCAAGGGAAACACCACCCTCTGCCAACCAGGGACTGTCTGTAATCCTCTACCCAAGGCCCAGGTGTAAAAAACCCACAGTTAAAGGTGCTGAGAAGTGATCACTTCTATAACATCACGGTCCAGCTCCAGTTTGTGGCTGTTGCTGGAAAACAACAAATGAACTGGGACTGATGGCAAAACAGTTAGGGGCAGCAGGTGGCATAGTGGTTAGAGCTGCTTCAATGTACTTAATCCCCAGTTCTAACCCTACCTTCTACTGTAGTACCCTTCAGTTTACCCTCATTTGCTGCATTAAAAATGACCAAGTGTTGAAACTGATAAACCACTGGAATTTTATTTGAAATTTTGAATTATTTAAACCATTTCAACTGATTTAATATTCCTTAAAGGCATGGAGCAACCAGAAACCTGGCTGTTTGCATAAAATTTTTCCTTATAACTGTGTCAACAATAGTATCCCATGTGCACAAACTCTCTCCTGCCACCCCCAGTTTTTCATGGAACAACTGACCAATATTAGTAATGCTTCTTTTCCTCACAACTGCTGAATCCCTGTCACCGCTTCCCGTCTGATCCATGAACTCGCAATACGATACCTGTTTTATACAAAACGTTTATTCTATTTTCTATTAATTTTCTATGCAGCTACTGGCACGATGGTGGACAGTGATGTTGGAGTAAGTGTCTCTACCTGTGTCTGTGTCCCCTGGTACAAGGTACTTTTATTTATCCTGAATTATAGATGATTTTGGAAGAAAGCATCTACTCAAAGAATAGACATACACATAAATGTTGTTTTTAGAGTCTCATAGACAGCTGGTTGAGAAGTTGAGCGCTTTTTTGCAGCCCAGAGCTAGTTGTGACGTTTTGTTTCCGGTCTTCATTTTGTTTGCAGAGGTTCCTCCTTACAGTAGTGGTGGGGTGAAGTAGACCTGCTCACCAGCAGCTCAACGCTATAGAAATGTTGCTTAGTTTGGGGTGTTCCATTGCCATAGCAATGTTATATGGTTATGTTTTATGTGTCTGCTTTGGTGCCGGCCTGCATTGTTGTGTGTGTGAGTCACAGAGGATCACACAAAGAAGGGGCCACCTCAGCGGGGGACAATACTGGTATTTGTGAAACGGCCCCTTGGCAGAAGCTGCGTTTTTCTGGGTTGCTTTCGGTCAGCTGTTTTTTGCAACCCACACTGCTGGAAAGACAGGGAGCCGGATTTTGTGTCCTCTTCCTCCACACCGTGGGACGTGCTTCAGGGTGGTGAGTGCAGTGTGATCTTCTCAGGAGGGCAGAAGAAAGTTTGTGCGAATGTCCTGTGAGTTTCCTGCGTTGCTGGATGGGTGGAGTACTGGTTTGCGCCTTTGTTTTTGGCAGCGGGTTGGGACCACGGAGGCAAAGAGTGGCTGAAAGGAAGTTTTTTGCAGACTTCGTTGCAAAAGGCATGTACAGAATGTGGCTGGGGCTTTGGAGCCATGGGCACAGGGAGGGGCAGCCAGAGAAAGAGAGACGCAGTCATGGATGAAAAAAGTGAGGAAAAAGAGAGAGCGTGACTGGGTAGGAGGTGTGGATGAAGAAGAGGTGTGTAACTCCAGCTCTTGGGGGTGTGTAAATATTAATTTGCATAAGCATGACAATTCAAACTGTGTTTTGGGGCAAAGTGGAGACCTGTAACACTCTGCCCCAAAGCATCCATTTGAGAGACAAAGCAAGTGAAGGAGATGTAAAACCAAAGAAAAAGAGAAGATGAAAAAGAATAGGCGGAGTGAGGAAAAACAAAGGTAGGCTTGAAACAGAGCAGAAAAAGGAGGAAAGTGCAATACCTAGTTTTGTGTGTAACATGTTGGGTGCTTGCAGTTGGCTGGGTGTAGAGAGGTGCTAGATGCTCCACTGGTTGCTGATTTTGCATCTCTTTGCCCTATGATATGAATTATGACCAATAGCTGTCAGTTAACATGTGTATTTCGGGCACGTGTGGTTTGCATGTGAAGACGATCTGCATAACTGATCCTGGGAGTAAAATTCTGGAATAATGCAGCTAAAAAGAATAAGAATAAAAATTACTTTACCATCCAAATGACAGGCTTGCATGTATTGCTGAAGCAAATTTTTAACCAGAAATTTAAGAAAGTTTTGCAAAGCTCTAGACTGGAGGCTGGATTAAGTGGCACCTTTGAAAGAGCAGAGGGAGAAGTTTGTTTAAAGCTGCTTATCAAAGTAATCTGAGGAGTCTTAGCCATTGGTGGTGCTACAAAGAAAGCTTTGTCTGTTTCACCTTTGAAACTGAAGGAAGTATAAATTTACAGATGTCACCATTTCATGCCTTTGACTCATGTATTCCAGGTGTAGGGGATTATTTTGGTGGGAGGTGAATAGCTAAATTGTTTTTTTTTTTGGTCTTTGTTGACTTCTCCATTCAGGTCTCCACAGAGAAGTGGGACTTCCAGCCGGGGTGAAGGTGAGCCAGAGTGAGCAGAGGGGCAGAGTAAAGGTGACCTGTGCTGGTGATTTTACTCCGGTGCAGTGCTGCACTTTTACAGTGGGGGGAGGGCACACGGGTAAATCAGTGTAATCCAACCAGCTGGAACCACTAGAGAGGGACAGCGGGTTGTACTGGTGCAGCCGTGTTTTACCAAACTGGAGAAAAACCACACTGAGACGTGCCTGTCACCGTGACGCTGTCGACCTCCCAACGTGTGAGATGTCCGAGCACAAAGTCAGGTACCACATCTTGGGTCCTTTCCATCCAGATGTACCGTAGTACAGGGGAGTCAGAAAGGTTTTACCTGCTACATCCCGTGCAAACTGTCAATGCTGGTTTCCCACAGTCTTCCAGCTAAGCTGATTAACGGGGGCGTGGCAGGGCTGGTGGGCGTGACCTGTGTGTTTCCTATCGACTTGGCCAAGACTCGCCTCCAGAACCAGCAGGGGACAAAAGTCTACAGTGGACTGTGGGTACTGCTTGATTAAATGTCCATCCTTCCATTTTAGCTTAACATGAGCAGAGCTGCCGCAGTTTGGCATCTAGTTTGAAGAAATAAAAATAGGTAATTTCCACACTGCAACATAGTAACTTAAATTCCATTGAACCAGCTGCATGTTTGTACTGCTCTCCTTTGTGATTTTAAGGCTCGACTGCTTGGTGAAGACAATAAGAGCTGAAGGCTACTTGGGGATGTACAGAGGTACTGCCTTACTCGTAAATCTTGTAGGTCTCTGTTTACAATGGAGGAAATTACCCTGCTGTTGAAACACATTATTGTTTCGTTGCGTTGCCTTTTTTCACCCAAAGTGGTTCCATATTTGCCTCAGAAGTTCAGGTTACCACCACAGGTACCACCACAGCTTTGTAGTTTTCAGACGCCTCATTCTTGTGCGAGGGTCCCGGTCATGCCACTGTGTGAAAATCACGGCTCTGTTGTGCAGGTGCCGCTGTGAACCTCCTTCTTGTCACCCCAGAGAAAGCCATTAAACTTGCTGCCAATGACGTATTTCGGCAGCAGCTCTCCAAGGATGGGTAAACAAGGTTTTTGCAGATTTTTCACAGCATTCTGGTACAGTGCATTTATCCCTCTTGTGAAGGATCATACTGGCTATTAGAATGATCTACTTAACCACTGTTCTGCACTATAAAGTCTTTAAAGCAGGGGTATCCATCCTTCTTTGGCCCGGAGCCACGGTCATTACTGTGAACTGGTCCGAGGACCATGTATGTAAAAATCACAGCAAAACACTGTACCTGAAATGTTGCAAAATGTATTAGTCTAATGCAGTAGTATTGATTACATAAATTGCTTTAACAAGACATATTAACATTGAGTTAAAGTAATTTGCAATGTACTGTACATAGAAACTTAATTTTCATATTGATAGCAGAATTCATACTATTTAGGGGTGGGAACAATAAATCAATAATTTACAAACATTCTCAAGAGGGGAATTAGCTGAACTGGAGACTCACATGCAATCCTGGGGCTATGGGTTAAACACCCCAAATCTAAAGGATATGGTAGTTTATTTAAGTTTATTTTAGTTGAAAAACATTTAGTGGCCCATCTGTAAGAATCCATAGCCATTACAGTGGCATTGCTCATGATGGATATACATGCCTTAGAAAACAGTTAAAAGAAATCAATGCATATAATGGAGTCGATTTTGATTCTTTGACCCCCATAGGAGACTCCCCCTGTGGGCGGAGATTCTGGCGGGTTGTGGTGCTGGCACCTGTCAGGTGGTAGTAACAACACCCATGGAGATGCTAAAGATTCAACTGCAGGATGCAGGCAGGCTGGGTGAGGTGGGGGCAGGAGCCGGGGGGTGAGCTCTACTCTTTATGACTCACAGTAAAGAATCCGAAAATGATTCGCTCTGCCAGGTCTCATGCACCAATGTCACAGTTTAATGCCCTGATTATAACAACTGGATAAACTAGTAAAGTGTTTGGTTTCTGAACACAGCTGCGCAGAGAACCGTGTCTGCACCTGCGGGGACTTCCCCTCCGTCGCTCTCAGCAACCCCCCCTCCCCGGCCCTCGGCCACCAGAATTACCCTGGAGCTACTGAGGACCCGTGGACTGATCGGGTTGTACCAGGGTGCAAGAGCCACGCTGCTCAGGTTGCAAATGCATACATGAATACATGTACAGTAACACCACACATGCGTGTATATACTGTACATACCTCACACTCCACACGTACTGCATGGATTGACAAAACCATTTTAACCATTTGCGGTCAGTAGTTGGTAGGCAAGGACGGTGAATTCCTTCTGTTCCTGCTTTCTTTTCTTCCTCCCTCCAGAGACGTCCCCTTCTCCATGATCTACTTCCCGCTGTTTGCCAAACTGAACACGTTGGGGCGCCGAGAGCACGGTTGCCATGACGCCGCCATCCAGGAACAGGCCCCCTTCGTGCAGTCCTTCATGGCCGGCTGCACGGCCGGATCGGTGGCAGCAGTGGCCGTCACGCCTCTGGATGGTGAGACCTATGACGGGATTTCACTTTTTCTAGTCATTGCCTTCATGAGCCAACCTGCATGCTGACATGGAGTCAAACTGAATTTACTACCCGAACATAATGGGTGAGGTTATTGCATTCAAGTGTTGAAGGAATTTAATTTAAGCTTGGAATGAACTAACCACCAAACACATTTGAATGTTTATCAGATTTCCTCCACTGTGATTTTTGTTTTTTCGGTGTTTTGTAGTGATTAAAACAAGACTGCAAACACTGAAGAAAGGTGTAGGGGAAGATTCCTACCGCGGGATTGTTGACTGCACACGGTGAGGCCTGTAGGACAGGGTGTTGGGTTGGAGTACCAGGCCATATTGGACCTCCTCATACGGTGACCTCCATCTTCCTTCCTCTGCAGTCGCATCTGGACCCGCGAGGGCCCATCCGCATTCCTGAAGGGGGCGACGTGTCGCGCCCTGGTCATTGCGCCGCTCTTCGGCATTGCGCAGGGTGTCTACTTCCTGGGCGTGGGAGAGTACCTGCTGGCCATGTTCTGATAGGGACATTCTTTGCCGTACAGTTTCATTTTGTAATGAAGAGTAGCGAGAGAAAGGGGGCGCTAGCTGCTCACCAGAGTGCAAATGGAGAAAGAAAACAGGGGACATCAGCTCTGTGGACCAAATGAGACTGTAGGGTGATGGAGGAGTAGAACTGTTAATGTGTGCAGTGCTAACTGTTAGCATGCTAACGCTACACTCCTAGATGTATAAACTGTGGCTAACAGCGCTATAGCGGAAAAGGGATCACCAGCGTGACCCCGCTGGAGGTGTGGTGGTCTGAACTGCTCCCACAAGATGGGTTTAGGGTCGTGTTCACACATATCCTGGGATAGTGCACTGAAACCATGCAGAGCCACGTCTATATATCCACTATATAAACTTTTCATTTTAATTGAAACTGCTATGTAGTTACAAATAACTGACCTGAAAGTATGATTCATGAAAGCATGAATGGTTGATACCATTTTTGGGGTATTATTTCCATGGATGTTTTTACAGCCACAATTAGTATTGACTGAAATGACTGCTAAGGCTAGAAGTGCACTTTGACCCCCCCAAAGCAAAGCTAAAATCATCTGTTTACTTCTAGCACATCTATTTATTCAACTAAAAAAAGACCAACAGATTTAAGTTGCTTCCCTATCTTTTTTTTGTTAAATGCGACCATTCCTACTGCAGCCCCCCCACCGTGGGAGAAGGCTGGCAGGAGTTCATACACTCAGACCCACTGATGTTCTGAAAGAGATGGCTGTACTGGTGCTAACCTGACACTATTAATGCTTCTTTTAATACATACATGCATTTCAATAAAAACAAGTTTAGCTAATATTACTGCTTTATAATCTTTGTGGTTTTTTCACTTGAATCTCACAGTTCAAAGGACTAAGAGAAAAGTGGCCCAGATTGCCTGTTTTACACAAAAGTTTGAACACTGAAATCAAAGTTGTGGAAGATTCTGTGAACACAGATGAGAAGTTACTTTACTGTTTTGAACCCCCACCCCTCTATAGCTATTTTACATAGAATTATTAAACCGATCTTTCTTTTAAGCTGAGATCATGCTTAATCTTCACCACTGGATCACTTGTTTTGCAGCCTGATTCTCCATTAGGTGGCAACACCTGCAAATCCCACAAAAAAAGCTACACAATAATTTCTGCATCACGTCAGTATCTGTAAATTATACCTCTTATCAAAAGAAAATAGATTCACGCTATCTGAATACCATAAAATCTAGCTCCAAAATTAAAATTTTACACATAGTGAACTGAGCACCCATGAACAACAGCCTTGTCTGAAAAATGTTTCTTACAACAATAAACAAGGAATTTTTATACATTTTTTTATTGGAAGCCATATGTAATTCATACAGTCTGACACCATGGTATACTGTACATCATTTCAGTGAAAATACTGAAAAAACCTTGATTCATAAATACAGATTTCAGAAGACTTGGCGGGCCTCTGTCATTCAAGTAATTTACAACCAAGATGGACATAAATGGAGTAGTGACATTTTTACAGCAGCTTTTCCCCCCTTCAGGATGGGAGTGACAATGGCACCGTGTGAGCAGGCCATTTATTTACGGCATAATTTGTGTTTTTCTACTAACACCTCAACCAGCACTACCTCCTGTACCACCATCTCGCAACAATGCACGGTCCTATTTAGGCATACTTCTTTTTTTTAAAAAAATTGTTTTTGAACAAAAATACTTTTAAAGGTATAACTTCTATAGCTGACAATATGTTGTAAAGTTTGAGCTCGATTTATTCAATATACTGTACTAATGAATGTATAGGGTTACTTCATTAAGTGCCTTTTCTTAACAGCTCACCTACTTACAAATCAAGGTATTGCTGTATTTATACCATTACTTTACTCCTTGTTCTCTGAAAATAGACACGTTTGCTTGTCCCCATCCTACTACTAGACACATGACAGTTTTGCCTTCCCCACTCAATCTACTGCGTATCACTTGTTTTTTTTTTTTTTTAATCGCTTTCCCTGCTACACACAACCATTTTTAAAATACACAAACATTTCCATCCCACGCTGAACTCGTCACATGACATACACTCACAAATGTAAGAGTCACAATGAAACAAACAAAACCAAATTCATCACTCGAGGTCGATTCGCTTTTCCACCAGGGTGACACGCGCAAATTGTGGCAAGGACTGCGCACCATCACAGATTTCGGAAGGAAATCCAATGTGGCTATGAGTGCAGACTCTTGGTTCGCCAACGAACTCAACGCATTCTATGCCCGTTCCAAGCCCGATTGCGCTACAGTCACCTGCGACAGCAGTGAGGGCCGAAACCGGTTGACGACATTTGGTGACGTCATTACTGTCGCCGAGTCCGATGTGCGGAGGGAGCTGAAGCGCGTTAACATCAGGAAAGCGCCGGGGCCGGACGGCATCTCCGGGCGCCTGTTGCGCTGCTGCGCCGACCAACTGGACGGAGTTCTCACAACCATCTTCAACGAGTCTCTGGCTCAGTCCACAGTCCCTAGGTGCTTTAAAACATCCACCATCGTCCCGGTACCAAAGAATAAGCCCTCATGCCCAAATGACTACCGGCCCGTTGCACTAACCTCGGTAGTCGTGAAGGTCTTTGAGAGACTCATCAAAGCCATCATCACTGCATCCATCTCCAGCTTTGTAGACCCACTTCAGCTTGCCTACCGCCCCAACAGATCCACGGATGATGCCATAACCCACGTCCTGCACACCACCCTTAGTCACGTTGACAGGAAACAGGGGAACTACGTGAGATTGCTGTTCATTGACTACAGTTCAGCTTTCAACACCATTGTCCCCCAGAGACTGTTCACTAAACTGAGTGACTTGGGATTGAACCACCACCTATGTGCCTGGGTTCTCAGTTTCCTCACAGGCAGATCACAGGTGGTGAGAACCGGTAGTTGCACCTCCGGCATCATCACGCTCAACACAGGAGCTCCACAAAGTTGTGTACTTAGCCCTCTGCTCTATGCCCTCTACACTCATAACTATGTGGCTACACACGCCTCCAACTCCATCATCAAATTTGCTGACGACATGGTGGTGCTGGGCCTCATCTCCAACAACGACGAGACAGCATACTTAGAGGAGGTGGAGAACTTGGCATCATGGTGCCAGGAGAATTGCCTCCAACTGAATGTAGGCAAAACTAAAGAGATGGTGGTGGACTTTGGTAGGCAACAGGAGTGGTCCTACACCCCCCTTACACACAACGGGACTGCAGTGGAGAGGGTGAGCAGCTTCAAATACCTGGGCGTTCATTTCACTAAGGACTTGACAAGGACTTTACACATCCGAGCTCAGGCCAGTAGAGCAAAGCAGCGGCTCTACCACCTCAGGCAGCTGAGAAAGCTACAGGTCTCTCCGGCAATCCTTAAAACATTCTACTCTGGTGCTGTACAAACTGTTCTGACTCAGATCATCATCTCCTGGTTTGGGAATAGCTGTGCTCGTGACATCAAGGCACTGCAGAGAGTGATCCGGGCAGCGGAACGCTGTACCAGATCTGTTTTGCCATCACTACAGAACATCTACACCAGTGGATGCAGGACCAGAGCGACTAGGACAGGGGTGTCAAACATATGGCCTGCGGGCTGAAACCGGCCCGTTAGTGGGTTCAATCTGGCCTGCTTGATGAATTTTAAAAGTAAAAAAAATGTATTAAAAACACGAACTCGAAATTCGCAATAAAATGCCATTCCTAGATCGTCCGTAAGGGTGTTAGTCAGAGGAGAGGGGTGTTCTGTTTTAATTAGAGTAAAAGAAGCGGCTACTCTGCCACCCAGTCTGGACAGCAGATGGTAGCAATGCCCCTTCTGCTAGATATGGTGTAGGCTACCTTATTTTATACTCACCTTGACACCCTCATTAGCCAAAATGTCTTTGATTTAAAGTTTTGTTTGTATTTGTGCAAACAATTGTCTTAAAAATCTGAGGTTGTTATATATTTTGATGTGTTGATATGTTTTGTAAAAGGATATTTGATTAAATATGAAGATTTTCTAATGTACTTTTTTGCACGAAAACAAAGTGAAAAAACATGGATTTATTATTATTTATTGGTAATTATGTTGTGATTGTACTACTCCGGCCCACTTAACATCTAATTCGGCTGTATGTGGCCCCTGAACCAAAATGAGTTTCACATCCCTGGACTAGGATCATTGGTGACCTGTCTTACCCCAACAATCATCTGTTCAACCTGCTGAAATTAGGCAAACGATTCAGGGGCATTATGGCAAAAACGGAGAGACTTAAGAGGAGCTTCTATCCACAGGCCATAAGGCTTTTGAACCTACCACTATCCTCAAAACCACGGTCCTCTAACTGCTCCCCCCCCTTACTGTCACTGTTAAGGTCTGTTTAATATTTAATTTTATTCAACTTTATTTTTTATTTACAGTTTCATTTTTTTGCTTGTCTGTTTGCTGTGTGACTTAGATTTCCTTTGAGTGTCACCGCGCACAGTCTCCTGTCGATTCAGTTTGCATTTCACTGTATGGCACACCTGGTTACCATGTATGTGACAAATAAATCTCTTTGAATCTTGTTCTTTTAGTCATCCTGGGTTTCTCAGCACAACTTAGCCCAACAGATCAATCCAAAAATTTACGATTTTGGTTGGCGCCAAAGAGGGGAATTCGGATTTCGGGCATCATCTGAGGAGAAGGTGGGAAGATGTGAAGGTGAGAAAAGCACAACTGGTATCCACAGTGCCAGACCTGCACTCCAGTTATTCAGTTATATCACTCAGGACAAGCAGCACATTTTAATGCATTCCTTTATGCTTCTTAGAAAACACAAGATAACCTATAAACCTGCAACATCTAAATATAAAGTAGCATAGAACACTTCAACAGAAATGAGAACAGAACTTAAATCTTAAAAGTCCTGTTCTGAAAATAAAATCATAACTTCAAAAGTCAATGTCTTCATTTAAATTTGAGGAGGGAAACGGTACCTGCTGGGCAATGAGGTCCAGTCTGCTCTCCAGGGTGTTGGACACCTTGATCTTCCCATCCGCATTGTAAATCTCGATGCCTCCAGAACTGAGGAGAGCCAAGCATACTTTGCCTTGCTGATTCTTCATCATCATCATAACCATCGTTGCAAGTGCAGACGCCAGGCGGTATCTTACATTTCAGGGGACAGGAAGTTGTCCTGGTTGATGCGAACCTCAAGGTTAGCCTTCGTTGCTGCTTTGTAAATTGGTACATTTTTCTGTACAGCAGCCTGATCAGACACACACATACACACAAAATTGGGGATCAAAGACAAGACACCATGCAGAGTCTCCCAAGTGTATTACTGCATCTAGCACAACTATATGATAACAAACCTACCTTCACCAGAGCCAGGTGTTGCTTGCGGCAGCGTATGGTCACTTTCGGTTCTAGGAGCTGATATAAACCCTGCCAACAGGGGACGTGGGGGGGGGAACTTAGGTCAAGGACATCTTTACTGAGACACTAGTTGTTACCTGTGTCAAAAAGGTGTAGAAAGGTAAAAAGTAATAAAAATATAATAAAATATTACTACTACTACTATTCATTTAATTAACACTGTAGTAAAAAAAATTATGGTTGCATTACACTTTTAATCTCCCAGATTTTCTTCACATCCCTCCCCCACAAAGTCCAGGAAATCAAGAATGAACTGTAATAAATTTCTAAGCAAATGGAAATTGCTGCATTAGCAAAAACAAACAAGGATTTCTGTTCACACACATATCTGAGTTGTGCTGCAGGACACAAGCATCTTCTCACTGGTTCTCAAAGATCATTTCATTGTGGTTCATAGCTCACTTGCAGCATGAGCCCCTCCATCAACACAAGAGTAGCGTGATGAGTCTCTGGCGATGTTTGCCAACCTCTGGTGTGCCTCGTTCAGGAGATCCTTTGTAAACACAGACACACACTCTGGCTTCGCTTATAGTTTCACTACAATGCCAGTCAACATTTGAGTTAAGTTCTCGTCATTTCACAGTTACAGACCGAAATCATGTCATCGCAAGCTTTGAGAACCTTCATTCATCAGGTTGGACATCTGACTGTGAGAAGAAAAAATGACATCACTCAGAACCACAAGTTACGATGCATTTTCTTAACTGACAACTAGCGGCAAAAAATCATTATGAACATTAAATCAACATGTCGAAACACTGCTACTTCCTCATTATCAAAGCAGAAGGTCAGGACTGAAGTTATTCACATTTTCTTCTGTTGGTCGATCTGCTTCTCCTTCTCGTAATATTCCATGATCTTGAGTCTCTGGGTCTGCACTAGGCGACCCTTCTCAATGTTGAACTCCTCATCTGCCTGCAGGGGGCGACACATGCAAAACCCTCACAGGGCAGAGAAGTGCTTGCCTCGGCCGCAGTAAATCACTTTTGTGAAAACACCATTGACCAATGTGTGGCTGACAGCAGGTGGCGTAGTGGTTAAAGTACCTGAAAACACTTCTTTCTCCTGTAAACTTTATGTTCAAAACAACTCAGAAAATAAAAGTGTATTTCACATCAGGTGTTGCAGGCACATTTTTTAGCGTAGTAAACAAAGCTACAAAAAACGACAACTGACTGAAAATATAAAGATAACAGACAGTGTGATGCAAAAATATGGTGCTATTAGAAGGTCAGGTGAGAAGTGGGTTTGAAAGAGGTGCTTTGCAAAACCTTTTCTGAATACTGACATGGATTCACCAGTTCTGAGGGACAGAGGGACCCAATTCCACCACATACTACACAATTGCGAGTTTGGACCTTTCCAAGCAGCCCAAGCTGTAGGATTATAAAGGTATTTTGAGAATGAGGTAGTGACCATGTGGGCATCAGAGTGCAGATCCTCTGACTACAGGGCATACCCAGAACCAAAATAATACAACTGTACAGATGGGTGATGTTGATGGGTCACAAAAGAGCATGAAAGCAGAAACTAAGGGACCAGCAGAGGGGCACAGGAGCAAGCGGTTCTGTATCAGCAACTATGCTGAAGCAAGTTCAGCTGTTACCTTGGCCTCGATCTCCTCCGCCTTCTCGTTGGCCTCCTGCTCGATGAAGGCCATCATGTGCTTGATCTGCCAAAAGGGAGAGGAGAGGACACTCAGCTGGGGTGAACATGGGAGACAGACCTGCACAATGCAACGCTACTGAACTGGAGAAGATTAAAATAAGTGCAGGAGGCCATCATCAGGAAGTGCCCACATTTCCAATTCCCCTTGTGTCGTCACCATGGGACCTCCATACGATGGTCCATACGGGTCTTCCTGGCTAGGTCTTCGTCACGTGCATGCTTCGTACTTTAGGGTGAGGATTTGGGCTCAAGTCAGAGGAGACCCCCCCCCGTTGCTGTGTCGCATTTCACAGTGCGTCTTTTTCAGTAGCACCCATCCAGCTAAACGTGCTGATCATGAGACCTAGTTGACACGATGCAGTTTATAGAATAAAATAGCACCGCAACTTTTCACGCGCCCAACGAATGCAAACACTCGCGTGCAGGGAGAACTGCAACGGAGGTTCGGGAATCCAGAAGACGGTAAACCAAACAGGTCGCGGTTACCTGTTTTTGCACGTCCGCGTCGCTGAGCGCCGTGGCTGAGATGTTTAGAGAGAAATACGCCGGGTCACTGCGTTGCTGCGGCGGGCGAAAAAGATCCGAGACGCGGGAGTGCTATCACGTGATAGGCAATAAAAAAACAAACAAAAAAAAAAAAAAAACATGACGCCGACTGGCTAAAATCCCCAGTCACGTGACTCAGTCTGAGCTAAACAAAGGTCACGTGGGGCGTATTATGGCGTCCCGAGCCAGAGTTAACTGAGCGTTCCAATGCTAAAAATTTAAAGAAGCATTTTCATTTCCTACATTTTGCTTCGCAGACAAAAAGGTTTCGACGCATTAAATGAAAAAATCAGAAAACTCCAACCACACAGCTAGGACAAATAAAATTATTTAATCATCTTTGTCAGTTCTTAGATTACTGTCATTTTCGCCGTCCATTAATATTACCTCTTGAATCTGGCCTTGGATTTGTTTTCATTTCCGTAGCCTATAATGTACACGTACATGTCCGAATTTATACAGATAGATTCAGTCATTTTATATCCGAGACAAAATATGAATCACGCCGTATTTATGATTTTTATCTTTCCGCTTATGACGCGCACCTGTGTGGGAGGAAACGCGTCTCGCTGCTCGCCCGTTGTAAAGAAAATTCCAGATTATTTTTAAGAAGATTACATATAGATTTATGATATAACAGGTTTATCAAAGGTATCTTAGTGAGCAGTGTGTAACAGTGAAATATATAAATAAAATCCACATTATGTGTTGTTAGGAATGACAGCAGCAGCATTATTATATAAAGAGACACCGTCTTTACAGGAACGCAATCTCAAAAAAATCCGTTAAACTGTCGTCAATTTTCCTGTACCTGATTTTAATTTGTACAGACGCTTTTGTCACCTAAACATATTGTTTTTACTGCGGTAAAACGTGTGCGTGACAACGTGCTATATGACGGAATGTGACATTTGATGAAACGGGTATCTATGTAAAAAAAATAAATGGAAATAAATAAAACTGTATTGAAACGCCCTTTGACCATTGCACCCGCACACACCCCGCCCAAACGGGCTCGACGCGGCGCGCTCCCTCACTCCCCGCGTGATGGCCGCTCGGGCTCTAAATTAGGATCCAGTGGGACGCGGGCACGCGCAGGCTCACCACCGCGGGAGGGACGTGACCGACTCGAGTCCGAGCTGCGGGTCGCACATCTGAGCGCCGGTGCCCGTGGACGTGGCGCCGCTTTGCCTGGGGTCGCGACAGCAGCTGTCGTCGGTCACAGCAGCGGCAGGTCGCAACTTGGTGGCACATGAGTGGACAGTGAGGAAAGGCGACAGAAGGTCAGTATGGAGGTGTGTGACACTTCAGCTCCGACTGTGCGCATTCGAGGGATCGGATCATTTTTACATGATTGTTTATTAGATTTTAACGCGCCTCTCCGCCACTCCGCACAAACTTGGCGCACGACTCCTGCCGCGAATCAGAAACATGGATTAAATAGCCGTATTTATGGGCAGAAGCGCAACACCCTTTCGCCGCAGGAGTTCCTTTGCGTTCTCTTGTGTCCAACTTTGTAGGAAATTACCTTCGTTCTGCTGAAGGTTGAGCCCGCCCCTCGCTATCTTAAATAACGGTACAGCAGCCCGTAGGCGACAGTTCCGTGGTCATGTGGTAATACTATGGTACTGTCAGGTAAGGGTTGTGTGAATGAACATTTTGTCTGGTCTTCTGTGCCTGAAACAGGAACTCCTGCAACACTGTTTGGTCCTCGTGATAACATGGCTCGGTGACCTGTAGTCCGCAGTTGTAATTTTGTTTTATTTATTTCTTCTGCGACAAAACAAGTGAGTTATGCGCTAAAATAATAGCCTACAATGTTTTGGCTGTGCTTAGACTTTAATTACCACAGATGCCCAGACCAGTGTTTTAAAACACCCTGGGGGGTTGTTTGAGTGAATCTTACATTTAGAAGATGGTTATTGTTCATTACTCAAGTAATTTACTTTGGTGGTGTTAAGTTCCCAAGTGGAGCAGTTGCCCAGCGAGATTACAGATGCAGGAGGGACATTAACCTTCAGCAACTTGTTCACATGCCACACTGATACAAATAATAGTAATAATAATGAATCGCATTTTAAACAAAGAAATTGTGAGCGATGCAACAGATATCTTGCATTAGTCAAAGCTTCTGGTTCCTTGTTTCTGTTTAGAATGTGTAGGAGGGGGTCAGCTGTTGGCACTTAGATCCCCACAGGTTTATTTTTTGCCCTTTGTGTGGTTGGGAGTTTTTTGTTTTCCTCTCCTCAGCTGCATGCTGGTTTACTGGTTTACAGGACCTATCTGCTTAACTGCATGTCACTGTGTGAGAAGAGTGCTCTGTAACACACACTGACCTGAACTGAACGTTTGGTCCCTTTCAGGAGAAATCCTGGTGTCCACCAGATCTGACCGTGTATGAGTTTGCCAACTTGACTGCCAACTCTCTTCAATGGCTACCGCTAGCTTAGACGCCACAACGCTTGAGGGCTTCCGCTTTGAGACCAAGTACGTCGTCCTCAACTACCTGGGCCTGCTCCCTCCTGGCAGACTGCAAAGGACGGCCCCCGCCCCTGAAGGTGAATGAAAAAGAAGGGTAAACATCCTGGTACATCCACAGTGTAGATACCAGAACATCAAAGAAAGGTGGATCTCATCTTACTAGGACCCTCTGTAGAGCATCCCTGAGTATGACTGGCTTACCAGGGAGTGAAGTTGTCATCCTTTAGCCCCATGAGCAATTCATCAACTCTCCTGTTTTGGATATTCTAGCATAGTTGGTTGAACTGCTTCCAATCTGTCCAGTATGTGACAGGTTTTGGTTCAAATTCCATTCATTGACCAGTCCATGCCATACACAGTTAAGGACAGCAAACTGTTATAATCACGCAATTTCTGGACCATGTTCACTAACATTTCAATTTAGTATCAAACCTCTTAAGCTCGTGTCTTTGACCAAAAAGTTTCAAAGCCTGCTCATGTGCTTTGAATTCTTTTATTACAAATGCATGTAAGAAACGAAAAAGCCGCATCAGAACGACTTTGAGCCCCGTGGCGTGACCACTCCTGTCCTCTAGCCGTCAGTTAAATTCTGCGGTCCCACCTGAGGATGACAGTCCAAAAAGGAGCCGTGGCTGAGCTACTGCACGCCACAAATATTTGCTTTTTTTTAAATTGACCCCAATTCAATTTTACTGTTTAATGTCATTTCAACAAATTTATACCAAGTTAACTACATATTCCCTTTTCCAAACCATTTAACAGGGTACTGGAGGGGGCTGAACAATCATCATTGCACACACCACCCTTGGTCCCCTAAACAGTAGAGACTGGTGTGTTGTATGTAAATGTTGTTGGTATAAAATAAACTGTAAACTGTGTTTTGTAACCCAAAGCGATGGAGGCAGGGGACCTTTCCGGGTTTCCGGCGCCTGCCTGAACGGTCCTAGAGAATACGAATGAGGCTGTTGTTCCTCTCAGGCTGCAATACTGTTAATGCCGCCGGCTGCTGCGTGATCCCTCATTTCCTGCCGGGGCCGCCTGTCGCGTGCGTCTGAAGGGAGGATCGGTTGGGGCTGCTGAGCCAGCAACTGGGACAACAAAACACCCTGTGCACATGCGGGGGTGTTTGAACCAGAGGGAGACGTACTGGGCGCTGGTGTGTCATGACGGGGGTTTCCGATCTGGCAGCCTGGTACTGGACATCAGGTTTGCCCAGTGGTTCATCTTGGACTTGCACACACTGACAGTGTGCTACTGCTTTGCCCAGGCCTTTGTACCCATGGGTCGTTGGGGATCTTCACACCCTTTCAGTAACGCTTTTCCCCACCCAAGCTTTACATATGCAGTTGTTCAATGTACACTCGCCGTCGTTACAGCAACAACGACTCGGTCCTTTCGGGCAGACAAGCGCGCCTCTTTGTCAGGCG